>OZ007600.1:256267416-257467416 GCA_963931845.1 Maratus michaelseni | reverse complement strand
ATGTTTCTCAAACTCATATATTTACTATTCTCTATTACTCATATTGATACTCGCTTTGTATTCTTCTCAAACATTTTAAAATTTCGTTAAACTTCCAATAGGACTTCAGATTTTCTTTTTAATTCTCTAATGATGTGAAATTAATCTGCTTTGTGCACGTACACATACTCATACTCCTTGTATTGTTGAGAAATATTTGAAAATTTCCGTTTTATTACCACTATGACTTCAATCATTTTTATTTCATATTAATATTTTTTTCAATGGATGAAACTTTTTATTTCATTTTCATTTTTCACGTGGAAATCGTCTGATAGAAAAATAATTATTGTAGAAAGAATTTCATCGTGGATTTTTAATGCATCTGCTATAACCAAAAATGTTTAAATTTAATAGGAAATGGCTGTTAGAATTTTGGTTTTTTATCTCTATTTATTAAAATAATACGAATTTTTCAAATTTTAATATTTTGAGCTCGTTACAGCTAGTATTCAACTATATACACAAAGTTTCAACTCTGTAAGTTACATAGTTTCTGAGAAGGGCTCTGTGACGGACAGACAACGGAGCGGGAGTAATAGGGTTTCGTGAGATGAACGAATACCCTAAAAATAGAAAAGTAAAAATATTTTTTAATTTTACCACGCTAATCTTCAACCACAATCACTGCAATTATAACTTGTAAAAAAAAATATTTGTTCGGATGTTAGATGTGCTCTCTAACAACCCAAGTTAGAATGTATACTAATTAATTCCTGTTTTCTGCAGTTTTTTTATTTCACTGGCCAGTTACTCGTGCACCTACCTATTTAAGCTGATGCTAAGCTTTTATTATATGGCAGCATTGAAAAAGAATATCTTCTTTAAAGAGAAAAAACAATCCAGCTTAAACTTCAAATTTTGCAATTCAGGAAATAATAAAAAAAAGACAAACAAAAAATTAAAGAGTTAAAGAAAATGACCCCAAATATTAAACAAGAACGAAAAATCATGCGTCAAGCATAAATTTTGTAACACTTTCCAACGCTTTCAAAATAATTTTACAAATCATTACCGTTTAACACAATTAACAACAATTTGGAAAACGCATAACAAATTTAAAAACGTAACTTCAAGAATTCCCAACATATACAATATTCGGAAAAATATCCTAATACTTTTATTCAGCCCTGTACAGGATCTATAGATTTGTATATATACTACATAGGATGCTAAATTTTAGTTTAGTTGGGAAACGCGTAGCACCTTTTTAAATTCTCCTTCTGGAGTTTCTGTCAATAAACGGAGATGTGTTTGCGAACTTTCGTGCTGTCCTGTATAAGATCTACCGAATTTATACACACCAAGTAATAGACAAAAAGTGAGTTAAATTTAAAATCGCGTTCAGCAACTTAAAACGCACTCCCAGGAATTATTGTTAACAGACAGTAGAGAATTCTTTTGTGTGTCCCTGTCAATGAACGATGACTGCTATACACACACTATTCTGTAGTTAGCCTCTTGTAATGCACCTTAGTGATATATATAAATTTCAATGCGTTTAAAATAGTGAAACATTAAACCGCAAACGATTTTACTCCATAGACGTAATGTAACGGAATTCTTTTGACTGTCCCTGTAAAAAAACTATAAGTGCTACATACTTCAGTTGAAATAGGGAACATACTATAGATAACGGCAATAACATATAAAAATTGCAGGGCAATCCGAGTATATTTACGGGAGTTAGAGCACGGCCACACGGCAGACGGCCAGACAAACCGAAGTCATAAACACTTTTCAACTAGGTTGGAAAGTGTTAAAAAGATTAGAAATGACAAAACAAAATACAATTTTAGCAACACAGCTGCCTGTCCCAAGCCTGTTTAAAATATGAAAAGAAATTGTTTTCACACAAAATAATGTTTTAATCTACCTACCCTTCCATTGCTATATTTTTAAAAATGTACATTTGTAATATAACTTTAGAATATTACTCCAATTTACTATTCCAAGGAGGCATCTATATTTAACTACATAGATATTTATTACACATATTTACAATCGCAGTAAAGCGAACCGCTTCATACAACATCTATTTTTAAACTGACGGACCCAGGTAACACAGAGATATCGGCCAATATCCACCTCAATATTGGCCAATATTTCGAAAGTCGCTGAATGTCGTACGTGAAATTTAGAACATCTGCCGATATTCACAGACATAACTTAAAAACTAGTCGTTGGGGACCACCGTAATACTTACCCATAATGGATAGGCATAATGTAAAATATTAAAATAAAAAATGTGTAAACTACTTATAAAATGCATTGCCATTCGAATAAAATCGTGGCTTGATGACGTCATAAACTTTAAAGGCTCGATTACTGAATTGCTTAAAAGAAACATCCTTATAACTCCAAAATTTATAATCCTATTAACTAGCGGTTTATTGCATCTGATTAAGCGTCTCATTTCCAATTAAAATATATCTTTGAATTGAAATTTGGATGAAATACAGGGTCATGAAAAATCGAAGAGTGTGGGAAATAGGATTCCAAATATCTCGGCAACTCATGATCCGATCGAATTCATGCTTTCTGCAAAATTTATGTTTCTTTATTGTCTTTTATATTCACTCCTTAAAATAAACAATTTCGAAAATTTTTATATACCTATTATCAGAACGAGTATTTCGAGAGCCCGTAAAAAATACTTCCGGTTAATTGAGGTGACTGAAATTCAATAAACTTCTTCCCATTATTACATACTAAGTACATACCAAATTTCAAGTCTCAATTTTTTCGGGAGATAGAGCGTTTACAGACACACAGACACACAGACATACAGACACACAGACGGACGGCAATTTTTTTTTCTAAAAATATGTTTTTCGGAATCTCCAGTGTCTGAAACGTGTAAATCCGTCAAATATTTTTTTTCGATTTTCAAAACGATTACAAGACTTACCCTATACTTCGTATGATGGGTAAGTAATAGTTTTTAAAAGAAAACATTCAAAAGAGCTTCTTGGATTACTTATGGCATCATAATACAGAAATAGTATTCTAAACAAAAAAATTTAATAATTTTGCTGTTTTTAAAAAACTTGACTTTTTAATGCCTTATTTTTAGTATTTGACTTACATTGGCCAATGTTGTAAAAATGATATTACTATTACAACATTCAGTTCTGTAGATCGACATTCGTAAAAAACAACATCATTTTTCGAACATTTCAAGATATGTGTCGACATTCAGCATATCGGACGAAGTTTGTAATCTTGACCGAAGTGAGCGGAAAGTTCTAAAGGACCGCCAATTTGTGTAGTTTTCGTCGATGTGCAGTTTGATGGAATCGTCGGGCGTGAAATTTGCACAGAAAGAAAAAGCCTATATAAAATTTTTCTGTAGGATTGCTTAGTTATTTTTATACAGGGTGTCCGAAAAGTCTGGAAACGGACAAATAACTCGAGAAATATACATCGGATTGAAAAACGGCAAAATGCATGTTCAATATTTTTGAAAAATCTATTTAGGGATATGAAGCTTGCACCCTCAACTTTGCCCCCCGGGGGGAAAGGAGGGCAGCTTTGAAATCTTAAATGATGACCACCATTTTTTATTGCAGATTCGGATTCTACGGGGAAAATTACGTAACTTTCGTATTGAACATTTTCTTCGAAACATTGTAGATGGCGCTGTAATCGAGTGCAATGCTGTGAGAATCGTTACCATTGCAATGTCTGGAAACGCTCGAATAACTCGAGAAATATACATCAGATTGAAAAACAGAAAAATCTGTGTTTAATATTTCAGAAAAATGGCAACTTTGATATCTCTAAATAGATTTTTCAAAACTATTGAACATGCATTTTTCCGTTTGTCAATCTGATGTATATTTCTCGAGTTATTCGAGCGTTTCCAGACATTGCAATGGTAACGATTCTCACAGCTATGCACTCGATTACAGCGCCATCTACAATGTTTCGAAAAAAAATGTTCAATACGAAAGTTACGTATTTTTTCCCGTAGAATCCGAATCTGCAATAAAAAATGGGGGTCATCATTTAAGATTTCAAAGTTGCCCCCCCCTTTCTCCCCTGGGGGGGGCAAAGTTGAGGGGGCAAGCTTCATATCCCTAAATAGATTTTTCAAAATTATTGAACATGCATTTTACAGTTTTTCAATCCGATGTATATTTGTCGAGTTATTTAGCCGTTTCCAGACTTTTCGGACACCCTCTATATAAAAAAGCATGTGAAAATTTGTGTTTTATAAAAAACTGAAGATGTTTTTATACTATTTTTATACTATGTATTTTATACTATTTTTAATAATGTTTTTACAAGGAAAAAAAACAATTTATGTAATTTTTAAATGGATGCTTGTTTATCTTTTTAAAATGCTTTCGAATTTCCGACTTTTTTAAGAATTTTATTTTTTATTATTGAAAGAATACAAGTTTAGTTTCAAAAGTAGGTCACTGATTTTTTAATTACGCACTATTCCTGTAATTATTATTATTACTATTATTATTATTATTATTATTTTATTATTATTATATAAGCTTTTAAGGCTAATTTATGTGCGTGTTAACTTTCGTATAGTGCATAAATTTTTGCAAAAATATACACATATTTCTGACTTAAAATTAATAAGAAATATATATTTAATTTCTCACAAAGCAAAATTCAAAGTAATTGGGTTATTAAAACTTTCTTTATAGTTTTGTGCAAGTGGGACACATGATTTTCAACACAGCAAGCTTTAAAATTTCTTATTTCCTTTAAATTTCTAAGTTTTAAACTTCTTACTTACTTTAAAATATTTTTTTACAAAATTTCTAACAAACTCTATAATAAAAAGTTATATTTAAATAAATCTTTGCTAAAAGAACTTAAAAAAAAACTAATTGTGATAAAACTAATTGTGACTAAATTGTGACTAAAGGTTCTCATAGATCCCCCGATTGTCCCATAACGGACCAAGACCAATTTTGCTGCGCTAATTGTAGTGGAAACCATACTGCAAACTATTCGGGGTGCCCTAAGCTCCCCAAAACTAAAAAAATCCAGATTGCCACAAAAGGCACAAAAAATACTAAAAATTGGACAAATGGCCCAAAAGAAATCAATCCCTTAATCCTGGATGCAGATAATTTTCCTGCCCTCCCTTCCAAAACCAATACTAATCGTACCTATAAAGCAAATTCTTCTAACAGTACCAATGGGTTCGCCAAAATAAATTATCCCGATCTTTTTAACAATTTAGACCCCATCATTGAAAAACTGAAAATTCTTAATAAACTCCTTGAAAATATCTATCACTTAATTTTCAAATTAAACATTCCTATTAAAAATTTAATCCAAACCAACTTCAGCACTGCAAAAAATGTGTCAGAAAAGCCTTAAGCCCGCCTCTTCTATGACGTCATTTCTCCAAATATTCTATTGGCCGATACAGACTTGTCGGTCTGATCCGTGCTTCCCTGCCAGCTCATCTGCTGATACTCTGCAAATTTCCCATTGGCTCTCACAGACTTGTCAGTGGGATCCCAACCTCTCTGCCGGCATTGCTACCGGTACTGCTCATTTTTAGATTATTATATTATTGTACTTATATGGTGCCTGAAACGGGCCTTCTTTTCTTTTTAGGCCTTCGGCCTTTTACGGTTTTTTCCAGTTTATCGGTGTCCACTTTATAGTTAGCTCCCAGTTGTTATGTCTCGAGGATGTGTGGCATTTGGCCACGGACGCCTCGGTAAAAAGTTGTTCTTAACCAGGGTTTTTGTTTCTCTTGTTACACAACGAGACTAGACCAAAGAATATATATAAATAGACTTCCCCTGAGCAGAGATCTTTCGTTTTAGAATGAGGGGTTTCTGTCCACCACATCTGTGGTGCGAAAAATAGATTGTTCGATATCTAAAGATATCATTCGTTAATGAAAGAATAAGTCATTTAATATCCGAAAAACTTATTCCGGAATATTTGAAAAATATATCGCTCAATATCAAATGATGATATTCAGCAGTGACAGAAAAAGATATCACTTAAGAGCCTACGCTAGTCACGCGAAGAAACACTCAAGCTAATTTTAAGTCTATGGGAAGGTTCTTGCGCGATTTCTCGCTCGCATTTTAATACTATTTTTAAATGATGTTTTTGCATAGCATAGCAGGGGTCGATCTCTAACGTTGTTAGTTTTTACTTTTTTGATTTTGGTTACAGTTTTTTTTTTATAAGCGAACATTTTCAATTTTGGAACCGGTTCTGAAAATTAAAGAACCCTTATATAAAAAAACTGGAACCAAAATCGAGAAAGTAAAAACTAACAACGTTAGAGATCGACCCCAGCTATCCTATGCAAAAAACATCATTTAAAAATATTAAAATGCGAGCGAGAAATCGCGCAAAAACCTTCACATAGACTTAACATTAGCTTGAACGTTTCTTCGGGTGACTAGCGTAGGCTCTTATTGTCAAAAAATGATATTCAGAGGTGTTGGGAAATACTGGCCAACATTGACAGATGTCAAAACTAAAATTCACGAATATTATTTTAGGGGGGGGGGGGGTCATTTAACGTTGGGCAATATCAAATTTTGATATTGGCCGATATTACATTTTGATATTGGCCAATATCTTTGTGCTGCCTGAGTGTCTCATCTTTTCACTCTCATGGAAGTGTTTACAAATGAGCCTGTTCAGTGGCGCCATCTCAGGTTACAGATTGATACTATTCTTTCATTGGAATATGACAATTTGTTTCTTAACCCATTTATGCCTAGCGTCGATGCTTTAGTAAAATCGGAAAAAGTGCATTTCACACCACTTTTTAAAAAAATAGAATTGTGGTGTCTTATTTTATTAAGGACTCCTAGATAAAACAAGACACCAAATTTCTATTAAAAATAGCGGTGTGAAATGCGCTTTTTCCCATTTTGCTAAAGCGTCCCAAAATTGGGACGCTAGGCTTAAATGGGTTAATAAAATTATTACAAGTAAATAACGCATTTTAACCATTTTGGCATAGTCAGGGACATTCCTAAAATTGCTTGTCCAAGTATCCGCACTTTTGCTTATCCGAACTAGTGCCCGGATACCGATAGGTCACGATAATCGGAGAGCTCTACTGTATTTAGAATTAAAAAAGTATACAAATAAAATATAGATTTTATATAACACATTGTCGGAATGTTATTCTGTGAGAAGGCGAAATTCCTCAATAATACATCCAAATTAAAATAATTAAAAGCCTTAAATTTATGATCTGTGTGAAATGCAGTTAAAACAATTTCCTGATAATATGAAAAACACAAATTTATTATAATGAAGGACATTCACAAAAACACTGAATACGCCTTGAGGCACACACAATAACAAAAAACATGTGTAGCAATATTTACATGTTAGATGAATAACATTTATCATAGCATAATAATGCTTATCAATTGCTTTAAATGAATACTAGCTGACCCTCGCCCGTGATAATAACTTTTTTCTTAAAAATCAAGTTTTTATTATTTTATATCTTTAACCCGATTTTGTATGAAATTTCATTTTAAAAGGAAAAATTGAGAAAAAATATTGATATTTAGTAATAAAAGCGCTCATTTTCTTGTTTTTTTAGGGTTTCGTTCATCTCACGAAACCCTATTACTCCCGCTCCGTTGTCTGTCTGTCACAGAGCCATTCTCAAAAACTATGTAACTTACAGAGCTGAAACTTTGTGTAGATAGCAGAATATCGGCTATGAAGAGCTCAAAATATTAAAATTTGAAAAATTCGTATTATTTTAATAAAGAGAGATAAAAAACCAAAATTCTAACTGCCTTTTCCTTTTAAATTTAAACATTTTTCATTATAGCAGATGCCAAAAATTAAAAATCCACGATGAAATTCTTTCCACAATAATTACGATTTCCACGTGAAAAATGAAAATGAAATAAAAAGTTTCACCAATTGAAAAAAAGATAAATATGAAATAAAATTGATTGACGTCATAGTGGTAATAAAATGTCTAAGATTTCTCAATAATACAAGGAGTATGAATATGTGTGTGCACACATTGCAGATTAATATCACGTCATTAGAGAATTAAAAAGAAAATCTGACGTCCTATTGGAAGTTTAACGAATTTTTCAGATGTTTGAGAATAATACAAAGCGGGTATCAATATGAGTAACAGATAATATTAAATATATGAGTTTAAGGAACGTATTGAATCATGATAAAAACCCGATTATGGAAATAATCGCATATTTTAACATTTTGAAGGTGTACAAGATGTTTAATTTTGAAATTAATTTTTTTAAGTGTCGCATTTAGTCCACATGACATATATTATTATGACAGAATATAATAGTGGACTTTGCTCGCTATCGATCTGGTTTGGATATTCGAAAAAACGAGAAAAATAGACCGGTAAATTTTTACTCTATATAAAACATGACTTTTTTTTTTTTTGCTGAATGAAATTTATTTGAATCTATTAAAGAAAGGATAAAGTGTTTTGAAAAGAATATTAAACGAAACCCTTTGAGCGATCTTCGATCACACTTACCCACTTGTTTTTTTTTTGTTTTTTACCTAGTTGTCGTTTCATAGTTATAAAATAAAAAGTTATTTTTGTCCGAACTCTTGGTGATAAATAAAACAGTTTTACAGCCCGTGAAGAAATATTGTTATCTAGTTGTAAAAGAAATGTTTTCTCCTCGCTTTTTTGTTTGTTTGTTTGTTTGTTTTCGCTTCGGCTCCTTTTACATACAAATAAAAAAATTGTTCTCATCTTCCGAACTCTCTGACATTTCAATCAGTTATAAATATAACTTTATCCAAGCACTTTTTAAATTTTTGCGAAAAAATATGCATATTTAGTAGTGAAAATATGAGATCTTAAAAAAAAAAAAAAAAAGCTTCAGCTTTCAACCTCAGAGCAAAAATATATTGGAATGTCTATGCTTTCAATGCAATGTTACGGCTTCATCTGTTTTCAATCAACCCTTTTCAATCCCCCTAGGCTAAACAGATGATGGTTAATCAATGAGGTTTCCCGTTTCTGAGGGTAGTCTTCAAAAAGTCTTCAAAAAAGAACGTTGAAGCATGCGCAAAGAGTCAATTTTCGTGTGGTAAAGATAGCGTGGATTTGACAGAATGAGCTTTTCGTTTTAAATATATAGATTCCTTTGGACAAGCATCATCTTATAACAGATTATTTTAGAGAATTTTCATTCCCGCAGCTTTTTAAGCTTGCTACACAACCGAAATGATAGTACTGATTGACAGTTTTTCTAGCAGAACAAAACATATATAGTTCATATGTTTGGTGCTTCCATCTAGTAGCTATTTCAAAAAACAAAAATGTCTAATAAGTATTTATTTTAAAAGAGGATCTATACATATTAAAATGCGAAGTTTTATTTTTGTATACGGCTTCTTTTCCCTGTAACTTATAATTAGGCAAAATGTTGTCTTGCGTCTAAGAAGAGCATAAAAAAAATCCCATTAGTTTATATTAAATATACCGAGTTATAATACTTTGAATTGCAGGAATTTTAATATTTTTCTAAAAGACTCTCTGTTTTTTGTAATTACGTTATGGGAATAGCGAACCGCATAAAAACATAATTTTCATGTTTTAATAACTATACAGGCGCTTTTCTTTACCTGTTTTTTTTCTAACTTGAAATATTATTGCAACATTTTATCTCATTCAAAAAAAGTTTTAATCCAGACCCAATGAAAAAGAAATGACGGCACTCAACAAAGTTCTGAAAATGCGAGAAGAAAAAATTGGATGTCAAGTGGTAAACGCACCATCAGCTGTTGTCATGACAACCACCGCTCCACGAAATGACCGTGCCATTTTATCCGGCTTAGGTGGCGGACGATTCCAACTTTTTCTAATATCCTTCACTGGAAAAGAAAAAATTGAATATTTTCACGTTGTCACTGACATATTTAATCTTCTTCCATATGTATAAAGTTTAAGTAAGCGCCTTTCCTTTTCAGATTTGGATTTCTAGTTCTGTTTTGATAAATCATTTTGCTGCGAATATAAAAAAAAAAGCATTAGGAAGTTCCATTAAATATATATTATGTCATTTCAAAATAATTTTTTTATATTATGTTTTCAAAGGACTTCCAGAAAACGACATACCAGGAGATAATCTGTTAAACAATCGATAACAGGAACATATTTATAATTTCAAAAAGTATACAAATGAAATACAGATCTTAGGTATGGTATAGAATTGTTGAAATGCTATTTCATGACAAATCATGAAAACGAATTTCCTCTATAGTAAATCCAAATTAAAAAAAATAAAAGCTTTAGGTTTATGTTCTGTGTTTAATGTAATTTAAAAAATTCTTGATAATGGTTTTTTTTTTTTTTAGAAAAAAAAAATGCTTTCTTCATTTTTTTTTTCAATCTTGTGGCACTTTATAGAAAATAGTAGACTATGCCAATGGAAAATTATTATGGAAGATTCATGGATTTAAATGGGAATTTCGCCAAATTAGCCAGCTATCGCCAAGTTGACTTCATATATGTCAACTTATTTTTGTCGCCAAATTGGTCAAAATTTAGCGCTATTGTGATAGTGAGGTGTGTATCCTGTCATTAGTACTTTTCACCATTGTATTCATCAATAAATACTCATACATATATATTTCATATAAATGCTGACGTCGTAATGATACGAGCAACAATATGATTAAAATGGAATTAATGTTGCAACAATTGAGATTTGCTTTTTCAATTAATATTAAACAATCGCAACGTTATTTATGTGGGGAAAATACAACTTTTGGGTCGATGTTGCACCCCTCCCCCCCCCCCCACCCGCCTTAGAGATCGAATTTAAAAGAACCAATGTCCAATTCATGTATTGCACTCAGGAAAATATATATATATATTTCAAATTACAAGGCTCTATGTCAAGAAGAAGTGAGTGAAAAATTAGTGACAAGATTTGACTGCCACATACATACATAATTGTAAGCTAAAATAAAGCATACAATACTTTAAAATGAATTTATTATAATAAAGAACATTCACATAAACACTGAATACACATTGGAGTACACACAATGGAAAAAAAAAAAGAGTAGAAATATCCAGATGTTAGATAAAAAATATATAACATAGCATAATAATGCTTATCAGTTGCTTTAAATGAATGGTCTTTTGGACCATCAACTTCTTATAGCAGTTGACTTTGTGGTATTTTGAACCCAGCAGCTTTTTAAGCTTCTTCACCATCGAAGTTATAGCACCGAGTGACCAGTTTTTTCTAGTAGAACAAAACAGACACAGTGCATATGTTTGGTGCTTCCATCTAGTGGCTGTTTCAAGCAAAATCTGTCTAATACGTATTTTTTTTAACAGACGCTCTATGCATATTATAAAGCGAAATTGTTATTTTTTTATACAACTCGTTTTCCTGTAACTTATTTTTTATAAAATGCTATCCTGCATCTATGAAAGTTGTTGAACCAACTTCTTATTGTTTTACGACTAATGTTACGATTATTTATGTTATATTCAATTTTATGACTTTTCAGGTATCTCGAGCACTTAAAGCACATCTATTTATTTTTTCAGAAATAAGTTATAGAAATAGAGATCTGAATAAAACCATAATTTTTGTGTTTGAATATGTATATTTTTTCATAAATAAGTTTTAGAAATAGAGATCTGGGAACAGCTTTGAGATTAGCCTGCTGTCCGCCACCTTGTTTTTAAATCAAAAGATATTTGTTTTGTTTCTCATTTCCAAAATAATTTTTATCCATATTTCCTTTTTATAAACACTTTATTTAATTTTATTTACTAATTTATTTATATTTAATAATAAAAGTTAAAATGTTTTGATTTAACTTGATTATGTCAGAAACAAAACAAAAGTTTTGATTTATCGCCCGCGGTCAGCCATATCATTTTTGAAATCAAAACATTTTAACTTTTATTATTAAATATATATAAATTAGTATTCTGTTTTCTATTTAACTTGATTATGTCAGAAACAAAACAAATGTTTTGATTTATCGCCCGCGGTCAGTCATCTCTCTTTTTTTTAATAAAAACATTTTAACTTTTATTATTAAATATAAATAAATTAGTCAATAAAATTAAATAACGTGTTTATAATAAGTAAATATGGATGAAAATTATTTTGGAAATGAGAAACAAAACAAATATGTTTTGATTTAAAAACAAGATGGCGGACAGCAGGCTAATCCCAAAGCTTAGCCGAGATCTGAATAAAAACATAATTTTTGTGTTTGAATATGTATCTATACATCTACTGGTGTTTTTAACTTATTAAAAACATTTGATGATACTAAAAAAATTAAAAATTTATATAACTAAACGGAACTTATATAAGATGCGATGCGACTATTTTAAATTGTAAAATAATATTGCTTACCTTAACAACCTATCCGTTGTTATTGGCCTATATTTTACTTTTAGAATCCAATGGAATATGTAAATATATAAAAGTACAAACTAGACTATTTCTGAAATATAAACAAAATTAATCATTGCAATAGACGAGTTTGAAGGTAGAAAGGTAATGTTTTGTATGTTTACATAACTTTTTGTTCGTCTGTATTGGAGATCATTATTAACAAACAAAAAATGTTTATAACTATAGAAAACAAAACTGGACCCTGAAAAAATTCTGGGAAGATATTCAGGAAATGAAATCCCAAAATTTTTCTACTATTTCATGAACATTCCTTTGAATTCTTGCAATTTAAACACTCACTGAATACTTTTTTCGCTAAGAAGTCTGGGAATAAAAATCAAAGTTTGCTAAAAGCGGAAATTGTTTGAATTAATTTGGCGGTACATTTAAAGAAATGTTTTAAATATTGCTGATACAGCACTTTTTTTCGTAAGTAAGTCATTTATTATTTATCTTTTTCGCATAGATATCTCAAAAAGGCATTCGAATCTTTTTTTTTTTTATGTCGAATAAATGAATAATTGCAAAATAAATGAAGTTGAGTTTGTTGTAAATGCAACTGATTTTTTCATCTTGAAATCTTTATAAAGATTACTTTAAACTCAAATATACAAAGATTATATTCTGTTGGACGTTAAAAAAATTTATCATTAAAGCATTTGCTTATAAGTTAAAGTGCTTTTTAGCTCACAGGCTATCAAAGCCTGAGAGCTAATGTGCCCGCCCGATCTGATGTATGTATGTATGTACGTATGTACGTATGTACGTAACGCGATAACTCTTGATAGAAATATCCGTTTTGTTACAAATTTTGTTTATAGGTTCATTGTGATAATGCGCTTCCCTGATTAGTTTTGGGGTTTCATTGGTTAAGTAAAAAGAGGGGAACGGAGGGCTGATCCCCCCCCCCCTTAATTTACAGAAATGGGTTTTTCATGCAGAATTATCCTATTTGCTACAAATTTTGTATATAAGTTCCTTGTCATAATGCGCTTCCCTGATTAGTTTGGGGGTTCATTGGTTAACTATAAAGGGAGGAACGGGGGGATTAATTACCCCCCATAAGTTAGATAAATGGGTTTTTTATGCAGAATTATCTGATTTACTTAAAATTTTGTATATAGATTCATTGTGATAAGTCACTTCCCTGTTTAGTTTTGGGGGTTCACTGGTTAAGTATAAAGAGGGGAACGGGGAGGGGGTCTAATCCCCTTTCAATTTATTAACGATTTCTTAATTTTTCGAAAGCATTATTCTTTGAAATAAGAGTATAATATGCAATTAGTGTGAATAGCCTGTGAGCTCAATGCCATCAGTTTAACTGGGTACTTTTCTTTTTATTTATTTACTTAATGGCTGCGTGCATTTATTAAAAAGATTTCTATCTGAAAAAAAAAATTAGATCCGAATTTCGTAAATAGCTTATTTTAAATAACACTTTTATCCACTCTAAATTATATACAAGTTGGGAATAGTTACGTTAAACGAGACAAATGGGGTGCGTTTGTTTCGTGCTATAACTAGTTTTACAATACAAAAAATCATCGTTATTATTTCAGTGAAATTAATTACATCGTCTGCTATGAACGAAATGGAGATGCCTTTTTTTTTTCTTATTACGTATGCCATGTTTACAAATGCGATTTTTTTTTTCGAAACCAGACAGAGCTGCAAATTTACCCTGGGACTCTTGCTTTGCGAAGGATTACCTCCATGGGTTAATATTTCTATGACTCACGATGAATGAATCTTTTGTTTATATACTTTAATGGATTGAGATATTCGGCTGTTAATCTAATTTCCACTGAAGTTATCTCAGAATCTATACATTTTTTAATGTAACTCCTCTCTCAAGAATACAATTTTTTTGAACTATCTTTCTAAAAATGTAACTTTTACGCAATTTTATTCGAAAAATTAATTTTTAATAAAATTGACTGCTTGGAATATGGAAAAAGATGTTTTTAGCCGGTATTTTGTTTCCTCAGTCACGTGACTTGCGCTTTTATCATATAGATTACGTACGATAGGATTTAATAGAATGAAGAAAATTTTTATTAATATCTTTTGATTCGATTTTCATGAAATTTGATTTGACTCGACAAAATTCTGCAATGATTCTATATATCAAATTTCAAACTATTCGGTTGGGTAGTTTTTGCGCTGTTGTATGCGGACAGACAGACAGACGGACGGACTAGAAGACCACTATAGGTGCTACGTATTTATATAATTACAAACGCACTTAATAACAGAGAAACATTTAACAATCTATACTAACATTATAAAGAAGCAAAGATTGTTTTTTTTTGTTTGTTTGTTTGTTTTGTAGGGGGATAATCTCTGGAACTACTGAAGGATTTCAAAAGTGATGGTTGCAAATTGATGGTGACAATCCCTGCTCCAACATAGGCTATATTTTATGCGGTGCCAATAACCCCATGGGTGTGCAGGAGCGAAAAACGTTCTAAAATTTCGATTTTTTTTATACTGAAAGAGCTAGAAACTTGAAATTTGGCATGGTAGTTATTTATAAAATGCAAATACTCTCTCAGAACAAATTCTAAAAAAATCAAAATTTAAAAGGGTGAGATGAGCGAAAAGCGGTCTAAAAACATTCTAAATTACAATTTCTGTGGAATCTCTGGAACTACAGAACCATTTTCAAAAGTGATGGTGGCAAATTCATGGTAACAGTCCCTGCTGTAACATAAGCTATATTTTATATCAGTGACACTACCACAGGGAAAGGAGGGTGAAAGAGCAAAAAACGTTCTAAAATTTCGATTGTTTTTTCGACATTAGTGTGGCTTAATTAGGAATATCTGAATTATCTGTGGCAGTAAAATTTCCTCTCATGAAAATAGGCCAACGAATACCACTTGGCATTTATTAAGAATTACGTGAGCAAAGCCGCGGGTTTTGCTAGTATATTACATATTTTTAATACTGACAAAATACCAATTATTTATGTATTTGTAAGCACTTTTATCGAAGATTTAACATAAGAAATGACTTCAAGTACAATTCATAGAAATTAAAACACACTATGTATGAAATTATTATTAAAGTGGGTACCCCTAATATGGCCATGCTAAAGTTTAAGAATTTTCCCTTGCTGTCATTTTGGAAAATACAAACCGTTTTTAACTTACCCATCATACGTAGTATAGAGTCTTGTGATTGTTTTAAACATCGAGAAAAATTTTTTGACGGATTTACACGTTTTAGACACTAGAGATTCCGAAGAACACATTTTTAGAAAAAAAAAATGTGTCGTCCGTCTGTCTGTGTGTGTGTCTGTAAACATTCTATCTCCCAAACAAATTGAGATAAAGACTTGAAATTTGGTACTTAGTATGTAATAATAATAAGAAGCTTATTGAATTTCAGAAACTTTGATTATCTGAAGCTATTTTTTCAGACTCTCGATACATTCGTTCTGATAAAAGGTATATTAAATTTTTCGAAATTGTTTATTTCAAGGAGTGAATATAAAGACAATAAAAAAAACATAAATTTTGCATAAAGAATGAAGTCGATCGGATAATGAGTTGCCGAGATACTTGTAATCCTATTTGCCACACTCTTTTTCGTGGCCCTGTATTTCATTCAAATTTCAATTCAAAGATACATTTTAATTGGAAATGAAACGCTTCATCCGACGCAGTAAACTGTTAGCAAATAAGATTATCATTTTTTGGAGTTATAAGGATGTTTCTTTTGCGTACTTCAGTAACAGAGCATTTAAAATTTAGGGCGTCATCAAGCCACGATTTGATTCGAATTGCAATGCATTTTACAAATAGTTCACACATGTTTTATTTTCATATTTTATATTAGGCATAACCATGATGGGTAAGTATTACGGTGGCCCCCAACAACTAGTTTTTTTTTTTTTTTTTTTTTTTTTTTTTTTTTTTAGCGTTCTGGGGTTAATGGACTTTCATAGAAAAATGTCGCATTCCCCATGAAAATACTTTTACTAGTCCAAAGCAACGAAATTCCAATTCAGGAACATGTGCGCATGATAAGGACAGCATTGTTCCATGTATCACAAATCGGGATTTTCTCCAATTTAAAAATGCTTTTCTGCTAAATTAAATAATTTTGGTGTAAAATAAATAAACTTGATGCTAAATATTCTTTTTGTTATTCAAAAGTGGTCTTGATACAGAATTTTTAATCAAATATGACGTTGTTAACAAAATTGACATTAGAATTTAAGTTTGAAATTTATATAAAATGTAAAATTCTTTTAGAGTTTAAGAAATTTGTAAAACAAATTACTAATCGCAATTGGAAGAAATAAAAAAGTCTTTATCTTAGGCTTGCATGGTGCATTCGATATGGCCACCTAACTGGCCGGATCAGGAAATGGTCAGCTTTCACGAAAATTGTTTGATATTGAACAACTTATAAAATATACACCATCAACGACAGCACCAACTCATAGATCATTAAAAACGAAACAGATTATGAGGGTATTCATAAAAAAATTTTCTTAAGGCTGCTCTTCAGTAAATTTCCCGATTCCCCTCGCTAATGTAAACCCTATGGACATGTGTTCGTATATTTAAAATATCTCCTCAGGAAATTAATATTTTTTGCTTCTGATTTCTGTGTACTGTTCTTAAAAAATGTCTCCTTTTTTTCAGTTATTAAAATATTTCTAAACTATGTGCTTAATTTATAATTTTATGTGTTAAAATCTTAGCGAAACTGAATAAGATTTTAACACTTCACATAAAATTAAGTATATATTTTAGAAAAATGACTAACTAAGAAAAAAGAGACATCCTTTAAGAACAGTACATTGAAAACAGAAATTAAAAATATATTAATTTTCCTGAGGAGATATTTTAAATATACGAATGGTCTCCTACCGCCCATAGGATTAACATTAGGGAGGGAAATCGGGAAGTTTACTGAAGAGTAGCCATAAAAGTGTGCATAAAAAAGAAGACTTAACAGATAAAAATTATCGATGGGGGTAAAAAAATACTTATCATTAAAGTAAAATGCATATGCTAAAAGTGATTACAATAAACAACTAGTCGTTGAGGGCCACCGTAATACTTACCCATCATAGATATGCATAATATAAAATATGAAAATAAATCACGCGTAAACTATTTATAAAATGCATTGCAATTCGAATAAAATCATGGCTTGATGACGTCATAAACTATAAATGCTCTATTATTCCAAAATTAATAATCATATTAACTAACGGTTTACTGCGTCGGATTAAGCGTCTCATTTCCAATTAAAATATATCTTTGAATTGAAATTTGAATGAAATACAGGGTCATGAAAAATCCAAGAGCGTGGAAAATAGGATTACAAAGATTTCGGCAACTCATTATCCGATCGATTTCATTCTTTATGCAAATGTATGTTTTTGTATTGTATTTTATATTCCTTCCTTAAAATAAACAATTTCGAAAATTTTTGTATAACTATTATCAGAACGAATATTTCGAGAGTCCGAAAAAAATAGGTCCGGATAATCGAGGTTACTGAAATTCAATAAGCTTCTTCTTATTATTACATACTACGTACACATCAAATTTCAAGTCTCTATCTCGATTTGTTCGAAATATAGAGCGTTTACAGACACACAAACACACAGATACACAGACACACAGACAGACCGACGGATGGCAATTTTTTTTTAAAATATGTTTATCGGAGTCTCCAGTGTCTGAAACGTGTAAATCCGTCAAAAAGTTTTTTCGATTTTCAAAACGATTACAAGACTTACCCTACACTACGTATGATGGGTAAGTAACAAGAAAAGATCACAGCACAAACATAAAATAAGAAATTGGTGTTAAATTCCACAACCTAGCTGAATGGAAGTGTTCTCACCATGCACTAAATTGTTCCTTCAAGGTATCTGATACCATCTAGCGAAGTTTTTGGTTAGCTAACGTATAATAGGGTGTGACTGTATCAGGAACATGGCCATAACAGAAGTCCTTAGTCCAGATTAATTTTAACACAATTATTCAAATTGGTAAAGAAATCATATGAGTTGTAATTTTCCAACTGGAGGAAAAATCTCCGTAAAGAAATCATATGTGTTGTAATTTTCCAACTGGACGAAAAATGTCCGTAAAATAATCATATGAGTTGTAATTTTCCAACTGGACGAAAAATGTGCGTAAAGAAATCATATGAGTTGTAATTTTTCAACTGGACGAAAAATGTGCGTAAAGAAATCATATGAGTTGTAATTTTCCAACTGGACGAAAAATGTCCGTAAAGAAATCATATGAGTTGTAATTTTTCAACAGGACGAAATATATCCGTAAAGAAATCATATGAGTTGTAATTTTCCAACTGGACGAAAAATGTCCGTAAAGAAATCATATGAGTTGTAATTTTCCAACTGGACGAAAAATGTCCGTAATAAAATAGCTCAGTTGGTAGAGCATGGCAGCTTCAGCCAAGCGATCCCAGGTTCGAATCCTGGCCCGGACATTTTTCGTCCAGTTGGAAAATTACAACTCATATGATTTCTTTTCGGACATTTTTTGTCCAGTTGGAAAATTACAACTCATATGATACCTACCTTAGTATTTGAAAACAATACAAAAATCACAATTTCTTTAATAACCTTCAGAAATTTCTTATTTCATTAATAATGTTCATCATTAATGTTTTATTCTTTTTTCACTTCTGCAGTAATCATGACTTTGGTTCGAAAATGTTTCAAAGTTCAAGGTTTCATCATCTTCAAAATAAACAATATTAATTAAAAAACATGCAAAAAATTAAAATATGAACTCACTCGTTTTGATTTAAGTAAATTTTGTTATAAACTAATTCGTGATATGAAGCGTTGCGGAAATTAAGCTGGGGGGGGGGGGGAGGGGGAGTATAGATTGCCTCTGCACTGTATAAAGAATTGTAAAAAAGGCTAATTTTCAATCGAACAATTTCCTAACAAATTCAAACCGTTAAAAAATGTGTGTGTGTGAAAAGTAGTATAGTAGTATAGTGTAGTATGAAAATATTATTTTGGCCAAAAACGTATTTTGAAATACTTTTTTTAAATGTACCCCTTTTTTGCAGTTTAACTGTGTTTTAAGGCAATGTATCTGAATGTGTGACATAACAAGGCGTGACATAACAAATATATATATTGCTAAAATTTAAAATCTGCTGTACAAAAATTTTATGTCATACAAAGTCTCTATGTTTCCCATTTTTCACAGAAAATAAACAAGTTGGAAATAGTACGTTAAACGTGACGAATGAGGTGCATTTGTACTATAACTAGTTCTACAATGTAAAAAATTCATCGTTATTAATTTAGTGAAATGGATTATATCGTTTGTTATGAGCAAAATGATCATGCCTTTTCTCTTATTACGCATGCCAAGTTTACAGATGCGAATTTTTTTTCGACACCCGGCAGCGCTGCAAATTTCGCCATGGAGATCTTAAACACTCTGAATAAACCCTCGCAGCTGCTCTGGCATTCCTTTGACAGTCACCATAAATAAATATCATTTCGGTATATTGTTTGTACGTATAGCCTGCCATCACAATCTCTGCACTGACTAGCATGTCCACTGCTAGTGGCTCATGTTTAATACTGAACGCGTTGTGCTGCGGTACTATTGTAATTTACATAATCTTGATTTTCATGCTCGTTATATTTCGGTTGGTCGTTTGCATTCCGCTGCCATTTATCAAGTTTTTAGTGAGTATATTTTATTTTACTGATGTCGATTCTATTGTTCGTTTTTGAAAACCACGCCTAGCACTCTGGGACGATTCTACAATCGAAAGGGGTGTTACGCTGATATGAGTATTTTCCGAAGTTCTAGTTTGCGTTCTCTTGTAGGCGGTCACTAAGATTGGCACTCAGCCAAACTCAGCTAAAAAAACTCTACTCAACCCTATTTTGATAAAATCAAAACAGACTGGACGCATTCGCAAAAGAACGGAAGGTTTTATTTTCCGATAACAAACAATACCTACTTTCAGTGTTGAATTCAGACACTTTTCTCCGGCGGGGGGACATTATAGAGTTCCGGGTGGGACATTTCATTGCTCCGAGGGGAAGGGGAGAGGAATGTCCCTCCCGGGCCACCCCCTGAATTCCACACTGCCTAATTTGACTTTTGAATGTTGTTTGACCCCTAAAAGTTAGCTTAATTTTTTAGATGAAAAAAACCTCTTTGGTGATACCCGGTTTTAGCGATACCGGTTGAAGGTGGTTTCGCCTGCTATGCTCCAACGTGTCCAGGACTCCACCAATGCACTGTTGCCAAATTGTGCATTTTGCAAAACAACCAATGTGCCACCAATGCAAAATTGTGCATTGCAAAGTGGAGACTAAAAGAGCAGTATCTCTAGTAGATTCCGGTATTTGATGTATTCATTTTTTTTATAGTAGACCGTTTTCTAATATGATAATAAATTGATATTTATTTTTCTGTTTAATTTCAATATTGCATTCTTCGCTTTGCATACGACCCTTCAAAGTCAGCTCAAATTTTTAAATAAATGAAATAACCCTTTTTGGTGATACACCGATTTAGCGATACCGTCTAAAGGTAGTTTTGCCGTAAAAAGGACATTGCACCCTGATTTCGATCTCGAATTACTCTAATTCATTTTTTAACAGATCTCTGAATGAAAGACAAAATCATGTGAAAAAAATCTCAAACTTTGAAATTTAATAACTGTGTCAATTTTTGTCGTACAGAAGTCAAACTTTTTGTGTTGTATTTGTTATATGTGCAAACATTTACTAAATATAACTATAGGGACCGGGGGACCGTATAAAAAGTTAGATTTTGTAATTTTTATAAAATTGAATTTTTACTTTAATTAACGCCACAACATGAATATTTACCTCATTTTAAACGCTTTTGTAATAGGATCTATATGTCTACAACCAACGGTTGAGAAATTAAAGGTCAGTGATAGATAACATTTTGCACCCTGTATTTCGAGGTGTTTCTATTTGTTTATCTCTAACTGATATAGCCATTTCCCAAACACCGTTAATCAAACAATAGCATAATATACCGTCGCCCAGATGAAAAACATATACCAACTGAAATCTTTTCGTCCAAAATAAGGATAAAATAGCACATCTTATTATAAAAAATCAGGGTTATATCGGTATATTATAGATCATAATGACCGCGGGAATTTTCTCTTTGTGGTGCAAACCGCAAAAATATCAATTGGGTAGTTTTTGAAATTACCCCTGATATAAACTTTTAGAGCTTCTGGCTTTATAATATATATGATGACAAAATCTTGCTTTATTGAAAAGCGTGAAAGAAAGTTTCTCGGAGAAATATAATTTTCAATCCAGGAATAAAGACATTCAAGTAAGATGTTCTCCTTACAAATTTGTAAAATCACGTCATAAGCTTTTGAAAAGTAAAAGAGCTTTTTACTCTTTAACTTTAAAGGATAAAATATGATATCAAAACTCTATTTTAAGGCGTATAAAGAGTATTTCCCCTGATGCTATTTTCCGAACCTGAAGAGATAAGTATACGTAATAAAAATCATAATTTAGACCTATTCAATATTTTTTGAAAACATAGTTTCCTTTATAACATTATACAGAAGAATTCAGTTTCTCATTTCGATAATGTAATATTTTTATGTATGTTTATGTTTAACGCTTAAATGTAATATTTGTTATTTCTGTTTTTTGTTTGCTTCGAAAGGCAGGAATTTCAAACTACACAAACTACATACATTTTATCGGCAGAACATTTTTTCTAGTGAATACACTAATTTAGATACATGTTATGGGTTAGTTTTATCTTTTAGATGTGTTCGTAAGTATATAAATACGTAGCACCTTTAGTAGTCGTCTGGTCCATCCGTCTGTCTGTCGTCTGTCCACATATAATGCAAAACACATGTAAAAATGTTAAAAAAAACGTTTTAAAGAATTTCACAGACCTAAAAGTGCATTTTTTCTTATCCAGGTGCCGAATGTAGGCAAGAAAAGTGATAAATTGCCAAATATCGTTTTAATGGCTTACTTTGACTATGAATACTTAAGCCTTACAAACATCCCTTTCATATTTAAATCAAATATCGTCATTTTTTAATATTATTTCTCATTAAAACTTTTTTTTGTATTTAAATAAAATCAATAATAGTTTTTTATATTATTTTTCAAGGTGTTTGTATTTTTTTTAATCTCTAAGTATTAGCTCTTTCCCAAACACCGTTAACCAAAGGACAGCAGAGTATACCGTCGCCAAGATGAAAAACATATACCAATGGCAACCTTTTCGTCCAAAATGAAGATAAAATACCACATTTTATTATAAAAAATCACGGTTATATCGGAATATTATACATCACAATGACCACGGGAATTTTCTCTCTGCGGTACAAACCGTAAAAATATCAATTGGGTAGTTTTTGAAAATTCCCCAGACATAAACTTTTAGGACTTTATGCTTTATAACATATATGATGACAAAATCTTGCTTTATTGAAAAACGTGAAAGAAAGTTTCTCGGACAAATATAATTTTCAATCCAGGAATAAAGACATTCAAGTAAGATGTTCTCCTTACAAATTTGTAAAATCACGTCATTAAGCTTTTGAAAAGTAAAAGAGCTTTACGCTCTTTTAACTTTAAAGGATAAAATATTATATCAAAATTCTATTAAAAGGCATATGAAAAGTACTATTTCCCTTTATGTTATTTTCCGAGCCTGAAGAGATAAGTACGCGATAAAAATCATAATTTATACCTATTCATATTTTTCGAAAACATAGTTTCCTTTATGATATTATACAGAAGAATTCAGTTTCTCATCTCCATAATGTAATACTTTTATGTATGTTTATGTTTAACACTTAAGTGTAATATTTGTTATTTCTGTTTATTGGTTGCTTCGAAAGGCAGATATTATATATAGCTATTTCCCAAACACCGTTAACCAAACGATAGCATAATATACCGTCGTGTCGCCAAGAGGAAAAACATATACCAATGGCAATCATTTCGTCCAAAATGAGGATAAAATACCACATTTTATCATAAAAAATCACGGTTATATCGGTATATTATACATCATAATGATCGAGGGAATTCTCTCTCTGCGGTGCAAACCGCAAAAATATCAATTGGGTAGTTTTTGAAATTACCCCAGACATAAACTCTTAAGGCTTCTCGCTTTATAAATATATATGATGACAAAATCTTGCTTTATTGAAAAACGTGAAAGAAAGTTTCTCGGACAAATATAATTTTCAATCCAGGGATAACGACATTCAAGTAAGATGTTCTCCTTACAAATTTGTAAAATCACGTCATAAGCTTTTGAAAAGTAAAAGAGCTTTTTACTCTTTAACTTTAAAGGATAAAATATGATATCAAAACTCTATTTTAAGGCGTGTAAAAAGTATTTTCCCTGATGCTATTTTCCGAACCTGAAAAGATAAGAATACGTAATAAAAATCATAATTTAGACTTATTCAATATTTTTTGAAAACTTAGTTTCTTTTATAACATTATACAGAAGAATTTTTTTCTCAGTTCGATAATGTAATATTTTTATGTATGTTTATGTTTAACGCTTAAATGTAATATTTGTTATTTCTGTTTTTTTTGTTGTTTGTTGTTTGTTTCGAAAGGCAGGAATTTCAAACTACATAAGCTACATTTTATGAGCAGAATTTTTTCTAGTGAATACACTAATTAAGATGCATTTTATGAGTTAGTTTTATTTTTTAGGTGCGTTCGTAATTATATAAATACATAGCACCTGTCCGTCTGACTGTCCATCTGTCCGCATATAACAGCGCAAAAACTACCTAACACAATGTTTCGAAATTTAATACACATAATTGTTGAAGAATGTTTTCGAGTTATTTCAAATTTTATGAAAATCGAATCAAAAATTAAAAAGATATTAATAAAAATATTTATGAAGTAATTTGATAATTTTTTTTATCGGTATACTTCATTGTTATAGCAGTTTCCGAGAAAAAATCGTCAAACGACCGAGATGTATCGCCAAGTTATCTGATATGTATGACGTTATAATCATATATGACATACATGATATGTTATAACCTCTATGACCAAGTTATAGTCACATTCTTCATTCTATTAAATTTTATCATACGTAATTAATTCAAAGATACCCCATGATAGGTAATTATTCTTGTTTGTCATGGTGATTACGTCATATTTAAGATGGAGTCCTATCATTTTCGTATTACTGAATTTAAAATCCGAGTTTGTATACTGAAATTCCACGGATCGGATTTCCCGCATTATTTTGACGCAAGGCTTTTTACTTCGAAAAACCTCTGTTACCATGTAAGGGATTATTTCTCCTTAAACCCGTCCCTCTCGCATCACTGGTTTAGATACCTGGATCTTCCAGCACGCCTTTCACCGATTGGTTCGTTTCAATACTACGTCTTTTCTGTGGCACTCCGCGCGTCTAGCAAAAAGCGAATGCAGTGACTTCGGAACTCAGATTTTTTTCTTGTTTCAAGTGCTTAATAATCTGTTATCTGGTGTTTATAAATCTTGTAGTATTCTAAATTCGCTTTTTAAGATCTAACAGCATGAAGTAGTGATTCCTACTCAAGCCTGGGGGCTTTAAGAACATCTTCATAATGTGGGATTTGTTTTACGTTTTTCATGTTGGATAAATAAACTCCTTAGAACAACAAGTGACTTGTTTTTTATTAGGAGAAATCTCCGGATTGTTTAATTCATTGCCTTACTACACTTATGTCCTGATTGTCTGGATTAATAAATACGACTGCAAATAACAACCGTGTGTTCGCAATGAAAATTATATTATAACGGCTAATACCAACAGATTCACGTAAACTGACTGGATTTGTCGACTGCAAAATATCACTACCTTCACAAAATGCCAGTTTTCCATGAATTAATGTATCCATACAAAACCTTTCATATATATATATATATATATATATATATATATAGCTGATTCTATATTGGTTTGAGTTTGGCTTTGCTGTACAATAATATTCCATGATCAATCATCTTTTAAAACTTATTTTGGCAGCATGTAATCATTTTCTGCAATTCATTGCCTGTGTGATTTGATGACTCCTGTATGGATCCCCTATATCCTTTTTAATCTTGTTGTATTTTGAACTTTATGATTATATTTCACAGTTTTTTTCTCTTTTTTATGGGTAAGGTTTCTTTCCTTTTTAATATTGTTTTTACTTTTTGAACGTTATGATTTTTTCACAGATTATTTATCTATTTTGGTGTGGTAGTCCTAAAATCATATTCTTTAGCAATGTTATGGCTAATATGATGATGAAACCACACATCTTATTTGTGGTATTTAGGCATTTGTGACCTGAAGATTCCGTCTAAATTCCAGAAATTTCATTTTTTTCAATTTTTTATTTAATTTCTTCTTCTTTTAACTATGCATATTGAATCTATATTCAGAGTGTTGGGGAACACTATTGTTGTCAATTTATTATTACATACTGATTCATAATTCCATAGTTTTTGTTGGTGTTTCTGTAATGTTTCATTAATGGTTATATATATATATATATATATACAGAGAGAGAGAGAGAGAGAGAGAGAGAGAGAGAGAGAGAGAGAGAGAAATATGTATCTATTGATAGGGTGGTATGAATTGTCTCGTTCTGGTTATGATTCCGTACATATTTCATTAGAATCCTAAAATAATACGTTTGAGATTCCGTCTGTTTTATTGACATTTCTAATCTTTGCAGATACAGGGCAATCCTCGCGAAATGTTACTATATTATAAAGGAACCTAGCAGTACCTGTAGTACTACTTAAAACAGTCATCGTATCGTGTATTGCTTTTGTTTTGCTGTGTAATTAGTAGTACAAGAAATTATAATAATTAAAAAAGTAATTAAAAAAAATATTAAGAAAAAATTTAAAATATTATGGAAATGTTCTAATTAAATATTATCATGTTTTCTTTTTCAGCTCAAATCTAAGAAAGTAATTTCTTTCATTACCTAAAGCTAGAATAATTATCCTTTTCACTTTTTAACTTTCTATTTCTACTTACTTCAAAAATTTCATTTGTCTACGCTAAGGTATTTTAAATGAAATTAACGAGTTCTTATTTTGCACCTAATCTTAAATGACTGCGTGAGATTTAATTAAAAGAAATGAAATCACGTTTTCATATCGAATGAATAAATTTAGAACGGATAATTACGTTTAACGAGATTTTAGCTCAATGTATGAAAAGAAAAGAGACTCTCTTCTTTTTTGGTGGGAATTTGAGACATGTATCAATGTTTATTAAGATGTGAGTTTCATCTTTGATATTAATTAATCTATTATTTTAATCCGTCGAAATTCTTTCTTATTTAATATTTAGTAATAAAAGCAAATATTTCTTTAGCTTTACAAGTTTATGCATTTGATTTTTAAGTAAATTATATAAAAGTGATAGTCTAGATAAAATTCATTGTACGTAGAGATTATGTGAAAGGACTAGCAAACATAAATTTTTATTGTAAAAAAAAAAAGTAAAACTGTTGGAAGGTAACCAGTGAAACCCGTAGAGTTTATGTGAAAGGACTAGCAAACATAAACCTTTATTGTAAAAAAGAAAGTAAAACAGTCAGCTAGGTAACCAGTGAAAACCGTAGAGATTATGTGAAAGGACTAGCAAAAATCTTTATTGTAAAAAAGAAAGAAAAACAGAGTCAGCTAGATAACCAGTGAAAACCGTAGAGATTATGTGAAAGTACTAGCGAAAACCTTTGTTGTGAAAAAGAAAGTAAAACAGTCAGCTAGGTAACCAGTGAAAACCGCAGAGTTTATGTGAAAAGACTAGCAAACATAAACCTTTATTGTAAAAAAGAAAGTAAAACAGTCAGCTAGGTAACCAGCAATAATCGTAGAGATTATGTGAAAGGACTAGCAAAAATTTTTATTGTAAAAAAGAAAGTAAAACAGTCAGCTAGGTAACCAGTGAAAACCGTAGAGATTATGTGAAAGGACTAGCAAAAATCTTTATTGTAAAAAAGTAAGAAAAACAGTCAGCTAGGTAACCAGTGAAAACCGTAGAGATTATGTGAAAGGACTAGCGAAAACCTTTATTGTGAAAAAGAAAGTAAAACAGTCAGCTAGGTAACCAGTGAAAACCGTAGAGATTATGTGAAAGGACTAGCAAAAATCTTTATTTTAAAAAAGAAAGTAAAACAGTCAGCTAGGTAACCAGTGAAAACCGTAGAGATTATGTGAAAGGACTAGCAAAAATCTTTATTGTAAAAAAGAAAGTAAAACAGTCAACTAGGTAACCAGTGAAAACCGTAGAGATTATGTGAAAGGACTAGCAAAAATCTTTATTTTAAAAAAGAAAGAAAAACAGTCAGCTAGGTAACCAGTGAAAACCGTAGAGATTATGTGAAAGGACTAGCAAAAATCTTTATTGTAAAAAAGAAAGAAAACAGAGTCAGCTAGATAACCAGTGAAAACCGTAGAGATTATGTGAAAGTACTAGCGAAAACCTTTGTTGTGAAAAAGAAAGTAAAACAGTGAGCTAGGTAACCAGTGAAAACCGCAGAGTTTATGTGAAAAGACTAGCAAACATAAACCTTTATTGTAAAAAAGAAAGTAAAACAGTCAGCTAGGTAACCAGCAATAATCGTAGAGATTATGTGAAAGGACTAGCAAAAATTTTTATTGTAAAAAAGAAAGTAAAACAGTCAGCTAGGTAACCAGTGAAAACCGTAGAGATTATGTGAAAGGACTAGCAAAAATCTTTATTGTAAAAAAGAAAGAAAAACAGTCAGCTAGGTAACCAGTGAAAACCGTAGAGATTATGTGAAGGGACTAGCGAAAACCTTTATTGTGAAAAAGAAAGTAAAACAGTCAGCTAGGTAACCAGTGAAAATCGTAGAGATTATGTGAAAGGACTAGCGAAAACCTTTATCGTGAAAAAGAAAGTAAAACAGTCAGCTAGGTAACCAGTGAAAACCGTAGAGATTATGTGAAAGGACTAGCAAAAATCTTTATTTTAAAAAAGAAAGTAAAACAGTCAGCTAGGTAACCAGTGAAAACCCTAGAGATTATGGGAAAGGACTAGCGAACATAAACCTTTATTGTAAAAAAGAAAGTAAAACAGTCAGCTAGGTAACCAGTGAAAACAAAATATATTATGGGAAAGGACTAGCGAATATAAACCTTTATTGTAAAAAAAAGTAATCAGAGAAAACCGATAATATTACTGAAAAACACTGTTTCTCAATGCAAACTTTCTAGATTTTTTAAATTAATAAATACTTAATTTTACAATAATAAAAATATGCTAAAATCTCAAAACATTGTTTTGTATCATAATATTATTCATAATATAACATTTCATATATTTTGAAAGAATTGTGTACTATGGTATCTTTATATAACCATTCCTTTAGTTTTAAGTTTGTAGATTTATTTAAGCAATTTAAGTATGGAAAATAATGTATATAAGTGTAGAATATTCAGTAAAATTAATATGGGTACTTCCTTATTAAAGCAGCCCTCGCAATTACGATTATGCCAAGTTGCAGTTTCGATTTCGACAAGATTGAGGTGTTTATATATGCAGTATATACGCCAAATTTATGCGCCATGCGCGCTATACACGCCAAACGCTCATCTATGAGCCAGACGCATTAAATATACTCCCATATATACGCCAAATGTACATTTTATATGTCATACATTGATTTTATCGACGATGTGAGAGCGAATTTTTAATTATTAACATGTATGAGATAGAAGAAAGTTTTGGAATTGGCACATCCGACTAGTTATAGAATTAACACTACTTTGCATTAAAAATATTTTTTTATTAATTTACTTTATCATTTTCACAAATATATTGCATATTCTGTCGTTTGCATACATATGTGCATTTTTAATAAAAGAAATTTGTCATGATGGAAAGAATCAAAATATTTATTCATTATTTTTAATTCTTTGTTTGTAACTTACAACTTGCAGTTTATTAAAAGTGAGGAAAATGGTCAAAAGGATGTTTTGTTGGGGACGATTATTTCAACAGTGGGAAAAATCAGACAACTCTGCAACAAAATAGTTCAAATAATATTTGAATTATTATTTTTATTTTTCAACACAAAGGACATTTGGACAAGTCTTTTTGTGCTAACCGCACTCCGAAATGTGAATAGACTTAAGAACCGATCAGACTACAGACTTACCCACGACATCTTTTTATGTGGCCCCTTTCATCTTTTAGGACTTTCTTAGCATGTCTAAATGTGAGAGGTTAAGAGCCGGAGCTGTTGACAGCTGGGAAAACTTGCCCATTTCTTTTTGGAAACTCCCCTTTCTTTTGTCGATGACCATAAAATGATTCAAGAAGAATGGGAAGGCACATGATTGATGTCAATCTGAGACTGATTTGATCAGGAAGACACATGATTGATGTCCATCGGAGACTGATTTGCTCAGGAAGACACATGATTGATGTCCATCGGAGACTGATTTGATCAGGAAGACACATGATTGATGTCCATCTCAGACTGATTTGCTCAGAAAGACACATGATTGATGTCCATCTCAGACTGATTTACTCAGGAAGACACATGGTTGATGACCATCTCAGACCGATTTGCTCAGGAAGACACATGATTGATGTCCATCTCAGACTGATTTGTTTCAGGAAAACACTGATCGGACCTTTATGGGTAATGATAAATTCAGGAGTTGGCGTGGAGAGTGGTGGGAGCACCAGTCCCAGAACTTGCAAATGCCCCCCCCCCCTCTAGGAAGATTTGAGTTTTTATGCTTATTAATGGTCGAAAAGTGCAAATTTTCCTCCGGAACTCCGTAATCCTCTCTCACACAAACACGCACTCCTAGAAACCCAGAAGTTCTTTCCGTAGAAAAATGTCTGAACTGCTTACGGTCACTCTGTATTTTATAGATGCAGAGAAAAAATCAACTTTATTTACTTCCAAAAGTATTATAAAACGAGTATAAGAGAATAAATGACAAAAAAGTACTTTATTGAAAAAGCATTTAAAAATAAATAAATCCTGAACAAAATATCATTTTCATACCTGTGATAAAGGCATTCAAAAAAAGAATATTCCCTCTGTGAAAGCAAGTAATTACTTTTAGTAAAGGAAAAGAAGCTTTTGCTCTATTAATCTTAGAAGATAAATATTATGACATCAAAATCCTTTCAAGCGTTTTATCAGAAAGCTTTCCGATCTTTTTTTTTATTTTATGTATGAATAATGGTGAATGTGTCATAAGTTTCATAACTGAATCCGTTTTGATATGCATTAAAATGTATATATAATATTTTACTTTTTAATAGGATTAAAGTTTTTATCAAGATATTAAAAACTGTTTGCGAAAATTATCCCCGGAATAAAAGATGTCAAATAGCTTCAGATATATTGAATATTTTTCAAATAAAATTTCCGCTAAGTGAATACAGTTTTTTAACCAGGGATAAAGAAATTTGAGAAAAATGTTCTCTTTTTAAATTCGCAAAAAGCGTATCAGCTTTTGTAAAGAAAAAGAAGGACGTTTCTATCTTTTAACCTCAAAAAATAAAAATGTCATCAAAATCCTTTTAAGGTCTGCGTGAAGATATTCAGCCGTCAAAAAAAGGTTAAGTGTCATATAACAGAAAGTGGTAAGTGTGAAATAAAAAACATAACAGAAACCTTTTCATACTTTTTGAATAGACAGTTTATTTTATGGGCAATTTGGAAGAAAAGAGTTCAATTCGACAAGCGTTCAATTCCTCGATCTATTATATTTACACATTATCATCAGGCAAAGTGCGTATCGTGTGCAATATGGTCTACATATTGACGTCTTCGATTTAGGGACGCTTGCGGATCTGTTATAAAGGAGAATACGCTCGGATAATATCGGAAATAATCATATACTATATTATTTCTGTTGTAGACATCCCTTTTAACTCACACGCTATCAAAGACTGAGAGCTAATGTGCCCGTAGGTTTTGCATGTATGTACGTATGTGTGTACAGTCGTGGAAAAAAGAAACTGAACACCCCCTACTAACTCTGCAACAAATTATTGCAGAAGAAAGTTACTGATACCAAACGATAGAAAATAAAGTCTACTTTTAAATGATGTATATAAAATTTACTTAAGGAGCCATCTACGTATAAAAACAAACCCAAACTTTGTTTTTTTTCAATAGCAACACCCAAATTTGACAACATATTTGAAATCTGCAGTTCAAACTATGCCTAGATACCAAATTTTATTAAATTTCTACGATTAGTTTCAGATAAATGAAGTACTTTATAATGAGCATATTTTAGGGGCTGTATCCAAATTGAAGTTCGGTACTCGATTGTTGAGATGATGTAGAATGATTAAGTCACTTCTTTTAATGTATTATTTTTTACCAATACGACCATTTTACTCACTTAATAAGGTTCGGTTATTATTATATGCGGTAAAATAATGTTTATAAGTGTTGAATTATCCGATTTTAAAAAATATAAGATTATCTGTAATTAAAATAGTTTTAGAATACGTAGATGTGATCGGAATATTACAGGTGTTTTTATAATGATTTTTATCAGATTTTGAACACATTTAACTCGCTCTTTTAAAAATTTATTGATAGAAATGTAAATAATATTGGCAAACACAAAACGTTATTTTAAAAATATATCAATCATAGCTTTTTAACACTTTACAACCTAGTTGAAAAGAGCTTATGACTTCGGTTTGTCTGTTGTCTGACGTCTGGCCGTCTGTCCGTGCTCTAACTCCCATAAATATGCTCGAATTGCCCTGAAATGTTTGTATGTTATTGTCGTTTACAATAGCATGTTCCCTATTTCAACTGAAGTGTGTAGCATTTTTTAACAGGAACAGTCTTTTTTACAGGGACTTTTTTTTACAAAGACAGTCAAAAGTATTCCGTTACATTACAGTCCATGGGAAATAATCGTGTCAAGTACATTTTGATGACGCTACGTCATTTAAAACATAATAAAATTGCTATATAATTATGAAGCGCATTAAAACATGTTTTTTGTAGAATATGGGGTGCAAAGCATTTATTATTCATCTACAGGGTCAAACAAAAGAATTCTGTTACACATCCTTCTATCGGAAAATTCGTTTTCAGTGTAATTTAGTGATATTTCAGTATTTCAAACATAATGAAAATTATATACATTACTGAGGTGCACTATAAATTGCTCTCTTGTGTGCATTGCATTTATTTACACAAAAGATATCGGTTACAGTACATGTGCGATTTTCAGAGTCTATGTGTGATAAGTGTGTTTTCAACTTTGGTTTGCGCTTTTTTGTTTAACTAATTTTTTTCATAGTACGTGTGTGTTTATAAACTCGGTTGATCCTATACAGGGCTACACAAGAGAATTCGTAAGTATTACAGACAATAGGAGTGAATTGCTTAAGAGTAGTTTTTTATTAACACTTTCCAACCTAGTTGAAAAGTGTTTATGACTTCGGTTTGTCTGGCCGTATGGCCGTCTGCCGTCTGCCGTCTGCCGTCTGTCCGTCTGTCCGTGCTCTAACTCCCGTAAATATTCTCGGATTGCTCTGCAATTTTTATATGTTATTGTCGTTATCAATAGCATGTTCCCTATTTCAACGGAAGTGTGTAGCACTTATAGTTTTTTTACAGGGACACTCAAAAGAATTCCGTTACATTGCGGTCTATGGAGAAAAATCATTTGCGGTTTATTTAAATAATGTTTCACTATTTTAAACGCATTGAAATTTATATATATCACTAAGGTGCATTAGACGAAGCTTAATATGGAATAGGGTGTGCATAGAACTTATAGTTACTTTACAGGGACAGTCATATAATTAAGTTACATTACATCTATGGAGAAAAATCGTCTGCGGTTTATTTAAATAATGTTTCACTATTTTAAACGCATTGAAATTTATATATTTCACTAAGGTGCATTACAAGAGGCTTACAACAGAATATTGTGTGTATAGCAGTCATAGTTCATTTACAGGGACACACAAAAGAATTCTCAACTGTCTGTTAACAATAATTCCTGGAAGTGCGTTTTAAGTTACTGAACACGATTTTAATTTTAACTCGCTTTTTGTCTATTACGTGATGTGTATAAATTCTTTAGATCCTATACAGGGAAGCACAAAAGTTCGCTGACACATTTCCGTTTAGTGACAGAAACTCCAGACGGAGAATTTTAAACTGTGCTACGCGTTTCCTAACTGAACTAAAATTTAGCATCCTATGTAGTATATATACAGATCTATAGATCCTATACAGGGCTGAATAAAAGTATTCGGTTATTTTTCTGAATATTGTTGGAAATTCCTGAAATTATGTTTTTAAATATATTATGCGTTTTCCAAATTGTTTACTTAGATGTCATCTTTTAGCTTATTAAACGGTATGATTTGTAAAATTATTTTGGAAGCGTTGGAAAGTGTTACATAATCTATGCTTGACGCATGATTTTTCGTTCTTGTTGTGTTATGCATTTTTTCTGCTGAACTATGTGTAGTTGACTAATAGAAGTTTGTGGAATATAAATAAATTCATATACAGGGCTACGCAAAGAAAAAGATACATTGTCGTTTACGGTTGGTAATTTCTGCGAGTGAGTTTGAAATTGCCTTTTAGCTTAATAGGTGGTGTGTACAAAAGTCTTCAGATAATATACAGGACTGTACAAAACATTTCGAGTGTATTTCCAGCAATTGCCGAAAATTGCTAAATGTGAATATTGTAATAGAACTAAATTTTATCATGTTATATATCCACATCTATTGATCTTATACAGGGCTGCACAAAATAATTCGACTACTTTTTGACACTGGAAGGTAATTTCGAAAACTATATTTTTCAATGTGGAATATGTTTTGTAAACTGTTACTTACATATCTTCTTTCACCTTATTTAACGATGAAGTTTCATTACAGTTTTCTAGCTGTGTTGCAAATTGTTTCATAATCTATGCTTGATGCATGATTTTTCGTTCTTGTTTGTTTCTGCCCTCAAAATTTCTGGCTGTTTGACAAGCCTTACGGTGCAAACCACACTCCGAAACGAAATATTTTTACATTTTTATGACTTTTCGAAATATAAATGGAATATACCATTCATAAGTTAAAAAATAAATGAACTATTGTAAAATGCATCATAAATCTAGTATCATTTCTATTTTAATGTTCTCAGTATTTATTTCCATAATTTTTTTCAATAAATACGCAAAAAAGAAAAAAAAAATAGTTTAAATGTTTTCCTAACACAATAGCATATTAAAAAAATCCCTGCCGGCTCGGTCTACGGCACAAGTAGATTTCGAAGTTAGGTACTAATTTCACCAACAAGAACTAAATCAAGATTCGAGATAAGCCAAGTTTAACAATTTTATCTGGCCACTTTTAATGTGAGTTTTTTTTTTTTCATTATACTACAATTATTTTGTAAATTATTATAAAAACTGTCCCGTGTTTATTCAATTATTTAGTCTTGTTAAAAAGTAAAGGTACGAAATTAAAAAAATTGGACCACAAACTAAATTTATCTTTAATCTACGGTTAAGTTCGTTGGTGGGATAGTTTCTGAGTATCAATTCCACCATCCCTAAGGCAGGCATAATTAAGGACCTGGAAATTCATGACAGTGGATTCCGCGCCTTCGCCGCAGACCGTTGGGCGAATGCTTTTTGGGAATTGAAGAAGAAAGAACTTCTTGCCACGTTACCGTAGTTTGGATTTCCCACTTTAAAATCTACCCGTGCCTGTAGGACGAGCCGGCAGGGATTTTTTTGTTTTTATTTTTTCTTTGCTGTAAGAGTTGGTCCTATCAAAAATTAGTTAATTTAAATGTTGAATATAATATTAAAAAGATTTATAATAAATTCAAGCAGATTTGATATCTTGTGAATTTAATTTTTTTTTTTTTTGAAAGGCGTATATATTTCGCTACTTGAAAGCCATTTTTAATGTTATCAAAAAATCTGTCGCACATAAATTTTTGACCCTTTTCCTAGAAGTAATACTAACTTTAAACGGTTCGATATGTATCATAATTAAGAAGTTATTGAGTTTTTTATGATTTCACAAAAACCCGCCACATTTCCACACACTTGGTCCGATTTTGCCCATTAACGAACTTGACCGAGATTTTCTGCTCCTTGATTTTATGTATCGGTTTGGAAGAGATTTGTGCAGAATTATGGGAGTTATCGTGTCCATAAAGAAGTGATATATATATATAATACAGATAGATGGATAGATATAAAGTTTTGAACTGTTATTTGAACTATTAGTGGTTTTTGGTTTTAGGACTAATGATCGGCGTACATCTGCAAAAATTTTTAAGACTAGGGGGGGCTTGCCCCCCCCCCTGCTCGCTACGTTCACCAACCCCCCCGCATAATCCCTCCCTAGCCAACCCCAGACGTAATCGATTCGCGTTTCCGTTCTGGATCGCTTCGCGATCCGTTTAGTGTTTGTGCTTAAAAATAATGTAAATAGTTCAATTAAGCTCTATTCATAAGCTAATATTAATTTTTGTTGCATTGCAATATCTCAATTTGTTGATTTTTTGCAAGCGAGTAAACGCTATTGGATTTCAATGGGAGTCTATGGAAATATGGCGAAATACTGGAAATAGCGCCAAGTTGGCGCCACTTTTGGCAGCTAATTTTGGTCCCCAAATTTAGCGATATATTGCCAAGTTGGCGACAGACCGGGGTCCCTTCCCCTTGGTAACCCCCCTAATAGCGCCCATCTTATCTAAATTGTCTACTTTCATGTTAATTCCCCCTAAGAAAAGTCAGAAAGCTCTGACCAATCAGATAAGTTTCGCGGTGTCTACGCAGAATTTCAGTGGTCCATTTCCAGACCATTACTTTTTCTTATATATAGAAAAAAATTCCAACATAGGGGAGAATGTAATAGGTAGTATTTCTAACAAAATCTACCTAAAAGGTAATTGAATTGGATTCTGTATATTTTTAAATATTTTATCTTTGTTCCATAGTGAAGGTTGTGTTCTTGTGTTTCCAGGCGCCCTATTCGAAAGCGGTGACGAAGGTATGGAGCTCGCTTTCCGATACGCTGTGGATCACGTGAACGCGGACAGCAATGTGCTACCCACCAGCAGACTGCAGGCCCAGGTTGAGAGGATAGAAAAACACGACAGCTTTACCGCTTCTAAAAAAGGTAACACAAGTCTAACTTGTTTGCTTATGCAGGGTGATTAAAAAAAGATTGGACATACTAGCTCTTTAACACGTTCTAAGCACGGTACTTCATGAATTTAATTCTAAAACCAAAATTAAAAATAAAAGTAACAACAGACAACTTTAAAATATCTAAATAAGAAATAAGAATTCGCGTGTTAAAGTGTTGAATTGTTAAACTATTCAATTTAGAAAAATACTTTTCTACTACTGTGCATTTTTTAAAGAAATTTAATTTATCATGTTGCTATGGCAGCAGATGATAAAACGATATATTTGGGATAAGAAAATAAATAGATCAAAAAAGTTTTGTTTATGTTTGTGATAAAATGTTTTTCTGTATTTTTTTAAAAAGGTAATAATTAAACGCAATTAATCTCTAATAATTAATTAATTAATTAATTAATTATCTAATTAATCTCTAATTATTTGCATGCGAGGTAAAAGAATTATCGTAATACCCGCTACAGCTTCTTAGTATTGCAGCGTGGCGTACGTAATATGTATATCTCACATTGCAGTAAACATTTAGAACTGCGGTTAGAACTCGCGCGATTATGGGTTAAACATAAAAAAAAAAGGCAAAAACATAATAAACAAAATCTGTTTAAAATTTTGAAATTTTTTGCCCCATTCGTTCATGGGACCCCTACCGGCAACCCGTGTGCTAAATTTCGTAGCCCTGCGTCCTGAGGTTTCTGAGTTTTTGAGGTTACATAGGTAGATACGCGCACGGATTATAATAGGGTAGATAAGTAAATTACAATTAATTTTCCAATTAATTTTCAGGAGTGAAATTCGCCGGAGACTAATGAATAATAAACATGGGATTTTTTTTATATGGCTAAACTGATAGTAAAATCAACAGAATGAAAAATGTGCAAGCCGGGAATCGAACCCGGGTTTTTTGAATAACGCTCCAAGGCTATACCAGTGAGACTGAGAGATGCCAAGTTGGGTATCGTCCTCATAGCTCAGTGATAGAGACTTGGAGCGCTATTCCAAGTACCCAGGTCCGATTCCCGGTTTGGACATTTTTCACTATGTCGGTGTTACGCTCAGTTTGGCTATGTAAAAATTCATGTTTATTATATTGGACATACTTTAGCAGTTCTGCATCGCGTCGTGTAACAAGATTTTATCCGAACCCTACCCGACCCGTAGGTGAGGTCGGGTAAAAGCATGGGTTCAAATTTGAAGTCGCTTTTATCACTTTAGAAAAGGACGTTTTGCTTGACACGTTGTACATGAATAGATATATGAAAAATATATTTAGTCATATATGAAAAATTACTAAATAATTTCAAGATATATTAAAACCTTCATATATATATTTTTTAATACTTGAAAATTTTTCCAGAGAAAATTTCTCACACCTTCCATTCATAAGATTCAAATTTTAATTGCTTTATAGACGTATAGCCAACATAGTGAAAAAGTACCCCAGCCGGGACTCGAACCTGGGTCATCAGATTAGCCTTGGGAACGATACTCAGCCTGGAACTTTTTCACCATAACATGTTGGCAAGGCTACAAACGCAGCACAAGATGAAATATTTTCCGTGAGCCAACAACCCTGGGGCAAACACGAAACCAAAGAAAATCCAGCATCGACAATTGAATAGATTTATATTTTTTAATACTCGGAAATTTTTCCAGAGAAAATTTCTCACGCCTTGCATTCATAATATTCAAATTTTAATTGCTTAATAGGCGTATAGCCAACATAGCGAAAAAGTACCCAAGCCGGGACTCGAACCCGGGTCATCAGATTAGCGCACTGACGTTCTACCAACTGAAGCACTTGGGAACGATACTTAGCCTGGAACAGTAAAGAAATTTTCTCTGGAAAAATTTCCAAGTATTAAAAAATATGAATTTATTAAATTATCGATGCTGTATTTTCTTTGGTTTCGTGCTTGCCCCAGGGTTGGCGGCTCACGGAAAATATTCCATTTTGTGCTGCGTTTGTAGCCTTGCCAACATGTTATGGTGTAAAAATTCCCGGCTGAGTATCGTTCCCAAGTGGTTCAGTTGGTAGAACGTCAGTGAGCTAATCCGATGACCCGGGTTCGAGTCCCGGTTTGGGTACTTTTTCACTATGTTGGCTATACGCCTATTAAGCAATTAAAATTTGAATCTACAGAACCTAAAGCTATAATAAAATACAGCCATTCTACACCTTATTTTGGAAAATAAAATGTGAGATACAGGCTTTTTACAGATACTAAAAAAAAAAAAAAAAAAAAAACCTTTTTTTGTAATGTACTCTACTAATATTTATGCACATTTATATAGCCTGTTTAGATAGAAATTGCTATCAAATAACGTATGTGAATTTTTATGAGCTTCGTTTGTTCCCAAATTGATTCTTCGATTGTTTGAAAAAGGTAATATAAGTCTATGTTGTTTGCTTATGCCTGGTGATTAAAAAATAATGCATATGAATTTTTATGAGCTTCGATTGTTCGAGAAAGGTAATATAAGTATAAGTTGTTTTCTTATACCTAGTGATTAAAAAATAATGTATATGAATTTTTATGAGCTTTGATTGTTCAAAATGATTCTGCGATTGTTCAAAATGATTCTGCGATTGTTCAAAATGATTCTGCGATTGTTCCAAAATGATTCTTCGATTGTTTGAAAAAGGTAATATATGTCTAAGTTGTTTGCTTATGCCTGGTGATTAAAAAAAAATAATGCATATGAATTTTTATGAGCTTCGATTGTTCGAGAAAGGTAATATAAGTCTAAGTTGTTTTCTTATACCTAGTGATTAAAAAATAATGTATATGAATTTTTATGAGCTTTGATTGTTCAAAATGATTCTGTGATTGTTCGAGAAAGGTAATATAAGTCTAAGTTGTTTGTTTATACCTAGTGATTAAAAAAAGTGTACACGCTTTAACAGGTGGTAGGTACAGTTCAGCATCGGTTCGGATAACCCGACCCAATTTTAACCAAACTCGTGCATCAGGTCGGGTAAAAACACGGGTTTAAATCTTAAGTCGAGTTTACATCTTTTAAACATAAATTTTTTGCTTGAGCTGTTGTGCATGAACAGATATAAACAGTCACCAACAATATATGAAAAATGATTAAATAATTTCAAAATATATAAAACAGGATTAAATAATTTCAAGGTATATAAAACCGTTTTACGTAAGCAATATCTATACAGAACCGGAAGGTATAATAAAATACAGCAATTCTAAACACTATTTTGAAATAAGATGTGAGATAAAGGCCTTTCTATAGATACCAAAATGAAAACTGTTTTATTTACTACATACTCTACTAATATTTACACGCATTTATATAGGCTGTTTAGGTGGAAATTGCTATCAAAGAATGTATGTGAATTTTTATGAGCTTCGATTTGGAGTCGAAACTTTTATCGATAAGGCTTCTTTGTATCCTAAGGATCAAATGAAAAACATGATAGTAAAAAAAAGTTTCTTTGGATCAAATAATAGTTTGACGGCAACAATCAATTTTAATAGAAAAAAAAAAGAACACATGTTTAATTCATGGTGTAAATCTTTTTTTTTTTTCTAGACACTAAAAAAACATGACGGAACTGAAAGTGAAATGTCATAAAAATAATTACTGACCGTTTTTATATGTATCGATCGATGTTATTTTGGATATTTCAGTATAAAGTTTATAAACAGGATGATTAAAAAAATATTGGGCATACTTTAGCAGGTGTTCTGCATCGTGTCGGGTAACACTATTTTACCAGAAACCGACCCGGTCCGTAGATCAGGTCGCGTAAATAAAAGGGTGGAAATTGGAAATCCATTTTAAATCTTTTAAAAAATATGTTTTTTTCTTAAGCTGTTGTGCATGAACAGATATAAACAGTCACCAACAACATACGAAAAAGGAATAAAAACTTTCAAGATATATAAAATCTTTATACGTAGCAATATCTACAGAACCCGAAGGTATAATAAAATAAAGCAATTCTAAACACTATTTTGGAAAATAAAATGTGAGATACAGTCTTTTTATAGATACAAAAAAAAAACATTTTTTTAAAAATATACTTTACTAATATAGCCTGTTTAGATGGAAATTGCTATAAAAAAATGTATGCGAATTTTTATGAGATTCGAATGTTCAAAATGATTTTTCGATTGTTCGAAAAACGTAATATAAGTCTAAGTTGCTTGCTTATACATTAGTGATTTAAAAAAGTATACACATTTTAACAGGTTGGTGGTAGGTAGAGTTCTGCATCGGTTTGGATGAACCAATTTTAACCAAACTCATGGATCAGGTCGGGTAAAAACACGGGTTGAAATTTGAAGTCGATTTTGAATCTTTTAAAAAATATATTTCTTGCTCAATCTGTTGTACATGAACAGATATACAGTCACAAGCAAATATATGAAAAAAGCATTAAATAATTTCAAGATATATAATACCTTTTTTACGTAAGCAGTATCTACAGAACCCGAAGGTAAAATAAAATACAGCAATTCTAAATACTATTTTGAAATAAGATGTGAGATAAAAACCTTTTTATAGTAACCAAAAAGAAAACTGTTTTATTTACTACATACTCTACTAATATTTGCGCGCATTTATATAGGCTGTTTAGGTGGAAATTGCTATCAAAGAATGTATGTGAATTTTTATGAGCTTCGATTTGGAGTCGAAACTTTTATCGATAAGGCTTCCTTGTATCCTAAGGGGCAAATGAAAAACTTGATAGTAAAAAAAAGTTTCTTTGGATCAAATAATAGTTTGACGGCAACAATCAATTTTAATGGAAAAGAAAGAACACATGTTTAATTCATGGTGTAATTTTTTTTTCTAGAAACTAAAAAAACGGAACGGAAAAACTGAAATGTCAGAAAAATAATAACCGAACATATTTATATGTATTGATCGATGTTATTTAGGATGTTTCAGTATAACGTTTATAAAATTTAACTGGTAGTAGAGTATACAACTAGTTTTGTTCAGTGGGACGCAATCTACACTGTTAAAAATTTGCAACAAACTGTCCAGTCATTTGACCATTTTTATAAAAAAATGGTTACATAACCTTAATTTAACTCTAATCTGAGCATAATATGGGCAATAATGTGGTCAGAATACAGTTAAATTACGGTTATGTAACCACTTTCTATAAAAACGGTCAAATGACTGGACAGTTTGCTGCAAATTTTTAATAGTGTACTTATTCACTCAAAATTACAGGGTGGTTGAATTAATTTTGAACCTGGAACAATATTGAAGTTAAAAATATAACAAATTATAACACCGTGTAATAATATATTTATTTTAAATGCTAAAAGATGTAAAATAAAGTATTGAAATGCCATCATTTAATTAATCCCGTATATTTAATTTGTATTAAATATAAAAAAAAAAAACACAGCTCTGGCAAGCTTATATCAAGAAGAAACCATCCAAGTAAATTTCTATAAAAGTAAGATAATTTTCCCTCCTAATCTATACTTTCCATCGATTATAAGAGAAACCCTACAGATTGTAACACTTTACATTTAGATTGCATTTAGATATATTGTTATTTAATGTAGAATAATTAAGCAAAGAAAATAAATCATTTCTAGTTATGCTACATTTTCCGAAATATGTTCAATAAATTGAAAACAGTTATGGGTTTTGGGAATTGGAAAACACATGCTAACCAGTGTGCAATGCACGATTTTTCTTTATTAAAATTTGAAAGGTTACGTTTTTTATGAGTTGTCGGATGCAATTTATGCTTTGCCTTAAATACAGTAAAACTATGCTAAGGCAAATCCCACAGGATGGAATTTTTTGTGTTTTAGATAGGTTTTAAAATATTTTTCATATTAGCTAGTACACCGCCCCTAATTGTTTTGTGTTATTTTCCCCCGGATTATGTTTTTCTATTCTTTCGTTTACGAATTTTGTAATATGAAAGTTCCAGCTTCATTATAGACGGATTCTTTATAGACAGGTTCGTTTCCATTCACAGGTATTATTGTTAAAAGATTATTGTTGTTATCGATGTAAGTATTATTGTTAAAAGATGTTAGCTCCACAAAATTTTTCACAGCTCCCCCTCCCCTCCCGACATTACTGGCTGGTTATGGCTTGATTGTCCTTTCTAAATAAAATGATGGTGATTCTAAAATTCTCTTGAATTATCTCTAAATTGAACCTAAATGATTCTAAGAAGACGGATCAAAGAATTACTATATTGGGATGGACAAGCAGGAAATTTAGTTACAGAAAAATGGAGCCTATAGCTGATATTAAGTATAATAGAAAAACCACAGCCTAATATAATCAAGCTTATATAAAAAAGAAGCCATCCAAATAAATTTCAATAGAAGTAAGATAATTTCCCCCTTCAATCCATACTATCCATCTATTATACGAGAAACCATAGAGATTGTAACACGTAAAATTAAATTATGCAACGATGCAGCATCATTTAACTTACCAAAATTGTGGCTCGAGTTATTCCATGATTACAAATATGGAATTAAACATCTAAGTAAAAATATAAAAAAATAACGCGCACGATTTTTAAAAGTACGTGAAAATGGAATGATAGTGTTTCAAATAACTTCATAGACCATGTATTTGTAGAACATTCTTATTTGCTTCTTATTTGTTAACTTATTTTACTGTTTACAAACTTTTTATTTTATCAATTAAAAGAAGTATAATAATGAAGCTATTTTAACAATATTTACAACAGAGTGGTTGCTTCTTTCACCACCTTAAATGAGACAGTATCACGAGGTATGGTGAAAGCGGCCACCAAATTAGGCGATCCACTTTTTTAATACAATTGACGTTACATACCAACCGACTAAATAGGCATTTCTAACACTTTAATTTCATCGCATTTTGCACGCAATTTTTTTGTTATTTGAATATCGTTAAAATAGCTTCATAATTGTTAGAATTACGACCAAAAATCCGGCTTCAAATTGAAGTGAAGCACACCTATAATTTTTACTTTCTTCTATCTTTACAAGAAGAAAGTATTGGATTCATGAAAATTTTGCTTTTACCACTTTAAGCATTTACATCTATATTTTAATGATAATTAGTGATTTTGTTATATGATTATGAATTAGTTCTTTAAGAACTATCAATATCACATTAATGTTTTTAAAAAAAATCAGGAGACATTTCTTCCACGTTACCGCATACAAGTTTTAACTATAAAACAAAAGGTATTCAGTTTTAAAATCCCATTACACGCTCAATAAAACCGAGAAATTTTATTTTCTCCAAGAAAACACAAAAGAAACGAGACGATTTTTTGCATTTGTTCCGGGTAATTAAGTACAGGGAAAGACCAGGTTGAACAGAATGTCTTTTCTGATCGAAATTAATTTCTTTTTAAGATGAAACAAACCGTGAAGAATTATTGCTGCGCATTTAAATGTAAGTCGTGTATTCGCTAGCGGACATTTTAGTGGCTCCCTTTATAGATATTCTCAAATTTTGTCTCGTACAGTAAGCATTTTGTCAAAAAATTTTGTATTGCATTTGTTCCGGGGTAATTAAGTACAGGGAAAGTCCAGGTTGAACAGAATGTCTTTTCTGATCAAAATTAATTTCTTTTTGATGTGAAACAAACCGTGAAGAATTATTACAGTGTGTGATGTTACAGTGTTGAATGAAAGTCGTATATTCGCTAGCGGTCATTTTAATGACTCCTTTATAGATATTTTTCACAATTTTCCTCCATCATTGCATTTGTTCCGGGTAATTAAGTACAGGCAAAGTCCAGGTTGAATAGAATGTCTTTTCTGATCGAAATTAATTTCTATTTAAGACGAAACAAACCGTGAAGAATTATTACCGCTCATTTGAATGAAAGTGGTGTAATTCCTAGCTTCTTTCCTAGTCTTCTTTATATATATTTTCAAAATTTTCCTCGATCACGTATAGTAAGCGCTTTTTAAATTCCTACTATTAGCTCACACTCTCTCTATATATATCTTGCTGGAATTTTCAATCGTTAATAAAATATTTTCTATTCATCCATTCAAGTTCAAATAAATTTTTTAAAACTTGTACTGGATGACAATTGATGTTAATACAGTTTTTTCAAATATTAATTCATTAATTTAATTTAATTAATTAATTAAAATTTTTATATGGGAGAAAAAAAATTCCCCTATTGTTTTCATAAATGAAATGAAAGATTTATCTCAGATTAGTGATGCCAACAAAAAATTAAATACCGCAACGATGATTATAAAATAATGTTCAATAAAGATAACGTGGGACATGAAGGCTGTACGTGTTTATTTTATATATTTATAATTAAAAAGTAGGAATTGACTTTAAATTTTTTTTTATATTACTTGTTCTAAAAAAATGTTGCAATGGATTTACTACAAGCATAAACATAGAATAACTGTAGGACCTTTTACAATATACGTTTTGAAAGAAACAACCTTAAATTATCTTTTGAAATAGGAAATATTTAACATTGTTGAATACATCTTTTGGTACTTTTATGTTAACCGGTCGCAAGTGATCACCAATTTTTTTTAAATCTCGCCAACCCTTCTTTTACGCTAATCTTCTAACATTATCTAATATCAACTAGCCATTATTTTAACAATGAAATATAATACCTTAAGAAACTAATTTAAAAGTAGCTAAAATATAATCATAATAAAATACATGAACACAAATATATCAATACAAATAACAAAATCTTACACAAAATATTGCAATTCAAATTATGCCAGTTGATACAAGATTTGGCGAGTTATTACTGGCGCCAAGCTAACATAAAAGTACCCATTTTTGATACGTACAGAGTGTTTGCAAGCTGTTTCAACAAAACAAGAGGGGTGATAGTATCGATGAAGCTGAAATTATTTATAAAAACTAGGGTCATAATATACTTATTCAGTCAAACATAGAAGGTATATTACTGTAAGCCAAATCCAAAGTTTTGTTCACCACTTCAACAATAATGGAGATATATTAAAATCATTAAAATTACAGACATTACATTACAATTACATAAAACATTAAAAACATATTTAAATTGGACGTTTCGGATTTACATGAAAATCCCTCATCAGAAAAATTCCTTAACGTAAATTACAATAAGTTCTAAAACATCAATACATAGAAAACGTGCGGCATCAAAATGTCGATGCCAAAGTTCCAGTTATATTAACACGGAGTATTCATTCGGGATTGCACCTGCTTCCTTAAGAGGTAAATCTGTAATTTTCGTATACCATGCTTCGAAGAAAATACGAGTTCTGCAGTTGCTGCACCTTTATCTGATTACAAAAGATTTAGCGAAATCTGAAAAATGGTCCGTTTTTAAAGCATGATCCACTATCTTGGAATTTAAATTTTTATTTTGAAATGTAAATCCGAAACGTCCAATTTAAATATGTTTTTAATTTTTTATGTAATTGTAATGTAATGTAATGTCTGTAATTTCAATGATTTTAATATATTTAAAATTATGTTCAGACGTAATATTTTTGTTTACTTCAAAAATAATGGAGATATTGTAACTATATTCCCCACATACTTTCTCTGATTTGTGATAAATGCAATGACATAATGATAAATGCTGCATTCCCCACCATTCCAGTCTAAACAATAATGAACCAGACTCTGCAAAATGAAGAATACATCCAATATCACATGCAGCATCACTGACTGAATTAAGTGCATTTCAAGCATTTCCCGTAATATCATCACATTTCACACAAAACAAAGGTAATCTTTTCAATTTTTCATTAATCTTTTTGTTAAATTTGTGGTCGAACATCAGAATTAGCTTAGAGTGGGAGGGCATGTATTTTTGATTGAGTAAGTAGATTCTGACTATGTTTTTCTAAAAAAAAATTACACATTTTGATGAGTATTATCAGTTCCCTTATTTTATTGAAACAACTTACGTATACCCTGTATGTACCTAACCCTGTCAAGGCCAATTAATGATAGCTCTGCAATGTTGAATTCCCCTCAGAATTTTCGGGAAAAAAAAAATTCAAAATATGAAATTGCAACTTTGCAGCTTTTTTTTTTTTTTCTTTTCTTTTTTTTTTTTTTTAGCAAAGTTATAAAAAGAAAATTTTATTAAAAAACTCTGGTACAAATCTTGATTAAAATTAGGTGGTATAAAATATATCAACAGCGTTTCTGATACTAAGTCATTCACTTTCCAAACTGAAATGGAGGAGGCATGAAGTATTAAATGAAACTTGTATAAAACGTTATTAAATTATTGAAATAAATGCTATGATTGAATTATTTAAAAAAAAATAAGTCATTGCAAAATTAAGCATAAATTTAATAATTTAATTAAGTTTCATTGTTTAATACTTAATCACTTTAATACCTAATTTCATTCTTTATTACTTAAAATGTCTAAAAGGAAGTGAAGTGCATCGGTAATAGACCACGTACCAATAATTGTCTGCCTGAATTGGCGAATGAAAGCAACCTTATATATTACACTCAAGAGCACGTTAATTGATAGGCGATTGATTGAAATTCTCACATTTTTACCTGTAACTTTAGTAACACGTGACTGTTATACATAAGTTTATTTTACATTGGTCAAAGGTTGTGGGCCATTATAGGTCTTACGTGGCCTATCACTACTGTTACACTTAACTTAAAAATAAAATTCATTAAAATTTGGTTCGCGTACATCGCTCTAATGAAAATCACTTTAAGAAAACGTGACATAGTATTTAATTGTGGAAGATTTATATCAGCAAGTTTTTATAATCTAATTTTCGATAATTAAAATACAGATTAAAAAACATTTAAAATCGGTCTTTTATTAAACTTAATAACATATTAATGTTACAAAATGAAATAAATTACAGGCAAACCTTTAAAGCTTTATAGAAACTCCTCATCAGTAAAAATGTCAATCGAAAACCAAAGCTTTCGTTTGCAAAAATTCATGTTTAAAATATACATTTAATTAATAAATTAGCATAGTTAGGACCACATATTCTAGTGGAATTTTACATGCTCACTTTTTTTTAAAGCTCTTTGCCCGGTTAAAAAAATGGCGATATTTAGAAACGCTTCATGTGTCTGAAATTAAGACACATATATATGTCTTAAAAAACTAGACACTTTAAAGTGTTTCTTTTTTTTAAATATCCATTTCAGACACTTATGTGTCTCATTTTCCGACATTTCAGTTTACAGTGTATTGTTTACACAAATTCACGTTCAAAATATGCATTTAATTAATAATTTAGCATAGTTAGGACCACATATTCTAGTGGAATTTTACATGCTCACTTTTTTTTAAAGCTCTTTGCCCGGTTAAAAAAATGGCGATATTTAGAAACGCTTCATGTGTCTGAAATTAAGACACATATATATGTCTTAAAAAACTAGACACTTTAAAGTGTTTCTTTTTTTTAAATATCCATTTCAGACACTTATGTGCCTCATTTTCCGACATTTCAGTTTACAGTGTATTGTTTACACAAATTCACGCTCAAAATATGCATTTAATTAATAATTTAGCATAGTTAGGACCAGATATTCTAGTGGAATTTTACATGCTCCATTTAGGGGAGTTTCTATAAATTGTACACAAATCTTCCAGAAAAATTCAACTTTTATAATCATTGCAATTATATTTTTGTATTTTAATATTTGGAAATGTGGGATGTGGTCAGTATATATTGAATGATTAATAAATTTTGATTGCAAATTGCTGGATTTGTAACTGCTTTTATGCTTTTCTAAGCTTTAATGATCGTCCAGTTTCACCAGTGTAAACAGAGTCACAATCTTTAGAATGATATTGAAAACTGTACCGGTATTAAGTAAGGGAGGGGTTGAATTTGCATAACATATGCTTCATAAGATTCTGAGGTTTAAAAATTGTACCAATATTAATTAATTTGAATAAATTAGATAATTTTTCTGACAAATTCTTATAATATGGTATGGAGACATAACTTGCATTTTAAATGTATTTTTACAATACTTTCAAAAACAAAGATAAGTATAATCTCTTGAGTCCTGGGTACCCAAATGGGTACCTAGTTTCTTTTCTTCATAAAAATTAAAGTGATTTATATTTTTATATTTTAACTTCACTTCTATGTGGCGCAATGGTTTTGCTTTAAAATGAAACCAGAAAATGGCAGCACCGATGCCAATTTCCTTAATAAAATAAATGTTATTTTAACCTGAGTTTGCAAAATGCCTTCGAGACAGTGCAGCCAAGAAAGTAGGTAATTTCCATATTTCTTTAACTTAAAAACTTTACAATATAAATATTTCAGAAGTTGTAGATTACTCACTTATTTAAAGCTGTTAATTTTTTTATTGTGTAAATTTAGGTTATTGATAATTAAATTGATATTTTGTGGAGCTAGTAATTTTAGATTCATATTTGTGAACCCAAATTACAAGCCCCCTAAAACAATACATTTTAGAAAAATGTATATTTTGTCATCGATGATGTCATTTTGTTTGTATAAAAACAGAGAATGAGTATTTGAACTATTCTTTTAACTTCGGGTCGCAAGAGGTTAAAATAGATTTAAAACTTTGTAATAGTGATTTGAACGAGAAAAAATGCTTAATGTGTCAGTTACTGGGAGGTTTCACCCTATTTAATAAATTATTATTTTTTTAAATAAAGTCACTGCCAGATACCTTTTCTCTGTGTATTATTAAAATGAAAGAACGCAATTAGAAACTAGTCGTTCGGGGCCACCGTAATACTTACCCATCATGGATATGCATAATAAAATATTAAAATAAAACATGTGTAAACTACTTATAAAATGCATTGCAATTTGTATAAAATCGGGCTTGATGACGTCCTAAACTTTAAATGATCTATTACTGAATGGCATAAAAGAAACATCCTTATCACTCAAAAACTAATATTAATATTAACTAACGGTTTATTGCGTCGGATGAAGCGTCTCATTGCCAATTAAAATATATCTTTAAATTGAAATTTGGATGAAATACAGGATCAGGAAAAATTGAAAAGTGCGGTAAATAGGATTACCAATATCTCGACAACTCATGATCCGACAGACTTCATTCTTTATGCAAAATTTATGTTTTTTTTATTGTCTTTTATATTCACTCCTTAAAATAAACAATTTCGAAAATTTTTATATACCTTTTATCAGAACGACTATTTTGAGAGTCCGAAAAAAATGGTTTCGGATCATCGAGGTGACTGAAATTCAATACGCTTCTTCCCATTATGACATACTAAGTACACCCCAAATTTCAAGTCTCTATCTCAATTTGTTCGGGAGATAGAGCGGTTGCAGACACACAGACGGACGGCAATTTTTTTTTTCTAAAAATATCTTTTTCGGAATCTCTAGTATCTGAAACGTGTAAATTCGCCAATTTTTTTTTTCGATTTTTAAAACGATTACAAGATTTACCCTATACTACGTATGATGGGTAAATAAAACCGTAAAAATGTATTACGCTTACATGATACCAGTAAAAGATACAGAATGAAATTGTAGAATGCTGTTTAATCTTCGAAGATTCATTTCCTGAAGTTTCCATAGTCTGATTTAAAGTAATTGAAATCAGAATCTCCTAAACCAGCCGCAGCGACAACGGTGCTAGAGTTTCTAAAGCATTCTGCAGATTTAATTGGATTAAACATTTTGCTCGACGGGAAATTAGTTTCATTAGCCTAAAGTTACATTACAGCTACAACCGAATTACATTAAGAAAGTAACTTTATGTTAATTATTATACAATTAATCGGTTAATTTAACTTTATTGTTTCAAATAAAATAAAATCTTGATTTTTTACAGTAATTTAAAACATTTATTTAATTTAGTGACACTATTAAATAGAAATAAATTTATCTAAATAAAATTTAAGGAAATATACGATGATACAAAAAGATAAACAAAATTTTGCAAATATATACACTTCCAAACCGTATACATATGAATGATTTATAACTCATTAAAAAAATAAAATCCCCTAAAGTTTCATGATCCGCAAGTTGGAAATTGTACGTCAAACGTGACAACTGATATGCGTTCGTACTATAACTACTTTTAGTGAAATGACTTATATCGTCTATTATTATGATTAATTTTCGTAATAAAATAAGTACGTTTTAAGTTGGCAACATTTTATCTTTTGTTGACATTTACTAAAAATTCCAGTAGGAAAGGAGCCTAGCTTTGAAAATTTTAGAACTTGAAATCGATATTTAGACTCTTTCTCCATTTAATTTCCATTTTTCCGGCCACGTCTATCCAAACAACGGTCGGTAGATTATAGGATTGCAATAGTTAAATAATTTTAGTATACAAATTCGGTTTTTAAATTCAGTAATACGGAAGTAATAGGACTGCATCTTAAATAGGACGTCATCACCGCGACAACCTATTATCATTACCTATCATGGGATATAATTGACTTAGTTGCATATGATACGATTTAATAGAATGGAGAAAAACTTTTATTAATATCTTTTTAACTTTTGTTTCGATTTTCATAAAATTTCAAATGACTCGACAAAATCCTGCAACGAATCCTTCTATATTAAAAAAAAAAAGTAATCTGGAACTGAGCCAAAAACGATTTAGAAATGAACCAATCAAATTCTGTGTAGATATTCCGGGTTATTCTCATCGCTTTTTTACTGGGGACTTTTTGAGGAGATATTTCTTTTTTTCTAGCCATCCTACGGATTCGAAAATCATACCACCAGACGCGAAATATAACAAGCTTTCAGAAATTAAAAAAATTATCACGGTCGGACAATAAAAACTCAAAAAATCCTTAAAAATCGAGTAAAAAATCTTTTATTGAAGAAGTCATTTTTTTATATTGTTGCCAATTTCTAAATAAGCGCAAAGGATTATGTTTTATCTCAAATAAAAAATGTATTTGCGCGAGACTATTAAAAACAATAATGAAAGTTTAAAATAATTATTAAATGATCACGTGTTGAAAGCGGGAAATAAAGAAAATTACGTCATAAAAATTGTGTTTATACATGAATATTAAAAATAAAAAAGATGAATTAAATGAAAAAGCATTATAACCAGTCAAATGAAAAAGCATTTCACTTGATTACAGAAGATAGTCGCCGTTCGTGATATCATCATCATCATCTTTTTAAAACAGGATACATTACCAGGTTTTAAGAGGCTGTGAAATCAGAACGGGGGTTGGTGAGCGTAGCGAGCAGGGGGCAGAGCCCCCTAGTATATATACATTAAATTTCAAACCATTTGGTTGGGTAGTAGCGCTGTTATATGCGGACAGACGGACGGACCAGATAATGACTATAGGTACTACGTATTTATATAATTATGAAAAAGGCAAATGTTTCTTAACTTATCAAGACACTATATACAATCACGAGCGAAAATATACAATACGAGTTACCCACTATCCCGAAGAGCGTTCTTTATCTTTACAAACCTCAAATACTAATATATTTTCTAGATTTAAAGAAGCATTTATAAAACTTATATTTATTTTGCAACTCATGATTTTTGAAAACGTTTCCAAGTATAGTTTGGATACGCTATTAATGAATTTTCTGAAACCGGAATATAGGTTTTTAGAATACTATCTATTCTCAATTAAATATTTTCAGCTGTTTAGCTGAATCTGTACATTCAAGAGTAACAATATAAAACTAATTTTAATGTTAATATTAATGCTGTTAATTTATCATTTTTGACTATAAAATATGTTTACTGAACGTAAAAATGTTTACTTAAGAACAGATAACATCCAAAAATTCTATATTTCGGGTTCAGAAGCCGGATAAATACCGTATAAAAACTATTTGGAGACATTTCTGAAAATCAGTTGCAGTAAAAGAAACATTGTTTTCAAAAATGCTTCTTTAAATCTGGAAAATATATTGGTTACTGTGGTTTCTAAAGATAAAGAACTTTTTTTTTTTGGAATCGTGCATAAGTCGGAAGATGTTATTGGTATTTTCGTTCGCTGATATATTTTATTTTCTCACATTATGAAACATTTGTCTTTTTTTACAGTGCAAGCAATATGGTTACTAAGAAAAACAATTGTTTTTGAATTCGTGTATTGAGTGAGACCATCTTTTTTTATTATTATTCCGATGGCTTTTAAAAGAAGCAGTGACACACTTCTAGTATTGACTTTAGATAACCAAAAGGTCATGTCGCAACTGCAGTGACATAAGACATACTTCATCGGGAGAAGAGTTAAATCAGTCATCGCCTCTTTTTTACAGAGAAAGCAATATGGCTACTAAAAAAACAATTGTTTTTGTACTCGTGTATTGAGTGAAACCATGATTTCTTTTATTGCGATGGCTTTTATTAAAAGCTGTGACACACTTCTAGTATTGACTTTGGATAACCAAAATACCATGTAGCTATTGCAGTGACATAAGACATACTTCATGTCTTAAATTTTAAGACACATTAAAGTGTCTTAATTTGTAAGACACTTGAAATGTCTTAAATATCGCCATTTTTTTACCCGGGCAAACGGCTAAGGAAAAATTGCAAATAAAAGTGAGGTGCTGTCATCTATTGAATTATCAGTATTTTCAATTACGGGAGGATAATCAAAGATTTCCCTGCTTCCCACACCAGGTATGAACCTGGGACCTAATTGACTCAAGTCAAAAACCTTACCAACTGAGCTATGAAGACATGTGGTAGAGTACTTTTAAATGGAACTAATGGAATCACTCAGTTGTGAGTTGATATTTTTATATGATTGATTCACTTGATGCTGAGAAAATTGTAAATTTGAACGTGATTTTGGAGAGATTTGGTTAATTTGAGATGGTGGCTAAGATTATACAACTTTAATATTTATGTGGGGGGAGGGGGGGAGGAGGTATGAATTATACATATTTTACATCCATAAATACACCATGGAAATTAATTTTCTAAGTTCTGATTTTTTAATGTATAAGTGTTAAAAATGCATCTCAAACGGGTGGTTTAAGGCAATTTTAAATTCAGGCTGCCCGTCGGAGACATCTTATTCGAACACTGTGTCATCGAAATGAGTTTTCCATTTTTTAATAAAAGTAATAGATCTTTCAGAAACTTCAGTCAAAGTCGACGCGTTGAAACAATTTTCCGACACACCAGAGTGAGAAAGGGTAAAATCGTGTCTTCATGTGATACGAATCGCTTAAAACTCGATAAGTAATTCATTTATCAAAAAATGGAAAACTCATTTCAATTACAAATCGCTTCAATAGTCAGGCATGCCAATTTTATAGCTTTGCGTTTGAAAATGAGTCAGAAAAGGTTTCAGAAAGTTTTGTGTTATTGAGCAAGTCATTTGAGAACAACCTTATTGTGCAATTTTGACCCTCAATCTACGATCTAATCAGAGCCGGCGCAATTATCGGGCAAACGGGACAGCTGCCCAGGGCCACATGTTAGTTGAATATTGTTAGAGGGCCATGAGCCTCTCTATACAATTCAAAATAACGTTATCCTGTGTAAAAAATATCAATTTGTCTTTAAATGTTTTTAGCGACTTTTTTTAAAAAATTTATTACAGCCAAAGTTGATAAAATTGTAAAGGAATGTATAGATCTGAGGATTCTGAAAGTAACCTTAAACGCTAAAACTAAATATTTTAATATTCTAAAGGATAGAAGATTTTTAGAAATAATAATAACTATACACATTACACGGGAAAGAAATTGCATGTTTTTTTTTGTTCACACACTTTATTCTCTATATTAAAAATTATTCTATGATATATACAAATTTTAAACAGGATTTTTAATTGTCGATTATTGCAGTCAGAGACGTTGGGCCCCGCGCGATATTATAGCGGCCCTATGTCTAATCAAAATTTAGTGGATGGAAAAGTATTTTAAACAACATTCATCTGTTCGGAAACATTATCGGATATTGATGGCATATACAGTGGCACGTGATTGTATCACAAGTCTCCGTGCATTTCACATAATTATATTAAATTCACACACTTAAGTGTCTGAATTTCAGACATATCAACATTTTTCTGAATTCTTTTATACCCTGATCATAGTAAGACACTTATGTGTCTTAAATTCAGACATCTATGATGTCTGAAATTTCACATTCAGACACTTAAGTGTCTGAAATACTTTTTCACACACATATGTGTGAATTTAAAATGCCTCTAATTACAGTGTAATAAAAAATCAGCAGTAGTTATCTAATTCGTCTAATCTACCATAATAGGGTTCATTGCCGATGTTAGCGACAAAATCGCTAAAATAACTGGAATACGTCTATTTTTTAGCAGATTAGTTTAGCTGTATTTTATGTATTTCATTGTTGTAACTATTGTTTCGACTTCATTTTTGTAACTGTATTGTTGCAAGATTCATTCTTTTTTTTTATCTAAAAACACCCCATTTAACCTCTTTAGGGGGTGAATTTCTAAAACCGCTGAAATACGTGTTTAACCATTGTTTGTTTTTTAGTTAGACTTTTTAGTTAGTTTTTTTATTTAGTTTTTTTAGTTAGTTCTTTAGTTAGTTTCTTTAGTTAGTTTTCCTGAATTTCTTGTTCCTACCTAAAACTGCTGCTAAGATATGGCGAAATGACCTAAAACATTCTACCCCCCCCCCCCTCTAATCACCTTCGGATGGGGGAATTTTCAAAAATCCTGTCTTAATGCTTGCCTAGGTCATAACAGCAATCTACTCTCCAAATTTCGTGATCATGACTTTAGTTGTTACAGCTGGGTGTTGATGAGTCACCCAGTCAGTCAGGCGTTCTTTCTTTATAGAATATACTAGCGGCCCGTCCCGGCTTCGCGCGGGTTTACAATATGTCGACTACAATGTAGATTAGGGATGGGTAGGAACTTAAAAAAAAATGTTCTAAATCGGAAAAAAGCGGGAGTGACACAAAATTGCAATACTTACAAATTTTAAACTTTAAATAAAAGCTTGTAAAAATGTGATAAATATATTTTTTTCTCTTTATGTACATATAGAAGCTAACAAATTTATTTTAATACAGCAGAACCACCCGACTTCGCCCGAGTTAACCGTGGCCTTCCGGGTAACAAAACTGAAAATGTAATATTCTAAAAATACGCCGATCATAATAACGCATTCGCGTTGGAAAACCCTCAAAATGACAACCAGAAAAAAATTATGTTATTTTGACGAAGTTATACTAAATCCCCCAGCTTTATAATTTATAGATGATTAAAAAAATTGTTTTTAAAATGTCTTACGCAAAATAGCTAATGAAAAATCAGCTATAGTTGTCTTATTCGTCTAATCTTCCATGATCGGGCTCATATCCGATGTTCAACCAGATTCATGAATTTGTAAAATCGCTGAAATACGTATTTAACTATTTTATTAGTAGATTTCTTATCTTTAATTTCAATCTCCTACCTAAAGCTGCAGCTGAGATATCGCGAAATGACATATAATGTTCGCCCCCCCAATTAACCCCTTAGATGGTGAATTTCTAAAATGTGTTTAACCATATTTTTTTGTAGATTTGTTATCCGGAATTTCATGCTCCTACCTAAAGCTGCTGCTGCGATATCGTGAAATGACCTAAAACGTCTGAACACCGCATTCAACCCTCCCTTTGGGTGTGGAATTCTAAAATCGCTGAAATAGGTGTTTAACCATTTTTCAGTTTATTTGTTATACCGAATTTCATGCTCCTACCGAAAACTGCTGCTGAGATATCGCGAAATGACCTAAAGTGTTCAACCAGTCATTTATCCCCCTTAGTTGGTGAAATTCTAAAATCGCTGAAATACGTGTTTAACCATTTTTCAGTAGATTTATTATTATGAATTTCATGCTCCTACCAAAAACTGCTGCTAAGACATCGCAAAATGACCTAAAACGTTCGACCCCCCATGTAATCCCCTTAGGGGGTGAATTTCTAAAATCACTGAAATAAGTGCTAAACCATTTTTCAGTAGGTTTGTTAACCCGAATTTCATGCTCCTACCTAAAATTGCTGCTGCGATATCACGAAATGACCTGAAACGTTTGACACCCCCCTCCTTTTAACCCCCTTCAGGAGGTAATTTTCAAAAATCCTTTCTCATTGCTTGCCTAGGTCATGACAGCAATCTACTCACCAAATTTCTTAATCCTGACTAAATCGTTTGAGCTGGGCGTTGATGAGTCACCCAGTCAGTCAGGCGTTCTCTCTTTATATAATAGTAGAGATTATAGATTACGGGCAGTGTAAGGAGCTCTCAAAAACAAAGGGAAATTTGAAAAGTAATTATATCCTGATGCATATTGTTGTTCAGGAAATTACATTATATAAATTCAACGGTTTAAGACAATTTGTTTTAGCTAATTGTACACTTTCTCTGAGAATAACCCAAATTGGCAGTCAAAAATGTTAGTAAGATATTCTTGTTTTAAAAAAATGTTTTAAAAATTACCATGGATTTTGCTGTTAATGTAAAAGGAAAGTAGTATTTTATCTATTAATTTCACATTATCAAAAACTTGTGAAAAAATAAAATGGAAAACATGACCACTGATATGAAGTTATTTATTAAGCATAAATGAAAAACCATTCAAATTTTAACATTTTTTACATACTTAAAAAAAAAAAAAAACTTTTTTTGTTTGCTATTTTGTACCTTTTAGTGAGAATGAACCGAACAACACATAGTTAAAATTACGTCGTAATTTGTAGTGTATGCATAGAATTGAGCTGTAGTAAAAAGTTGCGAAAATACAAATTTGAAAATATGCCGTGCAGACTGTTCTGTTCTTTTTTAATCGTAAAAGTTTCAGTTGTTATTTTGATGCGGAAACATTCTTAAAGTTGAAATAGGAGTTCTTTTGGTGGAAAATTGGAGTTGAAGGTGCAGTATTTAATGGGGCATTAATATATGTCTTTTTATTTATTTCTTGTCGTGTAACGCTTGTTCTGTATTCTCTTTAATTTCACAAACCAACTTATTTTCGTAAAAGTATACCTAAGCCGAAACAGAACTCTAACAGAAAAATTAGTATACAGTAGTAAATCAAAAAATAAATAAATAAAGTACTTTGAATGCATTTATTAGAAATAAAGTGAAAAATCTTTTGGGGGATTTTTTTATTTCTGCAAAGCTTTGAAATCTAAAACACTTTTAGATTTAATTTTTAAAAAATACTTAAGAAATCAGAATACTACACAATACAAAAAAAGGGAAATCCTTTTTTTTATAAGAAATCTTCCACTAATTTTGATTTTTTATAAATATTCCTTCTATGTTCGCTTTAGTAACCATTTAAATAAAACATTTGCGAAAAGGAATTCTTACAGAAAATTAAAAGGAAACTAAATAGCGGAACTTTTTACGTTGATATTTTCACGGTCTTGCACTGAAGAGAACAGGAAACCTCATTTGAATTCTATGGCCTAAAAATTTAAATAAACTTTCATTTTTTTTTGTATCAATAGGGATGAAACAAAATGTTTGTTGAACCTTATCTTGTTTATTTACTCAAATATAAACATCGCATATTTTTTTAGTTTATACAAAGAGATTTTTTTTATCGTTGAGATCTGTTTGCAGTAAAGCGCCGATTGCTCGAATTTTATTTATCCGAACATCTATAAACCTCGGTTTTTGCATTGCAGGGTTATCTGTCGGTGATATTTGAACTAAAATATGTAAGCGTAGTAAAGAAATTCCTGATTTCACATATCAATCTCCAGCAATTTTAACTATCACATTTTTTATGTAATTTTATTTTTAAAACGTCCAGTTCATTTTATACGACAGGTAGCTCAGAGGTTATCGCAATCCGTTGCCACAGTTCTGGTCCGAGGTTTGCTTTTGGACTTGGGCACGGTTCACACAATCTCTCACCTTTTCACAGTCGATAAAAAAATATTAACCGTGTTTGAACACTAAATATTGGGACTTCTGTGTCAATATAACCACTTGATTCAGACATATACTATACACAGGGTGTCCCAAAAAACATTGACTTTGGCTTTTATTCTTTAAATATATTGATCATAAATATATTATAAATTACAAAATTATGTAAAAAATGATACAGAATTTTATGAAATCGATTAAACTTTTCAGGGAATTAAATTTTGAAGGAATAGGAAATTTTTTAATGAGTAAAATGTGTCCCATACATTAATAAGGTCATGTACAAAACTTCAGCATTTTATCATAAAAAGTTGCATATATATCAAAATACATAAATGCTGCCTTAAACTACATTTCGATGCCTAAATATGAGCTCGCAAAAGGGAAAAATCATGTTGGATGATTACGTTTCACGGGTCGTACAAATATTACGAAAAAACAACAACAATTGCATAAATAAATAATAATTGTGCTATTTATTGGTATAAAAGTACATAAACTGTGTAGAAATAATAACTTTACACAAAGATTACAAAGCTGAAGTTACAAAGATCAAAATGTTTACATTTCTGTCAAACATTTCTAAGCTGTTTTAGTGTTCATTGACTGTGCCATTTCAAAGTTTTATTCTATAATTTATGATGTAAAATTTTAAGGTATTTTTCCGGAAGCATAGCACCTTTTAGCATTTAAAAGAAATATACCATTACAAGGTGTTATAATTTATTATAATGTCAGATGATCTTGTTTTGAAAGAATCTTGACGTTGTCATCGTCAACAAACGAAATACTACCGTTAAGGTTCAACCTTTCAAAGAGGCAATGCTATATAATCCCAATATATGATGAATCTGTACCGTCAGTAAGTCTCATATATCCCATAGAAAAATGTAGGTGGAATAGGATCAATATTTCTACCCATACTATTAAATATAGTCTTTGAATAGGATGCCATAAGTTGAATATTATATTTCATGAAAACTCTTTTTAGGTGCGTTCGTAATTATATAAATACGTAGCACCTATAGTCGTCGTCTGGTCCGTCTGTTTGTCCCTCTGTCCGTCTGTCCGCATATAACAGCGTAAAAACTACCCAACCGAATGGTTTGAAATTTAATATATATTATCGTTGTAGAATTTTGTCGAGTCCTTTCAAATTTTATGAAAATCGAATCAAAACTTAAAAAGGTATTAATAAAAGTTTTCCTTATTCTATTAAATCCTATCGTACGTAATCTATATAATAAAAGCGCAAGTCATGTGACTGAGGAAAACAAATACGGGCAAACCAATTATTTTTTTTATGCCAGAATGCCATTTTTATTCAAAATTATTTTTTCGAATAAAATTACATGAAACTTACATTTTAAAAAATATCGTTGAAAAAAATGGTTCGTTTGAGTTACATTAAAAAATGTATAGATTCTGAGATAACTTCAGTGGAAATTACGTTAACAGCGGAATATCTCAATCTATTAGAGTAAATAAACACAGGAGATTCGTTCATTATGAGTCATAAAGTATTAAACCATGGACGTAATCATTCACAAAGCAAGATCTCCATGGTGAATTTTACAGTGCTGCCTGGTGTAGAAAAAAAATTCACATTGGTAAACGTGGCATACGTAATAATAAAAAAAAGGCACCCTCATTTCGCTCATAGCAGACGATATAATTCATTTCACTGAAATAATAAGGATGATTTTTTTTTACATTGTGAAACTAGTTATAAAATGAAAGCACCACCTACGTCACGTTTAACGTACAATTTCCAACTTGTTAAAAGACTTGTTAAAACTTTCAAAGAGGATTGGGACATACAGAATTTTTCTGTAACCTTCACACATTTTAATTTATGTGTAACATTGTATTTATCGATTAATTTATTTCACATAAATCTACCTTAAAATCTGGCTAGTACTACTTCTTTTTCAATCTTTTCTTTTTTTCTCTTCTCTTAAAAAGGAAGTCTTCTGGCCGATATTTAAACCACCCGTCTAGCAACGGTTAAGTAGACATTATTTATGACTTGTGAAATATGAGTTTTTTCCCTCGCATAAAATTCTATCACCGTTCGAATATTTTATACGTAATAATTCTGCATTTTATAAAATCATCAGAATATATATCAGGCAACCGTTATTTATCCTCTCAGAAAAACTTAAAACTTCAAGCTAGATAAACAAAATATTTTTAACTTTTAAAAAGGAAGATTTATGTCTGCATTTAAGGTATATTTTTTATGACTTGGCCAAAAGTTTTCCTCTTTTATAAATTTTTGTTCACGCAGCCGAACTTGAATTGCTAAAATATGTGTTTTCAAAATAAGATTAACTATTTTTCTTTATGTTTTAACTATTTGAAAGTTTAAACTATATGTGCAATAATAGACTGAAAGATAAAATATTAAAAAATATATATGCATTAAATTTTTCTAAAATTTTACCTTTCCATTCTGCTTTATTTACCAAGGTTACGTTTGGAATATAAAGAACGCATCGTCTGTTTTGTACGATGAGAATGATTTATTTGAACGATATTTTAGGTTACATAACAATTAATAGAGTTGATATAGTAGTTTATCTTTGTAATTGCTGACTTTCAAATAATGATTGTTATTAACTCTAAGTGAATATGATAGATTTGTTGAGCTTGAATATGAAAAATAGATAAAAAATCATTTTTAAATTAATTTAATTTGAATTAATGTTATAAATGGTTTATCCTAAATTTGCAAAAAAATAAGAAAACCTTTAATATATTTATACAATTAAAAAAAATTCTGAAACTTTTCTCTATTTAGAAAATATTTCCAAAAAAATAATTTAACTTCGGAAAACTAAATAACTACCCACTACTGTTGAAAATTTTCTCTTATCTTCCAAAATTATTAGGATGAGAGCCAATCAGAAATTTCATAAACCAATCGGTTTGTGGTTTGTGATATTTAAGAAAAAAGTTTATGTAATAAAAGGCCTTTCACTTTTCCTGCTTGTGATTTTTAAAAATATAACACTTCTGTGCATTACGCATTTTAAATGGCTCTTTAACTTTAGAAATATTTTCTGTCAATTTGATGATTCTACTGTATTATGAAATTCTCGTTTTACAAAAATTACGTGCAGTAAAAACGGCTGTAGCCGCTCCTCTATTGGGCACATGAGCAAGTGAACTCACAAAGAAAAACGAAGAATTAAATTAACAAACTGAATAAAATAATATTAATTACATTTTCAGATTTTTTTTTTCAATTTCCAGCATGTGTTTAAATACTCCCCCTCCCCATGCTTCATCTCTTTTAATTATGTACATAGCAAAACGTTACTGTAATAATGTAAATTTCGAAAATTAATAATAGCGACCACAGGATCGCACGTACGATCGAAGACATTCCTTTCGGAACCTGCTTATGCGGACGAAAGAGGCGACGGGAGACAAAGGATCATATCTTTCCATTTGCACAACCTTAAATGTGCGAAAGCTCGAATATTTCGTTATATTTCTCGATTGTTGTTTATCCAAAATCTTCTTTGGTATCCTATATTCAGTTAGTGATTTTTTGTTTGTTAATTTATTTGATTGTATTTATATTTTGAAATAAACTGTAAATCAATAAAGAACATAATTTAACTTAAAACAAGAAATTCTTTTATATTTAAAGCAAGAAAACATAAAATCTAGCACTAAGATTTTTTTTCTGCATATCATTACATACAAAGTTTTACAATCCAAATTCAGCCATGAAGATACAAAAAAAATATATAAAACTGATATATAGAAACCATATGTGCAAGAGTTGTTAACGTTTAAAAGAACAATTGTATTATTATTCGCATTGCATAAACATTTGCATGAACATTTTCCTATCATTATGGGTTACGATATAACACGCGTGGGGTAAATTTCCTCCCACGTGACATTTTTATAACAAAAGAATGGAACAACTGGACGTAAATTCTTTTTGGTCACATCTTGATATCTTTCAGCTTGAAAGGTACTATAAAGCTCAGAATGATCACGAGCGATTTTTGCACATTTTTAAGTAATAGTTGTGAGCTGGGGTAGATTTTATCCCATGAATAAATGTTTCAGCATTTTTTTACATCGTGAAATAACATTTTGATAATTCAATTCATTATTACGGAGCTTTCAATAAATGTATTTATGGAGCTTAACTTTAATTGAACATCTGAGCTCTACATAATATTTGAAAGCATTTTATGACAGAATTTGGATTAAGAGATTTTACCCGAGTCCTAATTTTTTACGAGGCAGTTTTTAAAGATAAATTCAGATTGAATTGTTAAAACTTTCAAATCTATAAGATAATCAGAAAAGGGTTCATAAAATCGTTTTATCTGAAATGTAAGTAATTGTATGGCGTAATAAAATTGTATGCGTAGGATGAAGGGGATATTTGTTTATGATTCAAAATAATTTTTTGCGATAAGGATATAGAAATTTAGAAGAACGTGGAACAAAGATTTATTTGGAGGGTGTTTTTTTAGTTAATTTAACAAAACGAAAATAGTTTTATAAAAAACACTTTTTTAATAAGCATTCAAAATTTATCTTATAAATTACGCCTAAGTTCATGACTGTTAATCATTTATTTCCATTACAATACGTTAATTCAGTGCGGGGCCCAGTTATTGAAAATTCACCACTTTTATTTATGCGTGAGCTAGTGAATTTATTTCAAAAATTGTCATTTTTTTCTGCTTTTTTTAAGATACGGAAACAGTAAAGAAAAAAAGCACCATTTCAAATATCGATTAGTCATAATCGTATAGTCATAGTTTATTTAATATTAAATTATTAAATGATGGAAGATTAGTTTTTAAAACCATTATTACACTCTTTATTCTTTATTTATATATTCTACTTTTTAGTGTTTAAAATATTCGTGTTGCTGTTTCACAGTCAGTTGATCTATTTTGCCGAGAATGGTTTGGCACAAAAGGGACTCTATTGTTAATTCATATATAATTATAAGTATAACGAATATTTGGCGATTTATCACCTTCAGCCAGCTAACTGAATACTGAAAAATACCTTAAATGAATTTATTAAAGTATAATTGAGTTCTAAAGCATTAAAATATTATATTGTTATCGTAAACACACTTGCGTATATAATTTTAATAGTTCTAGCCTATCTGGAAGTAGGTGAAAAAAAAAAACATAATTCCATATTTACATGCAACAGCCAAGTTAAGTTAAATAAAATTGTGTAAAAATTAGTAAGTATTTAATGGAATATAATTTACGCGTGGTTAGGAAAATATCAGGAAAGTATCCAATGGTTCGACTCACGGGAAAGTATTTAATGGAAAAGAATTTTCATTGAAGATTTAAACTCGAGTTAGGAATTTAAACGACAAGGGAACTATGTATTCCTTTAAATCGTTCGAATATTTTAGTTTAAGCTTAATGAAGAGTAATGATCTTTTAAGAATGGTATACAAGAGAATTTAAATTGTCTACAAAAATTAAAATTAAAATTAAACTTTTATTTTGTAATGGTACGTTAAAATATCAGTAGTTATTAAAAAAACTGTTATAAAAAGTATCTGATTCTTCTATTACAAATTATAGGTTTCAGAATCAATATTTAAAATCACTTTGTCATCGATAGATGGCATTAGTAATTCAGTAAAGAAGAATTGTTTGAAAAGGATATTTTGTTGTAGAATATAATCATTCATGAACATAGAAATAGATAAGGACTTCTAACGATATAGCCTTTCGAAGAAGAAAACCGTTCCTCGAAAAATATTTTAGATAGGTGGCGCGTATGTAGGACAGCTGTTCTATACGTACAGTTGCAAAAAAACCCGCAGTTTTTGACGGATGGGAATAAACCCAGGAATTTTTGGGAATAAAACCAGAATTTTGGGGGATATTGGAAGTTTTGAAAGTAAACAAAACTAGTCATTTTTCAATTTATGTATTATTTTATTTTTAAGAAATTTCAGGGACAGCTCTAAAGAGTTTAAAATAGGATTTCATTATGAATTCACAAAACTTAGTATTTTGCGCTCTAAGTTATTATAATTTATTATAACTCATTTGCTTTACAACGTTGGCGGTTGTGAATTGGTAATGATTTGAATGTTTTTTTAATAATTAAAATTGTTTAATTTATGTTAACTGGCATATTTACTGTTCAGGCATACACTATATTAATTTTCTTGTGAGTTGTAATGTATTTTTACATTGATTTCTTTTAATTTTGTTCGTTTACTTTTTTGTTTACATTACCTAAATCGGAGAAAAGGCGTGATATTTATATTCATGTCAGGCAAGGGTAAGATAAATCTGTAATCTGCTTCTCGCACTCTTTACTTATCCATAGAGTTGAAAAAAACTGGTTTATTCCCAGGTTTATTTCCAATAGACCCAGTTTATTCCCAGGTTTATTGCCAAAAAACTTGGTTTATTCCCAAAAAACAAGTGTATTGCCAAAAAACCTGGTTTATTCCCAGGTTTAAACCGGATTTTTTCTAGCCTTTGCAACTCTACTTATCCACGATGAAAATATCAACTTATCTATTCTTTTTTTTAATTTCTCTTACTTAATATTTCTGCAGCTTAAGCATGTATTTCGTTAGTTTTCATTTAAACTGTGCTATTTTTCTATATTTATGTTATTGGCTTTGTTTAAACTTGTAAAACAACATTTTGTTTAGAAATTATAAAATTCCATGTCTAAAACTTTCTGAAAACTACCAGGAATTTTAATATTTCTCTCCCAAAAAACCCGGTTTTTTCCACCCTTTGCAAATCTACCTATGTGTCACAAGCTCATATGGTTCTTCAAATCTGTTAGTGACAGTTTCAGCTTGTTATTTGTAGGTGGCGCTACCTTAGCAGGGATGCTCGCCGGCTACGCAGAACCGTGCACGTAGCCGGTCGAAAGTCGCGACACGATATTATAGTGCCTAGAAGTAACGATATTAACACTATTTTGTTAGAAGTCAATTTCTATTTCTATTTTTGGATATGATCTATATATTTAATTCTAGCTTCCATCTTTTTGTATGACGTTAATTAATTAAGTTTTTGTTGTAAAATATCTCAACATTTTATACATATGTCCACTGTATATATTTTTGTCTTATTTTTTAATGTCTGAGAAATAATATTATTTTCTAAATTAAAACATTAACTTTAAAATTTTATTGTATTTTTAACATTGTCTCTGAAATTTACTTTTATGTACTGTTGGGACGAGGAAGTACTTGCTTATGTAGTTTTAGACTAGAATAACGCAGGTCGGCAATGATTTTTTTTCTTTAAAATAAAGGGTGTTTATTAATAATTTTTTATGCTCATTTAGAGAAAAATACTCAAAAATTTGTATCACTTACGAGTTTTGACACAAACGAATATTTCTGCATGATTGATAAATCATAAAATTAATCATAATGAAAGCTGACTAACACTGGTTGCTTCATAGCCAAACAGCCGCCAGACAAAGAGATTGGGAGACATCTTTCTTATAGATTAATGAAATTCCTTATAATAATATTTAACCTTGTGGCAGCTGTGGCAAAAGTGATAACAGAATAAACTGTAAAAGACAGTTTCTTAAAGACAGTTTCTTTTTACTCAAATACACCTTCTCTCTTATTTTCATGTAACCTATTCTCTTATTTTCCCTTCATCTGCATTTTTTCAAAATAGAGAAAAAGGTTTGTATTTTTTTAACTGAGAGCATCTAAAAATATTAGAAACGTCAGAAATTATGCAGAAACAATGTTACTAAGTATTTTATCTCAGGCCTGTGTAAGTATTGGTTACTTGTAAAAATTTAGTTGATGTGCAATGTGTTTTAATGAAAAGAAAAATTGTTTTCGTAATTTTCAACGCAAATCGATACATGCTTCTTGTTATAAATGCTATTAAAATGGTGAAATGAAATGTTGTACAAATTCCTTATTTTCAAAATTGTGAAATATTTTGAACTATACTGACACGGCGCACAGTGTATCGAAGTGTAGGAAGTGTCGAACATAGGATTATCACAATATGATAAGCCGATATATATAATATTTTTGATTATATTTAACACATCGGCTGATATGTTCCCGGTCTGGAACACAGATGCCGTTGCAATCACCGACCCGATGTTTTTTTTTAGTAAATACTAACCTTTAAAAGGTAGCAGGAAAAATGTCATGACGATTCACCGTGTGGATAAAACGTTAGAGTGGTTTTAGTTGAACGACTTTGTTGATAAACAAAAAAATGGATAAACAAGATTTTCAAGAATTGTTATTTGATGGGAAAAAACACCGTTCAAACAAAAGCTTGGCTTGATAAGCGTTAAACGGACATTGCACCAAGTAAATCAACCATTATTGACTGGTTTGCTGAATTTAAACATGGTCGTACGGACACCACCCAAACAGCACACACCCATCTATAAGACATCTACAAGCTGTAAACCCAAGAAAACCGACACATCTATAAGAAGTCTACAAATATCCATGATACACCCTTTTCACCTCTTATGGAGATGTTATGTGTGATCTCTCTGAGTTCTATTAGACGTCCAAGATATCCAGGTAGTCTATGAGACCACGTCTATAAGACATTCAAGCATAGATCACTTTTCGACATGCAGTATGTCTTATAGCCATGCTTAAGACTTGGATTGTAGATATCCAGGGACATCTGATATGCGTTTATAAGACGTCTAATGCATGTCTATTTATTGATACTCAGTACTTCTTATAGATATACTTAAGATATCCAAGAAATTTCATCAGAAATACAGCCTTAGGGCAAAAGTATTGAGCACCCCCATATTTATAATATATTTGGTAAAAATAATAGATGGATACAAATATTAAATTGTATACAATTAAGAATTTTCTTTAACAAATAAGTTTTTTATTTTTTTTCAAAGATAGCAAACGCATAACTCATCTTTTAATGAAGCTATTTTCTTTAAAAAACTTTTTTTTAAATTAAATTTTGTTGTTCTGTTAAGCCAGTTAATAAATAATCAAGAAAATAATTATTGTAAGAAAAGACAAAATGAACTTAGTCTTCAAAAACGAAAATAAAGAAAGCTTATGTAAAAAAAAAAAAAAATACATTTATATGTAATTTTTATTATTTTATTTTTTAACATGTGTTAATAACAAAAATAAATTTTAAGAAATATTTATGCTGCTGAAGAGATCTTGGCATTTCAGGCAAGAAATATTTCAATTTCCATGATTATCTGTTAACTTATGACATAACAATGAAACTTCCAGAAAACAAAGTAATTTATAGTTTTGAAAAAGTAGGTGTTTAAAGAAAATGACTTCATTAAATGACGAGTTGCTTATTAACTGTCTTTTTTTTTTTTTTTTTACAAACTATAAACTTAAAAAGAAAATTCCTAAATTATATGCAGTTAAATATTTGTATATAACTATTACTTTTACAAATATATTAAAAATATGGGGGTGCTGAATACTTTCAGCCAAGACTGTATTTCCAATGAAATGACATTGTTTCCTTGCATGTCTTAAGTATATCTATATGAAAATTAGAATAATTCTTGCAGAAAATGTTAAAATGTAATGGAATTTGTCTTCAACAATGAAAATAGAGAAATCTTATTTTTAAAATATACTTTAAATTTATATGTTACTTTTATTATTTTAACTTTTAATATCTGTTAATAAAAATTATACAAGTTTTAGGAAATATTTTCATTGATGAAGATAAGTGATTTATATACTTTGGCTTTTCCGGTAAGAGTTATTCTAATTTTCATGATTACCTATTAACTTGCATAGCATAACAATTGCTATACTATGAAAGTTTCAATTCTGAAACTTACTGAAAAACAAAGCAGTTTAGTTTTTTAAAAAACTCATTTTTTTAAAGCAAATTGTTTAATTAAAAGTCGAGTTGTTAGTTTGCTGTCATTTTAATTGTAATAACTTAACCATTAAAGACACAGACAGCAGTTGTGAATTCTAAAATAATTGTGTCACTTGCGCTTCATTTACTCTCTTCCTAAACATCCTTCGATGTTGAAGTTCAAAATTTGTTCTACTTTTTCATTATTTTTATCAGTAAGTCTCCACTGATGTACAAAATACACCGCCATTGAATTTTTATAAACTATTATATTTTCTTTCTTAATTAAACATTTTTTTTATATAAATGCGATATCTATTACTTGAATACTATTACTAAACATCAGACACTACGACTAATATTCAGGCCCTGCTGGCACTTAGGAATACGTGCCCTTGCACCCTCTGCCTGAACCACCCTTAATGATGGCACATGATTTAATATGAAAGTGCCAACATAACCCTCTGTCCACCGCCCTTTCAAGACATCCAGCATGGGCCTGCTAACACTTTGAAATAAGTTATGATAAAAATACGAGGGTGCTTAATAATTTTGGTAAAGACAACTGTAGATAAAAATACTAAATGTTTCATTCCAATAATATCAGTATATTATTCCCCCCCCCCCCCCCAAAAAAAAAAGAATATTTTGCAATGTTCTGCAACGAACCTTCAACTGATCACAAATGTTCTGTGGGAATAAAAAAATAAAACACAGAGATTTTCTTGTATATGTAGGAATGCGATTTCATCTTGTATAGAAATGCTAAAGACATTTCGTAAAACGCTAACACACACAAAAACCAAAGAAATGACGAATTTCACAATTTTACTCCGATCGAATGACGAATTCCGCTTTTTTTCCCCCTTGTAATAGAAGATTTTTGCAATATTTTTGAGATTTTTCTCTCTGGTAACTGGCGAATTTCACTTTTTTTTCTCAGAACCAATCATCGAACTCCGCAATTTTTTTCCCACGACTAATTCGAGAATTGCGAGATATTTTCCAACACTTCACTGATGAATTTCGCATTTTTTTTATCCGCGACTGATTGGCGAATTTTAAATATTTTTGATATTTTCTTTTCACTGACTGGCAAATTTGTTCAGCTCTTTCTTAGGACCAATGGGCAAAAATTGCATTTATTTAATTTAATTTTTTTTTTAATTCAAGCGACTAATATCCGAATGTCTCGATTTTTTTTTATAATCCACAACTGATTGTTAACTTTTGCGATATTTTCTTTATTGATCGATAAATGTTGCGGATTTTCTTGTGACAGAATGGAAAAAATTGTGGGTTTTTACAAGACTGATTGACGAATTTTGTGATTTTTTTTCCTGACAATCCACCGATTAATTTAGTTTTTTAACCTGCGACTGATAGGCGAATTTTGCATTATTTTCTTTTTATCAATTGGAAAATTTTGTCGCTTTATCTTGGAATTGATTGAAAAAAATCGAGGGATTTCACAAAACTGATCAACTAATTTAGTAGGGTTTTTTTTCAGCTGTAACTGATAGCCAAATTTTGTAATATTTTCTTTCTGCCGATTGGAAAATTTTGCAGTTTTTTCTTGTGACCAATTGGAGAAAATTGCGTTTTTTTTTCGCTACTGATCGACGAATTTCCCATTTTTCTCGACGATTTACTGACAAATTTCATGGTTTTTACCCACAACCGATTGAGAAATTTTTGCGCTTTTTCTTGGCAAAAAACATGAAATTTCAATCAAAAATCATTCGGTTGATAAACATATTTCACATTTTTTGACCCGCGACTGATAGGGGAATTTTGCAATATCTTCTTTCTACAGGATGGCAAATTTTGTCACTTTTTTACGACCGATTGGTAAAAGTTGCCGGGTTTTTATGTGACTGACTGGTGAATTTCAGATTTTTTTCTGATGATCCACTGACGAAATTCATGTTTTTTTCTTTTTTAAACTGCAGCAGCTGAAGAACTTCACGATTTTTCCCCATGATCGACTGACAAATTGTGTGAGCTTTTCCTGCGACCAATTAATGAATTTCACAATCTTTTTCAACGAACGATTGATGAAGTTTTTCTGGTGATTGACAGACAAATTTAGTGCTTTTTCAAATGAATGAATAGTGAATTGTGTTGAAAATGAGAATTTGAAATGTTCTGCAGAGAAGTTCATTGTTCTGCGATGTATGTCGCACTCTTAAGCATATTCTGCTTTGGGGACTGTTGCCATATTTATATTGGAATATTTTCATCAAAGCATCGACTAATTTTTTTAAATATTTCGAATGAAATATGTCTGCTGTAATTCACTAAAATCTCATAGCTAAATTAAAAAATCTACCATATTTACTCCTGCATAATGCACACATTTTTACAAAAATTTCAGGTCTAAAATCCAGTATACACATACATGATACACTGAATATTTCTAATTGTATACATCAAACCACACACATTTTCACAAAGTATATATACATATTGCAGAAACTTTATTTTATGATATTTTAATAAGAGAGCAAAATATATATGAGCACATACAAAAGTAATTTAGATTTGAGAAAAGATTGTAAATCATGATTTCTACAGATTTTTTTTTTTTTTTTTTTTTTTTTTAAGTTAAAATAACATGGTACACATTATACACAAGTAAATATGGTATTTAAAATCAGTTTGATAATTTTATCTTGTGAGAAATTTCTAAATCCTCCAGTATTTTGCAACAAGAGGCTAATAGATTTGTTATTTCTCCCATATTATTTAAATTTAACAAATCTTTCTTGCAGAGGATAAAGACTTTTGGTAGATAAATTTTTCTTGGGAAAAAAAGAAATCTTTGTGATAAATGTCACACATACATTACACATCATGCATAAAATCTTTAATTTTTCATACCAATATTTTAGAATATTTTTTTCTTTATTTTATCATATAATTTCTTCAATTAAATTAGGCAAAGGATTCCATTTGTAAATCAGATTCAAAATTATGTGTGGGACGCTCGACGCAAAGTTGTTAACACAAATTAATAAATTTCTTATTCTGTTTATTTTGTACTATTTTGATAAAATTATTAGACAAATGTTTTAAAATCTATTTTGCATATTGAACTAATTTTAATTTTTTTTTATCAGTACAAAAATGTTACTCCAATTAACTCACTGTATGAAAGAACCACTCAGAATTATTTTTTAGTCAATGTCTGCCTACATCAAAAACTTATTTCAATTATGTGAGCTTCAGATACAAAGGGAAATTTACAAATTGACTGCTACCTCAATTTTGCATTTTTAGAAAAACAAGAAAAATTTTAAGTTTTAAATATTGCAACATGATTTAGATTAATACTGAAAATTATTGCATGCTTTCTCATTATCATATCATTTTTGAAACATGTCAGCTCTACTACTCAATAAAAGTTTTAATAAAAATGTAAGTCTTTTTTTTCCTTATCAGCAATATTAGTAACTAGGTGACAGTACTAGGTGGTACAGAATATAACTATAACAGAAAAAGGAAAAAAAAAAAAAGAAGTGACTTTATTTTATTTGAAAAAAAAAATCTTTGGAACAGGACAAAATTCTTATTATTCTACTCCATTATCACTGCAATAGTAAGAGCTGATTTCTTCGAGCAGCACCTATAATAAAATAATAACACTGTTTTACTACATAACATTTTACGAATCACACAAAATGACATTTTGTTATATGAAAACTGAATTAATCTTCAATGAAGCAATTGTAAGCCCCCCCTCCTCCTTAATTTTTTGCATGTGATTTCTAGTGATGGGCATAATGAATGATTTTGATATTTGAATGAATCATTCAGGCATGCACAAAAGCATAGTTGTCAAGGCTCTTAAAATTCTTTTTGTTTTACAAAAGTTTTGGTTTTAATTGATCAAAAATAGCAAGAAAGTAAACAGCAATGCTTTTGTGTATGCCGGGATGATTCATTTCAATAACAATCATTCATTATGTCCTTCGCTATTGTTATTCTTAATTTTTAGGGTTACGTACTTAAAAAATAAAAACGGAACCATTGTATATTGAAATACAAACAAGATAACAAACAAATATTGAAATGCAAACAAGAAATTTCAAACTAACACTCCCATAGGATTAACATTAGCCCATGTGACTAGCACAGACTCTTGACTATGGAAGATTTGGAATCAAATTATTTTTCCATTATCCCGTCGACCACTTTTCAAGAAAAATTAATTATCACCAAACAGTAATGCCAAATAAACAAATGGAAGAATGTTGCCATTGGAATATCAAAATAAATACAATAAAAAAATCTGGAAAAGCCCCACTCACCTAAGTGTCAACTATCAGTAAATTTAAACACAAAAAAATTAAAATATAAATGAAAATAGAAAAAAAAAATCTTGGATATTCATTTATTTACATTATTTTTCTTAATTATCCTTCTCGGCTGGTGAATATAACGTCAGTTGAAATTGATGTATTGCACTTAACTATGCAACATAACATTTTTTCAATGCATTTTCTCTTTTAATATCATGGTGCAGCAGTTTAAGGACACGATTATTATTTTAAATAACGAAATAACTACTAAATCAGTTCATTTTAAAGATTATATTTAATTAAACAATGACAAAACATCACCATCAAAAATGAAAAATTCTTACATATACTGCTTTTTACTTTTAAAATTGTTGTGGATTAAAATTTAATAATTTATATTATTAATAAATGAAATTAGCATATATAATACTTGAGAGCATCCATATTTAGTTAGTAATCAGTATTCTAATGTCTTATAAAAATATATTTCAATATGTTTTTTTTTTACTAAACAATTATAAAACTCATGCCAGATAAGTCCATATGATGAGATTAAATTATGGAATGATCAACGTTGAAAGAGGAATTAGGATGAATATATAATATTTGAGGAGATTTTAGTAGATGTAAGTGTATAAAAAAAGAGAGAACAGTTAAAAAAATAAATAAATAAAACTTGTTGAAATGAAAAGCAAATGTTATTCATATTACTGTTTTTAACAGTGGAAAATGGTAATTTTATTAAATTGTTGTATGTATGATTTTAAAGATATGAGAAATATTAAAACTTGCCTATCAATAGCCCCAGTAACTAATTTGTGTGTGTATCAATCTACAGCAAAACAAAATATATCTATGACGCAACAATGTCTACTACCACAAGAAATAATAGTAACCCATTAAATAAGCAAAATTTTCAATTACAAAGAAAATATAGTAAGAAGATAACAGTAATCCAATAAAAGTAAAATTTTGCTTTTTTTTTTTTTTTTTTTTTTTTTTTTTTTTAAGTACAGTATTTTTTAAGCTATTAGATTAATCTTCAAAAATCTGCAATGCCCACTGTCATGTTGCATAATTTCTACTAGTGGGTTAATAGCCTTTAAAATTAGTTGAGTAATAAAATATGTAATTAAACAACTGTTGTCCTATTTAATTATTTAAAGAAGTAAAACTGAAAAAAAAGTGTAAATTAAATTAATCATAATAAAAAAAAGCTTTTATTTTAAAAATATAGCAATAGTTAAGCACTAAGTATGCCTTGTTAAAATTTAGGTAACATATTTACAATTCTGACTCAAATCACCAGTCTGCTATGTGTTATTCCAATATTAATGTCTTCATTATTGAGAAATTAAGTTATTTATTAAATCCTAACTCAATAAAATGTCTTTTAAATTAGTTAAAAAATACTTAAAAATCTACAGTTTATAAATAAATTGCTTCAACATATAAAAGCCAATTTTGACCAAAAAAGGCCAATTTTGGCCAAAAAAAGCCGGTTAAAACCAATAAAAGCCGCTGGCCTGGCTTTTATTAATTTTAGCCGGCTTTTTTGCAACCCTGCTTATCAAGTTATAAGTGCTTCCGATCATGTGGCGACACTTTTTCGCACTTTACTGCCAACCACCTTGGTAATTTGGTTGAAAATGCCGACTTTGACAATCTTTTGTAAAAGATCTGCCTTTACTAAAAAATTGAAATCGTGTTTAGATTACATAGTTTCTGAATAAAAACACCTACCAATTTAATGCATTTGTAAGCAAAAATGAATTAAAAAATGTGTCATAAAGTAGCCTGTTTGGATTTGAGAACAGCCTTAATGGTGCCAAGTTGCACTTATTAAAATACATCAATTGGTTGCAAACCAAATTACAGAACTTTCCACTACATCACACATACATATGAATACATCGATGATACATAATTAATACATACATGATTTCACAAATAAATGAGTGAAACGCTTAGCAAAATGCTGGCATGCAGTTAATACGAAAGTACAGAAACAAAAATACATGCAAAATATAGAAATCTCATGCTTATACATGTTTTGAAGATACGACATGATGAACTTTAAATGTTTGTTTTCTATGTTTAAAAATTTGCAAAATCCTTTAAAGTTAATAATCTTAACTTTAGCAGCTTCTCCTGCTACACCATAGTTACGGATTAAGAAATACATAAAAAAACAAGTCAGTTTTATCTTTATTTTTTAAAACTCAGAAATTCATGTATATAACTTTTTTTTTCTGTTTTTTTTTTTTTTTTTTTTTTTTTTTTTTTTTTTTTACTCTTGGTTCTCAAATGATCTGCTCAACAACACGAAACTTTCTGACTCATTTTTAAACACAAAAGCATAAAATTGGCAGGTCTGATCATGGAAGGGATTTGGAATCTAAATGAGTTTTCCATTTTTTTTAATCAATAAATCACTTATCGAGTTATAAGTGATTTGTGCCATGTGATGACATGTTTCTGACCTTTTTGTGCTGCAGCATTGGAAATTTGAAAAATGGAAAACATCTTTCAATTACAAAATTTCTGAATAAGAATACCTGTAAATTTCATGCATTTCTGAACAAAAAAAGAATTAAAAAAATAAGTCATAAAGTGAGCCGTTTGGATTTGGACCTTAAGAGAAAAAAAATATTTTTGATGTGTTACATTATACATTAAATATTATGTTAAAAAAAATTAGGTCTTGTACTGTTATTTTCCAAAGTATAAACTTCTAAGATTTATAAATTATACATTAGTAAATAAATTGCCATTTATATCTCTCTTCCCACTCTGCTCCAAAAAATTTGAGTAAAAACATAAGATCTGATATTTAAAATTAATCTAGAATTTCATAATGCAATCTAGTGTAAATTTTGCAATCTCACAACAAACTAATTATTCTAAAAAACAAGGCATTTTTTAATAAAAAATATACTAACCAAATATTCATGCAAGTCTTCCTGTCTTCAAATGTTTGTGATGGTGTGTTTCAACTGGGAGTCTAAAAAGATTCAAAGAAAGTTTCATTAGTATTCAGCAACATCTATTATAGTTAAAATGTGACTGTTTATATTTCACACCAACTTTTCTCAAAATGATTAATTATGGGTTTTTCTTTTTTTTTTTTTTTTTTTTTTTTTTTTTTTTTTGGAACAATTATTCGCAAAGATCCAAGGATGTCAAACTCAAGAAATCTCAAATTTTAAATCAGTTTGAGTTATTAAATTTTAATCAATAAGAAATTTCTTTTTAAAAAAAATTATTATGCATGCTAAACATCTTGAATCAGCCATACTCATCCTTTTATTACCGCGGGCCGCAAACGTATATTTGCGACGTTAGGTGGGCCGCAACACATACTTGTATAGTAATGTAAATATATAGATTTCTATAGCAAATGCCCCCCGTTTTTTCCCATCTCAAAAAATGCCCAACACGCCTAAAGAAGTATTCACTTCAAAAATATAATTTAAGTAACATTTATTACAAGGACAAAGCCATTTTATAACATTAAAATAAAATACAGCAGCAAAAACAGAAAAAGAAAATCCATCCAGAAGATTAAACAATCCTTTTTTCATCAGGGGTGGGACTATAGGTGCAGATTCCCAAAATTTGTAAGGAGCCAGTGGCTCCTAAACCCAAAAAATCCAGTGGCCACAATTGTAAAACAAACGCATAAAAACAATTGTGTTTATACGGGGTAAAAAACTTAAACCTCAAGAATTCAAAGTGTAAAAAGTAATTTGTATAAACATATGTACAACAAAATTTGAATATTAATTAAATCTTAAATCATGTACATTCAGAAGATAAAGTTGGGAAAGATACGGTTTAAAAAAAATATGTATAAGCTAAGCAATCATGATAGCGGGGAATATCAGAAAAATAATATTTCTTATTTGGATTTTGCCAGACAAAAGTACATATGAAAGAAAATCCGAATTTGTGAGATTATTTTGCAGTATAAAAATCAAAACACACTTCAAACATTTGTTTATATATATATATATATATATATTTAAATCACAGTCTATGTAAAGTTATCAGATTCAAACTGTTACGAATAACATTGCTATTTGAATATATTTAATAGTTTGCTGTGTTAAACATATCATTCTGAAATGTTATTAAAAGATAATAATAATGTTTGTTATGTGTTTTGGCCTTAATCTTTCAAAAAAATATCAACATTTCACGATGGGGACTGGGAATACCAGAAATTGATTACTTTTAAATCACATGGCGACTTAAACGCCGAAAGTTAGTGGCCACAGCAAAAAAATTAGTCGCCGCGTGGCGACTGGCGACCGTGAATCTGCACCTATAGGTGGGACTCTCATAACTTATTTCTATCCTTCCTCTGAGATTAAATCCTAGAAGGAGCAACAGTTTGGTTTATTTACGTTTATTTTTATTGCGAGAATGAAATCGAAGTTGCCAAGAAAGCGATCACCGCCAAAACAGACAGTTTCTAAAGCGCCAAATCCGAGCTGATCCTGGGACTGGCTTTTCAACAATATAACAAAGGAATGTACTCTCTAGTAGATTCTTTCTCTGAGGTCTCGGATCGCACATAAAAGGTCGCCAGGCCACATGCCCGCTTGTTGAGTATGGCTGTCTTGAATAGTTTAGTTTTAATACCTTCTGAGTCCCTTCAGTACTGTTTTGATTTTTTTGTCTCTTCCTTTCACTCCGATTTTTCAGATTTGTGAGACCTGAAGTATGCCGAAATTACAAATTTATTCTTTTATTTAAATTTTTGAGTCAAAAACCTCAAATGCTACATTGATATGTAAAATTTTATATTAAATATCACACATATTACATGAAACAGTACAACATTACATGCAATGTTTAAAAAGTCTTTTACTGTATATCAATAATTAATATTTAGTAAAATATTACTGATACGTGCAAATTTTAACTTAATTTTGCGATATTTACCAGCATCCTATTGGCGAATTGAGCAGTTTTTTCCTGGCAACAAATTGACGAATTTCACGTTTACTTCCTGTAACCAACTGACAAATTTCGTGATTATTTTCCTCCTACCAATTGACAAATTTTGCTTTTTTTTTTGGCGACCGATAAACGAATCTCTCAAATTTTTTCTGCACCTTACAAATGAAACCGGCATGTTTCTTTTTTTTTTCTTTTTCACACACGACATATTGAAGAATTTCACGTTTATTTCTTGTAACCAACTGATGAATTTCGAAAATGTTTTCCTGCGATTGATTGAAGAAATTTGTGATATTTTCCTGTTACCAATTGACAAATTTTGCTTTTTTTTGGCGACCGATAAGCGAATTTCTCAAATTTTTTCCCACACCTTACAGGTGAAACTCACATGTTTTTTTTTTTTTTTACACGTGACTATTGATGAATTTCACGTTTATTTCCTGTAACTGTAACCAACTGACAAATTTCGCGATTGTTTTCCTGCAATCCATTGAAGAAATTTGTGATATTTTCCTGCTACCAATTGACAAATTTTGCTTTCTTTTGGCGACCGATAAACGAATTTCTCATTTTTTTTTCTGCACCTTACAGGTGAAACTCACATGTTTCTTTTTTTTTTTTTTTTTTTTTACACGTGACATATTGACGAATTTCACGTTTATTTACTGTAACCAACTGACGAATTTCATGATTCCTTTCCTGCAATCGATTGAAGAAATTTGTGATCTTTTTCTGCTACTAATTGACAAATTTTGCCTTTTCTTGGTGACAGATAAGCGAATTTCCCAATTTTTTTTTCACGCACCTTACAGGTGAAACTTGCATGTTTCTTTTCTTTTATTTTACATGCGATTGTGGTCAAATTTCATGATTGTTTTCACGACTCATCGGCAAATTTTGCTATTTACCTGCAATAGCTTAACAAAATTTATAATTTTCCCCCAACGAGTACAAAAATTGGGAAATTTTTGTGCGATATTTTCCCGCAACCTTTTGGTGAAATTCGCGACAGTAAATTTTTGCAAACCCAAAATAATCAGGGCACTTTTCCAGCTATATAAAAATGGGCAGAGCGCATTTACAACTATAAAAAAAAAACAGGCAGGGCGCTGCACCCTCTTGAAAACGCCTTGGGAAAACACTACAAGGGTCGATCCAGACAAAATTTGGAGCCTATTTAGGGCCCCTTCACAAAATTCCTTTTAACAAAATTTCCCCCTTTCATAAAAACTTACTATTTAGGGGAGACTGGTACACAGTGGACTACTTTTTCAGTTAATTTTTTTTTCTCTTTAACGGACAAACCGGGTGCATCCCTGCATGAAAATATTTTTGAATATTCCTTATACCTTTATACATTCATCATAATTTTCTTATAACATAGTTTTCAATACATTTTTCAAAATAAAAATTTTTATATGCACCCGTAAATTGGACCAGTGTGCCCCAGAAATGGGGCACACTGGTCCACCCACCGGGGCACAGTGGACCGCTGTTAGGCATTATCTGAAATGCAATATAAATCTATTTTTCATTAATCTAATTCTTTTTTATTTCCCCTTTATCCGCAAAATAACATAGTAATATAAATTTACAAGTAACATTTTGAAAAAAATATATATATATTATTATTATATTTTGAAAATAACAACAGATTAATACAGGAACAATTGCAATTTAGTTGAAGTTATTACTTAAGTACAAAAAAATCAGCGCACATTAAAATTTGCAAATGAAATTCCAAAATACTTATGAGTAAGATTGAGCCTGGAATTTTACTGAAATACTTTCGGGTCTGGGAGCAATATTATGAAATCATTGACATCAACAATAGATTCATCTACAGTTTTGGGAAAAATAAACTGATTTCCATTCAATTTGCATCTCATGAATCTTACTTGAATAGAATCATCACCAATTAGACTACAGTTATATTTATCACAGGCAGTAAATACAAAACAAAATATTTCTTACTATGTTAAATAAATTGTTATTTTTCTTTGTTTACTTTATTTTACAGTTAAATAACTTCTTTTAAACAATATTTCTTTATAGAAAATAAGCAATTATTAAATATTTTGAACATTCTGCATTACATGAGCAGAGTAGATTGTGGACCACTGTGCCCCATGTTGAAATTCAATAAATAATCATATTAATATTGTTTATAGCGTTCTTTTAAACATATTAACTTTAAAGTTAAATAAAAACAAGTATCTTAGCTTTGCAAAACAGCTGCTTTATAGGATTTATCTACAACCTTTAATTACTAAAAAAAATAAAATATAATGTTGAAAAATTTTACTTTTAGAAGATCAAAACAACCAATTAGGATAAAATAGTTCAATCTGAGCTAAACATATTTTCTGAACGTTATAAATAATCAGTACAGTGCTGTTGTCTATTAGGATAGAAGAGAAGCTTAAAATCTTTTTAAATAAACAAAATATTAGGGGGTTGGTCCACCATGCTCATAGGTCCAGTGTGTACCAGTCTCCCCTATTATTTATTATTCTTTGACTTTTAAAATGTGTAATTTGCAAACAAACAAGTTCACCAGAGAGGAAAACTTCAGCAAAAGTATTTTAAAAAGTTTGTTAATAAATGCTTGGATAGAATTTGAGTAGCTGGATTTCGACTTTCATTACAAAATGTTATTTTTCACAAAAATATAATAAACTTTTACAAAAATAACCTTTACTTTTCACAAAATGGGCCCCGCAAAAAAAAAAAAAAAAAAAAAAAAAAAAAAAAAAAAAAAAAACCCTGCATTGACCCCTGCACTATAACAGTTAATTTTCTTGTTACTTAAAAAAAATAAGCAAATAAATAATGTAAAAGTTATTTAAATATGATTCTATTTCTTAATTTTTCTGAATATTTTTATTTATTGACAGTTAAAAATAAAAGTTATCTAGGGTTTTAAAAATATTTTAAAAAGCATTTTCTTTAGATATTGAGCAGTATGACTAAATACTACATACTGAATATTCGGCGCATCCCTAATGGTTAATACACAAGTACCAAAAGATTAGTATCAAAGTGATTTGAAAAAATATACTCAAGCATAAATATCATATAATACACAATTAAAATATATATATATCTTTTACTGGGTATGTAAAAAAAAAAAAAAATGTGTCGGAACACAAGTTAAACAATGACAACAAATGAAGAAAAAAATGTAAAATTTAATACATATAGGATCAGAATTTTAATTGTTATACAATGTTCACTCTAGAAAGAAAAGGGCAGGTTGTTAGAAAATAATAACAGCACAAATTAAGCAGAAAACAGTCATTGTTCAGTGAAAATGGGCATTACTTCAAGAAAAAAAAATTATTGTGTTGAGTAACGATAAAAAAAAAAGGAATAGACGAGATACTGTCACACACTAAAGTTTGGTGACTTTTTGATTGGCCTGCTTTCCAAGCCCATGCCAAACCAATAATTTAAATACAAGCATAGTAGCCAACTTAGGGGATTTTTTCCTTTAAAAAGGAAAAAATCCCCTAAGTTTGGCAACTATTTTCCTTTTTATAACTGATTAAAGAAATAAACTGTGTGAGTGTAAGACATCATAGCCAAAAACAGTACAACATTTATTTAATAATCTCCTGTTTTTATAAAAGAAAGAAGGAAGGTCTATGATTTTTTGCAAGCTTCTGGATACATTAATTTAGAAATACTCTGGTATTGGGGAAGATTTTAACAAGAGACCTCTGGATATAATTAAGGATGCATTTCGATATTTTAAAAAGGGTACGGTGCATTTTGCTAATTTTAGAGCAGGCAGGATGCTGCGCCCTTAAATATTGGTCTAGAAGGGACACTAAATTATAAATAAATACAGGGGAAAAAAAGTAATTTTTTAAACAAGAATTACATTATTTATAGTATTAGTTTTAGTCTTAGCAAAATTTTATATATAGTTATTTTAGTGTAATTCTAAATTGTATGATAAATAATACACGAAACTGTTAACCCCTTTAAGGGCAAAGTATTTCAGTTGCAAACATGTTCAAAACTTTTTTTTTTACCCTTTGAAATCTGAATTTGTCAAATAAATTCATTTAAAAATAAATAATAGCTATTTTTTCCGTTCATGTACATCGTAAAATCTAAATATTATTCGAAAGTTCTGATAAATATTATGGTTTAGTGCATAAATAATCTAACACTGGCGTTCAAAGGATTCAGTGGGGTCAGGATTCATAATGGTGATAAACAAAACAATATGTAGTTCATTAACATTCAATTACTACTAAAAACAATTACATTATTGCTTTCGTTGTACCTGTGAGATTATATTTCTGCATTTATACAATTTATACAGCGACATTTCGAATGTATTTTTCCTTTTAAACATAATATATATATGACTGATGAAACTTATCGTAACATTAAGCCTAAATCTTGTATATATGTAAGATACAAGAATTTAGTAATTAAGTGTTATATAAACTACACAGGAAAGTAAATAAAGAAATGAATAACTTACCTTTTACAAAAGTTGTGAGTATAATTACATCCAAGATTGCCGCTGTATACAAAATAAACAACAGCCCCAGCCGCGGCGAGAGTGTCTTCAAACGACCTTTGACTTTCCGTTCCCGCATGCGCGCAGTTGCATTGAAGTAGGAGTACTTTTTCCATAAGATGAGCAGAAAAGTATTTCCATTGGAGGTTGAAAAAAGCATTTCCTTTAGACGTCGAAAAAGTTATAGATACAATACGTCTATTGCAGGTCATAGACGTCTAATAGAAATCTAAATGAGAAATGGCTTATAGACATCTATTTGTTTAATGCTATGCATATCTAAAAGATGTCATGGACGTTATAGATTATTTAGACTATAAATCGACATCTTATAGATAGAGTGTGCTGTCTGGGCAGTGATGCACCACGCAAAAGAGGTGGTTACTCCGGAAAACATCAAAAAAGTCCTCAAAATCGTTTTGGGGAACCGTAAAGTGAAGTTGCAGAAGATAGCTCAGACTCTGAAGATATCCAAGGAACGTGTAAGTTTTATTTTGTCAAAGTGGGTGTCGCGCGTGTTGACTTTTGAGAAAAAACAACAACGAGTCGATGATTCTAAGCACTGTTTGGAGCTTTTTCGTTATAAAATTATGTTATTTATTATAAAATTATTATTATTATTTATTTATTAAATTATTATTATTAAATTATTATTATTATTAAATTATTATTATTATTATTATTATTATTATTATTATTATTATTAAATTATTTTCTATTAAAGTTATGTTATTTATTAAAGTTATAAAGTTATAAGGTTATAAAGTTATAAAGTTATGTTAAAAAGTTGTGTTTTCTTTATTAGACCGGAAACTTATCAGCCCATGTGTTAGGTTCAAATGAGTATAACAAATAATACTAAAAATAAATTTACGAACAATTTCATACTTTTGTGCTCCAAACAAGAATTTAGAGAAATGCTGGATAACTGTACTAAAAGCTAAATTGGAATTTTACATTAAAAAAAAAAAAAAAAAAAATATCTATTACAAATACTTTGGTTTAAATCAATTTGCAGTAAATTTTAGATGTAACTATAACTAGACTTTTGGGTGCATGTAAATCTCAATTCAAATCCAAAATGCACTCAAAACAAGAATATACTTAAAGATTTTTTTTTCATATTGAAAAAGACAACCAGTATTGATTTCGTTTCCAAATGGAAATGTTAAAAAATGCTCAAAATAATAACCTATATACTCTTTTAAAGTGAAGATAACACATAAATATAGCTCTTGAAAAGAACATCTCTAATTCCAAATGCAAGCAAATTTAAGTTTGTTTTATAATACTCTTCGATAACAAAGCAATTTAAATAAGTTAAAAAACATTTTCGCTTTTGTGTGTCATTATTTACATATGTTTTAATACCCATTAGTGCTTCAGGGGTTCCTTTATTGCAAGTACTTTTAAAACTTTGAGGCTTTGTTAGCTTTTACATTCTTCATTATTTCTGTTCAGAATGTCTTTTCAAATTAATAAGAGAGATAAAGGGCATGATATACTCTGAAGAAAAGAACATCGAACCTAACAACAGCTTGGAAAACTAGTAAGAATTGAAACTCTTGTTTAAAGAGGAAAATTTTAGCATTTGGGATTATTTACATCTGTTTTAATATACTTTGCAAATAACGCTATGGGGAAATAATTAAAAATACTATTATTAAAAAGATGATTACTTTTAAAATAGTATTATTAACGGTACAGCGTAGTCCAGTAGTGTGGTGCTGGAGAAAAAAGTGGAGGGACGCTCTTAGGGTATGAATAGTAGAACAATATAATTCGGAATTCAGTAACGTTACTTCACGCAATGAAATTTTCGTTAAAATTTGTTGTGCATTTTTTTTTTGAAATAGTTTTAGAATAACATTAAATCTGTTGTCCACTGACAATGGACAATGAAATTTTGGTATAGCTTTACGTTTTGAGGTTCCCTGGATCCGCATTGCTTTTCTACAACGATACTGTATGTATGTGCGTTACGCTGGCTGTTTTATGAAGAGTCAGTATATGTGTGTGTCATCATCGAATGGGTGGACATTCAAACGATGGTTTCGACTATGTACACCAATTTTAATAGTAATAATACTACAATGAATCTCAAAAACATTCATCAATTTTGTTGCAATTCAAGCAAGCTTACGGAAGTTAAACTAACAAGGAGAGTGCCAAGCTTGGTAATCACAGATTTTGATTATTTTTATATATGTTGTAGGGTAGAAGTCCCCTAATCTCAGGTTCAATGGATTGTGTACAACGCTCCTTAGTTCTCGAGAAATGGGGGGTCTAATATTATAACACAACTTAAATACTTACTTTGTAACAAATTAACTGCGTTGGTCGTAGCTCAGTTGGTATGGCGTTTGCTCGTTGTTTCGAGGGCCCGGGTTCGATGCCAGAGCGTGCTGCGTTTATTTTTCTCATTTTTTTTTATAAATATACTTGTAATTATAATTTAACCATCTCAATATAAAATTTTGCGAACATAATTAAATTTTAATTAACATTTTTGATTTTTAAACCATTATTAAACATTTCTCATCATCTAAAGACCTTTTAAAAAAATGGATCTATTATTGATATTGACTAGTAAAAATTCAAAAATCTTTACAAAATCAGCATATGTACTATCGAAATATAGAATTTTTCGCCCATCGCAATAGAAAACGAAGATATTTCAAATGCTGAATTATTTGTTAAAAATCCATTGTCTTGCAATAAAATTTTACAGTACTTCAACGCATTTGTGACACCCCTTTTCTGATTTTCATCGAATCCCGACACTTCAGATTGATCTTCTTGTGAATTACAGCCTGCTTCTTCCATTTTTATACGATTATAAGCTGTTATAGAATGATACGCACTTGTGCGATAAAGATTGAAAACATAAACCAATAACTGCACCAAACTGAAAAAAAAGAAATAACCAAAGTCTGTTGTGGCGCCCTCTAGTTACAATAAAATAAAACAAATATGTTGTAATTTAATTTTTATTCTAAATTTTAATATAATTATGCTTCTTACTTTAAAAACACAGTAGTATTATCATCGCATTGACTTCCTTTGTTAAGGCAATTTATAAATGATGTTTCTTTACAATCACAAATTGACACAATTGTTTAATATCGTTGCATTGATAAAGCATATATGGAATACATTTTAAAAGTGATTTTAAAAAATCAAAAATGCTAAATTAAAATTTACTTATGTTAACAAAATTTTTTATTGAGATTGTTAAATTACAATTACAAATATATTTATAAAAAAATTGAGAAAAACAAGCATAGTGCGTTCCGGCATCGAACCCGGGCCCTCGGAACAACGTGCAGATGTCATACCAACTGAGCTACGACCAACGTCGTTAATTCGTTACAAAGTAAGTATTTAAGTTGGGTTATAATATTAGACCCCCCCCCTATTTCTCGAGAACTTAGGAGCGTTGTATACAATCCATTGAACCTGAGACTAAGGGGCTTCTACCCTACAACCTATATAAAAATAATCAAAATCTGTGATTACAAAGCTTGGCACTCTCCTTGTAAGAACAGATATTTAGACAGTGGGTGCAGACAGACTATCCAAAATCGTAAAGATTTCCATGTGAAATATTAAAAATCAGTGCTTTATTTCTTAAAATTGCAAATTTATTAGCAATTAGTGCTTATCCCTTAAAAAAATTGATAATTTTGAAAAGTCTGCTTCCTCCCGTGTCCCTAGCGTCCCCTTGAAAATAAAAAAGTAGGGGGACGTTTGAGATAAAATGAAATAGTGAGGGGACGCCGTCCGCCCGCGTACCCCCTCGACTACACCAATAAGCGTACCATGAAAATGATTTTTTTTATTTACCAATGAACATTTTTGAAAGTTATAGCAAATGTTCATAGTGCTATTAGGTTTAATAAATATGAGTGTGTAAATTTTGGTTAAAATATCTTTAATGGTTCTTGAGTTAATCAAAATTTTAAATTTTAAAATCCCAAATAATTCATCAATCTTAAAAAAATTCTCAAATGAATCTTCAAAGAATTCTTGATTTGAATTTAATGGTTCTTGAGATAATCAAAATGTAATTTTTTAAAATGCCAAACAATAATCAATCTACAAAAATATACATATATATATATATATATATATATATATATATATATTGCATTACATTTTTAGATACATGTTCAAAATCCTTCAACAATAATCATCCTATACATAAAAATGAAAAATTCTACATGAATTTAATTGATCCTGAAATATTCAAAATTAAAATTTTTAACATTCGGAACAACAATCAATCTTTAAAAAAATAAATAATCGCAAAATAATCTTCAAAAAAATAAATTCTCGATTTAAATTTTTTTGAAATCCTGAATCATCCATTTTCATATGCAGGTTCAAAATTCTTCCATTATACTCATTCTATAAACAAAAATGAAAGTTACTAAGTTTGTTTTGTTTAAGCTTTTAAAAATTAACTTAATTTGAATTCTATGGATTGTAATTTTTAAAAAAATTGAAATTTTTATTTAATTATTATTTTTAAATTTAATTACCTTTAAATGACATTATTTTCAGTAACTTATACAAATATAGAGAGCATCTGTGAACAATTTCAATGAAATTAGAAAAAAATGACGCATGGAACATTTTAAAATAATGAAAAACAAAAACAAAACAAGTTTTAATGAGTAAATGAATTAAAAACGATCAATATCTTTTTTAAACCATTTTAACTTTGAGTAAAGATTTTAATATTATTTCTGATTCATTTCCTAGAATTTTATAATGTGTAATAAATTAAGCTAGTCCATAGGTCTATTAATAAATCTTTTTGCAATACTTGAATTGTCGAAATTTTGACAAGTGCAATACCCACAAATATTACTGAAAAATATGTCTTTAATATATGCAAAACATCAATTTTGTATCTAGTAATCTAAATTATATATAAATTATTATAAAATGGAATTTCATAAAATAACCTAAAACTAGAAAATATATTTTAGAAAATAAATGAAAAAAAAAATCACGACCATTTTTTCTATTATTATTCAGTATCTGAAGAAAATTCTTATGACATAGTCATAAACTTTTCTCAATACCCGACAGTTGTTTTTTAGGTGCGTTCGTAATTATATAAATACGTAGCACCTATTGTCGTCGCTTGGTCCGTCCGTCTGTCTGTCCGTCTGTCCGTCTGTCTGTCCGTCCGTCTGTCCGTCTGTCTGTCCGTCCGTCCGCATACAACAACGCAAAAACTACCCAACCGAATGGTTTGCAATTTAAAATTTATTATCTTTGCAGAATTTTGTCGAGACATTTCAAATTTTATTAAAATCGAATCAAAACTTTAGGAGATATTAATAAAAATATTTATTAAGAAATTTGAATTTTTTTTTTTTAAACCGGTACTTTTTTGTTATAGGAGCTTCCGAAGTTTAATCGTCAAGCGACCGAGATACTTATTTTATGACAGAAATTAATCTGCAGACGATATAATTCATTTCACAGAATTAAAAATCAGAAAAGATCTGAATATTTATGTAACTAGTTATAGTACGAACGCACCTCATTTTTCACGTTTGACGTACAATTTCCAACCTTTTTTAGAGTTAAAATCTGTAAATATTACAGGATATTTTCTAAATAAATGCTTTGGGGCTGGAAAAGGAGAAGAAGTATTTCATCTTTATATATGTTATTCAATTTCATTACTAAAATAAAATATTTATGAGTTTTTGTATATTTTTAATAATAGTATACTTCTTGACAGAATAAATATGCAGGATGAAAGAAAAGCTATTGAGTCTGCAAAAATAACCCTTTGCTTTTCGGCCATCTTAAAAAATATATATACAAAATCGCAAAATGTAAATTTGCAGAATAAAAACAATCTCGACTTTAACTACGAACTTGGGTGCTTAGAAAGGTGGTGCTTATGGAAATTTAGCCGCCAAGCCCATCATGCATAAATTAAACAAATAATAATAATTTTCAGAAACACGCTGGGGTGTACTTAGTACAGGAGAGAAGGATTTATATCAATATATCACACGTTAGACACTAAAAAAAGTGTTCAGGCTCTTTTTTTTTGGAGCACGAGCACGACGCGACGATTTGAAATCCGAGACCCCCGAGCTACAAAGTTTTAAGTCCGACCACGCCCGAGTCCGATACCGAAGGTACGCTGTAGAAAATAGTTGATAACACTTTTTAATTGTTTCAAAATTATGTTTCTCCTTTAAAAATATCTTCTTACATAGAAATATGTATTAATCCTAAATACTCCCTCATGACTACGTTTTGTGATTTTCATGTCTCTGAAAATCTGTTTAAAATAGCAAACTTGTTATTGATATCTAACCACAGACAGACATCTGTAAAAGTCACAATTCTTAATCTTCTAAAATATGACTGTGCAACTGTGACAGAAAGACATGAGTTCTGTGATTCAGTAATTCTGGAAAAAGACTTCAATCAGAAAGTGTGGATATACAAGGGATATCCCATGGCTTCTTTATGCTACTACACTATGTAATACGTTCAAAATCAAATAGAATATTTCTCTTTATATAACATCAATAACAATTCAATTCTCTTTCGTACTGATTTTTAAAGAATTGTAAACCATTTTAATAAACCTTAACTAAATTCTTGTTTTCACAAATAACAAGTTTTTATTCTTTTGTGAATAAATAAACTGTTCACTTTGAGCCCGAGTCCGAAAACTGGTATAAAAATCGAGCCCGAGCATCATCGGTCCCGGGGTCGGGGCTGAGTCCGTCTCATCTTTAGAAGGCACTTGACTTATTTATATATGAAAACTAAATTAATAGAAAATCTGACTTGGCCAAATTTGAAATTGCAATTATCTGTAATATAATTACAATTTAATTGTATGTAATTGATTATAGTTACCCATATTCAAACACGGAAATTTCGTCAAATAATGGGATGGGGGCGGTGCTGCAAGAATTTTTTACGGCATGTAATTATAATTATAATTAATTATATACAATCAAATTATACTTACATTGCAGATAATTGAAATTACAAATTGCCCAACTCTGTTGAAAATGTCAAATAAATATGAGAATATTAGCTTGGAAAACTAATATTACCACTGATTTTTAGACCCAACTTACAACATTCATTTTTTCAAGTTTGTTTTTTTCTTGACTTATTAAAAGTTAATTTTTGTAAATAATAGGGGGATCTGCCCCCTGCTCGCTACGCTCACCAACCCCCGTTCTGATTTCACAACCTCTTAAAACCTGGTAATGTATCCTGTTTTAAAAAGAAGAAGATGATGATGATACCACGAACGGCGACTATTTTCTGTAATCAGGTTATAATGCTTTTTCATTTAACTGGTTATAATGCTTTTTCATTTAATTCATCTTTTTTATTTTTAATATTCATGTGTAAACACAATTTTTAACACGTAATTTTCTTTATTTCCTGCTTTCAACACGTGATCATTTAATTATTATTTTAAACTTTCATTATTGTTTTTAATAGTCTCGCGCAAATACATTTTTTATTTGAGATAAAACATAATCCTCTGCGCTTATTTAGAAATTCGCAACAATATAAAAAAATGACTTTTTCAATAAAAGATTTTTTACTCGATTTTTAAGGATTTTTTCAGTTTTTACTATCCGACCGTGATAATTTTTTTAATTTCTGAAAGCTTGTTATATTTCGCGTCTGGTGGTATAATTTTCGAATCCGTAGGATGGCTAGAAAAAAAGTAATCGCTTCTCAAAAAAGTCCCTAGTAAAAAAGCGATGAGAAGAACCCGGAATATCTACGCAGATTTTCATTGGTCCATTTCCAAACCATTACTTTTTTTTATATACAAAAGGATAGCTCGCAGGGATGAAAACGCTTCGCCCCAATAGGTCAATTGTTACCATTAAATTCTACTACTATCCTTCGCCATTTTAAATCTCAAACATTCTGTCACTAAATAGCGTGCAAAAGTACCATTAAAATTTAATGGTGACAATTAACCCACTGGGGTACAGTGCTTTCACCCCTGAACTTAGTCAGCAAAAATCAAAGTTATAATTATGTTTAAAAAATTAAATGTAAATAAACAAATAAAAACACTTTAAGGAAATAAATTATTATTTACAAGGAAAAATAAGGAAATAAATAAATTATTTTTTAAGAGGGCAAAAAAAGTTGCGATATCACACTAAAACTCGCTGATATTGAAGTATCAGCTATTCATTCAGTATTCGTTAACTACTGAAGCGATTTTAATATTTTTAAATAGTTTTTGCAGTAGATAAATTTTTAATGGATACTTCGACAAGAAGATGCAATTTCGCAAACCAAAAAGTCCAGATTATTTTTATAAACAGAAACATAAAATGATCGAAATAAGAGTAATTATTATATCACGAAAAAAAAAAAAAACAACAACATTAAATCGCTTCAATCGTTTTCAAAAGAAAATAACATCAATATATCAACTGTTTTTTTTTCCTCTTTAAATAAAATAAAACACTTGAAACTTCACCAACTCAATAGACTGCATTTTATTGAAATTCTTTCATTTCAATATATATTTATTTAATTATATTTTTATATTGAAAATGCATGCATCTCCTTGAGTTAATCAAATGAATTTTCTATTGGGATTTAAATAAAGTTTTCATAAAAAGAACTATCGTTTTCAAATACCAAATAAATTTCAACGAAAATAACGAAATATACATTCTCTAAATATAGAAATCAAATAATGCCCTAGTTATGTAAATATGACATCTGTCATCTGAAATGTACATAATGAAAAACTGTTTTATAATACTCTTTGCTAACAAAGCTATTCAAACAAATTTAAAACGCGTTTTAGCATTTGTTTGTTTGATATTATTTGCATAGGTTTTAATAACTTTCCTATATCAAGATTGAGGTAGATTTCATTGATAGTAAGTATAAAAACTACATTGCTTAGTTAGCAAGAATTCTTCAGTCTTCATTATTTCAGTATAGAATAACTTTTCAAATTACTAAGTCCAGTGGAATGTGCGAAACTCTCTGAAAAAAGTATATTAAACATAATTATAACTTGAAAAACAAATAAAATTTGAGGGTAGCTTATGATTTCAGTCTTTTTGTTTAATTAAAAAACCTTTTTGCATTTAGGATTGATTACTTTAATGTTTTTTTTAAGATTTTCATGAGTCGAGCTTCAAACAGTATTTATAAACAACTTCATTTAAAATGCTAATATTTCTTTCTTATTCAAAAAATATGATTTTAAGAAAAAATGGTACATATCTTCAAAAGTTTATCCTTTTCAATATGTTTATAATATATATATTTGTAATTTAAGTCATTATGCGCCGATAACTATTTCATATGTTCTGTCTAAATGATGTTCTATTTATAATATTACATGTATAACATATTAATAGTCATAAAGAAAAATGTAAACTATTTTTAAAACAGTATTATTTTATTTTCCGTTAGAAAAGCAAAGTATTTAAGAAGAAATGGTACATATATCTTTAAACTTATCAGTTTTAGCAATTTTATGACTTATATTCACGGTGATTACAAAAGAACACACCAATTTGATCACCAACAGCTTTTACTGACAAACGTTAGCCCTAGAACACCCATAATATAAATATATTTCAAATTTATTGTTTGTTTGTTTGTTTCATTTAGAACATACATCTGACTTGTGTGCTTGACATCAAGTTCCCACTTGTAAGTCAGCGTCACTGTACAAGGACGAGATAGCCACAAGGAAACTTACAACCGAGGGCTCCATAAAGTGTGTGCAATGGGATCCGAACCCGCCAACCTGACTCCTACGCCCTCAAGCGATTAGCAGAATGTTGTTTTAACCACTCGGCCACAGAGGCCCCAAATTTATTAGTTATGTTGTATTGTTTTCCCTAATAAAGGGTAACAAAACACAGATGTTATCAAAAAGTGCCTGTAGAGCTGATAATTTGTGTTGGCTTCAAGTTCGCATCACGGCAACAAAAATTAATCAAACATTCGAAATCCTAACAAAAAGCAATTCAACATTTAGTCAACTTTAACATTTCAGGGGAAAAAAATATGAGATCTACTGCTCTATTCACATTTTTATATCAAAAAGGAAGACCAACACAAGTCCAATATATATATATATATATATATACTAATTGTAATATTTTGAGGAGAACAGAATGTGACCAAAATCTAAATACTTCTACGGATAGTTCGGAAAATAACATTTCGTTAACGGTAAGACTGATATGCTAGACGACTTTCGTGTTTGCTGCAAAATATGTTATATTACTAGTTGTAATATTCATTGGGCATGTCTTTTATATGATGTCATGAAGTATGCAAACCGAATTATACTTAGTGCATAGTTGTTAATCACCCAGAGCACTGTGGTAATTTGAATCAGTTATATAAACATGCTTTCGTGTTTGCTGCAAAATATGTTATATTACTAGTTGTAATATTCATTGAGCATGTCTTTTATATGATGATCTGTATGTCATGAAGTATGCAAAACGAATTATACTTAGTGCATGGTTGTTAATCATCCAGAGCACTGTGGTAATTTGAATCAGTTATATAAACAGGCTTTCGTGTTTGCTGCAAAATATGTTATATTACTAGTTGTAATATTCATTGGGCATGTATTTTATATGATGATCTGTATGTCATGAAGTATGCAAAACAAATTATACTTAGTGCGTAGTTGTTAATCATCCAGAGCACTGTGGTAATTTGAATCAGTTATATAAACATGCTTTCGTGTTTGCTGCAAAATATGTTATATTACTAGTTGTAATATTCATTGGGCATGTCTTTTATATGATGATCTGGATGTCATGAAGTATGCAAAACGAATTATACTTAGTAAATAGTTGTTAATCATACAGCGCACTGTGGTAATTTGAATCAGTTATATAAACATGTTTTCACCCAGAAAATTCCTTTAAAATGTATATTGCTTTCATGTACTAAATATTTGGTTTTATTTATTTAATAAGAATTCTGGTTCTATATATGTTTAAATAAAGTGGTTAAAATGGCACAGTCTCAAGATAGTTGACAACTATGTTAGTGTAATATTTTTTAGGATACAAAAAGGTAAAATTTATCTTTTCTGGATAACGAAAATGTTAAATATGATTAAAGATGTATTTTCCAAAAAGTCAATGTAATTAAAAGTTTAAACTATTTATTAATGAAAAGCTTACTCTACTAGTTAGTGTTTAACAGTATTTCAAACGGTGTCAAATGACATCTTTTAACATTCTGATTCATATTTATTTTACTTCTCAATTTTAACGTTAATAAGCATAAAAGTAAGATCCTCAATGTAATAAACATTATTTCGGATTGTTTTATGCTAAAACATACAAATAAAATAACCATAAATTGAAATATTTAAAAAGTTGTTATACGACACCGCCAGAAATACTGTGCTGTACTAGTTGTACTAGTATACAATACTGCTATAGAAATACTGCACGTTCAGTTATATGCTCGATTCTAAAAGAATATGTACATTTCATTTCCAGTATGCGAGTTACTGAGTGAAGGCATGGTAGCGATATTCGGCCCACAGTCCACCGAATCAAACGGCGCCGTCCAGTCGACGTGCGGCGTGCTGAAAGTGCCTCACATTCAGACGCGCTGGGACTACAAGATGAAGGCCACGCCCCACACCCTCAATCTGTATCCTCCTCCTAATGCACTCGGATCTGCCTACCTCACTTTCGTCAGGGAGAAGAACTGGAAACAGTTCGCCATCCTGTACGAGCAGAACGATGGTAAGCATTTTTTCGAAAGGTTCCATTTCTTCCAAATTTTGTTGTTTTTTTGTATACCTCGTCAGGGAGCAGAACTGGAAACAGTTTGCTATTCTGTACGAGCGGAACGATGGTTAAGCACGTTTTTGAACGGTTCCATTTCTTCCATATTTTGTTGTTTTTTTTATACCTCGTCAGGGAGAAGAACTGGAAACAGTTCGCTATCCTGTACGAGCGGAACGATGGTAAGCATGTTTTCGAAAGGTTCCATTTCTTCCAAATTTTGTTGTTTTTTTGTATACCTCATCAGGGAGAAGAACTGGAAACAGTTTGCTATCCTGTACGAGCGGAACGATGGTAAGCACGTTTTTGAACGGTTCCATTTCTTCCATATTTTGTTGTTTTTTTTTATACCTCGTCAGGGAGAAGAACTCGAAACAGTTCGCTATCCTGTACGAGCAGAACGATGGAAAGCACGTTTTTGAATGGTTCCATTTATGACAAATTTTGTTGTTTTTTGCATACCTCGTCAGGGAGAAGAACTGGAAACAGTTCACTATTCTGTACGAGCAGAACGATGGTAAGCACGTTTTTGAATGGTTCCATTTCTTCCAAATTTTGTTGTTTTTTTTATACTTCGTCAGGAAGAAGAACTGGAAACAGTTCGCTATTCTGTACGAGCAGAACGATGGTAAGCACGCTTTTGAATGGTTCCATTTCTTCCAAATTTTGTTGTTTTTTTTATACCTCGTCAGGGAGAAGAACTGGAAACAGTTCGCTATTCTGTACGAGCAGAACGATGGTAAGTACGTTTTTGAATGGTTCCATTTCTGCCAATTTTTGTTTTTTATACCTAACTCTTTCCACTGCCTAGCCCGATCATACTCGTTCTTTGAACTGCCGGTTCGATTCAATATATTTAATATTTTGATTTATGTATGTCAACTGATTTAATATAATTTTAAAAACATTGTGTTAACACTCTGTAGGTTTAACTTTTTATACATAGTTAAATTTGTAAATCACGTTGTAACATAGTTGGCTACTCTGGAAATAAAAGTACTCTTTAACAGGGTTCCTAGTTTGATCTCATTTGCCTCAGTAGCAGGGTTGTCAGTTTATCCTTTCGGAAGCTTTAAATAAAAATTCAGAAATTACAAATTCATGCAGGTAATTCCAAAAGAGGAATTTTTACTTTATGGAATCCTAAAATGTTTGCTATAAAATAAAGCATAAATTTCTGGTATAAATTCGGAATTTCTGAATAAAAAAGGAGGCCAAACTTGTTAACTCTGCTCTGTGTTGAAACTAGATTTTTGACCGGGTTATCCATGGTTACGGTAAAAGTGGATGAGAGGAAGAAAGAACAAAGACATGATGAAAGTTCATTGAATAGGGAAAGGAGAGACAAAAAAAAAACGAGAAGAGGGTGATTTTTAATGAAATTATTAAATAAATAAAACAAATTATACAAATAAAACTAAAACGGAATAAAATGAAAAAGAAAGGAGGAGATAATTGTTAAACTAGAAAATAAAAATAAATGTAAAGAAAAAGAATGCAAGAAAGAAGGAAAAAGTAAGGGATAATCATAAAAGTAATTTCCAAGGACTGTATATTATGAACGGTAAGCAAGAGAGTTTACTAACAAAATTTGTAGAATTTTTAATGAAAAAAAAACAGCTTAGGTCAAATCCAAATGAGAAAAGTAGATATGAAAAGATATAAGACTTAGAAAAATTTACCCTACTCAAAAATTAATTCACTAATACAATACAATGCATTATCTCACTAACATTCTCATAATGTTTTTAATATAAAATTTTATTATATATAATTTAATATAAAATTAAAATTTTAATATAAAATTAAAAACTATATGCAACAGAAAGAAAGTTTAGTTTATATTAGAACTTGGTACCATGTTTACATTGTGATAATACGGAGAGTTTAAAATTACGGCTAACAAATAAAAATATAAAGTTTTTAGTATATTTTCTATAGTCTGCAGTTTTTAAGACTGCCTAAAAATTCACTCTCCCTGTCAGAAAATCCACTTGCCAGTGGCAAGCAGAATGATGTAATTCTCCACCCCTGCCAACAGCTATTAGTTAATTAGACATAGTATACACTGAGAAAAATGACAATTTTAAATCTGACTAAATCGGCGTTTTCATTTTGTTATGAAACTTTTTGTTTCCAATAGGACGACCCAATGCTTTAAATTCTGAAATACCAGAAATACTCAGAATATTGAAAGATGGACATACTCAAAACTGAGCACATAGAGGTCATAGTCCATACTCATTTTTAAAACATGGACATACTCAAAAATGATTAGAATCAGTTCAAACTCATTATTGAAACATGGTAATATTCAAAAATGAGCGCATAGAAGTCCGTTCATACTCATTTTTGAAACATGGACATACTCAAAAAGGAGCACATGATGTTTTATTCATGAGTGTGTACATGTTTTCGGAAATGAGTATACACGTGTTTCAAACCTGAGTAATTTTGATTCGGAGCCATTTTGACTATGTGACATACTCAGATTTGAGTATTTTTTGCTCAGTTTTGTAAATATCTTTTATTGAGTGTAGAAATTGATTAAACGTCCCATTAGTGTATAAGGTATTATGAAGCAAGCAGTAAAAAATGTACGTAATATCAAGTACTGAGAGTTTATTAAAAACTAGTGCATTCACCTTATTTTTATTTCAACCAAATTTCTTGTTTTTTCTACATAATATATTACATTTGCCCTATACACAGTCGTAAAAACGTCTCTCAATATAGTAGAAAGGTACCTTCATTTTGTAATGGTACAGGAACTTTTTGAAATCTGCGTTGGCACAATTCAAACTTAAGAAGTGCGGCTTGTTGCCAAAATATTTATGTGGAAAATAGGTTGTTCTAGAAAATATAATATATACGTGAGTATGTGCATATATCAGCTAAGAAATTTCCACATCTTTCAAATAATTTCTCTGATAAAAAAAAAAGTTCTCGCGACAAAAATTAAAATATTGAATTAAAATGAATTGAAAGGCTTGTCACAGCTCCCATTAGTTTGGAAATATGAAATTCGCCGAACATTTTCAAAGAAATATTTAAATAAAAATATTTTTACAAATGCGGATTTACATTAAAAGAGAAATACAAAGAATTTAAACAAAAAAAAAAAAGAAGAAAAAGTTATACTTTACTCAACAATTACTTTAAAATGCATTTAAATTTATCTGTTCAAAAAAGTAATTTTCATACTAAGTAATTAAAAAAAAGTAATAATTTCAATAAAGTATTTACATACAAGTAGTTGTGAAAAAGGAAAGAATGTATGTACAATGATAAAACAACCAATCTGAAATTAATTTATTACTGTCTATTTGAAATTAAATAATTTGTTAGTTACATTTATAAAAATAAGTTTAATTACAAAAAAGTATCATTATGATTTGCCTGAAAAAGTATCGATTTTCTTTAAGGTATTTCAGTTTACTAGAAACATAACGGTCCATTAACATTTTAACTGTGTTTTTAATTTTTAATATGCTAGAGATAAATTGCAAGGTTTAAACGAAAATGAAAATGATTAAAATACTCTTTCCTCTGTTTCATATGTACAAAATTACTTTTCAATTCTCTTTTATTTAGTCTGATATTGACAGAACTGGAAAAATGCTTGTTCCGGCTGTTTATAAATGCGTTAAACGTTAAACAATTAAATTCAAGTGGAGTGTAAAAGGTTATTTTTTAAACTTCTTAAGGGATTAGGTTTGAAATTTCGCTACCAAATGGCGCTGTATTGCTGAAACCATATGCAAATGAGTGGCTAATGTAATTTCGCTATAAAAGCGATACGTATGGTTCAAAGAAATCATTCGTCAACAATGACCATGTCGATGAACAAGAAGGAACGCGAATTGATCGAAAACTTTTTTATCAGAATGAGAGCAATGCTTCGGCTCTGAATGCAATTTCGTCAACAATCGCCGACTCAGTTGCTCGTCGTCCGCTTCCGGTGCAACATCCAGGGGACCGGTTTTTTCAAACTTACGAATCGAGCCTCTAACTTCATTTACGGACATTTTTATCCGCCGATAAGCACGGAGTGCTGCCGAAGCATTGCTCTCATTCTGATAAAAAAGTTTTCAATCAATGTGAGTTCTTACTTGTTCATCGGCATGTTCACTGCGGACGTATGATTTATTTGACCCATACGTATCGCTTTTAAAGTGAAATTACATTAGCTACTCATTTGCATATCGTTTTAGCCATACAGCGCCATTTGGTAGCGAAATTTCAAACTTTTCTTTTTCTTACGAAAACCTTGGCCGCATGATCTACATAACATATATTTGAAGTTTCATTCGCATCCGATCAGTAGAACCAGAGCTATGAGCCTCTGAGTACCGTAAGTTTAATTTTAACCATCCTGTATTTTAAACATATAAATTTGAATGAAACTAAAACTTCTCCAAATTAAAGTGTAATTACTGCTTAAAGTGATTAAAATATAACACAGAAAGACTTAAAATTACCTTTTAATATATAGATGACATATGCTTCATGCGCTCAAACGGCGACTTCTTCAAAATCAAAATGATAAATAAAATATTCTCACAAAGTTTTTGAAAATGATAAACATAAATCACGAGATCACATGTCTAATGTAAACAGGTGCTTAAATTAGTCAAACTGGAAAACGTGACAATTATTATTTTTATTGCTTTTTTAATTTGATAAGAAAGTAATTTCGCATTTTGAATAGCACCTGCTTACATTAGACATGTGATCTCGTTATTTATGTTTATCATTTTCAAAAGTTATGAGAAAATAGTTTATTTATCATTTTGATCTTGAAGAAGTCGCCGTTTGAGCGCATGAAACATATGTCATCTATATATTAAAAGGTATTTTTAAGTTTTTTTGTGTTATGTTTTAATCACTTTAACCAGTAATTACACTTTAATTCAACCCTTCTTTGCATGAGTTTTTCTTTTACAATTGTGTTTTTTTATACATATATTAAATATTAGACACCAGAAATTTTAAGATAGATTTTTAAGTTTGTCCAGCAACATAGTTCACGGGAAATTTTCTGGATTAATATTTCTATATAAATATAGTGGTGGCGAAGAAGTTGATTTATTTATTAAAAGTTAAATAAAGAGTGATGGGAATTTACATCACTATGCAATTAAGGGTTAAAGTTAACAAGTGATTTTATTATATTATTTGTAAAACTTCTCCGTTCACATTTATTCAAACTATACATGTATTTTATGACTTATTTATCTATTACTTAATTTGTATTTTAACTTACATTAATTAAATTATATATATATATATCTTTCAGGGGAAAAACATTTCTTTTCGTAAAATTCTGAAATGTTTGGGTTATACCAGAATTTACAAAGAATTTATTTGAAAATAAGTAAAAGCTTTTCTTTACGTACTTAATGAAAAGAAAACTTGCATTCCGAAATTTTGGTACCAATGTGGCATTTAGGGATTAAAACTAAGTGGTCCATAAATGAACCACATCCCTTCAAGGAGTTAAAACATTTTTTCTGAGGTAAATGATGGCAAAAATTGCAACAAATACTTCGCTACTTCCTAAAAATTTATCTTTCAACAAAAAGAGAAGTATGTTAATATGTAACAAGACAAACAATTTTTGCCACAGAACCTATGGTCTTAATCTATTTATAGAGATAGAAATACTGTCACACATGAAGCCAAAATAGAATATTCATTACTAAATTTAATGAATATTTTTCAGTGAATAATCATCTTTATAAACGATTCCTTCAATTTACAAAGAATGTATTAGCGTAAAAAATACGCTGAATTACAAAATTTAGAATTAATAGATATCAGGAGTTTATAAAGGTGGATTATTTAGTATGAATGTATAACGTTTCTTTCCAGACAGTTCATTTGAAAGGTTTTCATGACACAAATTTAACAAACAACAATTTATTTAAAATGATAAACAAGATAATTAGCAGTGGAGGAGATATATTAACTAAAAGAGATAAAAGAAAGCTCAATTTACTAAAGTCTGAGAGGGTTAATCCTTTCCCAAAAGACTTACTAAATCAAAATCAAAATAGTCTTACACTCAGTTCAGCATGAGCCTAACAATATCACTTTAACTCATTATAAAAGTCACTATAAACACTTTAATGTATTTTTAAAAAGAAACCCCATCCAATGGATTCTAATTAGTCTTTATTCCTAAACACGAAACTTAACTTCTTACCATGCTGGCGAAACTGACAGCCACTGATGCTATCCAAAGAAGATAATAGGAAACTCCGCTTTCACACAACATGTGGAGAACTTATGCTCAAATCCAGAACTCATGTACTTTGCGGCAGGATGCGTTCTAAACCCACTGAATCCAATTATTAGCGCAGTGAAAATAACGGCTACAGAACCACAGATACCTAATTATCATATCATTACAAGAAATAATAGTGATAATCAGATTATCAGAGATTCAGATTAATTTACTAAAGTTAGAGAGAGGAAATCAATTCCCACAATACTTACTAAACCCAAATCACTTAGTTGAAATTAAAATGGTCTTACAGTCCGTTCTGCATGAACTTAATAATATCACTTTAACTCACTATAAAATGTCACTATAAACACTTTAATATATTTTTAAAAAGAAACTCCTTGAATTCTAACAATTATTTATTCGTAAATGCGAAATTTAACTTCATACTACCCTGGTAAAACTGACAGCCATTGATGTTTTCCAAAGAAGATAATGGGAAACTCCCCGCTTTCACACAACATGTGGAGAACGTGAGGCTCAAATCCAGAACTCGTGTATCTTGCGGCAGGATGCGTTCTAAATCCATCGAATACAATCCTTCCGCCATAAATAGCTGCTACACAATCGCATATACCAAATTATCATATTATTGCAATAAATAATTGTGACAATCAGATTCTCAGAGATTCAGACGTACTTTCTGAAACTTAAACAAGTGACAGAGTAGATAGCTCCCCAAACAGCACACACCCATCTATAAGACATCTACAAGCTGTAAACCCAAGAAAACCGACACATCTATAAGAAGTCTACAAATATCCATGATACACCCTTTTCACCTCTTATGGAGATGTTATGTGTGATCTCTCTGAGTTCTATTAGACGTCCAAGATATCCAGGTAGTCTATGAGACCACGTCTATAAGACATCCAAGCATAGATCACTTTTCGACATGCAGTATGTCTTATAGCCGTGCTTAAGACTTGGATTGTAGATATCCAGGGACATCTGATATGCGTTTATAAGACGTCTAATGCATGTCTATTTATTGATACTCAGTACTTCTTATAGATATACTTAAGATATCCAAGAAATTTCATCAGAAATACAGCCTAGGGCAAAAGTATTGAGCACCCCCATATTTATAATATATTTGGTAAAAATAATAGATGGATACAAATATTAAATTGTATACAATTAAGAATTTTCTTTAAAAAATAAGTTTTTTTTATTTTTTTTTCAAAGATAGCAAACGCATAACTCATCTTTTAATGAAGCTATTGTCTTTAAAAAACTTTTTTTTAAATTAAATTTTGTTGTTCTGTTAAGCCAGTTAATAAATAATCAAGAAAATAATTATTGTAAGAAAAGACAAAATGAACTTAGTCTTCAAAAACGAAAATAAAGAAAGCTTATGTAAAAAAAAAAAAAAAACATTTATATCTAATTTTTATTATTTTATTTTTTAACATGTGTTAATAACAAAAATGAATTTTAAGAAATATTTATGCTGCTGAAGAGATCTTGGCATTTCAGGCAAGAAATATTTCAATTTCCACGATGATCTGTTAACTTATGACATAACAATGAAACTTCCAGAAAACAAAGTAATTTATAGTTTTGAAAAAGTAGGTGTTCAAAGAAAATGACTTCATTAAAAGACGAGTTGCTTGTTAACTGTCTTTTTTTTACAAACCATAAACTTAGAAAGAAGATTCCTAAATGATATGCAGTTAAATATTTGTATATAACTATTACTTTTACAAATATATTAAAAATATGGGGGTGCTGAATACTTTCAGCCAAGACTGTATTTCCAATGAAATGACATTGTTTCCTTGCATGTCTTAAGTATATCTATATGAAAATTAGAATAATTCTTGCAGAAAATGTTAAAATATAAAGGAATTTGTCTTCAACAATGAAAATAGAGAAATCTTATTTTTAAAATATACTTTAAATTTATATGTTACTTTTATTATTTTAACTTTTAATATTTGTTAATAAAAATGATACAAGTTTTAGGAAATATTTTCATTGATGAAGATAAGTGATTTATATACTTTGGCTTTTCCGGTAAGAGTTATTCTAATTGTCATGATTACCTATTAACTTGCATAGCATAACAATTGCTATACTATGAAAGTTTCAATTCTGAAACTTACTGAAAAACAAAGCAGTTTAGTTTTTTTAAAAACTCATTTTTTTAAAGCAATTTGTTTAATTAAAAGTCGAGTTGTTAGTTTGCTGTCATTTTAATTGTAATAACTTAACCATTAAAGACACAGACAGCAGTTGTGAATTCTAAAATAATTGTGTGTTGAACACTTGTGCTTCATTTACTCTCTTCCTAAACATCCTTCAATGTTGAAGTTCAAAATTTGTTCTACTTTTTCATTATTTTTATCAGTAAGTCTCCACTGATGTACAAAATACACCGCCATTGAATTTTTATAAACTATTATATTTTCTTTCTTAATTAAACATTCTTTTTATATAAATGCGATATCTATTACTTGAATACTATTACTAAACATCAGACACTACGACTAATATTCAGGCACTTAGGAATACGTGCCCTTGCACCCTCTGCCTGAACCACCCTTAATGATGGCACATGATTTAATATGAAAGTGCCAACATAACCCTCTGTCCACTGCCCTTTCAAGACATCCAGCATGGGCCTGCTAACACTTTGAAATAAGTTATGATAAAAATACGAGGGTGCTTAATAATTTTGGTAAAGACAACTGTAGATAAAAATACTAAATGTTTCATTCCAATAATATCAGTATATTATTCCCCCCCCCCCCCAAAACGAATATTTTGCAATGTTCTGCAACGAACCTTCAACTGATCACAAATGTTCTGTAGGAATAAAAAAATAAAACACAGAGAGATTTTCTTGTATATGTAAGAGTGCGATTTCATCTTGTATAGAAATGCTAAAGACATTTCGTAAAACGCTAACACACACAAAAACCAAAGAAATGACGAATTTCACTCCGATCGAATGACGAATTTCACTTTTTTTCCCCCTCGTAATAGACGATTTCTGCAATATTTTTGAGATTTTTCTCTCTGGTAACTGGCGAATTTCACATTTTTTTTTCTCAGAACCAATCATCGAGCTCCGCAATTTTTTTCCCACGACTAATTCGAGAATTGCGAGATATTTTCCAACACTTCACTGATGAATTTCGCATTTTTTTTATCCGTGACTGATTGGCGAATTTTAAATATTTTTGATATTTTCTTTTCACTGACTGGCAAATTTGTTCAGCTCTTTCTTAAAACCAATGGGCAAAAAATGCATTTTTTTTTTTTTTTTTTATTCAAGCGACTAATATCCGAATGTCTCAATTTTTTTTAAAAATCCACAACTGATTGTTAACTTTTGCGATATTTTCTTTATTGATCGATAAATGTTGCGGATTTTCTTGTGATAGAATGGAAAAAATTGTGGGTTTTTACACGACTGATTGACGAATTTTGTGATTTTTTTTTTCTGACAATCCACTGATTAATTTAGTTTTTTAACCTGCGACTGATAGGCGAATTTTGCATTATTTTCTTTTTATCAATTGGAAAATTTTGTCGCTTTATCTTGGAATTGATTGAAAAAAATCGAGGGATTTCCCAAAACTGATCAACTAATTTAGTGGGGTTTTTTTTCAGCTGTAACTGATAGTCAAATTTTGCGATATTTTCTTTCTGCCGATTGGGAAAATTTTGCAGTTTTTTCTTGTGACCAATTGGAGAAAATTGTGTTTTTTTTTCGCTACTGATCGACGAATTTCCCATTTTTCTCGACGATTTACTGACAAATTTCATGGTTTTTACCCACAACCGATTGAGAAATTTTTGCGCTTTTTCTTGGCAAAAAACATGAAATTTCAATCAAAAATCATTCGGTTGATAAACATATTTCACATTTTTTGACCCGCGACTGATAGGGGAATTTTGCAATATCTTCTTTCTACAGGATGGCAAATTTTGTCACTTTTTTACGACCGATTGGTAAAAGTTGCCGGGTTTTTATGTGACTGACTGGTGAATTTCAGATTTTTTTCTGATGATCCACTGACGAAATTCATGTTTTTTTCTTTTTTAAACTGCAGCAGCTGAAGAACTTCACGATTTTTCCCCATGATCGACTGACAAATTGTGTGAGCTTTTCCTGCGACCAATTAATGAATTTCACAATCTTTTTCAACGAACGATTGATGAAGTTTTTCTGGTGATTGACAGACAAATTTAGTGCTTTTTCAAATGAATGAATAGTGAATTGTGTTGAAAATGAGAATTTGAAATGTTCTGCAGAGAAGTTCATTGTTCTGCGATGTATGTCGCACTCTTAAGCATATTCTGCTTTGGGGACTGTTGCCATATTTATATTGGAATATTTTCATCAAAGCATCGACTAATTTTTTTAAATATTTCGAATGAAATATGTCTGCTGTAATTCACTAAAATCTCATAGCTAAATTAAAAAATCTACCATATTTACTCCTGCATAATGCACACATTTTTACAAAAATTTCAGGTCTAAAATCCAGTATACACATACATGATACACTGAATATTTCTAATTGTATACATCAAACCACACACATTTTCACAAAGTATATATACATATTGCAGAAACTTTATTTTATGATATTTTAATAAGAGAGCAAAATATATATGAGCACATACAAAAGTAATTTAGATTTGAGAAAAGATTGTAAATCATGATTTCTACAGATTTTTTTTTTTTTTTTTTTTTTTTTAAGTTAAAATAACATGGTACACATTATACACAAGTAAATATGGTATTTAAAATCAGTTTGATAATTTTATCTTGTGAGAAATTTCTAAATCCTCCAGTATTTTGCAACAAGAGGCTAATAGATTTGTTATTTCTCCCATATTATTTAAATTTAACAAATCTTTCTTGCAGAGGATAAAGACTTTTGGTAGATAAATTTTTCTTGGGAAAAAAAGAAATCTTTGTGATAAATGTCACACATACATTACACATCATGCATAAAATCTTTAATTTTTCATACCAATATTTTAGAATATTTTTTTCTTTATTTTATCATATAATTTCTTCAATTAAATTAGGCAAAGGATTCCATTTGTAAATACTAGTAATCAGATTCAAAATTATGTGTGGGATGCTCGTCGCAAAGTTGTTAACACAAATTAATAAATTTCTTATTTTGTTTATTTTGATAAAATTATTAGACAAATGTTTTAAAATCTATTTTGCATATTGAACTAATTTTAAATTTTTTTTATCAGTACAAAAATATTACTCCAATTAACTCACTGTATGAAAGAACCACTCAGAATTATTTTTTAGCCAATGTCTGCCTACATCAAAAACTTATTTCAATTCTGTGAGCTTCAGATACAAAGGAAAATTTACAAATTGACTGCTACCTCAATTTTGCATTTTTAGAAAAACAAGAAAAATTTTAAGTTTTAAATATTGCAACATGATTTAGATTAATGCTAAAAATTATTGCATGCTTTCTCATTAGGCTATATCATTTTTTAAACATGTCAGCTCTACTACTCAATAAAAGTTTTAATAAAAATGTAAGTCTTTTTAGGTGCGTTCGTAATTATATAAATACGTAGCACCTATAGTCGTCGTTTGGTCCGTCCGTCTGTCTGTCTGTCCGCATATAACAACGCAAAAACTACCCAACCAAATGGTTTGCAATTTAAAATATATTATCTTTGCAGAATTTTGTCGAGACATTTCAAATTTTATTAAAATCGAATCAAAACTTTAGGAGATATTAATAAAAATATTTATTAAGAAATTTGATTTTTTTTTTAAATCGGTGCTTTTTTGTTAGAGGAGCTTCCGATGGATGTTAAATCGTCAAGCGACCGAGATACTTATTTTATTACAGAAATTAATCTGCAGACGATATAATTCATTTCACAGAATTAAAAATCATCAAGATCTGAATATTTATATAACTAGCTGATACATATATATCTGAATATTTATATAACTAGTTAAGATATTTGTATGAACAGTGTCATAAAATATATACTTAACTAGCTGTTTAGCCCGTTCTACGCACGGGATATCATGAATTTAATTCTAAAACGTGCGTACGAACGCACCTCGTTTGTAACGTTTGACGTACAATTTCCAACTTGTTTTCCTTATCAGCAATATTAGTAACTAGGTGACAGTACTAGGTGGTACAGAATATAACTATAACAGAAAAAGGAAAAAAAAAAAGAAGTGACTTTATTTTATTTGAAAAAAAAAAAAAAAATCTTTGGAACAGGACAAAATTCTTATTATTCTACTCCATTATCACTGCAATAGTAAGAGCTGATTTCTTCGAGCAGCACCTATAATAAAATAATAACACTGTTTTACTACATAACATTTTATGAATCACACAAAATGATATTTTGTTATATGAAAACTGAATTAATCTTCAATGAAGCAATTGTAAGCACCCCCTCCTCTTTAATTTTTTGCATGTGATTTCTAGTGATGGGCATAATGAATGATTTTGATATTTGAATGAATCATTCAGGCATGCACAAAAGCATAGTTGTCAAGGCTCTTAAAATTCTTTTTGTTTTACAAAAGTTCTGGTTTTAATTGATCAAAAATAGCAAGAAAGTAAACAGCAATGCTTTTGTGTATGCCGGGATGATTCATTTGAATAACAATCATTCATTATGTCCTTCGCTATTGTTATTCTTAATTTTTAGGGTTACGTACTTAAAAAATAAAAACGGAACCATTGTATATTGAAATACAAACAAGATAACAAACAAATATTGAAATGCAAACAAGAAATTTCAAACTAACACTCCCATAGGATTAACATTAGCCCATGTGACTAGCACAGACTCTTGACTATGGAAGATTTGGAATCAAATGATTTTTCCATTATCCCGTCGACCACTTTTCAAGAAAAATTAATTATCACCAAACAGTAATGCCAAATAAACAAATGGAAGAATGTTGCCATTGGAATATCAAAATAAATACAATAAAAAAATATGGAAAAGCCCCACTCACCTAAGTGTCAACTATCAGTAAATTTAAACACAAAAAAATTACAATATAAATGAAAATAGAAAAAAAAAATCTTGGATATTCATTTATTTACATTATTTTTCTTAATTATCCTTCTCGGCTGGTGAATATAACGTCAGTTGAAATTGATGTATTGCACTTAACTATGCAACATAACATTTTTTCAATGCATTTTCTCTTTTAATATCATGGTGCAGCAGTTTAAGGACACAATTATTATTTTAAATAACGAAATAACTACTAAATCAGTTCATTTTAAAGATTAAATTTAATTAAACAATAACAAAACATCACCATCAAAAATGAAAAATTCTTACATATACTGCTTTTTACTTTTAAAATTGTTGTGGATTAAAACTTAATAATTTATATTATTAATAAATGAAATTAGCATATATAATACTTGAGAGCATCCATATTTAGTTAGTAATCAGTATTCTAACGTCTTATAAAAATATATTTCAATATTTTTTTTTTTTTTTACTAAACAATTATAAAACTCATGCCAGATAAGTCCATATGATGAGATTAAATTATGGAATGATCAATGTTGAAAGAGGAATTAGGATGAATATATAATATTTGAGGAGATTTTAGTAGATGTAAGTGTATAAAAAAAGAGAGAACAGTTAAAAAAATAAATAAATAAAATTTGTTGAAATGAAAAGCAAATGTTATTCATATTACTGTTTTTAACAGTGGAAAATGGTAATTTTATTAAATTGTTGTATGTATGATTTTAAAGATATGAGAAATATTAAAACTTGCCTATCAATAGCCCCAGTAACTAATTTGTGTGTGTATCAATCTACAGCAAAACAAAATATATCTATGACGCAACAATGTCTACTATCACAAGAAATAATAGTAACCCATTAAATAAGCAAAATTTTCAATTACAAAGAAAATACAGTAAGAAGATAACAGTAATCCAATGACAAAGTAAAATTTTGCTTTATTTTTTTTTTATTTTTATTTATTTTTTAAGTACAGTATTTTTTAAGCTATTAGATTAATCTTCAAAAATCTGCAATGCCCACTGTCATGTTGCATTATTTCTACTAGTGGGTTAATAGCCTTTAAAATTAGTTGAGTAATAAAATATGTAATTAAACAACTGTTGTCCTATTTAATTATTTAAAGAAGTAAAACTGAAAAAAAAGTGTAAATTAAATTAATCATAATAAAAAAAAAAGCTTTTATTTAAAAAATATAGCAATAGTTAAGCACTAAGTATGCCTTGTTAAAATTTTGCTAACATATTTACAATTCTGACTCAAATCACCAGTCTGCTATGTGTTATTCCAATATTAATGTCTTCATTATTGAGAAATTAAGTTATTTATTAAATCCTAACTCAATAAAATGTCTTTTAAATTAGTTAAAAAATACTTAAAAATCTACAGTTTATAAATAAATTGCTTCAACGTATAAAAGCCAATTTTGACCAAAAAAGGCCAATTTTGGCCAAAAAAAAGCCGGTTAAAACCAATAAAAGCCGCTGACCTGGCTTTTATTAATTTTAGCCGGCTTTTTTGCAACCCTGCTTATCAAGTTATAAGTGCTTCCGGTCATGTGGCGACACTTTTTCGCACTTTACTGCCAACCACCTTGGTAATTTGGTTGAAAATGCCGACTTTGACAATCTTTTGTAAAAGATCTGCCTTTACTAAAAAATTGAAATCGTGTTTAGATTACATAGTTTCTGAATAAAAACACCTACCAATTTCATGCATTTGTAAGCAAAAATGAATTAAAAAATGTGTCATAAAGTAGCCTGTTTGGATTTGAGAACAGCCTTAATGGTACCAAGTTGCACTTATTAAAATACATCAATTGGTTGCAAACCAAATTACAGAACTTTCCACTACATCACACATACATATGAATACATCGATGATACATAATTAATACATACATGATTTCACAAATAAATGAGTGAAACGCTTAGCAAAATGCTGGCATGCAGTTAATACGAAAGTACAGAAACAAAAATACATGCAAAATATAGAAATCTCATGCTTATGCATGTTTTGAAGATACGACATGATGAACTTTAAATGTTTGTTTTCTATGTTTAAAAATTTACAAAATCCTTTAAAGTTAATCATCTTAACTTTAGCAGCTTCTCCTGCTACACCATAGTTACGGATTAAGAAATACGTAAAAAAACAAGTCAGTTTTATCTTTATTTTTTAAAACTCAGAAATTCATGTATATAACTTATTTTTTTCTGTTTTTTTTTTTTTTTTTTTTTAAACTCTTGGTTCTCAAATGATCTGCTCAACAACACGTAACTTTCTGACTCATTTTTAAACACAAAAGCATAAAATTGGCAGGTCTGATCATGGAAGGGATTTGGAATCTAAATGAGTTTTCCATTTTTTTTTATCAATATATCACTTATCGAGTTATAAGTGATTTGTGTCATGTGATGACATGTTTCTGACCTTTTTGTGCTGCAGCATTGGAAATTTGAAAAATGGAAAACATCTTTCAATTACAAAATTTCTGAATAAGAATACCTGTAAATTTCATGCATTTCTGAACAAAAAAAGAATTAAAAAAATAAGTCATAAAGTGAGCCGTTTGGATTTGGACCTTAAGAGAAAAAAAATATTTTTGATGTGTTACATTAAATATTATGTTAAAAAAATTAGGTCTTGTACTGTTATTTTCCAAAGTATAAACTTCTAAGATTTATAAATTATACATTAGTAAATAAATTGCCATTTATATCTCTCTTCCCACTCTGCTCCAAAAAATTTGAGTAAAAACATAAGATCTGATATTTAAAATTAATCTAATGCAATCTAGTGTAAATTTTGCAATCTCACAACAAACTAATTATTCTAAAAAACAAGGCATTTTTTAATAAAAAATATACTAACCAAATATTCATGCAAGTCTTCCTGTCTTCAAATGTTTGTGATGGTGTGTTTCAACTGGGAGTCTAAAAAGATTCAAAGAAAGTTTCATTAGTATTCAGCAACATCTATTATAGTTAAAATGTGACTGTGTTTATATTTCACACCAACTTTTCTCAAAATGATTAATTATGGGTTTTTCTTTTTTTTTCTTTTCTTTTTTTTTCTTTTTTTTTTTTTTTGGGAACAATTATTCGCAAAGTTCCACGGATGTCAAACTCAAGAAATCTCAAATTTTAAATCAGTTTGAGTTATTAAATTTTAATCAATAAGAAATTTCTTTTTTAAAAAAATTATTATGCATGCAACATCTTGAATCAGCCATACTCATCCTTTTATTACCGCGGGCCGCAAACGTACTGTATATCAATAATTAATATTTAGTAAAATATTACTGATACGTGCAAATTTTAAATTAATTTTGCGATATTTACCAGCATCCTATTGGCGAATTGAGCAGTTTTTTCCTGGCAACAAATTGATGAATTTCACGTTTACTTCCTGTAACCAACTGACAAATTTCGTGATTATTTTCCTCCTACCAATTGACAAATTTTGCTTTTTTTTTGGCGACCGATAAACGAATTTCTCAAATTTTTTCTGCACCTTACAAATGAAACCGGCATGATTCTTTTTTTTTTTTTTTTTTTTTCACACGCGACATATTGAAGAATTTCACGTTTATTTCTTGTAACCAACTGATGAATTTCGCGATTGTTTTCCTGCAATCCATTGAAGAATTTTGTGATATTTTCCTGCTACCAATTGTCAAATTTTGCTTTCTTTTGGCGACCGATAAATGAATTTCTCATTTTTTTTCTGCACCTTACAGGTGAAACTCACATGTTTCTTTTTCTTTTTTTTTTTACACGTGACATATTGACGAATTTCACGTTTATTTACTGTAACCAACTGACGAATTTCATGATTGCTTTCCTGCAATCGATTGAAGAAATTTGGGATCTTTTTCTGCTACTAATTGACAAATTTTGCCTTTTCTTGGTGACAGATAAGTGAATTTCCCAATTTTTTTTCACGCACCTTACAGGTGAAACTTGCATGTTTCTTTTCTTTTTTTCTTTTTACATGCGATTGTGGTCAAATTTCATGATTGTTTTCATGACTCATCGGCAAATTTTGCTATTTACCTGCAATAGCTTAACAAAATTTATAATTTTTCCCCAACGAGTACAAATATTGTGAAATTTTTTTGCGATATTTTCCCGCAACCTTTTGGTGAAATTCGCGACAGTAAATTTTTGCAAACCCAAAATAATCAGGGCACTTTTCCAGCTATATAAAAATGGGCTGAGCGCATTTACAACTATATATAAAAAAAAAAAAAAAACAGGCAGGGCGCTGCACCCTCTTGAAACGCCTTGGGAAAACACTACAAGGGTAGATCCAGACAAAATTTGGAGCCTATTTAGGGCCCCTTCACAAAAATCAATTTAATAAAATGGGACCCTTCACAAAAATCAATTTGATAAAATGGGACCCTTCACAAAATTCCTTTTAACAAAATTTCCCCCTTTCATAAAAACTTACTATTTAGGGGAGACTGGTACACAGTGGACTACTTTTTCAGTTAATTTTTTTTTCTCTTTAACGGACAAACCGGGTGAATCCCTGCATGAAAATATTTTTGAATATTCCTTATACCTTTATACATTCATCATAATTTTCTCATAACATAGTTTTCAATACATTTTTCAAAATAAAAATTTTTATGCACCCGTAAATTGGACCAGTGTACCCCAGAAATGGGGCACACTGGTCCACCCACCGGGGCACAGTGGACCGCTGTTAGGCATTATCTGAAATGCAATATAAATCTATTTTTCATTAATCTAATTCTTTTTTATTTCCCCTTTATCCGCAAAATAACATAGTAATATAAATTTACAAGTAACATTTTGAAAAAAAAAAAATTATTATATTTTGAAAATAACAACAGATTAATACAGGAACAATTGCAATTTAGTTGAAGTTATTACTTAAGTACAAAAAAATCAGCGCACATTAAAATTTGCGAATGAAATTCCAAAATACTTATGAGTAAGATTGAGCCTGGAATTTTCCTGAAATACTTTCAGGTCTGGGAGCAATATTATGACATCATTGACATCTACAGTTTTGGGAAAAATAAACTGATTTCCATTCAATTTGCATCTCATGAATCTTACTTGAATAGAATCATCACCAATTAGACTACAGTTATATTTATCACAGGCAGTAAATACAAAACAAAATATTTCTTACTATGTTAAATAAATTGTTATTTTTCTTTGTTTACTTTATTTTACAGTTAAATAACTTCTTTTAAACAATATTTCTTTATAGAAAATAAGCAATTATTAAATATTTTGAACATTCTGCATTACATGAGCAGAGTTGATTGTGGACCACTGTGCCCCATGTTGAAATTCAATAAATAATCATATTAATATTGTTTATAGCTTTCTTTTAAACATATTAACTTTAAAGTTAAATAAAAACAAGTATCTTAGCTTTGCAAAAAAGCTGTTTTATAGGATTTATCTACAACCTTTAATTACTAAAAAAATTAGTGCCAAATATGTTGAAAAATTTTACTTTTAGAAGATCAAAACAACCAATTAGGATAAAATAGTTCAATCTGAGCTAAACATATTTTCTGAACGCTATAAATAATCAGTGCAGTGCTGTTGTCTATTAGAATAGAAGAGAAGCTTAAAATTTTTTTAAATAAACAAAATATTAGGGGGGTGGTCCACTATGCCCATAGGTCCAGTCTGTACCAGTCTCCCCTATTATTTATTATTCTTTGACTTTTAAAATGTGTAATTTGCAAACAAACAAGTTCACCAGAGAGGAAAACTTCAGCAAAAGTATTTAAAAAAGTTTGTTAATAAACGCTTGGATCGAATTTGAGTAGCTCGATTTCGACTTTCATTACAAAATGTTATTTTTCACAAAAATATAATAAAATTTTACAAAAATAACCTTTACTTTTCACAAAATGGGCCCCGCAAAAAAAAAAAAAAAAAAAAAAAAAAAAAAAAAAAAAAAAAAAAACCTGCATTGACCCCTGCACTATAACAGTTAATTTTCTTGTTACTTTAAAAAAATAAGCAAATAAATAATGTAAAAGTTATTTAAATATGATTCTATTTCTTAATTTTTCTGAATATTTTTATTTATTGACAGTTAAAAATAAAAGTTATCTAGGGTTTTAAAAATATTTTAAAAAGCATATTCTTTAGATATTGAGCAGTATGACTAAATACTACATACTGAATATTCGGTGCATCCCTAATGGTTAATACACAAGTACCAAAAGATTAGTATCAAAGTGATTTGAAAAAATATACTCAAGCATAAATATCATATAATACACAATTAAAATATATATATATCTTTTACTGGGTATGTAAAAAAAAAAAATGTGTCGGAACACAAGTTAAACAATGACAACAAATGAAGAAAAAAAATGTAAAATTTAATACATATAGGATCAGAATTTTAATTGTTATACAATGTTCACTCTAGAAAGAAAAGGGCAGGTTGTTAGAAAATAATAACAGCACAAATGAAGCAGAAAACAGTCATTGTTCAGTGAAAATGGGCATTATTTCAAGAAAAAAAAATTATTGTGTTGAGTAACGATAAAAAAAAAAAAAAAAAGGAATAGACGAGATACTGTCACACACTGAAGTTTGGTGACTTTTTGATTGGCCTGCTTTCCAAGCCCATGCCAAACCAATAATTTAAATACAAGCATAGTAGCCAACTTAAGGGATTTTTTCCTTTAAAAAAGAAAAAATCCTTTAAGTTTGGCAACTATTTTCCTTTTTATAACTGATTAAAGAAATAAACTGTGTGAGTGTAAGACATCATAGCCAAAAACAGTACAACATTTATTTAATAATCTCCTGTTTTTATTAAAGAAAGAAGGAAGGTCTATGATTTTTTGCAAGCTTTTGGAGATACATTAATTTAGAAATACTCTGGTATTGGGGAAGATTTTAACAAGAGACCTCTGGATATAATTAAGGATGCATTTCGATATTTTAAAAAGGGTACGGTGCATTTTGCTAATTTTAGAGCAGGCAGGATGCTGCGCCCTTAAATATTGTTCTAGAAGGGACACTAAATTATAAATAAATACAGGAAAAAAAAAGTAATTTTTTAAACAAGAATTACATTATTTATAGTATTAGTTTTAGTCTTAGCAAAATTTTACATATAGTTATTTTAGTGTAATTCTAAATTGTATGATAAATAATACACGAAACTGTTAACCCCTTTAAGGGCAAAGTATTTCAGTTGCAAACATGTTCAAAACTTTTTTTTTACCCTTTGAAATCTGAATTTGTCAAATAAATTCATTTAAAAATAAATAATAGCTATTTTTTCCGTTCATGTACATCGTAAAATCTAAATATTATTCGAAAGTTCTGATAAATATTATGGTTTAGTGCATAAATAATCTAACACTGGTGTTCAAAGGATTCAGTGGGGCCAGGATTCATAATGGTGATAAACAAAACAATATGTAGTTCATTAACACTCAATTACTACTAAAAACAATTACATTATTGATTTCGTTGTACCTGTGAGATTATATTTCTGCATTTATACAATTTATACAGCGACATTTCGGATGTATTTTTCCTTTTAAACACAATATATATATGACTGATGAAACTTATCGTAACATTAAGCCTAAATCTTGTATATATGTAAGATACAAGAATTTAGTAATTAAGTGTTATATAAACTACACAGGAAAGTAAATAAAGAAATGAATAACTTACCTTTTACAAAAGTTGTCAGTATAATTACATCCAAGATTGCCGCTGTATACAAAATAAACAACAGCCCCAGCCGCGGCGAGAGTGTCTTCAAACGACCTTTGACTTTCCGTTCCCGCATGCGCGCAGTTGCATTGAAGTAGAAGTACTTTTTCCATAAGATGAGCATAATACGTGTTATTCGCAAATCCATTGGATGAATCGAAAAGTATTTCCATTGGAGGTTGAAAAAAGCATTTCCTTTAGACGTCGAAAAAGTGATAGATATAATACGTCTATTGCAGATCATAGACGTCTAATAGAAATCTAAATGAGAAATGGCTTATAGACATCTATTTGTTTAATGCTATGCATATCTAAAAGATGTTATGGACGTTATAGATGTATTTAGACTATAAATCGACATCTTATAGATAGAGTGTGCTGTCTGGGTCATTCACGCACACATGTTAAAATTCAGTACACAAAAATCGCATATAAAATTTCAAAACTCACTCGACTACTAGACTACCTTTATCAAAGAGTAGACACCTACTATAGCCTACACATAGCCCTATGCTACAAGGTTTTGTACTGCTTCCATTTCCCATTAATCGTATCAGAGTTGCAAAGTTTAAATTCCTTTTTCTCAGTTTGGGTTCTTTTTTAAATACATCATTATCATCAAATTGCTAAAATTTCAACACATACCTTTCAATTGACTCGTTTTCTTTAGAGATCAAATTTACAGCAATATAAATAGTTTATTTATTAAATAAATCTTAAATAAATGGTCATTTTTATTGTAGTTTTTTATTGTCATAACATTTATTTATCTTTTCTTAAGCAAATTAACTTTTTGGGAATCAGATCCCCAGCGTTGTAGAACACACTTGTAAAAAAAATCATACAAAAAAGATTTAATAAAATCTTAAATAAATGGTCATTTTTATTGTAGTTTTTATTGTCATAACATTTATTTATCTTTTCTTAAGCAAATTAACTTTTTGGGAATCAGATCCCCAGCGTTGTAGAACACACTTGTAAAAAAAATCATACAAAAAATATTTAATAAAATTTTAAATTGTTGGGTTTAAACTTTATTTACTTTCTCCACCACCCCAAAGGGAAAAAACTTTTTTAAAGCTGACTAAAAAAATTACAATTTTAGTTGAAAAAATCATCTTTCTTCATGAAATCTATACTAATATTATAAAGAAGTAAATATTGCTTTTTGTTTGTTTGTTTGTTTGTTGTAGATCTCTGAAACTACTGAAGCGATTTCAAAAGTGATGGTGGTAAATTGATGGTGACAATCCCTGCTCCAACATAGGCTATATTTTATGTCAGTGCCACTAACCCCAGGGGGGTGCAGAGGCTAAAAACGTTCTAAAATTTAATTTTTTTTTATACAGAAGGAACTAGAAACATGAAATTTGGTATGGCAGTTACTTATCAGATGTAAATGCTCTCTAAGAACAAATTCTAAAAAAAATCAAAATTTAAAAGGGTGAGATGAGCGAAAAGTGGTCTAAAACATTCTAAATTACAATTTCTATGGAATCTCTGGAACTGCAGAACCATTTTCAAAAGTGATGGTAACAGTCCCTGCTGTAACATAGGCTATATTTTATATCGGTGACACTACCACCCGGGGGAAGGGGTAAAAAAGCGAAAAATTTACAAAATTTTCGATTTTATTTCGACATTAGTGTCGCTTAATCAGTCATTTATGAATTATCTGTGGCAATAAATTTTCCTCTAATAAAAATAGGCCAACGAATACCACTTGGCATTTTTCAAGAACTACGCGAGCAAAGCCGTGGGTTTTGCTAGTCATTTAATAAAATTCACAAAAAGGTGTTATAAAACACTGAAAAAACAGTTCAAATTTAGTTTGTCCCTTTAACCGCATTGCTGAACTGCGACTTACGCTATGAACGGCCACTTCATGACATTTAAAAGTCACACGGAGTGGATCATCTTTACACGGCGATTTGCATAAAGCGTCCCGCCCATCGTTTTGCACCAATCGCCGTGTAAAAATTATCCACCCCGTGTGACGTTTTAAGTGTCATTAACCGGCCATGTCATGGCTGAACCGAATTATGGAGTCCATACAAGTGTCTCGCGGTAGACATCATATGACCGTATTTTGATTCTTGCCCTTTTAATTCTTTAAATATGCTTTACTGAAAAAAATTTACTTTATAATATTGCACTGAAATGTAACTTTAAATATTAAAAGGTACTTTAACGTAAAATTTTAAGCACATTTTATCGTATTTAAATAAGTAGTTAATTTTATTAATAGAAATAAATCTAATTGTTATTAATATAAAAAATAACTTTTATTAAAATATTCCATGCATAACATTTAAAATTAAAAAGTGAAAAAATAAATAAATAAATAAATAATTTCTGAAATAGAATATTTAAGTATTTCATTTTAAAAATAAAAATAACTCTTTAATTTTTATTAACATCAAAATTTACTTTTATTAAAAACATTCCATTTATCCTGAAAAATATAAAGCAACCAATAACATATTTTTAATCTTCCTACCCTGTTGAAATTTTTCTAAACATCGTTAAAAACATTTCACACCAGAATTTTTATTTAAAACTATTTAACACATTTATTTAACTTAGTTCTTTGTGACTGTTATTTAACTTATTTTATGAAGAAATTTTTGGTTCGAATCGGAGGAAATAAATTATAAAAATGGGTCGATTCGACCCATTCAGGGTAGGAAGGTTAAACAAAAAAGTTGAAAATAAAACTGAAATAAAATATTTTAACTGATAAAACATTTTTTAATAAAGATCTAGAAGAAAAGTTTGAAATGAAAAAGACGTGGGATTCGAACTCATGCAATCTAGACTAAAATGCACCGCGCTAACTATTCAACTACCAAGCCCGCAGCCGATCCGCAGCAAAACTTTAAAATAAGTAGGCAAATCTGTGATCTGAAGGTAGAAATCTGAGTATGGACACGTGATGCTGGCCGCGAGACGCTAGTTGGTGACCATGGGATCTTCTGTGTATTCATTCTTTTTTTTCTCCCCAGCTCTCATACGCCTCCAAGAGTTACTGAAGGACCCCATCATACGCAATCGGCAGGTGATCGTGCGTCAGTTCGAGGAAAACAACGACTACCGGATTACGCTAAAAGAATTGGGAAGGAAAGGAATCAAGAACTTTGTCGTCGACGTCGAGACCGAAAACGTCTACATGTTGCTCAAACACGTGAGTTGTAACTATGACACTAAAACTACTGATTTGTTCATAGTCTGCTACTAGAGTGCCTCTATAAGAGAGTGACAACATATGGGAAATAAAATTTGATTGATGGAAACAATTTTAAACGAAAACAAATCACCAAGCATCTTGGCGATCGTGCTATTATCTCCTAGCCAACGTTGTTGACTTGGTTCACTGGTCTAATCGAACTTCTCCAGGTGAGGACCGCCAAGTTCTGGGAAGTCGGTTGCCATAAGTTGGACGAAAACTTCAGTCTCAGTATACGCCCTATGCGCATGTCGTCACTCTCTTATAGAGATACCCTGCTGATATTTGTAATGATTGTAAAATATTTTTGTTTCTCACACATAAACACTGTCGATAAGGATTCCATGTCGAAAAGGGAAGTTGGTGGTGGAGACACTATTATAAGTAAAAAATCTGTTTCTATGGAAAAGAAGCCTTTGATTGTCATTTAAGTTTTGTTGCAGACAATTTCATTTATAGCGAAGAAAATTTTGTGATGGTCACAGCATACTAGAATTTATTTATTTTCGTAAACGTTACAGTGATGTTGTACGTTTCTTTAGTGTGATCTTCAGAATTTAATTTGGTTTAATAAATCAGAGATATATTTTTAAAAATCTTATTTTTTCTTTCTAGAGCTTTAAAATTACGATATCCTTTTATCATTTGTTTATTTAATTCTAAATTACGTTGGTTTTCTCACTGAATAGTCAATTGAATGTAATTGTATAAATGAATTGTTTTAATCAGTGTAGTTTCTTATACTGTAATTTTTAATACAGCGACGTTTTAGTGCTCTTAAAAAATTTAGCTCCCTAGGCAATTTTTGACATCCTGCAATAATTCCACTTAAAATAACTCCACTTCCCACTTAACATTTTTATTTGGCCCATCTAGAGTCCTACGTGGATCAGGTTGTCCCGAACCGAACCTGAAAATTCAATTGGAAGTAAAACCGAAACCCGACAAGATAATCTTCGTCCTCCCGAAACCGAAATGAAATCAAACTAATCCATATTTTAATAGAATTATAAGATGTAGTCCACAATTATATCTCTAATATTAATTTTATCTTTTATATAGGAAAATAAACATATAGTATATACTCATTAATATTCAAATACTATAAAACATTTAAGTAACGGACACATCGGGGCCACCGAATTTGTCTCTCATTCAGATGTGTGCACTGTTCAGAGACAAAAACATGCTAATATTTGTGTTGATAAAAATATTTGTGGCATTGAAAAGTGTTTGCTAAATAGAGGTGTCCGCTATTCGGGAGTGACTGTTCGGATGTCTTACTGTACGTGCTATTACTTCTGAATGGCGGACAAATTGCACGGTTCCAATGTGTCCATTATTCAGAGATTTTACTATAAAAAAGATTTAAAAGTATTTAAAAAAGCTAAAAAAGACTAAATAGAACTTTCCGATATTTGGCAGTGTCCGTTACTGGATGTAGTTTTTACTGGAAAAAATATTTCAGACTTTCCTTTGAAAAAATCGGGTCAACCCGAACATGACTCGCAAAAATGAAAACCCAACCCGAAATAATGTAAAGCTACCCTACACGCAGCAAAATATTAGAAGACAGCCCCAACTGAACCCGGCCCGTAGCAAAAACGTACAAACTAATCCGACCTGCAATGAAAAAAATGATCCCCGACCCGATCCGAACTGCGGGTCAGATTAGAACCTCCAAAAAGTAGAAGTCCACCCTATCCGCAGCAAAAAAGTAAAAGACGATCCCAAGCGTACCCGGCCCGTAGCAAAAAAATACAAACTAATCGGACCCGCAACGAACAAAATTAGCCCTGACCCCATTCGAACTGCTAATCAGATTAGAACCTCCTAATTTCTAATATCGCCCCCACCCACTTGAAGCCTCTTTAGTTTCGCCCTTGTTTTGTCACATTTTGTACAGATTTGCTCCAGCTATAAAATATTTTGGTTTAAATTAAAGAAAATCTTTAATGATGAATGACCAGTGGAACAGAGAAAATGGTAGTTGAGAAAATGATTGTTGTATACGGCGAATATATTCCTCATCATTTCTATAATCTAAATATATCCTGTACAGCATTTAAGACCAATTATATTACAATTTATTTACATAACATTCATAACGCCTGCTGAATAATAACGTATACTGAACTATTGCTATTCTAACGATAAAGTATATGAGAAACGCATTGCCAGAACTAAACCTAAAGGCAGATATTTAGCTGCCTACAGTAATGCATTTTGCTGAAATGAAATAAACTAATTATGATCGTGTTGTTAAAACAAGTTTATTAAATTTGAAATAAACTAAAATATTACGTCTGAACATATTTATATTTATATTAAAATCGTTAAAATTACAGACATTACATTACAATTACATAAAACATTAAAAACATATTAAAATTGGACGTTTTGGATTTATATGAAAATCCCTCATCAACAAACATTTTTCTTAACGTAAGTCACAGTTCAAAAATATCAACACATAGAAAATGCAACGTATCAAAATGTCGAGGCCAAAGTTACAGCCGACATTTTGATACGTTGCATTTTCTATGTGTTGATATTTTTGAACTGTGACTTACGTTAAGAAAAATATTTGTTGATGAGGAATTTTCATGTAAATCCAAAACGTCCAATTTTAATATGTTTTTAATGTTTTATGTAATTGTAATTTAATGTCTGTAATTTTAATGATCTTAATATAAGTTTATTACAGTTTATTGAGGTAAGTCTCATCTATAATTTCACTCACCTCAAATAGTGTTTCTAAATTTACATTTTGTGTATTGGTATTGCTAAGCTGATTATTTTGATTATAGCAAATTTTTGTGTATTTAATTTTTGTGTGTTTTAGTATTTTGTTCTTCCCAATTTCTGTAGTTTATGAAATTTATTCAGACATTTTAATATCATACAAATGTATGTAATTAATATCTTATAATAATACACAGCATTTATTGCCTACTTCTACTATAATATTTCACAGTGTGAAAAAAGTGTTTTCTTTTGATTCAAAGAAAATATTGTTCGGTCAACAAAAATTCTCGCTGTATCATATTTAAAGAGAAAATTTTCTCGAGTTAAACACATTTTTGTTAATTCATCAGTGATCGAGCAAAATTAATGTTGGTCGATCAAAAATTCATTTGGATCACAAAACGTCCAGTTTTCTTTTAGTCCAATGAAATTTTGTATTGATCCAACAATAATGTTTTCTACCTGTAATCCATTATACTTTTTTAAAGGCAAATGATGCAAAATACAAATAACCAATCTTTCACCAAATTTGTTTCGATAAACAAAATTGTCAATTTAAATACTGTCCAGTAGGAATTTCTGTTAAACCAACAGTACTTTTTTATGTCTGCATTCTAATAAACTTTCCTCTTAAAATAAAAAAAAGGTAAAATACAAATAAAAAATTGATCCAAAAGCTGTTTTTTGTAAACAAAATTGTGTGTTTAAATATGTTTCAATTGTAATTCTTGTTGACCCAGCAATATTGTTTTATTTTTGCAGGTAATAAAACGATCTCTTTAAAATACAAATCAAACAAAAAAAATTACATTTTTAATACTGTCCAGTAGGAATTTCTGTTAAACCAACAGTACTTTTTTATGTCTGCATTCTAATAAACTTTCCTCTTAAAATAAAAAAAAGGTAAAATACAAATAAAAAATTGATCCAAAAGCTGTTTTTTGTAAACAAAATTGTGTGTTTAAATATGTTTCAATTGTAATTCTTGTTGACCCAGCAATATTGTTTTATTTTTGCAGGTAATAAAACGATCTCTTTAAAATACAAATCAAACAAAAAAAAATTACATTTTTTTTACTGTACAAAATTTTCTGTTTAAATAGGGTGCAATAAAAAATTTTCTTGAACCAAGAATACTTTTTCTGTCTGCATTCTATTAAACTTTCCTATTAAAATAAAAATAAAAATCTATCCAAAATCCTATTTTGTTTCTTTGAAGAAAATTTTGTTTAAATATATTCAAAAGAGAATGTTTTTTGACGCCGCAATATTTTTCTATGTTTGCAAGCTTTTAAACGATCCCTTTAAAATACATATCAATCCAAATATTACAAAGAGCAAAAAAATAAATAATTAAAAATTTATTTGGCTATAACAAAAATTTTTGTTTAAATATGGTCCAATAGAATATTTTGTAAAACAAATAATATTGGTTTCTTTTTGCATTCTATTAAACTTTCCTCTTAAAATACAAATCAGGTAAAATACAAATAAAAAAAGATCCCCCCAAAAATTATTATAAACAAAATTGTATGTTTAAATGTGTTTCATTGGAAATTTTTGTTGGTCCAGCAATATTTGTATATATTTGCAAGCTTTTAAACGATCTCTTTAAAATACAACCCAAGCAAAAATCGAACAAACAAAATTAAAAATTATTTTGGTTATACAATATTTTCTGTTTAAATATGATGCAATAGAAATTTTTCTTGAACCAATAATACTTTTTTCTTTCTGCATTTTATTAAACTTTCGTCTTAAAATAAAAAATCTGGTAAAATACAAATTAAAAAATCTATCTAAAATATGTTTTTGCTACTTTTAAGAAAATTTTGTGTTTAAATATGTTCCAACTAGCTGACATGTCCGGCGTTCCCCGGGCCCGTGATAATAACATTAAAAATACATAAAATCAATGTTGAATGTTTTTATATTTTAAAATGAAAATCTATCCAAATGAACTGAAGGACAGTCGTTATAGTTATTACCTATTTAATGTCAATTTAATTTCTGACGTTTTGATATATTAAACTTTCAATTCTGACCAAAAGTTCCTGAGGAAACCTAAATAATATAAAGCACTCCCCCACTTTTCCTCTTTTAAATTCAAAATAATATACAGCATTAGCCAATTTATTAGTCTCATTCGAAAAAAAAATTCAAAAACCTTGTTTATAAGATGATTGTATTAAAATTAAATAAAAATCATGCACTCGCGGAAACATAATTCACTTTTATATTTTAACAGAACAGTAAGTCTACTATAATTTGTGACTCATGTTATAGTCCGTAATACGTCAGGACAGACACATGGCCGTTATCATTATATTGTTACGCGTGAAGATTTTGCTATGGAACTTCATTGTGAAATTTGGTAATTTTTTAAATTCAATATTTGAAAAACGGCATTAGATTTGAAATTTATATCAAGAAAAATACAATGTTCTACCTTTCTAACGAAGTTTGTCTAACCATTTTCCGACAAATATTTTTCGAGCTATTAATTTTTTCAGCAACTTCAAATGTTTCATTTTCCGAGATTATTCTGTGGCAACGATTATCGAAAATCCCAGTCATCATGCAACGCATAGCTTTTTATTAAAGATGATGGGAATTTTTGTTGACGCAGAAATAATTTTCTATCTTTGCAAGCTGTTAAACGATCCCTTTAAAATACAAATCGGACAAAATACAAAAAGGAAAAACAAACAATTACAAATTTATTTGGCTATATAATGTTTTTGTTTTTAAATGTGGCGCTACAGTAATTTTACTTGAACCAAGAATACTTTTTTCTGTCTGCATACTATTAAACATTCCGCTTAAAAAACAAAGTTTAAACACAAATAGAAATATGTATCAAAATCTGTTTTAGTTTCTTTTAATAAATTTTGCGTTTAAATATCTTCTGAAGGAAATTGTTGTGGACGCAGCAATATTTTTCTATGTTTTCAAGCTATTAAACGATAAAAAACAAATCAGGCAATATACCAAAAAAAAAGAATTAAAAATTTTGGCTATACAAAGTTTAAAGTTTAAATACAGTTCAATGTTAAACCAAGAATAGATTTTTCTGTCTGCTTTTTAGTAAATTTTCCTCTTAATATACAAATCAGGTAAAATACCAATAAAAAAATACCCTAAATTTATTTGTTTTAATAAAATTATGTATTTAAATATGTTTCATAGGGAAATTTTGTTTGTCCAGCAGTGTTTTTACATGTTTGCAAGATATTAAACAATCCCTTTAAAATACAAATCAGGAAAAATAAAAAAATAAAAAAATTGTTTGTCTTTACAAAATTTTCCCTTTGAACATTGTCCAATAGATGTTTTTATTAACCCAAAACTACGGTTTTTCAGTCTGCTATGTATTAAACGTTCCGAATAAAAAACAAATCTGCTAACAAATTTGAAATCTATAGGACTTGCTGAGATAATACAAATCAGGTAAACTATAGATAACAGAAGAGATAAAAACTGGTTTGATGTTTAAATTATGGTCGAAAATGATTTTTTGTTCACGTAGCACCATGTTTTTATGTCTGTATTATATTACATCAGTGGCGTAGCTACGTTTTTTGGCGCCTGAGGCAGGAGGAAAATCAGCGCTGACCCCCCTCCCCCCACTCCCTTTAATATAAAATAATCACATTATTTTTCCTCAAGACAAAAAAGTCCTTCCAGCTTGTTCCAGGAGGAAGAAGTTACTTCTTTCTACTTTGTTTTTAATAATTCAGTTAATTTAACTCAAGCACACGAATCTAAAATGCGTGAAACCTGATTATAGAAAATTTCTAGTTTTCGGTAATACTGAATTTGAAAGGAGATTTAGAAAAAATTAATCAGCTATCGACAAGTTGGATTCATTTATGACGATCTACTTTCAATATGCCATATTTGGTGACATTTAGCCAAATATCGCCAAATTCGGTAATATTCTTGAATTTTTAGAATCATGTGAATAACGACGCTCTTCATTGTGTGCCACAAGCTAAGGTGAGCTCTTGCTTACTGAAAGGTTGAACAGGACTGTTGTAAGGTACAAAGTGTGTTGAGCTATTCCTAGAAACATTTACAAAAGCTTTTTCTTTAATTATTTATTTAATAAAAAAAAACACAAAAAAAAACAAAGTTGTCATTTTTTTAAAATTTATTGTCAAAATATTTAAAATCACTCTCAATTTGTCGCCCTTGGCAGCGGCGCCAGGGGCGGACACCCCCCTTGCCCCCCTTTAGCTACGCTACTGTATTACATTTTCATCATAACATACAAATGATGAAAATATCTGCAAAAAAATCCTTACATACAAGTTTCTAAGACCTGAAAAAAAAAAAAAAAAAAAAAAAAAAAAAAAAAAAAAAAAAAACGATTCTATTGCTTCGGTATGTCTGATTTTATCCTAAACACGTATCGGTCTATACCACCCTGCATCACCGAAATTGGTAAAAAGAAACACGAATCACTCAAAAATTTCAGTATAAAAAAGAAAAATTGCGGTTGTATAGACGTAATGATGACACGCGGCATGGGGAAATATATTTTCCAGTATTTCGTACAAGCTGTACTTCTTTACTACCCTGAAAAGGAATATATATTATGGTGAAAGGGATATATATTACGAAGTGAAGTATGATGTTATGAAGCATGCATATCATTCATCGTTTTCTTCACATTTTTTCTGTTACAGAATGAATAAATATCATGTGAAAGTTTAATACAGGACGCCCGAAAATGGAGTGACGTGTTTTAAAATGCAATAATAAGAAAATAAAAATAAATAAATAAACGGTGTCGGATATAAGAAGCGTGTGATGTATGAAACCTGGAATTTCTTTACTGCGTTTCATTGTTTTTGTTCCTAATGCCCTTGTTAGTAGCGCCGAACTATCTCAAACTGTTAGAACATTTAAACTAACGCATAAAGAGTAATAATTCATTGTTCATGTAATAAATTATCTATTTAAATTAATATATTTAAACAGCCATTCCCAATCGGTGCTTTGTGGAGCCCTACCCATATAGCACATGTGCTTCCCTAGGATATCCCCAAGAAGATTGACATTCATCCCCCAGGCATACCCGGAGGATGCAAAAATCTGTCATCAGGAGGTCCTCAGGAACCGAAAATGTCCGCCTCATAGCATCCTGGGAAGCTCCCCAGGACCTCCTTCAAGTTCTTCCTCAGGATGTTCTAGAGAAGATTTCAGGAAGTAATACCGAAGGAATTTGGGACACTTCAAGGTCACTTAATATGCATAAAAAAACATCCAAAGTTATGAATATATGACGTAATGTAGAAAGTATTTATTTTTTTTTTCTTTTAGAAATAAATACGCACATTAACTTTTAAAAATTTACATTACAATTATTTTCCAATTAGCCGCCACTGGCGACCAGTTTGGTCTCCCTTAAATGTATGTTAGACATTGCAACACTTTATTCATAATTTAATTTTCCCTTAATCCTTCGCCAAATCGGAAGTTTCTAATAGACAAATCATTAACTTTTGCGATTATGGAAGCATTTCGCATATTTTTTGGGCACAGGTGTCACATACGCACGTTGGCGCGATGTTTCCCCCCGTCAATTTGACAAAAACTTTGTTATGGAAATTGTTGTTTATTTACTTTTATTTTTTATTTTAATTCTATAAATTATTTTTGATATATATAGCAATATTTATTTACATCAATCTATCATTTATTTATTTTTATTTCCTTTTTTAATTATGAGCATTTTTGTTAGCCGGGAGCAGATGATAAATCGCCAAATATTGTTCCCACCTACATCATTCATACTACATTAATTTAATTTTGAATTATAAACCTGTCACTCATTTCATTTAAAATACTCAACTTTATTGTGTTATTTTAATTTGATTCCATATTATTTACCATTTTTAAATATGAGAATTTTTGTTAGCCGGGAGCAGATGATAAATCGCCAAATATTGTTCCCATCACCATCATTCATACTACATTAATTTAATTTTAAATTATAAACCTGTCACTTATTTCATTTAAAATACTTAACTTTAATCTAAAATGCTTATATTACATAAATTTAAAATACATGCCGTTCACACTTTTCATTTAAAATAGAAAATAAATAAATAAATAAGAAATAATAACATAAATCAAAATATTTGATTTCAAAATCAATCGTATATGTATCAAAATATCGTTTCTAATTTGTACACGCGATAAATAAAAGCTGTATTAGAGATTTTAAAAATGCTAAAAATCTGATTCATTAAATATTATAACATGAGTTCAATTTACGTCAAGAAAAGATCCGGAAGGAAGTTGAGTTGTATAGCACATAATTATGGTAAACTTTGATTATCTCACTGGTGCGAATTATTTTTTTGACGCGAGGCAGCGGTCTAAAAATTCATTCGCGGAGAACTTGCTTTGCGAATGATTATCTCCATGGTTTAATATTTTAAATGTTCACGACGAATCAATCTTTTTTTTTTTGTTTACTTTCATGAATAGAGAATTTGAACTGCGAATCTAATTTCGACTGAAGTTATTGCCGAATATATACATAATTGAACGTAAGTCATCTCTCAAATATTAATTTATTTTGAACGATCTTTCTTAAAATGTAACTTTTATGCAGTTTTATTCGAAAAAATAATTTTTAATAAAAATGGCCGCCTGGCATATGAAAAAGTGAAACGGCCATCCCGGAACTGTTGACGACAGTCACATGACTTACGCTTTTATTTTAGAAGATTATTATATTCCCAATCGGTGCTTTGTGGAGCCCTAAGGGCTCCACGTGAGTTTAATGAAAATCCCAAGATGAATTTAATAAAAATAATTCTAGATTGCATGGAGAAAAACATTTCAATGAAAAGTAAAAACCCTAGACAGGGCAAAATCTTTCTTAGCAATGATAAAACAAATAGGAATATTTGAACTTGAAAAGAATTGCAGCAGAAAAGTAAAGTAATACTTTTCAAAAGGTAAAAACTTACCAGAAACTCCGTAACCACGCTAGCAATAAAAAAGAAAAAGTAATTAAATTTAAGAATAAAGAAATAAATAAAGTAAGAAAACTGGAACTTACATTCTGAACAACAATTTGCGAAGTTAAATAGCCTTGTTTAGCTAATATTACGTCTTTGGCGATTGCGTCTGACCAAATATTGTAATTTATTTGTATGAAATTGAGCATTGAGACAAATTCTAAAGTTTTTGAAATGTAATTTTATTACATAGATATTGCACTATTACATTAATCTAAAATAATAACAAACTTTAAAAACCCCTTTATTTATTTTTTTAATATTATTTACGTCTCTACTATCTTTCTCTTTCTCAGTTTTATTACAGACCTAAAGTGCTGCGGCCTAGAAATTTATTCAAAAAAGATTACTACAAATGAAAAAATTTTGGAAACACTGTATTGGAATAATATAAAAGAAAGTTTTATGAAGGCCTCAGCATACTAGTTTTATTTCGGTTTTTGTTTGCCGCATGACTTGATTTGTGAAACTTGAGTTTAATGAAAAGAATTCCAGATTCCCGGGAGAAAAGAATTCCACTGAAGTGTAAAAACCGTAGACAAGGCAAAATCTTTCTTAGTGATGATAAAAAATAGCAATATTTTAATTTAAAAAGAAATGCAGCAGAAAAGCAAAATCTTAATTTTTGAAAGGTAAAAAAAAAAGGGGGGGGGAGCTTTAGGTAAAATATAAAAACGAAGGAAACTCAAGTTTGGAAACATTAGGGTTTTTTTATTTTAGGATGTTATATTTTTTTACTTTCTAAGATTAGGAATTTTTTACTGTTTTCAGATACAAAAGTGGATGTAATATTAAACAGATTTTTTTAAATTTCGACAGAATTATTTTATGGTTGTTGTCATGGCAATCTTGATACGTTATTTCCTGTTTAAAAATTCGTTTGCCATCGCGTGCTTCATGCGTTTATTTATTTAGTAGCTAGGCTTATGGATAAACAGAAAGAATCTAGTGTGATTGCACAAAGTATAATTATTTAACAAATGATAGTGAAATTTTAAAATATAATTTTATTACATGTATATTGTACTACTTCTTATTAAACGTCTTTATTTCCTTTTCTTTATCTGCATATGTACAGCCGTCTTCTTTCTCAGTTTTATTATAGGCCTAAAGGGATCCGGTCCAGAAATTGATTCTAATAAGAGCAAAGCATATGAAAAATTCTGAGAACTGCTGTATTGGAATAATATAAAAGAAAGTTTTGCGATGACCTCACCGTACTTCCTTTATTTCGGATTTTGTTTTCCGCATGACTTGATTTGTAAAACATGAGTTTAATGAAAAAAATTCCAGATTGCCTGGAGAAAAGCATTTCAATGAAGTGCATAACCGTAGACAGGGCAAAATTTTTCTTAGCAATGATAAAGAAAAATAGCAATATTGAAACATAAAAAGAAATGCAGCAGAAAAGCAAAATACTACTTTTCGAAGTAAAAAAAAAAAGCTTTAGGAAAAATATAAAAACAAAGAAAACTCAAAGTTTGGTAACATTAGGGTTTTTTACTTGATGATGTTTTATTTTTTTTACTTACTAAGATTAGGGATTTTTTACTGTTTTCAGATACAAAAGTGGATGTAATATTAAACAGATTTTTTAAATTTCAACAGTATTTATGTTTGTTGTCATGGCAATCATGATACGTCATTTATTGTTTAAAATTCCTTTGCCATCGTGTGCTTCATGCGTTTATTTATTTAGTAGCTAGGCTTATTGATAAACAGAAAGAATGTAGTGTGATTGCACAAAGTATAATTATTTAAAAAATGATAATGAAATGTTTAAAATATAATTTTATTACATGTATATTGTACTACTTCTTATTATATGTCTTTAGTTCCTTTTCTTTATCTGCATATCAACCGCCGTTTTCTTTCTCAGTTTTATTATAGGCCTAAAGAGCTCCGGCCTAGAAATTGATTCTAATAATATCTAAGCATAAGAAAAAAATTGAAAACTACTGTATTAGAATAATAATATAAAAGAAAAATTTGCGATGGCCTCATCGTACTTGTTTTATTTCGTTTTTTTTTTTTTTTTTTTTTTTTTTTTTTTTCCCGCATGACTTGATTTGTGAAACTTGAGTTTAATGAAAACCATTCCAGATTGCCTGGAGAAAAGCACTGAAGTGCAAAACCGTAGACAGGGCAAAATCTTTCTTAAAAATGATTAAAAAAAATTGCAATATTTCAACTTAAAAAGAAATGCAACAGAAAACAAAATCTTACTTTACGAAAGGTAAAAAAATAAAATTAGCTTTAGGAAAAACATAAAAACCAAGTAAATTCAAGTTTGGTAAGATTAGGGTTTTTTTACTTCATGATGTTTTATTATTTTTTACTTATTAAGATTAGGGATTTTTTACTGTTTTCAGATTCAAAAGCGGATGGAATATTAAACAGATTTTTCAAATTTCAACAGAATTATTTTATGATTGTTGTCATAGCAATCGTGATACGTTAAACTGTTTAAAAATTCGTTTGCCATCGTGTAATTTTTCATGCGTTTATTTATTTAGTAGCTAGTATTTTGGATAAACAGAAAGAATCTAGTGTGATTGCACAAATTATAATTATTTAACAAATGATAACGAAATTTTAAAATATAATTTTATGACATGTATATTGTACTACTTCTTATTACATGTCTCTATTTCCTTTCTTTATCTGCATTACAACCGCCGTTTTCTTTCTCAGTTTCATTATAGGCAAAAAGGGCTTCGGTCTAGAAGTTGATTCTAATAAGAGAAGAATTGTCTAATAAGAGAAGATTCGCATAAGAAAATATTTAGAACTACTGTATTAAAATAATACAAAAGAAAATTTTCCGATGCCCTCGCCGTACTTGTTTTGTTTTTGTTTATGTTTTCCACATGACTTGATTGGTAAAACTTGAGTTTAATGAAAAGAATTCTAGATCGCCTGGCGAAAAGCATATCAACGAAGTGTAAAAACCGTAGACAGGGCAAAATCTTTCTCAGCAATGATAAGAAAATAGCAATATTTCAATTTAAAAAGAAATGCAGCAGAAAAACACAATATTACTTTTCGAAGGGTAAAAAAAATGGAGCTTTAGGAAAAATATAAAACGAAGAAAATTCAACTTGGTTCAGATTCGGGATTTTTTGCTTTAGGATGTTTTACTGGGTTTTTTTTTCTTTATGTATAAAGAATAGGAATTTCGTACTGTTTCCAGATATAATAGTGGTAGAAATATAAAAAAAATTATTTTCAAAACTTAATAGCATTATCTTATGGTTATTCTCATGCCAACCCTGATAAGTTGTTTACTGTTTAAAATTTTGTTTGGTATCCTGTAATTCTTCATGCGTTTATTTATTTAGTAGAAACAGAAATAATCTAGTGTGATTGCACTAAGTATAATTATTTAACAAATGAGTATGTAATTTTTAAAATATAATTTTATTACATGTGTATTGCACTGCTTATTATTAAGCATCTTTATTTACTTTTCTTTATCTGCATATCTATCCCCATCTTCTTTCTCAGTTTTATTATAGGCCTAGACAGGGCAAAATCTTTTTTAGCAATGATAAAAATAACAATATTCGAACTTCAAAAGAAATGCAGCAGAAAAGCAAAATATTACTTTTCGAAAGGTAAAAAAAGGAGCCTTAGAAAAAATATAAAAATGAAGAAAATTCAACTATGTATATATTTTATTTACTTACAAAAATTAGGAATTAAAAAAATCTGTTTCCAGATACAATAGTGGAAAAATATGAAGAACATTTTTTTCAAATCTTAACAGAATTATTTTATGCTCATTTTATTCTCATTTTATTCTCATGGCAATCGTGATAACTTGTTTACTGTTTAAAATTTTGTTTACTATCATGTAATTCTTCATGCGTTTATTTAGTTAGTAGCTACTACTATGTGTAAACACAAAGTAACTAGTGGGACTGCACAAAGTACAATTATTTAAAAAATTAAAATAAGAAACCTATTGAAATTTAGCACAGATTGTAATTACAATTCTTAAATAACACCCTATCGAGGTCTCAAGTATTGAAATGACATGTTTAAAAATAGTGTTAAATAATAGGCATAACAGCCTCCATCTTAGAAACTTATTCTTAAAAGTGTATCCCAAATAAAAAAGTTTGTGAACCACTGTATTGGAATAATATAAAAAAAAAGTTTTGCGATGGCTTCAGCAAATTTGTTTTATTTCGTTTTTTGTTTGCTGTATGACTTGATTTGAAAAAATTGAGTTTAATGAAAATTATTCCAGATTCCCTGGAGAAAAGCATTGCACTGAAGTAAAAAGATCGTAGACAGGGCAAAATCTTTCTTTGCAATGATAAAAAATAGAAATATTTCAACTAAAAAAGAAAAGCAACAGAAAAGCAAAATATTACTTTTCAAAAGGTAAAAAAAGGGAGCTTCAGGAAAAATATAAAAAAAAAAAAATAGAATTCAACTTCGTTCAGATTCGGGATTTTTTACTTCAAGATGTTTTACTTTTTTTTATTTACAAAGATTAGGGATGTTTACTGTTTTCAGATGCAAGAGTGGATGGAATATAAAGCAGATTTTTTAAAAATTTCAATAGAATTATTTTATAGTTATTGTCATGGCAATCGTGATAGGTTCTTTACATTTAAAAATTCGCTTGCCATCGTGTAATTTTCCATGCGTTTATTTATTTAGTAGCTAGGATTATGAATTAACAAGAATATTCTAATGCGATTGCATAAAGTATAATCATTCAACAAATGATAATGAATTTTTTTAAATATAATTTTATTACATGCATATTGTTCTGCTACTTATTAAATGTCTTTATTTCCTTTTCTTTATCTGCATATTTTCCGTCGTCTTCTTTCTCAGTTTTATTATATGGCCCAAAGTGCTCCGGCCTAGAAATTGATTCTAATAAGAGCTAAGCATAAGAAAAAAAATTGAGAAATACTGTATTAGAATAATAATATAAAAGAAAGTTTTCAGATTTTTTTTTTCTGTTTTTGTTTTCTGCATGACTTGATTTGTAAAACATGAGTTTAATGAAAAGAATTCTAGATTGCCTGGAGAAAAGCATTCCACTAAAGTATAAAAACCATAGACAGGGCAAAATCTTTCTTAACAATGATAAAAAAAAATAGCAATATTTCAACTTAAAAAGAAATGCAACAGAAAAATAAAATCTTACTTTTCGAAAGGTAAAAAAAAAATTAGCTTTAGGAAAAATATAAAAACCAAGGAAATTTAAATTTGGTAACATTAGTGTTTTTTACTTGATGATTTATTTTTTTTACTTATTAAGATCAGGGATTTTTTACTGTTTTCCTATACAAAAGTGAATAGAATATTAAACAGATTTTTTAAATTTCAACAGAATTATTTTATGATTGTTGCATGACAATCGTGATTACGGATTTTTTATTGTTTTCAGATACAATAGTGGAAAAAATATAAAAAGAATTTTTTGAAATCTTAACAGAATTATTTTATGGTTCCTCTCATGGCAATTGTGATAAGTTACTGTTTAAAATTTTGTTTGCTATCATGTTTCTTCATGCGTTTATTTATTTAGTAGCTACTACTATGTGTAAACACAAAAAAAAACTAGTGGGATTGCACAAACTACAATTATCAAAAAACTAAAATAGGAAACCTATTGAAATTTGGCACGGATTGTAACTACAATTCGAAAATAACACCCTATCGAGGTCTCAAGTATTGAAGTGACATGTTCAAAAATAGTGTTAAATAATAGGCATAACGGCCTTCATCTTAGAAATTTATTCTGAAAAGTGTATCACAAAAGAAAAAGTTTTTGAACCACTATATTGGAATAATATAAAAGAAAGTTTTGTGATCTCTTCAGCAAATTAGTTTTATTTCGGTTTTTGTTTGCTGTATGACTTGATTTGAAAAACTTGAGTTTAATGAAAAGTATTCCAGATTCCCTGCATTGCACTGAAAAAAAAGGATCGTAGACACGGCAAAATCTTTCTTAGCAATGACAAAAAATAGAAATATTTCAACTAAAAAAGAAATGCAACAGAAAAGCAAAATATTACTTTTCGAAAGTTAAAAAAGGGAGCTTTAGGAAAAATATAAAAACTAATAGAATTCAACTTTGTTCAGATTCGGGATTTTTTACTTCAGGATGTTTTACTTTTTTTTACTTACAAAGATTAGTGATTGTTTACTGTTTTCAGATACAATAGTGGATGGAATAAAAAGCAGATTTTTTTTTAATTTCAATAGAATTGTTTTATGGTTATTGTCATGGAAATCGTGATAGGGTGTTTACGTTTAAAAATTCGTTTGCCATCGTGTAATTCTTCATACGTTTATTTATTTAGTAGCTGGGATTATGAATTAACAAAAATAATCCAATGCGATTGCACAAAGTATAATTATTCAACAAATGATAATGAATTTTTTTAAATATAATTTTATTACATGGATATTGTTCTGCTACTTATTAAATGTCTTTATTTCCTTTTCTTTATCTGCATATTTTCCATCGTCTTTTTTCTCAGTTTTATTATATGGCCCAAAGGGCTCCGGCCTAGAAATTGATTCTAAAAAGAGCTAAGCATAAGAAAAAAAATTGAGAAATACTGTATTAGAATAATAATGTAAAAGAAAGTTTTACGATGTCCTCACCGTACTTGTTTTATTTCGGTTTTTGTTTTCTGCATGACTTGATTTGTAAAACATGAGTTTAATGAAAACCATTCTAGATTGCCTGGAGAAAAGCATTCCACTGAAGTATAAAAACCGTAGACAGGGCAAAATCTTTCTTAACAATGATAAAAAAAAATTGCAATATTTCAAATTAAAAAGAAATGCAACAGAAAAACAAAATCTTACTTTTCGAAAGGTAAAAAAAAAAAAAAAAATATCTTTAGTAAAAATATAACAACCACGGAAATTCAAGTTTGATAACATTAGGGTTTTTTACTTGGTGATGTTTTATTTTTTTTATTATTTACTAAGATTAGGGATTTTTTATTGTTTTCAGATACAAAAGTGGATGTAATATTAAACAGATTTTTTTAATTTCAACAGAATTATTTTATGATTGTTGTCATGACAATCGTGATACGTTAAACTGTTTAAAAATTCGTTTGCCATCGTGTAATGTTTTACGCGTTGATTTATTTAGTAGCTAGAATTATAAATAAACAGAAAGAATCTAGTGTGATTGCACAAAGTATAATTATTCAACAAATGATAATGAAATTTTTAAAATATAATTTTATTACATGTATATTGTACTACTTCTTATTAAACTTCTTTAGTTCCTTTTCTTTATCTGCATATGTACCGCTGTTTTCTTTCTCAGTTTTATTATAGGCCTAAAGAGCTTCGGACTAGAAATTGATTCTAATAAGATCGAAGTATAAGAAAAAAATTGGGAACTACTGTATTAGAATAATAATATAAAAGAAAATTTTGCGATTACTTTATCGTACTTGTTTTATTTCGGTTTTTGTTTTTCGTATGACTTGATTTGTAAAACATGAGTTTAATAATAATAATTCTAAATTGCCTGGGGAAAAGCAATTCAACGCAGTGTAGAAACTGTAGACAGGGCAAAATCTTTCTTAGCAATGATAAAAAAATAGCAATATTTCAATTTAAAAAGAAATGCAATAGAAAAGCAAAATATTACATTTCGAAAGGTAAAAAAAAGGGGCTTTAGGAAAAATATAAAAACGAGGAAAATTTAACTTTGTTCATATTCGGGATTTTTTTGCTTTAGGATGTTTTACTCTTTTTTTTTTTACTTGCCAAGATTACGGATTTTTTATTGTTTTCAGATACAATAGTGGAAAAAATATAAAGAAGAATTTTTTGAAATCTTAACAGAATTATTTTATGGTTCCTCTCATGGCAATTGTGATAAGTTACTGTTTAAAATTTTGTTTGCTATCATGTTTCTTCATGCGTTTATTTATTTAGTAGCTACTACTATGTGTAAACACAAAGTATCTAGTGGGATTGCACAAAGTGCAATTATTTAAAAAACTAAAATAGGAAACCTATTGGAATTTGGCACAGATTGTAACTACAATTCGAAAATAACACCCTACCGAGGTCTCAAGTATTGAAATGACATGTTTAAAAATAGTGTTAAATAATAGGCATAACGGCCTCCATCTTAGAAATTTATTCTAAAAGTGTATTCCAAAAGAAAAAGTTTGTGAACCACTGTATTGGAATAATATAAAAGAAAGTTTTGCGATGGCTTCAGCAAATTAGTTTTATTTCTGTTTTTGTTTGCTGTATAACTTAATTTGAAAAACTTGAGTTTAATGAAAAGTATTCCAGATTCCCTGGAGAAAAGCATTGCACTGAAGTAAAAAGATCGTAGACAGGGCAAAATCTTTCTTAGCAATGATAGAAAATAGAAATATTCCAACTAAAAAAGATATGCAACAGGAAAGCAAAATATTACTTTTCGAAAGGCAAAAAAAAAGGAGCTTTAGGAAAAATATAAAAACAAAACATATTCAACTTTGTTCAGATTCGGGATTTTTTACTCCAGTATGTTTTATTTTATTTACTTACAAAGATTAGAGATTGTTTACTGCTTATCAGATACATTAGTGGATGGATTATGAAGCAGATTTTTTTAAATTTCAATAGAATTATTTTATGGTTATTGTCATGGCAATCGTAATAAGTTGTTTACTGTTAAAAAATGTTTGTTTGCTATCGCGTAATTCTTCATGCGTTTACTTACTTAGTAGGTAGTATCATGTGTAAACACAAAGTACCTAGTGGGATTGCACAAAGTGCAATCGTTCAAAAAATTAAAATAAGACACTTATTGAAATTTGTGCCAGATTGGAACTACAATTCTAAAATGAGACCCTATCGAAGTCTCAAGTATTGAAATGGCATGTTTAAAAATAGTGTTAAATAATAGGCATAACGGCCTCCATCATGGAAATTTATTCTAAAAAGTGTATCCCAAAAGGGAAAGGTTGTGAAACACTGTATTGGAATAATATAAAAGAAAGTTTTACGATGGCCTAAGAAAATTAGTTTTATTTCGGTTTTTGTTTTCCTTATCACTTAATTTGAAAAACTTGAGTTTAATGAAAATAATTCCAGATTGCCTGGAGAAAAGCATTGCACTGAAGTAAAAAAAAACCGTAGACAGGGCAAAATTTTTTTTAGCAATAATAAAAAAAAATAGAAATATTTCAACTTAAAAAGAAATGCATCATAAAATCAAAATATTTAAAACTTTTCGAAAAGTAAAAAAAAAAAGAGCTTTAGGAAAAATATAAAAAAAGGGGGAATTCAACTTTGTTCAGATTCGAGATTTTTTACTTTTTTTTTTACTTACAAAGATTAGGGATTGTTTACTGTTTTCAGATAAAATAGTGGATTGAATAAAAAACAGATTTTTTAAAATTTCAATAGAATTATTTTATGGTTGTTGTCATGGCAATCGTGATAAATTGTTTACGTTTACAATTCGTTTGCCATCGTGTAATTCTTCATGCGTTTATTTATTTAGTATCGGAAAGAATCTAGTGTGATTGCACAAAGTATAATTATTCAACAAATGACACTGAAAATTTTAAAATAATATTTTATTACATGTATATTGTACTATTAAATGTCTTTATTACCTTTTCTTCATCTGCATATCTACCGCCGTCTCAGTGTTATTATAGGTCTAAAGGGCTCCGTCCAAGAAATTGATTCTAATAAAAGCCCTAGGTATAAGAAATAGATTGAGAACTAGAGTATTAAAATAATATAAAAAAAGTTTTGCGATGGCCCACCGTACATGTTTTATTCCGATTTTTCTTTTCAGCATAACTTGATTTGTAAAACATGAGTTAAATGAAAAGAATTCCAGATTGCCTGGAGAAAAGCATTCCATAGAAGTGTAAAAAACGGAGACAGGGCAAAAATTTTCATAGCAACGAAAATAAAAATAGCAATAAATGTAGCAGAAAACAAAATCTTACTTTTCGCAGGTAAAAAATAAATGAGCTTTGGGAAAAAATATAAAAACAAAGAACCTACAATTTTGTTAAGATTGCAGATCTTTTACATTAGGATGTTTTACTTTTTTTATTTACTTACTTTATGGATTTTTTACTGTTTTCAGATACAATAATGGATGTAATATAAAGCAGATTTAAAAAAAAAATTAATAGAATTATTTTATGGTTCTTCTTATGGCAATAGTAATAAGTTGTTTACTGTTTAAAAATTTGTTTGCCATCATGTAATTCTTCATGCTTTTATTTATTTAGTGGCTAGAATTATGAGTAAAAAGAAAATACCTAGACGGATTGCACAAAAGTATAATTATTCAACAAAAGAAAAAGGTTGCGAAACTCTGCATTGGAATAATATAAAATAAAGTTTTGTGATGTCCTCAGCTACTACTTTTATTTCGCTTTTTGTTTGCTGCATGACTTGATTTGGAAAACTTGAGTTTAATGAAAAAAGAAATTCCAGATTGCCTGGAGAAAAGCATTTCACAGAAGTGTGAAAAACGTAGACAGGACAAAATCTGTCTTAGCAATGATAAAAAAATAGCAATATTTCAACTTTCAACTTAGATAGAAATGCAGCTGAAAAGCAAAATCTTATTTTTTAAATAGTGGAAAAGAAAAAAATAAGAAGTTTTAGGAAATATATAAAAACGAAAAAAATTCAACTTTGTTCAAGTTAGTATTTTTTCCTTTTTTTTTTTTGGGATGTTTTACTTTTTTTTACTAACAAATATAAGAGATTTTTTACTGTTTCCAGAAACAGTAGTAGGTGAAATATAAAGCAGGTTTTTATCACTTTCCAACCCTGTTGAAAAGTGTTTATGACTTCGGTTTGTCTGGCCGTCTGCCGTCTGTCCGTGCTCTAACTCCCGTAAATATGCTCGGATTGCCCTGCAATTTTTATATGTTATTGTCGTTATCTATAGCATGTTCCCTATTTCAACGGAAGTGTGTAGCACTTAATGTTTTTTTAAAGGGACACTCAAACTAATTCCGTTACATTACGGTGTATGGGGAAAAATCATTTTTGGTTTATTTTAATGATGTTACACAATTTCAAACACATTGTAATTGATATATATCAGGAAGGTGCATTACAAGAAGCTTAATATGGAATAGGGTGTGCGTAGCACTTATAGTTACTTTACAGGGACAGTCAAAATAATTCCGTTACATTACGTCTATGGAGAAAAATCGTTTGCGGTTTAACTAAATAATGTTGCATTATTTTAAACGCATTGAAATTTATATATATCACTAAGGTGCATTACAAGAGGTTTACTGCAGTATAGTGTGTGTATAGCAGTCATCGTTCATTTACAGGGACACACAGAAGAATTCTCTTCTATCTGTTAACAATAATTCCTGGAAGTGCGTTTTAAGTTTCTGAACGCGATTTTAAATTTAACTCACATTTTGTCTATTACTTGGTGTGTATGAATTCTGTAGATCTTATACAGGGCAGCACAAAAGTTCGCGAACGCATTTCCGTTTATGGACAGACACTCCAGAAGGAGAATTTTAAACTGTGCTACGCGTTTCCTAACTAAACTAAAATTTAACAACCTATGTAGTATATATACAAATCTATAGATCCTATGCAGGGCTGAATAAAAGTATTCGGATATTTTTCCGAATATTGTATATGTTGGAAATTCCTGAAATTACGTTTTTAAATAGGTTATGCGTTTTTAAAATTGTTTACTTAGATGTTATCTTTCAGCTTATTAAACGGTACCGATATGTAAAATTATTTTGGAAACGTTGGAAAGTGTTACATAATCTATGCTTGACGCATTATTTTTCGTTCTTCTTTTAATTGAACTAGGATTATAGTGTTTGATGGTTATTTCGTGGCAATCGTAATAAATTGTTTACGGTTTGAAAATTCTACTGCCATCGTATATTTAATTCTTCGTGTGTTTATTTATTTAGTAGTTAGGATAATGATTAAACACAAAGTACCTTGTGGTATTCCACAAAGTAGAATTATTCAATGAATGAAAAAGGTTGAGAGCCACTGTATTGGAATAATATAAAACAAGTTTTGCGATGCCCTCAGCATACTAGTTTTATTTAATTAATTAATTAATTTTTTTCTTTTTTTTTTGCCTGCTGACTTGATTTGGAAAACTTGAGTTTAAAGAATTTTTAGAAATTTATTTTAAAAAAGGCTTTACGAAAAGGTTGATAACCACTGTATTGAAATAATAAAAAAAAATTGCGATACCCTCAACATACTAGTTTTATTTTGCTTATTTGTTTATTTGTTTGTTTGTTTGTTTGAAGCATGACTTGATTGGGAAAACTTAAGTTTAAAGGTTTTTTTAGAAATTTATTTTAAAAAGAGCTTCTCAAAACGAAAAGGTTGAGAACCACTGTATTGCAATAATATAAAAGAAAATTTTGCGATGGCCTCAGCACACTATTTTTATTTCGGTTTTTGTTTGCCGCATGACTTGATTTAGAAAACTTGAGTTTAATGAATTTTTAGAAATTTATTTTTAAAAAAGCTTCTCAAAAGTAAAGGGTTGAGAACCACTGCATTAAAATAATATAAAAATAAAGTTTTTGATCCCCTCAGTATACTAGTTTTATTTTTTTGTTTGTATGCTGCGTGACTGGATTTGGAAAACTTGAGTTTAATGGTATTTTAAAAATTTATTTTAAAAAGAGGCTCCCAAAAGAAAAAGGTTAAGAACCACTGTAATGGAATAATGTAAAAGAAAGTTTTACGATGGCCTCATAATACTAGTTTTATATCGGTTTTTCTTTTCTGCGTGACTTGACTTCGAAAATTTGAGTTTAAGGAATTTTATAAATTTATTTTAAAAATGGCTTTCCAAAAGGAAAAGGTTGAGAACCACTTTATAGGAATAATGTAAAAGAAAGTTTTACGATGGCCTCACCATACTAGCTTTATTTCGGTTTTTCTTTTCGAAAATTTGAGTTTAAGGAATTTTTAAAAATTTATTTTAAAAATGGCTTTCCAAAAGGAAGAGGTTGAGAACCACTTTATTGGAATAATATAAAAGAAAGTTATGCGAGGGCCTCAGCATACTAGTTTTATTTTGTTTTTTATTTGCTGCATGATTTGATTAGGAAAAATTGAGTTTAAGGAAAATAATTCCATATTGCCTGGAGAAAAGCATTCCACTAACGTGTAAAAAACGTAGATTTTCAAATATTTCTTAGCAATGATAAAAAAAAAAGAAAAAAATAGCAATATTTCAGCTTAAAAAGAAATGCAGCAGAAAAACAAAATTTTACTTTCCGAAAGGTAAAAATATTAGCTTTTGGTAAAAACATAGACATGAAGGAAGCTCAAGTATCGTAAGATTACGTATTTTTTACTTTATTATGTTTTACTTGTTTTTGCGTACTAAGTTTGGGGATTTTTTACTGTTTTCAGATACAAGAGTGGATAAAATATAAAGCAAATATTTAAATTTTAGTAGAATTATTTTATGGTTGTTGTCGTATCAATCTTGATAATTTGTTTACGGTTTAAACTTTTTTTGACATCGTGTAGTTTTTTAAGCGTTTATTACTTACCCATCATACGTAGTATAGGGTAAATCTTGTAATCGTTTTGAAAACCGAAATTTTTTTTTGACGGATTTACACGTTTTGGACACTGGCGATACAGGAAAACCTATTTTTAGAAAAAAAAATTGCCGTCCGTCTGTGTGTCTATATGTCTGTGTGTTTGTGTGTCTGTATGTCTGTAAATATTCTATTTCCCTAAAAAATTGTGATAGAGACTTGAAATTGGTATGTACTTTGGTATGTACTTTGTATGTAATAATGGGAAGAAGGTTATTGAATTTCAGTAACCTCGATTGTCCGGAACTATTTTGTTCGGACTCTCGAAATATTCGTTCTGATAAAAGGTACATAAAAATTCTCGAAATAGTTTATTTTAAGGAGTGAATATAAAAGAAAATAAAAAAACATAAATTTTGCATAAAGCATGAAGTCGATCGGATAATTAGTAGCCGAGATATTTGGAATCCTATTTTCCTCACTCTTCGATTTTTCATGCACCTGTATTTCATCCAAATTTCAATTCAAAGATATATTTTAATTGGAAATGAGACGCTTAATCCGATGCAATAAACCGCTAGTTAGGATTATTGTTTTTGGAGTTATAAGGATGTTTCTTTTAAGCGATTCAGTAATCGAGCCCTTAAAGTTTATGACGTCATCAAGCCACGATTTTAATCGATTTGCAATGCATTTTATAAGTAGTTTACATATTTTTTATTTTAATATTTTACATTATGCCTATCCATGATGGGTAAGTATTACGGTGGCCCCCAACGACTAATTTTATGGTTGTTGTCGTGTCAATCTTGATAATATGTTTACGGTTTAAACTTTTTTTTTGTCATTCTAGTAATTTTTTAAGCGTTTATTTATTTAGAAGCTTAGGATTATGGGTCTAGTGCGATTCCACAAAGTATAATTATTCAACAAATGACACTGAAAACCCCATTCAAAACTGGCCCAAACTGAAAGTACAATTCGAAAATGACACCCTTTCGAGCTCTCAAATATTCAACTGGCACAGTATGTTTAAAAATAGCGGTGATGTAAGTGAAAAGAGATGATACAGTATGGAATGGCACAGAATATTTGCAATTTTTGTGTATAATAGTTGAGGTGTATGATGTCTGTAATTTGTGATTCTATAAATAATCGAAAACAAATCAAATCTACTCATAACTAATAAAAACTAGTCGTTGGGGACCACCGTAATACTTACCCATCATGGCTATGCATAATATAAAATATGAAAATAAAACATGTGTAAACTATTTATAAAATACATTGCAACTCGAATAAAATCATGACTTGATGACGTCCTAAACTTTAAATGCTCTATTACTGAATGGCGCAAAAGAAACATCCTTATAACTCCAAAAATGATAATCCTATTAACTAACGGTTTACTGCGTCGGATGAAGCGTCTCATTTCCAATTAAAATATATCTGTAAATTGAAATTTGAAGGAAATACAGGGTCATGAAAAATCGAAGAGTGTGGAAAGTAGGATTCCAAATATCTCGGCAACTCATGATCCGATCAACTTCATTCTTTATGCAAAATTTATGTTTTTTAATGTCTTTTAGATTTACTCCTTAAAATAAACAATTTCGAAATATTTTATATACCTTTTATCAGAACGAATAGTTTGAGAGTTCGAAAAAAATAGTTCCGGATCATCGAGGTTACTGAAATTCCACAAGCTTCTTCCCATTATTACATACTAAGTACATACCCAATTTCAAGTCTCTATCTCAATTTGTTCGGGAGATAGAGCGTTTACAGACACACAGATGGACGGCAATTTTTTTTCTAAAAATATGTGTTTTGGAATCTCCAGTGTCTGAAACGTGTAAATCCGTCAAAAAGAAAATTTCGATTTTCAAAACGATTACAAGACTTACCCTAAACTGCGTATGATGTGTATGTAAAAATGATGATTTTAAAGTACTTACTTCAAATGGTGAGAAATTTCGTCGTAAAAATTAAAAAATAAATGTTTTGCTGGAACCAACCTTATAGCACAAAAGGATAGGAGATACAGAGTGCCACCCTAAAATTGGAAGACAGTAGGCAGGTGCCGGTGGTGGGGAGAGTCCCAGGAAATATAAAGAAGCTCTCCGAAGGGTGTTCGGACCCAGCTCACAGAGTCAAATCTTTAAAAGTTTTAAGGGTGTTCTTAAAAATATAATTTTTAAAGCCAAACTTTCTGACACATTTACGAATTTGCTTTTAAGTGCAAAAGCACACTGTAAAAAGTGACCAATGTTTCTTATTTTATGAAAATATACTATAACCACGAACAAAAATATAATATAATCTTCTGAGTTATCCGAAATTCTGAATAGCGTGTTGTTCTATTGTCTTTTGAATCCCCAGAAACCAATACATTTCCAAAATTTAAAGAATTCTTTATAAAAACAAAGTGTTTTTCGCTGCCCGTATTTTTCAGAAACGTTTCCGAAGGGTTTTTATAGTGTATTAATGAGTGTCCTCAGCCTGGAATACCTGTTTTTCGAATGTCATCAATTCTCAAGTAAACGTTTTCAGCCGCATAAGTTAATTTATACATGAAAGAGTAAAGAAATAATCTTCATTTTAATGTTATTGTTAACGCTGTTCATTTTGCATGTTTGTTTGTTAAACATATTTTTGAGCATGAAAATGTTTACTTGAGAATTGATAGCAGCGAAAAATATTTTGTTCTTATAAATAATTCTTTAAATTTTGGAAATGTATTGGTTTCTGGGGATTCAAAAGACAATGGAACACGCTATTCAGAATTTCGGATAACTCAGAAGATTATATTCTATTTTCGTTCGTGGTTATAGTATATTTTCATAAAATAAGAAACATTGGTCATTTTTTACAGTGCAGGCAACTTGCAAACATGAATATAGAATTGATTTAAAACTGGATAGTTTATATATATTTCAATAAACTAATTGCATCTAGAATAATAAGCATTTGTTGTCTGAAAACGACATTTACAGAACTGTCACATTCAGAAATTCGGCCGCTAACTGTGCTCTTTCTGAAATAACCTCTTCCTTTATCGAAAAATGAAGACAAAAATCCATTTCATAGTTTCTCAGAAAAAAAAAAAAAAAAAAAAAAAACATGTATCAATTTCCTCCGTTTCAGAACAAAAATGAATTCAAGAATGTATCATATAAAATATCCAGTTAGCACTAAAATAAAAAATACAAATGTTTCTGAATCTACCAACATCGTATATATTATTTCTGTTGTCAGCATCCCTTTTTCTATGCATTTAAGAAAAGAACAACAACGAATGAAGTATCATTCGCAAGGTTTTTGAACCGGATACTAACATAGTGCTCTCACATTACATTAAGAGGATCCGGGACACAAAAATCGTCAAATTTTAGAAAAATATTTTATTGTATTAAAAAATTCTCTGTTTTTATCCGTTTAAAACGACGTTTAAATCATGTTTCTATCTTAAATAGAACAGGATATATTAATTTTTTGTTTCAAAAATCTAGCTTTCAAGTAGTGGTTGTTATGGAAACGTTTTCTCGTTTTTCTGCATGATGGGTTCTTTCACGCATTCTCGTCTTTAAATCGTTATAAGTCAAAAACAAATAAAGATAAATTGTTCAAACTTTGAACATGCCTTTTTCAGTTATTTTACTTTAATTTTGATTCAAGAAATTAAAAAAAAATATTTACTTTTGAAAATATGACTTTTTTTAAATATGTTACATCATTTTTTTTTAAGTTTTTACTTTAAATATTTTAAATATTTATTTTAATTAATATTTTTTTAAATGCTGAATCAAAATTAAAATTTATATATTTCTGTTTATTTAAATGAAAAAAATTAAATTCTACAAATAATAATTCCAGTTATAACAATTTTAAATTACCCCCCCCCCCCACCTTTTTAAAATAAATTTTAATTAAAAAAATTTTTAAGTTAAACAAATAGTACAATATATATATATAAAGTATCATTTCTCCGCACGGGTTTATTTTATTTTTATGGTTAGAAAGCAAAACTGAAATTGAAAAGTTTAGAAGAAATACACGCCATCGATTGAACGAAGCAATGGTATTTCACGTGTAAACTAAAAGGTATGCTTTGTTTATAACTTAAGCATTTTCAGCTACTAAATTGAATTTAGGCACTCAAGAGTAACAAAATGATATTAATTTTAATCTTAATGCCAAATGCTCATGTTTGTCTGTAAAACATGTTTGTTGAACATGAAAATGTTTACTTGATAATGGATAGCATTGAGAATGACATCCGAAAAACCTACATTCTGGATGAAGACAACTAATTAACACACTATGAAGACAACTCGGAAATGTTTCCGAAAATCAGAGGCAGCAAAAGAAACTTTGTTTTTATAAATATTTCTTTAAATCTCAAAAATATATTGATCTCTGAGGTTTTTAAAGATAAAGAACGCTTTTCGGAATCGCTAGTAACTTTGGAGAGGTTATCGTATAGTTTTGTTACGGGGTTATATTAGATCGGGTGCACCATAGATTCGTTAACATTTTAAATATTCATTAAAAAGGAACAAATGATTCTAAAAAATTGCGGTTTGCACGGATTTGATGAGAGGAAGATAGGATTTATTTTAATAACAACAAAGGTTGTGGTTCAAAAATTTACCGATAGATGGCGCTGGCATGCATAATATGAAGTATATTGGTACAAATCAGGCTGGGGATAAAATACCTCGATGCACATAGATTCTTCATTTGATACCAGCGATATGCTGTCTTTACCAAATCAGGCGGTTTTGGTTTCGCTCAAAAACGGGGAATCAGCAACCAGCGCATTTGGAAAATTTCGCAAGGAAAAAGAACTTGAGACGAGAAAAGGGTCCTTTCCATATGCTGGGATACCAGAGCTTTCCAGAGTTTGGAGGAATGTGTTTTTTACTACACTGATGTCCAAAAATTAAGGACACTTTCGATTTCAGGCGATTTGTCGAATATCTACTGAAATTCGTGACAAAATGCCCTTGAACTTTGAGAATGTAAAGAACATGTTTGACTTCATGTTTTTCAGTGAAGATTGAGCCGCGAGAAGAATTAGGGGAATAAAATAATATTTGCGTTTCCCCAAGAAACTGAAAATGCTCAAAATGGTCAGACACTGTAGCAAAAGACTATTTAAGTCCTGTTCAATGTTTTTGTGCATTTGTGTAAGAATAGTACGCATATTCTTAAAGATGTTAACGTTTTTGTGAAATTTTCAAATGTTTCTGTTTATAGTATACAGAGGTCTCAACCGAATTTAACACCGCTTTCTGAAAACGTGACAAAGAACAGTAGAAATAGCATAATGAAATTAAAAGATGAATATTTTGGAATATTTGTTGAGATATGAGTATTTGTATGCAAGAAATTTTAACTGCGAATGCGCGAACTATACCAAAGATTTTTTTTTTCATTATTTGGTAGTCAATTTTATAGAGCAACTTATATAAAAAGTCAATTCAAATATCGCGAAAATTCAGAAAGACGGAAGCGACATAGTGAGTAGTTTCTAAAAGTAACTGGATTATAAAGGATTTTCCTCCAATTTTTCATTCAGCTCACTGTATCGCCGGTATCTTTCTGAGATTTCACGATATTTAACTGGTCTTTTTATATAAGTTTGCTCTATAGAATTGATAACCAAATCATGACAAAAAATCTTTGCTGTAGTTTGCGCAAGCGCAGTTAAAATATATTTCATACAAATACACATATCTCATCGAATAATCAATTTGTTAATCTTTTAATTGCAGTATACTATTTCTACTGCTCTTTGTCAGGTTTTCGGAAGGTGGTGTTAAATTTGGGTGAAAACTCAGTATTCTATAAACAAAAAACATTTGAATTTTTCACAGAAACGTTAACATCTTCACGAATATACGTGCTATACTTACACAAATGCACACAAATGTTGAACAGGCCCTACATAGTCATTTGCTACAGTGACAGACCATTTTGAGCATTTTCCGTTACTTGGGTGATTGCAAATATTATTTTATTATTAAAATTATTATTGTCCCACTTCCTTTAATTGTCCTCGTGACAAAATCTTCACTGGAAATTATGAAGTCAAACATTTTATTTACATTTTTTAAATTCAAGGACAATTCGTAAAGAATTTCAGTAGATATTCGACAAAACGTCTAAAATCGAAAGAGTCCGGTCACTGCCCCTTAGTTTTTGGACATCAGTGTATAAACTTAATTTGCATACATCTGCTTCATATTATGCAATGCATGCCAGCGCCATCTATTGGTAATTTTTTGAACCACAACTTTTCATGTTATTAAAAAAATCCTATCTTCCTCTAATCCCATTCCTTCAAACCTCAATATATTAGCATAATTGTTTTCTCTTTAATGAATCTTTAAAGTTTTAACGACATTTGGGTGCACCAGGTATTTTTTTAAGGGGTGTTTTATTTTTCATCATAGATATATGAAATTTTGTGCATATATACATTTCACCATAAGTACACTAGCGTGAAAAAATTAAGGACGGAGCTGATAAATTAGCATAAAAGTCAAAAAAGGCAACAGAACTAAATTAAAGACCAATCAAGGGATAGACCTGAAACAAATGCAGCAGGACATGCCCATATATATGCATATGGCGTAAAAGGAGGAGGTGCTAAGGGGCTAAAAGGACAGAGGCGGTGACCGTTCAGAAATTTGGTGAAATCTATTGCACTGTGTAAAGTGATTTCAGCTACGTTTTTTTTTATATTATTGTGTGATATGGCCAAGAGGCAATCCAGAACATGTCATCTGGATGACCTTACACGAGGTCGAATCATTGGGAAGTTGGAAGAAGGTCGAAGTGCGACAAGTGTGGCACCAGAGTTCGGTATCTCTCATAGCATCGTTTCACGAGTCTGGAGTGCATTTCAAACGAAGGGAACAGCTGTCCGAGCATTCATCAGTGGTCGTCCACGCGCAACAACAACATCGGAGGACCGTTATATTGTCCTACAGGCGAAATGAAACAAGCGTCAGACAACTGGAGTAATCACAAGGCAGATGGAGCAGACTACTGGCCATCGGATATCACGATTTACCGTGGCTAGGAGGCTGCACAAAGGAGGCCTGTATGCACGACTACCAGTACGGTGTGTACCACTAACGCCTGCTCGTCGGAGACGCAGGTTTCTGTAGTGTCAGGAACACAAGAATTTGACACAACAGTAGTGGGGTCGAGTACTCTTTACGAATGAGAACCGATTTAGTATGACGAGCGATTCTGGACTTATACACATCTGGAGAGAGCAGGGAACACGTAATCACCCCTCCAACATCATCGAAAAGGACCGTTTTGGAGGTCACGGAGTTCTTGTTTGGGGTGGTATCATGCTTGGTAGCCGGACGGACCTCCACGTATTCCAAGGAGGTTCAGTCTCTTGTGCCCGCTACTGCGCCGAGATTCTCTTGCCTCACGTGCGTCTTTTTAGAGGTGCTGTGGGTCTGGACTTCCTCTTCATGGACGACAACGCTCCCCCTCACCGTACAGCGGCTGTCGAAGAGCTCCTGGAGAGTGAAGATATTGAACGCATGGATTGGCCTGCAAAGTCCCCGGACCTTAATCCCATAGAACACGTGTGGGACCGCCTCGGGAGACGCTTGGCATCACGTGATCAGACGTCAGCAACGATTCCGGAGCTGAAATTGACGTTATAAGAGGAATGGGACTCTATTCCTCAAGAGCTACTAGACAACCTTGTCCTCAGCATGGACAGACGTTGCAAATCCTGCATCGCAATCAGGGGGGATCATATCCCCTATTAGAGACTGAATTTTTCCTGCCAGGTGCTTGTAAGATGGACGCTTCTGTCTTCTCTGCATTTGTACTCCAAGTGACCTTTTCAATAAAGTTCTTTTATATCCTTTTGATTCTTTGTTTTGATAGTTTTTATCACTTGTCCCATATTTTCACATCTTGAAAATCTTATGGTATGATTTTGGTCGATGCGGAAATCTTCTGCGCGATGTTACATTCGAAAAACCCTCTCGTCCTTAATTTTTGCACACCAGTTTATGTCTCTAATCTTAATATAATTTAATTTAAAAAAAATAAATTTATAAACCAAATTTTAAAAGGCTCCTTGCGTCTTAATTTTTAAGATATCTCCTCGATTTGGCATTTGGATCACTTAAAACTATATTACATACAAAGCTGTGTATCAGTTACTTAATACCTTGAATAGTTAATTTTTGAGAGAGATTTTTGTGATGTCCATTCCGATTTTCATCAATATTTAGCATTTTAATAAATCATACATCAAATTTAAATATCTTAACAAAGTCTAACTGTAAAATACATACACAGTTTTATTGTAAACAGTATCAGGATCCCTGCTTACCAATTTCATGAATTTTGATGAACAAAAATTAAGACGTATGGACCATTTCAAAAATCTAAAAGACGTGTAAAATTTGTATTGAGAAAAACAGGTATAAAATTTAACAAAGCACCGAACCATGCATTGTATAAAGAAAATCAGACGCTTGTAACTTGGTGGAAAATCATCGCAGCTGCATGCAGTTTTTCTCAAATGGTTCAATACAAACTCAAGAATAATAATGCATACAAAAATCAATTTCGATTTTTGGGTCGATTTTTGATCCAATAAAGGTCCAAAAAATGCAGTTTTTCTCAAATGGTTCAATACAAACTCAAGAATAATAATGCATACAAAAATCAATTTCGATTTTTGGGTCAATTTTTGATCCAATAAAGGTCCAAAAAATGCAGTTTTTCTCAAATGGTTCAATACAAACTCAAAAATAATAATGCATACAAAAATCAATTTCGATTTTTGGGTCGATTTTTGATCCAATAAAGGTCCAAAAAATGCAGTTTTTCTCAAATGGTTCAATACAAACTCAAGAATAATAATGCATACAAAAATCAATTTCGATTTTTGGGTTGATTTTTGATCCAATAAAAGTCCAAAAAATGCAGTTTTTCTCAAATGGTTCAATACAAACTCAAGAATAATAATGCATACAAAAATCAATTTCGATTTTTGGGTCGATTTTTGATCCAATAAAGGTCCAAAAAATGCAGTTTTCTCAAATGGTTCAATACAAACTCAAGAATAATAATGCATACAAAAATTAATTTCGATTTTTGGGTCGATTTTTGATCCAATAAAGTTCCACGTACCCTTAACGAAGCATCTGTCTTTTTTTTACAGTGTTGAGAATAACCTTAATTGTAAACATTCTAATTCCGATTATCCTTTCTGTCAGAATAAAAAACCTTATAACTACAAAAGTTTCACGAAGAATGACTAATATTGGACTATTTTTCGGCGTATATAGCACCTTTCGTTAAGTACATACTTATGATATATTGCCCGCGAAATGAAGTTAATAGTGTTCACGTCGGTAAAGTGTTGACGATCATAAAGAATAAGCTCTTGCCCTTCTAAATCGTTTTTTCTACCCATAAACACTTTGTCTGAAATATGATGATGAAAAAATATTGCTTTTTCTAGGTAATGGATGAATAGGATAGAATAGAAGAATAAGTCAGTGCTTTTGAAAGAGATTATTTGGAAATTCAGTCATTTGATTTATTTCAGAGAAAACAATTTATCATGTTTTTTAGGAGACAATAATAGTTGCGAAACATAACGGAAATTAGCTGATATAGCCCTAGCTTTTTTCTCAGGGACTACTGAATCGATTTCACCATTTTTTTTGGTATTATGATTATGCATTTTGTTCATGTTATTTTTTTTGAAAAAGTAATAGTTTTTTAAAAAGGTTAATTTAAAAAATTAAGGAGTTTTTCATTTTTAAATAGCTTGCACAAATCGGGCTTAAGAAAGTCAAATTTGTTGGCCAATGATATAAACAGCTATGTAAACAAAACTAAAGAACTATCATGCTTGTTTATCTATGTATTAAAATTCATAATTCTGATTACACGCATTAGATAAATTATGTTTGTATACACTCTAAAGATGACATTTTCAAAACTGAGCAAATAATACTCCAATCTATGTCAAAATGGCTCCGAATCAAAATTACCCAAGTTTGAAAAATGTATATACTCATTTCTGAAAACATGAACACTCAAGAGTAAAACCTCATGTGCTCCTATTTGAGTATATGTCCATGTTTCAAAAATGAGTATGAAATGACTCCTATGTGCTCATTTTTGAGTATTTCCATGTTCTAAAAATGTGTTTGAACTGATTGTAATCATTTTTGAGTATGTCTATGTTTCAAAAATGAGTATGAACTGACCTCTATGTGCTCAGTTTTGAGTATGTCCATGTTTCAATATTCTGAGTATATCTGGTATTTCAGAATCGAAAGTATTGGGTCGTCCTATTTGAAACAAAAAGTTTCATAGCAAAATGAAACATCGATTTACTCAGATTTGAAGGTTCATTTTTCTCAGTGTGTAAAATTAGATAAATGTCTTCAGTATATTAAACAAATTGTATAAATATTGAAAAAATTGCTTCGGTGTAAGAAACTGTCAACAGTTTTAAGAAAATGCGTGTGAAAAATATCCTTCCCCTGGGTCATTTTCTGTATCTCTCCACCACTCCTATAAGAGGATGTGACTTACCTTTCCGAGTAGTTCTCTTGAAAAGAGGTTGTGACACAAAAGTTAACAGCCACAACAATTTGTTCAAAGCTATAGAAAGTGTATCTAGAAGTCTAGCGGGCAGTCTTAGTTAAAAGCAGTCAAATAATAAGGTAGAATCACTAAAAACGGAGAGAGGAAATGCTTTCCCCAAGATACTCACTAAATTGAAATACTTAGCTCAAATCAAAATGGCCTTGCTGATAGTTCAACGAGAATAAAAGACAAGCTTCTTTAGCTCACCGCAAGGGAACACTTGCCCATAAAACCACAATTTTCCCCTTACGTCCTAAAGTGATCTTACACATCCTGTACTTGCCACATCCCATAGGAACTATATACTGGATATCCTGAGAATATGAAGATCGAATTATCCAATTTAATTCACCTTATAAAATTCCATACATTCTGTTTTCTGACGCACACGCGCATTAAACTTCTTCTACCGTTTATTTTCATCTTCCTTCATCCTAAGATTGTCCAAAAATTGTCATAAAGAGCTATCACCAGGACATATACAGGTGTGACATTGTGACAGCAAGAGGATGTTATCTGTTTGTAGGACAATTTCAATCATTCAGAGAATATGGATTATATCGAATATGATATCCTCTGGATATTTTTAAAAAGTCGGTGTCTGAGCTGTAACAGTGAAATATCACTAGAAAAATGAATGCTGCAATCACTTTGATATTACTATAAAAGGATGGATTGGCGGGGATTACAACAGTCTTTTATTCATAAACACTAAATTGAACTTCTTACGACACTGGGGGAACTTTCGGCCGTAAACCCTTGTTCAAAATGCTAGTAGACAAATTCATCTTGCAGTTAACACGCGAAGAACTCAACTGTGTTCAAATCTAGATTAAATTTCCAATAAAGACGTGATGCATCTAAATACATCCAATATAACTTCTACCACAGTATATGTAGCAGCTAAACAACCCCAGATTACCTAATGATCATATTAGTGCACAAAATAATTGGGAGAATGATATTCTTGGAGATTCAGATATACTTTGCGAAGCTTAAAGATATGACAGCGTTGATAGCTCACTCATGCACAAATGTTAGAATTCAGAACACCACGATCGCATGTAAAAACTCAAAACTCACTCGACCGTAGACTACCTTTATAAAAGAGTAGCTAGAACCACGTTACAAGGGAAGTATCTGACTTTAAAGGAAGTTGGAAGACTCTCCTTCTGACACTGAGTTATCTCCCGAATAAATTACGTTTTCTTGTTCTTTGACTGTAATAATTATAATACATTTTTCGCACAATTTTTGAAATCCTTATCCGCTGTTAGATATTCAGAAAACCTTACATTTTCGCATATAATTTTTTGAAATCCGTAATTCTATCATCCTTTTGTCATACTAATATACGGCATGATTCCTTGTTCAGCTATGAACCTTGCACAGAAAACCAATTTATTATCGTTTCCTATTTCACGGCATTCCATGCACAGTGTAAAAAAAAAAAAAAAAAATCCGCTGATTGACAGTACATTTTCCGTATTTTTACGTTTTTTTTTTTTTTTTTTTTTTTTTTCGATGAGAGTGATTTCGTGAATATATCCTTGACAGATAATTCTATATTTTCATTTTCTCTGTATCTGTAATATTTGTTTTAATACATTTCAAAAGGAAAGCAAATCCGTAATAATCCGAAAATTGTACTGTCGAAATACGGAAATTCTTTTTAGAGTGTAAAAATATATAAAAGAATACCAACGTTTACCAAAAACGAGAAATTGGCTGGATTTTTAGCACTACTATCTATCAAGGATATTCGATAATCCATATTCTCTACTTTCTGACATATTCACGAAATCGTTTCATTGGAGAAAAACATATCCGTTAAAATACGGATATTGTACTGACAATTAACGCATTTTTTTCACCAATGGTTGACAACAACATAAGTCCTTGCAATAAATATTATCTGTTCTAAGAGTCTCTAGTAATATCTGAGCTTTTTTCTTTTCTTTCTTTCTTTCTTTTTTAATTTTTAAGACATGTTTTTTTTTGGTTCGCACTACCAAACGAGTTTTAACATTAGTTCAATAGAAGATTTTCAGAACTTTATGATTATCCACTGCAAAACTTCAAAAAAACCTTGACACATTTAAAACATTTTTGAAACAAAATATATATAAGATAGAAACTAGAAATTCACGTATGTGTTACTTGAAATATTAGAGGTTTTTTTTTTTTTAATATAGTCAATAAATTTCAATATGTGCACTTTTCGTGGCACGGAGAATAACTAGTCGATAATCTATCTCGGACCATGTGCGTTCCAACATAGATTGCGGGACACATGAAATTGCAGCAATTATGCGTGTTTTCTGTTCTTCCACACTGTTCACTTTTGTTCAAGGTTGTTTCATCCGTGAAAATGATGTTTTTAAAAAAATCTCTATCTTATTCCAGATAATTGAGCATTTGCAAAGTGAAGTCAAAACGACGAGGTTTGTCATTCCTTTGTAAATTTTCCAGTACCTGCACTTTATACGAATGAAGGCGAAGTTTCTTATGAAGCACGCGATGCACTGTTGGAAATGGAATTGGTAATTTCCTCGCGGCAGTGCGTACCGATATCTGCGGACTACGAGAAAAAGCTTGGCCATTCTGTAAAGTTTGCTATCACGGAACAACTAGCGCCATCTGTTGATTTTTTTGATGCAGAAAAAAAACTCCAATATTTAAAGCAACACATACGTGAATTTCTAGTTTCTATCTTGCATATTTTTTTACATAACATTTAAAATGTGACAAGGTTTTTTGATACACCCTGTATATTTGTGACACTGTATTTTCAACATATTTTTCGACACTTTTCTCTTGTAAAAGTTTTTATTTTTTTACATTTAGTTTATAAAACACTTCGTTTTAAACATTCTTTATATACACACGTTAATTATGTACCCTGTAATATACTTACAACACTGTAATACATTTTTCAACATATTCTTGAATTTTTTTCTCTTGTAAATACTATTAATATTACGTAAATATGTGTAGAAACAGTGTACGTACGAGTTTTGTATTAAGATAAGGCTCAATGAGAAATATTAAAGTCTTTTTTTTTAAATTTACTTTATAAAACACTTCGTTAATTATATATTCTCGTTAATTATATACTCACGTTAGTATATACTCACGTTAATTATACACTCACGTTATAATATACTCACGCTAATTATATACTCATGTTATTACATACTCACGTTAATTATATAACCTGTAATATATTTTCAACACTGTAATATATTTTTCAACAGATTCTTCTACTTTTTCCCTTGTAAACTCTCTTAATATTACGTAAATATGTGTAGAAGCCGTGTACGTGAAAGTTTTGTATTAAGATAAGGCTCAATGAGTTACATAAAAGTTTTTTATTTGCATTTAGTTTATAAAACACTTCGTTAATTATATACTCAGGATAGAAATCACAAATATCCCTGATATATTGCTCTCGAGATGGAGTTAATAGTTTTCGCGTCGCAAAAGTTTTGAAAACTATATAAACATAAGTGGAAGCTTTTGCTCTTATAAATCACTTTTCGTCTCATAAACTCTTTATCTAAAGTATGATGTTAGGGAAAGGCTGGAAAATATTGACTTTTCTATGTAATGGTTAAAACAGGATGAAATAGAAATATAAGAAGTTGTTTCTAAACTAGAATTTCTGAAAACTCAGTTATTTGGTCGAATTTCACTACTAACCTGTGGAATACATTTTAGAAAATGTGTAAAAATGGACAAATTTTTCCTCTTTAAATTTGAGCGTTAAAACAAGAAATAGGTTATTTTGTAAAAAATAAAATAAATAAACGAAATACTTACTATATTTAAATTTTCACAAGTATCAGAAAAATTAATTGATTATAGTTATATTTTACTCAACGATCTAACTCAACCATTAACATTAAAAAATAGTAAATTAAATTACATTACACAAAAAGAAAACGAACTCACGTAATAGAACTACTGACTTTTCTCCTGCCCGAGTTCGGGTGTTTCAAATAATGACGCGTTTGAGTTGCTCGAACTAGATTCGAGCGTCACTGTCAAGGGATTAAAGCAACAGCGGACAATAAAAAACTATTTTGCTTCTAAATCAATGGATATGAAACTGGGAATAATTAGATAGTGTTATTTATAAATGAAAAATACGAAATTAAAAATAAGATGCAAAAGATAATTAATTAAGATGCTGATTATTTTTTTAATTAATTATTCAATTTTAAAATATTTCAAACACATTCATTTTTCACTCAGAGCCAAACTTTTCATTCACAATTATAACAGAAGTTGGTAAATATTTTTTATTTGTAATCATTTACCATTACCATTATAAAAATAGTAAATTAAATTACATTACACAAAAAGAAAACGAAGTCGCGTAATAGAACTACTGACTTTTCTCCTGCCCGAGTTCGGGTGTTTCAAATAATGACGCGTTTGAGTTGCTCGAACTAGATTCGAGCGTCACTGTCAAGGGATTAAAGCAACAGCGGACAATAAAAAACTATTTTGCTTTTAAATCAATGTATATGAAACTGGGAATAATTAGATAGTGTTATTTATAAAAGAAAAATACGAAATTAAAAATAAGGTGCAAAAGATAATTAATTAAGATGCTGATTATTTTTTTTAATTAATTATTCAATTTTAAAATATTTCAAACACATTCATTTTTCACTCAGAGCCAAACTTTTCATTCACAATTATAACAGAAGTTGGTAAATATTTTTTATTTGTAATCATTTACCATTACCATTATAAAAATAGTAAATTAAATTACATTACACAAAAAGAAAACGAAGTCGCGTAATAGAACTACTGACTTTTCTCCTGCCCGAGTTCGGGTGTTTCAAATAATGACGCGTTTGAGTTGCTCGAACTAGATTCGAGCGTCACTGTCAAGGGATTAAAGCAACAGCGGACAATAAAAAACTATTTTGCTTTTAAATCAATGGATATGAAACTGGGAATAATTAGATAGTGTTATTTATAAAAGAAAAATACGAAATTAAAAATAAGGTGCAAAAGATAATTAATTAAGATGCTGATTATTTTTTTTTATTAATTATTCAATTTTAAAATATTTCAAACACATTCATTTTTCACTCAGAGCCAAACTTTTCATTCACAATTATAACAGAAGTTGGTAAATATTTTTTATTTGTAATCATTTACCATTACCATTATAAAAATAGTAAATTAAATTACATTACACAAAAAGAAAACGAAGTCGCGTAATAGAACTACTGACTTTTCTCCTGCCCGAGTTCGGGTGTTTCAAATAATGACGCGTTTGAGTTGCTCGAACTAGATTCGAGTGTCACTGTCAAGGGATTAAAGCAACAGCGGACAATAAAAAACTATTTTTATTCTAAATCAATGGATATGAAACTGGGAATAATTAGATAGTGTTATTTATAAATGAAAAATACGAAATTAAAAATAAGATGCAAAAGATAATTAATTAAGATGCTGGTTATTTTTTTTATTAATTATTCAATTTTAAAATATTTCAAACACATTCATTTTTCCCTCAGAGCCAAACTTTTCATTCACAATTATAACAGAAGTTGGTAAATATTTTTTATTTGTAATCATTTACCATTACCATTATAAAAATAGTAAATTAAATTACATTACACAAAAAGAAAACGAAGTCGCGTAATAGAACTACTGACTTTTCTCCTGCCCGAGTTCGGGTGTTTCAAATAATGACGCGTTTGAGTTGCTCGAACTAGATTCGAGCGTCACTGTCAAGGGATTAAAGCAACAGCGGACAATAAAAAACTATTTTGCTTTTAAATCAATGGATATGAAACTGGGAATAATTAGATAGTGTTATTTATAAAAGAAAAATACGAAATTAAAAATAAGGTGCAAAAGATAATTAATTAAGATGCTGATTATTTTTTTTAATTAATTATTCAATTTTAAAATATTTCAAACACATTCATTTTTCACTCAGAGCCAAACTTTTCATTCACAATTATAACAGAAGTTGGTAAATATTTTTTATTTGTAATCATTTACCATTACCATTATAAAAATAGTAAATTAAATTACATTACACAAAAAGAAAACGAAGTCGCGTAATAGAACTACTGACTTTTCTCCTGCCCGAATTCGGGTGTTTCAAATAATGACGCGTTTGAGTTGCTCGAACTAGATTCGAGTGTCACTGTCAAGGGATTAAAGCAACAGCGGACAATAAAAAGCTATTTTGCTTTTAAATCAATGGATATGAAACTGGGAATAATTAGATAGTGTTATTTATAAATGAAAAATACGAAATTAAAAATAAGATGCAAAAGATAATTAATTAAGATGCTGGTTATTTTTTTTATTAATTATTCAATTTTAAAATATTTCAAACACATTCATTTTTCCCTCAGAGCCAAACTTTTCATTCACAATTATAACAGAAGTTGGTAAATATTTTTTATTTGTAATCATAATTGTAAGAGAAGCAAAAATATTCTTCGATACACATTGGGGATTTGCGGCAAAATTTTATCGAAATAATTCCGAATTTCCAAAATTTTTAAGTTTTTTAAAATATAATATCTGAAAATTATTACAAAATTTTATGCTAACATATAAAAAGCACCTGTTTATCAAGTTTTATGAAGGTTCAACAAAAATTAAGAGACCCGAAACATTTTAACGTTGCCGAAATTACACAAAATTAGATTTGACAAAATAACACTTAAAGTTTTTATATCACAAAACATCCAAACTTTTACCATCAAAATTGCGTTTTTGTGGATTAAAAATAATCCGGTCAACATAACGTTTTTTATTTCAAAGCTGATAAATTTTATATTATTATTTTTTTAAATATTTTGGGGACATATTTTCTGCAATCTGAAAATCCATTGCCTAAGATAAAAAACATCCACAATTTAAGTATTGAGACTTCCCGGCATAGGAGATTATAGAAGTCATTTTGAATATTTATTCACAGCATGTCCACGAATAACTGCCGTAAGGAATTTCCGACCTTCATACTGGAGATAGGGCAGTACGATTTCACACATGTCCAACCGGACCACGGCTGACTTTAGTACCGGCCGCAAAAGTTCTTGTTTGTTAGGACGGTGGTTTAGGATGGAGTTCATGACGTCAGATCACGTTATCTGCAGCCGACCCAATCGACAAAGAAAGCCGACTTAGAGGGGGGGGACAAGTAAGATCTTTCTCGGCCGATTGGATCGGCTGGAGATAACACGATCTGACGTCATGGACTCTGTCCTAAAACACTGTCCGGACAAACAAGAGCTTTCTCGGCTGGTACTGTAGTCCGCAGTAACTGGACCCGCAGTTCTTTTCGAGTCGGCTTGATGCTAATTTTTGTCGTTCGTTTCGCGTTGACTATAATTATTTCGCGTTGGGTTAACCAGATTTTACAAAAAAAATCTCGAATATTATTTCAGATAAAAAACTATATATTTGAATGTGAATGAGCCCGTATAGTTAGCTTTTCATCATAAAAGATAAATTTACATTAGAGATATGTTTGTTGTATATTTTTTTTATAATTGTATCAATTAATGGTTAAATTTTCTTGGATTTCAGGCTCAGGTTGATTGATATACTTCGAGTTCGGGTCGCGTTTCTGTTTGACGAAAATGTTTGTCGGTTTTGGTTCAATTTTTGGGTTAACGAATATATATATATATATATATATTGTCGGGTTTCGGTCGAGTTTCGGGTGCACGTTTTGTAGAACTTTCGTGTCGGCGCAGGATTGAACTTTATACTTCTGTTTTTGGGGCACAGTATGGCGAACAAGAAGAGATTTCCTTAGAATCATGTTATCTCTATATCTCTATAAAAGAGTAAGTGTCTGTCTGCCTGCCTGCCCGCGGATTCAGAAAACCTTACATTTTCGCATATAATTTTTTGAAATTCGTAATTCTATCACCCTTTTGTCATACTAATATACGGCATGATTCCTTGTTCAGCTATGAACCTTGCACAGAAAACCAATTTATTATCGTTTCCTATTTCACGGCATTCCATGCACAGTGTAAAAAAAAAATCCGCTGATTGACAGTACATTTTCCGTATTTTTACGGGTTTTTTTTTTTTCAATGAGAGTGATTTCGTGAATATATCCTTGACAGATAATTCTATATTTTCATTTTCTCTGTATCTGTAATATTTTTTTAATACATTTCAAAAGGAAAGCAAATCCGTAATAATCCGAAAATTGTACTGTCGAAATACGGAAATTCTTTTTAGAGTGTAAAAATATATAAAAGAATACCAACGTTTACCGAAAACGAGAAATTGGCTGGATTTTTAGCACTACCATCTATCAAGGATATTCGATAATCCATATTCTCTACTTTCTGACATATTCACGAAATCATTTCATTGGAGAAAAACATATCCGTTAAAATACGGATATTGTACTGACAATTAACGCATTTTTTTTTCACCAATGATTGACAGCAACATAAGTGCTTGCAATAAATATTATCTGTTCTAAGAGTCTCTAGTAATATCTGAGCCTTTTTTCTTTTCTTTCTTTATTTATTTTTTAATTTTTATGACATGTTATTTTTTTGGTTCGCGCTACCAAACGAGTTTTAACATTAGTTCAATAGAAGATTTTCAGAACTTTATGATTATCCACTGTAAAATTTCAAAAAAACCTTGACACATTCAAAACATTTTTGAAATAAAATATATATAAGATAGAAACTAGAAATTCACGTATGTGTTACTTGAGATATTAGAGTTTTTTTTTTTAATATAGTCAATAAATTTCAATATGTGCACTTTTCGTGGCACGGAGAATAACTAGTCGATAATCTATCTCTGCCCATGTGCGTTCCAACATAGATTGCGGGACACATGAAATTGCAGCAATTATGCGTGTTTTTTGTTCTTCCACACTGTTCACTTTTGTTGAAGGTTGTTTCATCTGTGAAAATGATGTTTTTAAAAAAAATCGCTATCTTATTCCAGATAATTGAGCATTTGCAAAGTGAAGTCAAAACGACGAGATTTGTCATTCCTTTGTAAATTTTCCAGTACCTGCACTTTATACGAATGAAGGCGAAGTTTCTTATGAAGCACGCGATGCACTGTTGGAAATGGAATTGGTAATTTCCTCGCGGCAGTGCGTACCGATATCTGCGGACTACGAGAAAAAGCTTCGCCATTCTGTAAAGTTTGCTATCACGGAACAACTAGCGCCATCTGTTGATTTTTTTTTATGCAGAAGAAAACTCCAATATTTAAAGTAACACATACGTGAATTTCTAGTTTCTATCTTGCATATTTTTTTACATAACATTTAAAATGTAACAAGGTTTTTTGATACACCCTGTCTATTTGTGACACTGTATTTTCAACATATTCTTCGATACTTTTCTCTTGTAAAAGTTTTTATTTTTTTACATTTAGTTTATAAAACACTTCGTTTTATACATTCTTTATATACACATGTTAATTATGTACCCTGTAATATACTTACAACACTGTAATACATTTTTCAACATATTCTTGAAATTTTTTCTCTTGTAAACACTATTAATATTACGTAAATATGTGTAGAAACAGTGTACGTACGAGTTTTGTATTAAGATAAGGCTCAATGAGAAATATTAAAGTCTTTTTTTTTTTACATTTACTTTATAAAACACTTCGTTAATTATATACTCTCGTTAATTATATACTCACGTTAGTATATACTCACGTTAATTATACACTCACGTTATAATATACTCACGCTAATTATATACTCATGTTATTACATACTCACGTTAATTATATAACCTGTAATATATTTCCAACACTGTAATATATTTTTCAACAGATTCTTCTAGCTTTTTCCTTTGTAAACTCTCTTAATATTACGTAAATATGTGTAGAAGCCGTGTACGTGAAAGTTTTGTATTAAGATAAGGCTCAATGAGTTACATAAAAGTTTTTTATTTGCATTTAGTTTATAAAACACTTCGTTAATTATATACTCAGGATAGAAATCACAAATATCCCTGATATATTGCTCTCGAGATGGAGTTAATAGTTTTCGCGTCGCAAAAGTTTTGAAAACTATAGAAACATAAGTGGAAGCTTTTGCTCTTATAAATCACTTTTCGTCTCATAAACTCTTTATCTAAAGTATGATGTTAGGGAAAGGCTGGAAAATATTGACTTTTCTATGTAATGGTTAAAACAGGATGAAATAGAAATATAAGAAGTTTTTTCTAAACTAGAATTTCTGAAAACTCAGTTATTTGGTCGAATTTCACTACTAACCTGTGGAATACATTTTAGAAAATGTGCCAAAATGGACAACTTTTGTCTCTTTAAATTTGAGCGTTAAAACAAGAAATAGGTTATTTTGTAAAAAATAAAATAAACGGAATACTTACTATATTTAAATTTTCACAAGTATCAGAAAAATTAATTGATTATAGTTATATTTTACTCAACGATCTAACTCAACCATTACCATTATAAAAATAGTAAATTAAATTACATTACACAAAAAGAAAACGAACTCGCGTAATAGAACTACTGACTTTTCTCCTGCCCGAGTTCGGGTGTTTCAAATAATGACGCGTTTGAGTTGCTCGAACTAGATTCGAGCGTCCCTGTCAAGGGATTAAAGCAACAGCGGACAATCAAAAACTATTTTGCTTCTAAATCAATGGATATGAAACTGGGAATAATTAGATAGTGTTATTTATAAATGAAAAATACGAAATTAAAAATAAGGTGCAAAAGATAATTAATTAAGATGCTGATTATTTTTTTTATTAATTATTCAATTTTAAAATATTTCAAACACATTCATTTTTCACTCAGAGCCAAACTTTTCATTCACAGTTATAACAGAAGTTGGTAAATATTTTTTATTTGTAACCATAATAGTAAGAGAAACAAAAATATTCTTCGATACACATTGGGGATTTGCGGCAAAATTTTATCGAAATAATTCCGAATTTCCAAAATTTTTAAGTTTTTTAAAATATAATATCTGAAAATTATTACAAAATTTTATGCTAACATATAAAAAGCACCTGTTTATCAAGTTTTATGAAGGTTCAACAAAAATTAAGAGACCCCGAAACATTGTAACGTTGCCGAAATTACTCAAAATTAGATTTGACAAAATAACACTTAAAGTTTTTATATCACAAAACATCCAAACTTTTATCATCAAAATTGCGTTTTTATGGATTAAAAATAATCCGTTCAACATAAAGTTTTTTAATTCAAAACTGATTAATTTCATATTATTATTTTTAAAAATATTTTGGGGACATATTTTCCGCAATCTGAAAATCCATTGGCTAAGATAAAAAACATCAACAATTTAAGTATTGAGACTTCTGGCATAGGAGATTATAAAAGTCATTTTGAATATTTATTCACATCATGTCCACGAATAACAATACGATTTCACACAAATCCGACCGGACCACGGCTGACTTTAGAACCGGCCGCAAAAACTCTTGTTTATTAGGGCTTTATTAGGATGGTTTAGGACGGAGTTCATGACGTCAGATCACGTTATCTCCAATCGACAAAGAAAGCCGACTTAGAGGGGGGGGGAAATAAGATCTTTCTCGGCCGATTGGATCGACTGGAGATAACACGATCTGACGTCATGGACTCTGTCCTAAAACACCGTCCGGACAAACAAGAGCTTTCTCGGCTGGTACTGTAGTCGGCAGTAACTGGACCCGCAGTTCTTTTCGAGTCGGCTTGATGCTAATTTTTGTCGTTCGTTTAGCGTTGACTATAATTATTTCGCGTTGGGTTAACCAGATTTTACAAAAAAATCTCGAATATTATTTCAGATAAAAAACTATATATTTGAATGTGAATGAGCCCGTATAATTAGCTTTTCATCATAAAAGATAAATTTACATTAGAGATATGTTTGTTGAATATTTTTTTATAATTGTATCAATTAATGGTTAAATTTTCTTGGATTTCAGGCTCAGGTTGATTGATATACTTCGAGTTCGGGTCGCGTTTCTGTTTGACGAAAATTTTTGCCGGTTTTGGTTCAACTTTTGGGTTAACGAATATATATATATATATATATATATATATATATATATATATTGTCGGGCTTGGGTCGAGTTTCGGGTGCACGTTTTGTAGAGCTTTCGTGTCGGCGCAGGAATGAACTTTATACTTCTGTTTTTGGGGCACAGTATGGCGAACAAGAAGAGATTTGCTTAGAATCATGTTATGATTAATAATTCTGTCTGCTATTTTATCTTTTCTTTACTTTATAGGCTGTAACTTTGGTGAAAATTGCGCTGTTGTCACGAATTTTAAATAGAGTGTTAGGATACACAGTACTATATCATGTTTTCAAAATAGTCGTCGTATGGTGCATAGGGTTTTTTAAAGCAAACATCAGAAGTTGTAATATAAGATCGCTGACTGTGCGCCAAAATGAGCGATATATACAAAAAATGTGGTTAAAGGTGAATAGGGATAACAATAAATGATTCCCATAAAAACACTCTGCTGTGCCAAATTTCTTTTACTAAAATTCACCAACTGGCTTGCAAAAGAAAATATAAATACAGTAAGGTAAGAAATAATTCCCGTTTATTTATTTCCGAATACATGGTGTAACAAAAGTATTATAATCATGATTTATGCGTCTGTGTATACGAGTTAAGGAGCTACTTCACTCAGGTGAAAACACCCGCTCGCTAATGTTAATCATATGGGGAAATAATTCACGATATCTCATTCGCATTTAAATACTTTAAATGTTTTTTTTTTTTTTTTTTTTTTTTTTGCATTGGATAGCTGAGGAGAATCTCTATGCACGCTCCTTTGTACTTTTTCAACTTTTGTTGCAGTTCTTTTATTGAGGATACTTTCACTTTCGAAACTGGTTCCGAAAGGGAAAATATCTTAATAAAATAAAACTTGTAATCAAAATCGAAAAAGTACAAAGAAGCGTGCATAGAGATTGACCTCAGCTATACAATGCAAAAAAATAAAAAAAATTAAAATATTGAAATGTAAACGAGATATCGGGAATTATATCCCCCCATACGATTAGCATTAGCGAGCTGGTGTTTTCGCCTGAGTGAAAAAGCCTCTTAACATGATAACTCCTAAATTGATTGGGCTCTTATTGTGCGAATATGTTATAAACCACTGTTGTAGAAATTGTATAGTTTTTCGTAAAAATTTAGCCGACGATTAGGTATGATAAATATTGCGGTGATGTCATGAAGAAATAGTGGCGCAGAAGTAACGTCGAAATCCAGGGTTCAAATCCAACCGATTCCATTGTATCAGGATTTTACATTTTTTTTTTCACTTTCTGGACACGAACCAGTATTTGTAAAGTCGAGTTGTGTCATTCCTATTTTTAACTTAAAAATTACTTGTTTAACACATTTTTTATAACTTTTCTGTAGCAAACTCAGATTAACGAAGCGTTAATTTTATGTAAATATGTGTAGAAGCCGTGTATGAATTTTATACAATATTTAGATAATACTAAATACGGATTATCAATTTTTGTTTCTTGATTTTTAGCTCATATTCCGCTTTAGTTAAATATGTACCCAATACAGCAAAAATACATATCCTAGATATATTACTCCCTAGATAAAGTTAATAGTATTTCTGTCACAAAAGTTTCAACAACTATATATATAAACATAAATGCAAGGTTTTGCTCTTCCTCAATGACTCGTCTGTCCATAAATTCTTTGTATGGAATATAATGTAGAAAAATGTTATTTTATCTGCATAATATTATTGTTATAGGATAAAAGAGAAGAATAAGAGAAGAATAAGAGTTATTTCTTAAATAAAATGTTTATCAGAATATTATTAGATTAATGTAAGATAATATTATAAAATTTAATAAGAACTTTTTTTGGATCAAACAAACACACACATTTCTCTAAAGAAAGTATTCGCTATTTTTTTTATATTACATATATTTATGTAGCTTAGTTACTTCACATAGTACAATTCAAGCAAGTATTGAATCGATTTTAAAACACTCTCTACAGACATGTAAATCTGTAACATGTGTATGAATTGGAGAGACAGTTCTTTGTGGTTATGTTGAAAAATGAAAGAGTATTATTAACCCCTCAGAGGGCAAGCACGTAGTCTAAAAATGCTACATTTTGCGATGTTTTGACACCAGTAAATTTAAATAATGAATTTTTACCTTTTCAATCTGCAAAAAACAATAAGAAATATTTGTATTTAATAATACTGGTGGCAAAGTTATATATTAAAAAGGGGTATATATTATATACCGGTGCCCCTCAAGGGGTTAAATACATACATACTCGTATATATGTTACGGTCAATATGATTAATCCGGTCATTATTAATAATAACCGGTTATTATTAATAATGACCGGTATTATTAATAATGACCGGTTATAATTTATAATAACCACGGTCAATATTAATAATAACCGGTTATTATTAATAATGACCGGATTAATCATATTGACCGTAACACATATATTGTAATCTTTATTTTATATTTCTCATTGTTTAAAAGACTTCATTGTTGCAGTTGCATAGTCGGCCTATTTTACTGAACGTGGAGTTAACTCCATCGTTGTTGTAACTTGGATACAGAGTTATAACCCTAAAGAATATTCGACAATTTATCTCCTGAGCCTGGCTAACAGAAAAATGCCTTGAAATTATTCTTAACACTTTCCAACCTAGTTGAAAAGTGTTTATGACTTCAGTTTGTCTATCCGTCTGACCGTTTCGCCGTCCGTCCGTACTTCATGATAATAATTGTAATACATAATATTACTTGAATTTAATAACGGCAGTAGCAAAAAAATTTCTGGAGAGTTCGTTTATTTTCATAAAAATATATGTAAAACAATAACCAAAGAAAAAACTCTAAAAATCGTATAAAAAATCTGGAAAATTAAAAAATTGCAGAGAACAAAATTAGTGATATTGAGTTTAAAGATTGAAACTGATTTTTTTTATGAATGTCAAAAAATCGCAGTAAAATCAAAACAAAATGCACACAAAAATTTGCAAAAAAAATGAAAAATTTCGTAGGACAAAATTTACTATATTGGAATGAAAGATTGAAACTGGATTCCTTTTACGAATGTCTAAAAATAACCGCGAAACGAAAAAAATACTTAAAATGGTATAACATTTTGCGAGAAAGTCAAAAGTCGCAGAGTACAAAATTTACTTTATTGGCCTAAAAAATTTAAACTGGATTTATTTTATGAACACCAAAAAAGTGTTGGGAAATACGAAAAAACACTGAAAGTTGCATAAAAAATTCTGAAAATTTTCAAAAATAGTTGAAGACAAAATTACTGTATGGGGTTAAAAGATTGAAATTGCATTATTTTTTACGAATGTAAAAAAAATCGCCTTAAAATGAAAAAACGCTAAAAATCGCATAAAAAATTGCAAAAATTTCCATATTCGCAGAGGGCAAAATTACTTTATGAAGCTAAAATATTGGCACTAGATTCCTTTTACGAATGTAAATTTTCAGAGCATCGAAAAGAAAAAAAAAGTACTTTTATATGCAATTTGTTTGTATATAAACTGTATCTCAATTTACTGAGTTTTTAATAATCTTTAAAATAATTTTTAAACAAGATTTTTTAATTCATCCCATTGCGGAAGATTACACGTTTTTCACTTGGAATCATGTAAATAAGTGGTTTCCGGCTTACATTCTACATCTAAATTAAAATTGCATAAAAAATAAATTAATAAATAAATAAAACGCAAGCTTAACAGATGTGTGAGTCGAGCTGCGCGCTCAAACGATGAAATCATCAAAATAAAAAAGGTTGTTATAAAGGTTGAAATTTTTGGCTATTATAACTATTGTCTTTCGGCTATACGAAAGTAATGCCATTTTTAGTAAATTTAAAAACTTTATTATTTGAATATATCATTGATATTTTTTCATAAAAAATTTCTTGGGGAAATGTAAAATATTATATATTAAATATAAAAAATCTACGATGCGAACTCAATGAATTAATAATATTCACTTGCAGCGATAAAGGCGATGTGTTCATGCAATGTCAAAAGTACGCAAGCATGAACAGATATATTCTATAGCTTTTAATTATGGTTGTTGGTTCAATGTTTATGCAATGTTCGGGGACGCTTGCAAATTATGTTTCTATCGAGATATAAAAGCTAGTACCGTTTAGAAATACTAACCCAATTATATAGTTGTATTTGAATGCAATCCTCAGTTGTATATATTGTTATTTTATTAAAGCTGTTTGGTTTATATTATATTTGAAGAACCTTCTGTCGTGTTGTAACTATTATTCATAATAATCCCACATAAATGTATATCTGTTTGAATACAATTAATATAAATTTCGTTTGACTAAATAAATTTGAATTCAGAAATTGTATATCAAGCTCTATTTGTTGAAAAATAAAAGCCTAGTACAATTGTTTTATATCTTCATCGAAACATTACTGCGATATTCGTTATTAAAATTACATGAATTGATAAAGTAACTGCCAGGTTACAAAGTTAATTTTATCTCAGTCGAACAATGTAATATGAATGAAAATTCTGTAATTCAATGTGTGTTGGATTTACAGGTTGAAATGCTTGTAACTTTATTTGAAATCTTTAGTGCAACTATCATGAATATGTATATGCTTGCATTTAATGAATTTACATATTGTTTGTCTGAATAAAATTACTCACTTTTATACAATAAAATATTAAATGAAAAACCTGCGAGTTAGGGTTTACGTTTTAGGTAAAATTACAAAGAAACACAATCGGAGATATTGAACATCTCTATCATAGTTTAATTTCAAAGGTTATTAATTGAGTATTATAATTAATATTACTATAAAGTTTAGTATAATTTTTTTCAACACTTTTTTTTCTTTTTTACTGACTTGAAACTTTTCCAGAACAATTATTTTTACCGTGTAAACAATATCCTTAAGGTTACACCAGGTTTAAGCCATCAAAAAATCGATTTTTTTTTCACTCACACATGTATAAAATGATTATACATAGCTTGCTGCCACCTACTGTTTTGTCAATTAAACGATGCAAAATTTACTTGTTCTGATTTGGATGTAATTTTGAAGTTGGAACACGTTAAGAAACGCATTATAATCGCAAAAAATAACATTTGCAATATTTAATTGACAAAACATAGTAGGTGGAGAATGTAGATATATGGCCATTCTATACACATGTTTGCAATAAAAGACATCTAAGTGCAAACTCTTTTTTTTTTACAATGCGTGCGTGCAAGTAACTAAAAACACAGTTTTCAGAAATGCAGATGCAAAGTTCAATAAGTATAAAAGTGATATATATATATACGAGGGGCAGTCGGAAAATAAGTTTCCCCTGGCGACTGTGGACAGAGGTGTGTATGAAAGACAAAAAATGTAATGAGACATTAAAGATAAAACATAACTTTATTTTTCTACATAAGTACCAAGTACATTGAGACATTTGTCATACCGCTTTATAAGCTTCAAAAAGCCCTCCAGGAAAAAATCAGGGCTTTGCATATGGACGAAGCGTTCAACGTCTATGGGCGAAAGACGACACAGCAGATGAACGCGAACGTGCAAGACACCGATACCATTGGGTAGAGGTTGACCGCGATCAAGCAGATGGCGCTATTGCGGTGACAGCGCAATTGCAGTCAACAGCGCCATCTGTGCAGACACTGCAACAGCGCCATCTGCTTGATCGCGGTCAACCTCTACCCAATGGTATCGGTGTCTTGCACGTTCGCGTTCATCTGCTGTGTCGTCTTTCGCCCATAGACGTTGAACGCTTCGTCCATATGCAAAGCCCTGATTTTTTCCTGGAGGGCTTTTTGAAGCTTATAAAGCGGTATGACAAATGTCTCAATGTACTTGGTACTTATGTAGAAAAATAAAGTTATGTTTTATCTTTAATGTCTCATTACATTTTTTGTCTTTCCTACACACCTCTGTCCACAGTCGCCAGGGGAAACTTATTTTCCGACTGACCCTCGTACATATACAACGTGTATTTCTTACGTATAACTTACGGATAACGTGGCTTCTGAAAGCTAAAATGTTGATGAGGTATATTTTACTGCAATTTCTCTTTTTGTCTAAAAGTTCATTTTTAAATATTTTTTGTATTTTAATAATACTCAGTATTAATTAATTTTGCAACTATCATGTTCATGTACTCAATAATTTTCACTTTCTGCATATTGGATTTTTTCTCGACATATCTTTCAGTATTTTTCCCACTCATTTGAATTTTGAGAATCTTAAATTTTTGGATATATTTATGCATTATATTGTAATTATCGGTTTATTTATTGTCGATTATTTATGTGGTTTAATGGGTTATTATTTACAAAAGTTTTATTATATATATATATATATATATATATATAACACTTTTATAAGCATTTAATGTTCATTTTAAAAATAACACTTCTTTTTATGGCTGAAATTCATGTCTTTTTCCTAAAAAATTCTGTTACAATACTTTAAACTGGCATAGGCCCCAATAATAGAAAAATCATCTCTTCACTAGTTCTCTTATATTTTCCATAACATTTCTTAACTATTCTTGCTCCTTGAAATGCAGTAATTTGTTATTATTATTTTTTTTAATCATCATGGATTAAGGTTTTTTTTAAATTATTATTACAGGCAAGAAACGTGGATATGCTGACGGAGTACTACAACTACGTTATAACGACACTCGTAAGTATACTAACTTTTTTATTAAGAAACACAAATTTAATTCATTTGAAGTATTATCCTTCCAAATAAATTTCATTTTATGAGGTTATTTCAATGACAAACACCTTCTAAAATGAAATTTATTAGGAAATTTTCTTTTAAAAATCCTCCATTATCTGTTCTAAGTAATCCATTTTAATCTAAATAATCAATTTTTAAATATATTTCAGGTGCAAAATATATTCTTCATTCATTTAAAAATAACACAGAAATGCGAGGTTTAAATAATAACATAACTAACAGAGATGGATTTTAAAATCTATACCATAAAATTTATCTTAATTCTTAAATAATAATATTTAAACAATACCTTCGAATAAATCTGGTGAACTTTTAAGTAAAATAATGTGCACAACAAAAGAATTTTTTGTTTGCATTTGTGACAGTAAACAAACTAATTTTTTTCCCAATAAAATTTACAACAAAGCATAAAGAGTTTAAATAAAGGTTTTGAAACAAAACAAAACATTGTTGTTCTTTTCTTTAAATATTCTACGCGTAATGAAAATTAGCGACATATTTTGTGTTGAGGTATTTTAAACTTAAAACTCTCGGCTTTTTTAAAATTTAGTTTACTCAAAGAATGTCATTTAAACTGAGGTTTAGTTAAACAAAGAACTTTATATTTTCGTAGTTTATATTTTATCTTCCCTCTTTAAATAATTTAAAAAACGCCCTTGTTGTTTGTATTATAGCAACAATTTAATATAATTTTAAATTGATGCGAAAGAATAAATTGAACCATTAATTAAATTCACTTAATTTGTAGAAGAATTTATTTATACTGTTAAGAAAATTCAATTCAAAAATGTGAACGTGACTGCAGAAAATTTCATTTTTAAAATATCCTGATTTTGAATATAACAAAGGATGTGAACATCACTTATCCCACTGCGTACAACAACAGAGGGAAAAGTCCAGACCGGAAATCGAACACGGAACCATTGTTTGTTGGCTGGTTGTGTTTTTTGTCGGGGTGTTTTTATGTTGGCTGACTGGACATACATATATCAACCTACGGTAATGAATAACTTTCCATAATCGAGGTATCCTGTAATTTTTTTATAACGATGCTTCAATAGACGAAAGTAAAATATTTTCTGTCTTTCAAATCCTTCATCTGCAGATTCTGCCAACCTTAGAAATATTCATCCCTCTAAACATAAATTTCTAAATACGAAAAATCGAATTACTTATGTTGGCCGAGGTATCACTATTACGATTTTTCCCTTTCATACCCTGCAGGACATCACCACAATGAACCTTGAGGACTTTCAGTACATCGGAACCAACATCACGGGTTTCAGGCTCGTGGACCAAAATGCGAAAGATTTCCAGGAGATTATCGCCGACTGGAGAATCGTACCTTGTCCGAGAAGTCCACACTGTTAAACATTTGCAGCAAACTGTCCAGTCATTTGACTGTTTTTATAGAAAATTGTTACATAACCGTAATTTAGCTCTATTCTGACCATAATATGGGCAATAATATGGTCATAATAGAGTTAAAGTATGGTCAAGTAACCGTTTTCTATAATAACGGTCAAATGACTGGACAGTTTGCTGCAAATTTTTAACAGTGCACGGGCATGGAACATTATATATATTATTATATATTTTTAAATTGTGTTTATTGGTATGCAAACTACTGTTTTTCTAACACTGTAATGGATTTCTTGTCATTAAGAAACTGTTTACTCAAGCATTGAACCACACAAGTCAGACGAATCAACTCTATGGCGACCGATTTGGATTCTACGTAAGGGGACAATACTTCAATAGGTCGATTAGCATATAATAAAATTAGATGTTTTTAAAATCATAAAACTGACCAAGTATTTCACAATGTTCAACCTAAAGGTCACAATTCACGGGGATTGGTGAACGTCAACGAACATTGGGTGGAATCCCTTAGTTCTCTAAATACGAAGAAATAAAATAAACTAGTCGTTGGGGGCCACCGTAATACTTACCCATCATGTATATGCATAATGTGAAATATCACAATAAAAAAATATGTAAACTACTTATAAAATGCATTGCAATTCGAATGAGATCGTGGCTTGATGACGTCCTAAACTTTAAAGGCTCTATTACTGAATTGCTTAAAAGAAACATCCTTATAACTCCAAAAACGATAATCCTTTTAACTAGCGGTTTATTGCATCTGATTAAGCGTCTTATTTCCAATTAAAATATATCTTTGAAGTGAAATTTGGATGAAATACAGGGTCATGAAAAATCGAAGTGTGTGGAAAATAAGATTACAAATATATCGGCAACTCATTAACCGATCGACTTCATGCTTTATGCAAAATTTATGTTTTTTTATTGTCTTTTATATTCACTCCTTAAAATAAACAATTTCAAAAAATTTTATAGACCTTTTATCAGAAAGAATATTTCGAGAGTCCGTAAAAAAATAGTTCCGGTTAATCGAGGTTACTGAAATTCAATAAGCTTCTTTTCATTATTACATAGTAAGTACATACCAAATTTCAGGTCTCCATCTCAATTTGTTCGGGAGATAGAGCATTTACATACACACAGACACACAGACATACAGACACATGGACGGCGATTTTTTTTTCTAAAAATATGTTTTTCGGAATCTTTAACGCCTGAAACGCGTAAATCCGTCAATTTTTTTTTCGATTTTCAAAACGATTACAAGACTTACCCTATAATACGTGTGATGGGTAAGTTATATGTTGGCCGCGGTAACACTATAATCAATTAAGCTTTCTTTTTCATTTACCGTAGGACATCCACACGATGAATCTTGAGGACTTTCAGTACATCGGAACTAACATCACGGGTTTCAGGCTCGTGGACGAGGAGGCGAAAGACTTTCACGAGATTGTCGCCGACTGGAGAACCGGTACCTTGTCCGGGAAGTCCGCAGACATGGAACATTCACATATTGCTAAGGTATGCATGCATTTTTACTATCATTACTAGCCATGTATTAAAAGGTATTGTTTGTTCTGACTAAGTGATCTATGAAACATAAAATGTATAAGATTTTCATGTATTTGTGTGGTACATTTCTTCGTCGTTAACGTCTTCGGGACCATGGGTGCATATATGCATCTTCAAAAGGTGCATACAGGAATTGTTTTTGGTACTACTAAGAAAAAAGTAATATTAGTCTTATTTAGTTATGAATTTACCTTGATTAAATAATTAAAAATAATTGTTCAAAAAAGTGGTGCAAATAGAATAAAATTCGTGTATGGGATGCTGGTCCTAATGAGGTTAAAGGGTACTTTTTCAGTATAGGAGCACTGGCGAAATAGAGAAAATGGCCTTCGCGAGAAAATAAAGTTTGGCAACCTATTCACTCTTTCATATACAAGCAATTTTTTTTTTACATTTACACAATTTATTTTATCAAAGAAGCCATTTATGTAGTTTTATATACAAACAAAAGTAAATTGTATATAAGAAACAATAATACACACATATATATAAATAAAATGTTTATACACACACACATATATATAAACAAGCGCAATAGTTTGCTTTCCTAGCTGTTTTTATCATATTGCAATAATTCTTGCTTTCTGAAGCCTAAATCGCGCCAAGCTTTCTTTAAAAAAAACGCCAATGCTCCTATAGTGAAAAAATACCTGTTAAAGTTGATCATTTCTTCTACATTTTACATATTTTTAATAGCATTTACAGCAGTTTTCGAAATGTTGCATATATGCATTTGATCTGAGAAAAACAGAGAGATATACAGTAGAAAAAAGGAACAAAAAAGAACATAATTGAGAAATTTTGTTTCGTACACACGGCATTATAAAGCAATCTGTATTACAAATTTAGTGATCATTTATTAAAAAATTAAAAAATTATTAACTTTAGGTATTTTAATATTTTATATCAAAAAACAGCAAGTTTACACCATGTTAAAAAGTAGCAATTAATTGCAACGGTTATATTTAAATTAATGTCCTTTGAATTAATTAAAATATTGAAATTTACATATGTAATTTGACATAGCTGAGTTTTTTCGAATGTTTTGATCCTTCCCACGTGTTTTCACGTATTATCTTTAATTTCAATTTGAAAATTTTTTTATAAAAATGAACACATATACACCCATTAATATTCAAATATATAGTTTTTTCGTTTGAAAAGTATTCAGGAATTTCTTTTGAAAAATCATGTCCAACAGAAATCGACCCCAACGAATCAAAACCCAGCCCAAAACATCAATCAATTTGACACGAACTCGACACGCAACAACAAAAAAAAAAATTAGTTTCAACCTAAATGGCAACGAACCGCGGGTCGGGTCCGGTTCGGATAAAATGGGGTTACCCGACCCAATAAAAAATTCCAGTAGGAATATCTGAAAAGTTTATGCATGTATACAGTAGCATCCTAGATCGGGTACGGCATTTTTATTTTACCCCATACCAACCTATGAAAAAAGTATAAGACACTCTGACTTTATTTTTTTTTTGTGTGGGGGATGGAGGGTCAAATTTAGATCTGGTTCACTACTTTTTATTTACTGTGGTTGAAGTTCAATAATATTTTTACCAGAAAGTTCAGGCTTTAGATCAAAATAACTATACGTCTTAAAATATTTATTTTATTATATTAATTTTATTTCTTAATGAATAAAATTTATATTAAAGATATGGTTGTGGACTGTTCTACCATATTTTTATTTAATTACACGAGGGTTATTTTTAAAGTAAGTACCATATTGAGATTCCGGACTGGCGGCGCTGGGATCGGCATTCCGCTCGTTGCTGTTTACCTACATATGTTGACACGCCACAGGTGCCAACAGAGCCCGATTAAGGTTGGCTGCGGCGCAAGACCCAACAGCTTTTCAGCCCCCCTCCCCCGCTCAAACCAACATTATAGCTATACTGTGTTTAGAGTATTCGAAAAAATTTTCCTGCATTTTATTTTAAAAAAAAGAATGCTCATGAAATTCCGGTTAACTTAATTTTTTGCACGCTGTTTGATACTATAATTATAATACCTTAAATTTCTCGTCATCTGAAATATTTCTTAAAAGAGAATTCTAATAAAAATATTTTGCCTACAGCATACATAATTTAAGCTGTTTTCAGATAGCAGAAAAGTAAAGACAAAAAATACTTATAAAAATTACTTACAGTGATATCTGTTACTTAGATATCAGAGCTGGAAATTCATTTTTTTCAAGGAGATTTAAGAATTTTTTCTAAATAATTTTACTGATTTTGGGGCCCCCATCTTCAATCGGTCCAGGGCCGTGACTTAGTCGGCCTGTGTGTTAATCAGGCCCTGGGCGCCAATATAGAAATATTCGACCGTTTTAATGTTTGTTTTGAGTATTTAAAATGGCTCCGACGGTTGAGATTCCCGCCGCTTGTGAAATACGAATTCGTTTTCTTAGTGCTAAAGACGTAAAAGCGGCTGAAATTAATCGTCAGATTAGTGAAGTTTACAGACAACACATTATGACAGGTGGAATAGTACGGAGATGGGTTAGAGCTTTTAAAGATGGCCACACGAATGTTCATGATGAGGAACGATGTGGGCGAGCTTCAGTCATTAGTGAAGATTTGGTTCAGAAAATTGACGGACAAATGAAACAGGACAGACGCTTTACGATTGCGTCATTATCGATGATGAGGTTAAAACGACCGTGTTGCAGTGGATGTCAAATGAGGCGGCAGACTTCTATGAAAAATGGATTAAAAAACTGGTTGTACGATACAATAAGTGCCTTAATATTGGCGGAAATTATGTAGAAAAATAGACTGAGGTACACGCTTTCATATAAAAATAAAATTGTTAAGAAAATTATACATGTTTCTTTTTTATTTCAAAATGGTATTTGCTTTAAAAATATCACGTCGTACTATTTCGTTTTGGATTCAAGTTTAAAAATTTTTGGCTCGGATCAATTTCGAGTTGACGAAGTTTATGTGTGTTAACCTTCTCCAAACCTTCCTCGACCCATACAGGACATCGTTTTGTGGAAGCAAATATTTTGTAAATGTGTCAAACAAATCATTCTGAAGGTTGAGAATTGTTTATATAACTCTGTTGCTTTTCAGTGAAATAAAAAAAGGGTTTTCAAACAATATTTAGTTAGCTATTAAATACGCCAATAATATTGATATCAGTGATGGTTATTTATGTTCATTGTAATTCGAAATAACAATGTAATAAACACTGAATTCTGTACTGTTATATAAATCTGTTGAATTCTGCGTATAAGCTGCTGTTCAAATAAATCTATTTTCGGCCAGGAGTTTCATTGAATACAATGTAACTTATTTCTACTTGATAGTTATTTGACATTATTTATTAAATACATTTTCTGGTTTGATACAAAACTTATTTAGTAGCGGCTTATACGCCGAAAAATACGGTACTTGATTTTGACCTGATTTTATTTAAATTTAAAATAAACTTGAAAATTATAAAGCGTTAACCGAAAAAGGTGATAGAGATTCATATGAAGTTTTAGAAAATGCCCAAAACGATTTATTAAATATTTTACGAAATTGTTTACTGTGTTAATATAAAAAAACATTAAATGGGAGTTTATATTGTTTTATTTTCATATATTTTATATGTCTGCTCAGAATGTGTTTATCATTATATTTTCAAATATTTTTTAACTTTTATCTTCACACAAGGCCGCCTTCCAAAGTTCAGTTCCCAAAATAAGACTCTGACTACCCCCGCTGTCTCTCTCCCTCTCGTTAAAATGTAAGACTAAAATGAAGTATTTGAATTTGTTTGGGAACATCAAAGAACAGTGAGTATATCCAGTATAAGCCTTGAATTTAAATAATTTACATGGTAATAATTAATATGGTAAACGAGCAGTATTGGCGAACGCGCATTCTATTTCTTTTTACTTTCTTCTTAACAATGAAATCATTGGAAGTGTGAAAAAGTTTCACCCGTTTTTTCAGGAATTTACATGTTTTGGAATGTCCTGAATATGATCTGACTATTTTTGAAATGTCTTAATCTCTGTTAGTCTGTGTGTAGATTCGCAAAATACCTACAGATTTTTAGTGACGAAAGTATACCCGGGAAATTTGGGGAATAAACCTGGAACTTTTGGAAATATTGGAAACTTCAAAATTCCCAATGTTTCCCAATAAGCAAAATCAGTCATTTTTAATTAGTTCAAATACAGTTAATAATAATTTAAGTTAGTTCAAATACAGTTAATAATCAAATAAGTTAGTTCAAATACATCGAATACGTCAAATATAGTACCTATAAGTAGTCCATAAAGCAGTTTTAATGCATCTTTCCCTGATTTTGTTCATTGTTACAATTTATTCTTTTCAAAATATTTTTGGAAATGGGATAGGTTGACACATTTATAGTTATTTGGACTTTTCTTTCTTCATCTTTTACCTGTTTTTTTAGCGTGTTCCAGCAAAACAATTGATTTAAACTTTTTTTTAAGTTACAGATGTACAGTATGTTTTATACTTAGTATGTTTTATACTAAGAATTATATGAGTTTTAAAATAATATTAATGGATTAAAAAAGTATTTGAAAAAACAAAAACTGACTTAAAATTATCTAATTATTGTTACGCTTAATTGATATACTCCATTTTAATTGCAACGATCTTGAATGTATGTTTTTTATAGAAATACCGCAGACAAATTAACGTGCAATACGTCATTAAAGATCAATAGGAGACTAAAATGGAAATCATTAAAAATAAATAAAAAATAAAAACATCCATGGTTACGAATTTTTGAAAACTCCAAGGATTTTTCAATATCCCCCCCCCCCCCCAAAAAAAAAAACCTTTTTTATTCTCGGAATTAAACCCCTTTTTTTACCCTTTGCAACGCCATCTGTGTGTAACGCAGAATTTGGGCAATTTGCAATAATTTGCGCAAAATATTGCAATTATTTTTGCACTTATTATTACAGAATTTGCAATTTGCAATTAATCAATTAACACAAATTTTTATCTCAAAAACTAATGCACCAAATTTAATCAAACTTCATATTGAGTTAAAACTTCACGTAAACGACTGCTAGTTAAGTTTGGGTGTAACAGACAGCGCTGATTTGCTGTATTTCATGATTTCTCTAATACAATATCTCAAGAAGTAATGTACCGAATTTCATCTAACAGCATATTCTGTTAGACTTTGACATAAACTGATGTTGGATACGTTTGAGTGCATACTGACAAATTGGTAGCTCTGCTATGCTGTATTTTGACAATCTATGTAACAGTTTTATCACAAGAACTAGTGCACAGAATTTTATCAAACTACATATACTGTTATACCATGACATATATGGATGCTGAATAATTTTTTATTTTTATCATTCAACTGAGGGCGCTATTATCCTATGCTTTGGGAAAGATTCTTAATTTGGTCCACAATCAATTGATGCAGTTTAGATGATGCTGTTCTTCCGTTGATGTATTATAAATTCATATATTAAAATGTTATTTCATGTTATAGAAGAAAGTTTTGTAATGATCACAACACGCTACTTTTATAACGCTACCATCTTGGTTCAGGACATATAAAAACATTCTAGTTGTAGTTGCATTTATTGTCTAATACGCCTATGTTTTTGTGGAAAAAGGTTGCCGCCATTCAATCTTTGCGTGTGCGAAAGACGCAAGCATGTTTCACATGGCTTAAACTTTTAAATCGGTTTCAATCTTTTAAATTGGCGCTGATGATGGAGCTTTAGGGGCTCTGAAACAACTGTTTGCCAATTTATATATTTTTATTTGTGCTATTTCACGTTGTTCAGTTATTTTTAATATAACGGCACAAACTTTAATCCACCTTTTTAGATAAAAAATGCATACCCAGTTCCTCTTCTTATCCTAAATCTTGAGCACACAAAAGCACACACTGATAAAAATTTCACCGTTGGATTACGGGAAAAACTTGGGAAAGACTCCAAGATTTTCCTGAAATATTACAGTTTGTACCGTAATCTATTTAGACTGTATTAGACCGTAAATGGCAGTAAATTTCAAGAACGTATCTGACCGTAAATAACCGTTACTTTCAAGAATGTATCTGACCGTAAATAACCGTTACTTTCAAGAATGTATCTTACCGTAAATAGCCGTTACTTTCAAGAATGTATCTGACCGTAAATAACCGTTACTTTCAAGAATGTGTCTGACCGTAAATCACAGTAATATACAGGGTGTCCCAAAAGCCTCTGTACAACTTCAAAAATTGATTAAAAAAAAATAATAGGCCTACCGAAAAAATATTTAGAACAGTACACAGAGTAACTTAAAGTTTTTTTCTACTACCTTAGTATACTTGTACATGAGATCCTTTCGTTGCACGAAGAATATCAAGTCAATATTCCAATTCCCTTCACGTGCGTTTCAGCATGCTAACATCAACAGTAGTTACAACTGTTTGATGAATGAATGAAGAAATGTTTGATGAATAAAAGTTAATAGTCTCATGGAATTGAAACAAAAGATCCAAACAGCAGTAGCTACTGTTGATGTTAGCATGAAAAACGTTTGTGAATTGAATTGAAATATAGTCTTGATATTCTTCGTGCTACGCAAGTATCTCATTTTGAAGTTTACTAAGGCTGTAAAAAAAAACTTTTTAAGTTACTCTATGCATTGTTGTAATTATTTTTGCTGTAGGCCTATTATTTTTAAAAAATAAATTTCTGAAGTTGTACAGATACTTTTGGGACACCCTGTAGATTATAAATTATCGTATATGACTGTAATATCCAGATTGTAAATAAGCATAAATGCCCATAATTTTCTACTCATTTACATATATCGCTGTAAAGTGCAGTAGTTATCAGAACTGTAAATGACCATGAAATAGTTATTTCAAGAATTCGCATGATTACTTCCAACAGTAACTGTATATTTTTACATAGGATGTCAAGAAATGCAACATTTTATTTCTGTATAAGATATAAATAGTATAAATTGCAAAAATGTCCATAAGGTACAAAATTTCAATTCTATACTTTTCATCTCCATGGAGATATTTCCAAAATTAGTTTTTATACATTCTTTGTAACCAAACAGGTGGCTTCAGTACCTCCAAAAACCAGGAATTATCTCACTTTGCCATGCAATTCGAAACGTGAAATCTAATCATTATTGGAGAATAATGTCTACAAATCTGATATTTAAATGTATTGATTAATAATAATGTATTGATGTAATTGATGGTACATTAAATCTTAGTTTGTAAACATTTGCCAAGCTTGAACAGATTTCACTTTTCAAATTGCATGCAAAGTGAAGCAAGTCACAATTTTTGACTCTCTGCAACTTCATGATGTTTGGAGATGATTAAAACCAATCCACATTTTTGCAGATCACATTATTTATCCATCTCATATAGATACAAAAATAAACTGTATACCTTTTATAGACAGCCTGTATTTAAAACTTGATAATATTTCTAAGATTATTCTACCACTACATATATATGGTGGTTTCCATATAATTTTTTTAAACAATTAGCAACTTTCTCAATATTACATACTTTTTCTATTTACAACACTATACAGCTTACAAAATAAAATTATATTTAGCATTGAAAAATGACATGTGTATTGTATAAGTTTTATTAAACGTGATTGTTTCATATTTCCGAAAAAAAAAAATACATAAAACTTCATATACAAGTGTAGTAATTTTTGCCAACATCTAAGTAAAATAAAAATTAACAGATACTTAAGCATTATTAACCAGGCAGAGTAACAAACACTTATCAAATTTGTTACAAATCACAGGCTAAATTTGTCCAAACCATAACACAATATCAAGTATAACTCTTAGCTCAACAATGCACACCTTTGAAAAATATAGAAAAAAACAGAAATTTTTTAGTACTTATCTCTTATTTAATATCATACTCTGAATATTTACGATTATGTATTCGTAACAACAAATGAACTTATTCATGATTTTTTTTTAATGTAATGAGGAAGGTGATTGTAATAAACTTTTGCATAATAATGTATCAAATGAATATCAAAATGTTAAAATTATTTCTATTTCTTTCAATATAACTTTTGTTTTAAGTTTTTTGAGAATCACTTTGGTATTTATCTGCTTGCACATTCTTTTGCATTTTGATGCCTGGGTTCTTTTGGTTTCTACTCAAACCCAAGTGAGATTAATGTCGTTTTAGCTAATAATGCAGGAATAGAGAGTATAATATTTGCTTTTTTTAAAAATCACAAAAACACTTCAGTTTTGTGTTAAACATTTTACTTGGAGATAGTGTAAAACATGGATTTATCTGTAAAAATGTGAAATTGTTCAGGATCATCAGAGAAAAAAAAATTCTTGGTTGAAAATGAAAATACTATAGCCAAAATAAACTATTTGTAAAAATGCAAATAACTTAACTACTTCAACGGCCGTTTAGATAGGGAAACAGTGTTATTACCACCGATTTAACTCGGGTCAGCTACTGTGGTTAAATAATGAATGTTTACATACTGGGAAGTACTATACAGATTTTCGTGTTTTGGGAAGGACAGGATAGAATGCTGAGTCATCAATTTCAGTAACATCCTGCCTTTTGTTCTATGACTAATTTATAAATGTCCAGAACACCCTGAAATAATGAACAATTTCATCAATTTTCAAAAACTAAAAAAACTCTAAATCCTAATTCAGGGTTCCCAGCAAAACATGACTGGCAAATTTCCTGACTCTCTCTGACCAAATCTCAAAAAATTTCCTGACTTTCCCTGACCAAATCTCAAAAAATTCTCTGACCAAACGGGCATACAACGAAATTTGTTACTTATTTTTGCAATCCTTTGTCGAAAATTAGCGATTTTTTTTTCTGTGATTACTCTTCAAAATTCTCTTTTTTTTTTTTTTTTCCTGAGACTATATGATGAATTTCGCATCATTTTTCATTTTTTCTCCAAAACTTTTCCATGACTTTTTAGAAAATATTTGTAAATTCCCTGACTTTTTCTACGTATTTTAAAATTTCCCTGACTACTTTGAAATTCCATGACTTTCCAGATTTTCCCTGACTTTCCATGACGCTGGGAACCCTGTAATTTCAGGAAAAATTTTAATATAACAAACAATTCGTCTCGAAACGTCTTCTAAGAACTGTTCAAGAAAAATCTTTAAAATATGCCATCCCACATATTAAAAACAAGCATTTTTTTAAATAATTTAAAAAAATTCACAGACAAAAATAAAAATTTTAATTCAGGAACTCTGAAATTATTTATTCTGTACATATTTTACATAAGATACAACAGGTTTTAAACAATACACCATATAAATGCTGCTAATTTTGTCATCAACTTCCTGACTTTATTTATATTACATGATTCTGGATTTTTCTTTGCTTTTGAACTTTTTTCAGGATTGATGTCCAAAAAAGCTCTGAAAATAAAGAAAAAAATATTAATAGTATCACATCTTTTAAAAAATAACATTACTGTAAATACATCAAGCCATAATCGAATGAACAACTAATTTCGTAATTATCAAATTATAACAGATAGCAGATATTAAACTCCTCAATAACACATGCATAGAATGTCTACAAAATAACATTCATGAAGAAAAACTTTTTGTGCTTTATAAACCCTTTATTGTTTTTCTTATCTTTAAAGCCAGAACAAAATGGATTAATTAGCATATATGACAGAACTCAATAGCCCACTAGTGTCAATGAGTGGTAAGAAATTTCATTTGAGCTCATTCATTACTGAATACATGTTATCTAACAGGTTATAAGTAACATTTGTTGTAGGCAACTACACTGCACCATGAATTTAAAATTTTTGATTTGATTACCAAGATCTGCAAAGTAGGTGAAGAAAATAGTGTTGACACTAGACCAAAAGTGCCAAAAGTTCTTTTAACTGATCGACAAATTTTGCATTTTTTCTATAACTGATCGACAAATTTTGCATCTTTTTTTAAACTGATCGACAAATTTTGCATTTTTTTTCTGCAACTGATCAACAAATTTTGCATTTTTTTTTTGCAACTGGCTAAAGGATTTCATGATTTTTTCCCACAATCAACTGACAAATTTCGTGATTTTCTCACGATAAATCAACAATTTTTGTATTTTTTCCATGCGACTGATTTAAGAATTTCGTGATTTTTCCTTGCATTCAATTGACGAATTTCGCAACATTTTTTAGAATTTCTCCTCAATTAACTAGCAATTTTTCTGATATTTTGTCGTACCAATCGAGGAATTTCGGAAATTTTTTCGCCACAATCATGCCTTTTTACCCTCAACTGATTGGCAAATTTTGAGATATTTTCCATCAACTGATAGACAAATTGTGGCTTTTTCTTGTGACTGATTAGCAAAAATTGCAGTTTATTTTCCACGAATGGTCAATGAATTCCACATTTTTTCCCGCAACTGGCAGAAGAATTTAAGGGTAGTTTAAAGGATCAAAAGAAAGGAAAATTTAAAAAATCTGGTCATAAAAAAAAAAAAGAAAAATTAAAGTTTTTGATTTGTTGGAATTTTCCAAAGTTTTTAGTTTTGTCTTAGTATCTTAAACACTATTATGCCAAATATAAAGTATCTAGAGCTGTAAAGTAATATAGGACAAAATTAGCATTCGCCATTTGGCGAGTAATACTGAAAATTTGGTGACTGACTTTATTACCATCACTGGCCAAGCTTAATAGCCACACTCACCAACTGTGATGATTGAATGGAAACAGATTTGATTTTTTTCCCCGCTGTCGCTCGTCGAATATCGAAACCATTTGGCAAATTTCACGATTTTTCCCCTGAAACCATTTGACGAATTGAGATTCTTTTTTCTCGAAGCCATTCGACGATATTCGCAACCCCTCCCCCTCCCCCGAGCGACTGGTCGACAAACTTTTCATTTTTTAAGCGACTGGTCGACGAACTTTGCATTTTTTCTGCGACAGATCGACAAACATTGCGTTTTTTAAGCGACTGATCGAAGAACTTTGCGTTTTTTTCCGCGACAGATCGACGAACTTTGCATTTTTTCCGCAACAGATCGAGAACTTTACATTTTTTAAGCGACTAATAGAAGAACTTTGCATTTTTCAAGCGACTGATCGACGAACTTTGTGGTTTTTACCGCGACAGATCGACAAACTTTGAATTTTTTCTGCGATAGAACGATAAACTTTGAATTTTTTCCGCGACAGATCCATGAACTTTGTGTTTTTTCAACCACAGAACGACGAACATTGCATTTTTTTTCACGACTGATCGACGAACTTAAGGTTTTTGAAGAGACTGGTCGACGAACTTTTCACTTTTTAAGCGACGGGTCGACGAACTTTTCACTTTTTAAGCGACGGGTCGACGAACTTTTCACTTTTTAAGCGACGGGTCGACGAACTTTTCACTTTTTAAGCGACTGGTCGACGAACTTTGTGTTTTTTAAGCGACTGATAGAAGAACTTTGCATTTCTTAAGCGACTAATCGACGAACGTTGCATTTTTTCCGTGACAGATCGACGAACTTTGTGGTTTTTACCGCGACAGATCGACAAACTTTGCATTTTTTCCGCGGCAGATCAATGAACTTTGTGTTTTTTCAACCACAGATCAACGAACATTGCATTTTTTTCATGACTGATCAACGAACTTAAGGTTTTTGAAGCAACAGGTCGACGAACTTTTCATTTTTTAAGTGACTGGTCGACGAACTTTTCGTTTTTTAAACGACTGATCAATGAACTTTGCGTTTTTTTTAAATGACTGATCAATGAACATTGCGTTTTTTCTGCGACAGATCGAAGAACATTGCGTTTTTTAATCAACTGATCAACGAACCTTGCGTTTTTTGGGGACAGATCGACGAACTTTTCGTTTTTTAAACGACTGATCAACGAACTTTGCGTTTTTTAAATGACCGATCAAGGAACTTTGCATTTTTTCTGCGACAGATCGACGAACATTGTGTTTTTTAAGCGACTGATCGACGAACCTTGCGTTTTTTGGGGACAGATCGACGAACTTTGCATTTGTTTGTGACAGATCGACCAACTTTGCTTCTTTTCCGCGATCGATCGGTGAATCTCAATCAAATAAAATCTAAATTCAGAAATTTATTTAACAACCTAATTGTTAAGGGTCCTTAACACATTTAATGGAACTTGAAAAATACACTGCATATATAAAACTTAAGTCTGTTCCCTTTTTTATAATAAAAATAAACATTTTACATAATCATTCTCAGTTGACTTAATATTTTCAATGGTATTTTGTCATGTCTGCATTAATGTAATTCTTTAAATAGCACATAAAATAGTAGTGGGGTTTAAAGATTTTTTTTTCTCCCTCCCAAACATTACAACTCCCCTCCATTTAAAAATGTTGGTAGGGAGACTCCCCTCCTTGGAAAAATTGAATTTCAAGCCCTGTAAAATGTTTGTTTATATGCTGGGAGGAAAGCAATAATTATACAATGAGTTTAATTACCATATTTACCCGCGTATAGGTCGAGAAATTTTGGACAAAAAGAGACTTTAAAGGTGGGGGGGAGGGGGTGGTCGACTTATGCGAGGGTCCTTAATTTTTTTTTTCAGAGTGGATTTCATCCGGTTGTCCAACATTAACAAAGGGCGGTAATATTAGAAAGTCCGACATTGCATTAATTACCCAGTGGTTTAAAGATGCATGGAATCAAATTCCTTCCGAAATGATTATAAAATCGTTCAAGAACTGCTGCATAAGCAACGAACTAGACGGCACAGAAGATGATGCCATTTAAGAAAGTAATAACGACGAGGAAGAATGTTGCGATACAGAGATTGAAAACGTGTATCATGATGAGCCGATGACGACGAATTCCTTATGTGAAGTGTTTGGCGAGTCCGATATTGAATCGGACCTCGAATCAGTTTAACTTTGTATATTATTATCTTCATTATTGTATATTTAGTACTTTTTCTTTCAGATGATTTCGAATAAATGTACAAAAAAAAATAATAATAATAAAGTGCCTTTATTATTGTATATTTAGTATACTTTCTTTTTTTTCCAGGTGATTTTTAATAATGTATTTTGAAAAAAAATCAAATTTATTGATCAGAAAAGTGGGGGGTCGACTTATACGCGGGATTTATAAAAATTCAAATTTCTTGATCGGGAAAGTGGGGGTCGACTTATACGCGGGTAAATACGGTAAACGCGAATTTAAAGGTATTATAACTCTGTAAATTATATCAAGGGTATTAATATTCTATATGCTTACAAACCAGTATAAAAGATAATTAAATTATGTGCCCATAACTTTACATAAAATTGACATTTAATACGGGATAAACAATAAACAAAAGAAATTAAGATCTATTTAAACTGTAACTTTACTTGTGACTCATAAATAACATTCTCTTTTTTACCATGTCTACCATATACATCCCAATTTTCCATTGTCCAAGCGCTAATTGTACTAAAACTCATATTATAAATCATTACTATCAGTGGCCAATTAAAAATCAGCTTTAAAACCCAAATAATGAAAAGATGGAATACCATTGGTCAGGAAAGATTCTTAAAAGTTTTCCTCTATCTGTCAAAAGTGCTTGGATTCGATACATATCGGGTTCTTTTAAATAGAATATTTATTAATATTTGCTGCAAAAAACAACTAAACTATCTGACTGGAGATATATATTATCAGGGGTCGATCCAGGCAAAATTTGGGGCCTTTTTAAGGCCCCGTCACAAAAATCAATTTAATAAAATGGGCCCTTCACAAAAATCAATCTGATAAAATGGATCTCTTCACAAAATTCATTTTACTAAAATAGGTCCTTTCACAAAATTCAGTTCCATAAAAACTTACCATTTAATATTTATTATTTTGTGATGTTTTAAAATGTGTAATTTGTAAACAAACAAGTTCCCCAGAGAAGAAAACTTCAGTAAAAGGATTTTAAAAAGTTTTTGTTTATAAATGCTTGGTTCGAATTTGAGTATAACTGGATTTCAAATTTCGTTACAAAATGTTATTTTTCACAAAAATATAATAAATTCACAAAAATAACCTTTACTTTTCACAAAATGGGACCCAAGAAAAAAAACCTGCCTCGACTCCTGGTTATTGCAGAAATGAACTAAGTTGCCCTTTTTGAATTTTCAAAACAAATTTTAATTAACAATTAAAAATTGAAACTATTAATTTTTTTAAAAATATCCAAAGGAAAATAAAAGTTTAATTCAAGCATGATGATTTAAATTCCTGAAATAACCAAAAAATTAAAAATTTGTATTTTTAATTAATTTATTAAAAAAACATCGAAATCAATGTTAAGTGAATGTAAACAACTTTACAAAGCGATACTCAAAAAATAATTTATTTAAATATTAAAATGGTTCCATTAATTAAAATTTTAGACAAGTAAGATGAGTAAAAGGTTACGCTAACTAAATTAAAAAAATATATATACTAAAAAAGATTATGTTAAAGATTATAAAAACAATGAAAATTTAACGTAAACAACATAATGTTAAGTCTATGGGGCGCCATTTGCAATTTAGAATAAAAACAGCATTTACAAAAATATAACTTATACATATTAAAACCCATCAAAACTAAAAATAATGAATACTAAAACCATGTATACATATTATAAGCTAAGATGCCATTAATGTTTAAAGTTGTTAAAAGTATGCAAACATATTAAAAAGTGGGTGCACAAAAGGAGGATGTTAAATGAAAACACCATTGGAAAAACATGAGGAAAAAATGAAGTTTTGAAAATTGCATCAATACTATAGGTGCAGATTCCCAACATTTGGAAGGAGTCACTGGCTCCTAAACCCAAAAAATCCAGTGGCCACAATCGTAAAACAAGTGCATAAAAACAATAGTGTTGTTTATATAGGGTAAAAAACTAAAAAAATAAATAAATAATAATTAATTCAAAGTGTAAAGTAATGTATTTAATATAAACACGTGTACAACAAAATTTGAATATTAATTAAATCTTAAATCATGTACAGTCAGAAGATAAAGTTGGGCAAGATATGGTTTAAAAAAAATATGTAGATAAGCTAAGCAATCATGACAGAAAATCAGAATATCAGAAAAACAATATTTCTTATTTTGATTTTGCCAGACAAAAGTACATATGAAAGAAAATCTGAATTTGTGAGAATATTTTGAACTATAAAAATAAAAACACACTTCAAACATTTGTTTATATATATATATATATTTAAATCGGCTAAGCTTCAGCATTAGCCCGTTGTCTCTGATTGGTCGAAAATCATCGTTATTTGGAGGGTTTTTTTGGCGAGCTTCGCCTTTGATGCTTGCCAATAGCAACCCCGACTTTTATGGCAGCTCTAGCATTCTGGCCCTTGACCGTACATTTCCGACCCCACGGACAACTGGACTTTGCCGTTTGCATAGCAGCCTGCCGCATAACAAGTGTCACCGTTTTTTTTTTTTTTTTTTTTTTTTTTTTTTTTTTTTTTTTTTTTTTTTTTTTTCAGGTTCACTACTTGGCGAAAACGGCCTTTTCGCGGCGCAAAAAAAAATTCAAGATGGCGGACAGCGGGCTAATGCTGAAGCTGTTCCTTTAAATCACAGTCTATGTAAAATAAAATTATCAGATTCAAACTGTTACGAATAACATTGCTATTCGAATATATTTAATAGTTTGCTGTGTTAAACAGATCATTCTGAAATGTTATTAAAAGATAACAATAATGTGGGGGTTTGGTCTTAATCTTTAAAAAAAATATCAACATTTCACGCTGGGGACTGGGAATACCAGAAATTGATTACTTTTAAATCACAAGCGACTTAAACACAAGTTAGTGGCCACAGCAAAAAATTTAGTCGCCACGTGGCGACTGGCGGCCGTGAATCTGCACCTATAATCAATACATGTACAAAACTTAAAAACAATGATACTAAATTAATCCTCATTATTTTTTTATGTTTTACACAGTTTTCAATAAGTTAAAAAGTATTAAAAATATATGCAAAGAACATGGAATTTTTCAAAATTTAGAAAATGGTATAAAACAGAAACTAAAACAGCATATGCTAAAATGTGAATAACTCATTAAGTAATTGACATAATTACATAAAAAAGGTCTTAAATTGTTCATTAAAGTACAAGCTATCTATATTAAGGCAAGAATGCCATGTAGATTTCTACATGGGAGGGGCCGGTTCAGTTGACAAAAGTCTAATTTGTTAGAGATATGAGAATCTAAAATAGAGGATGGTTTTTGAGTCATAACTCCTGAACCGAATTAGATGTATGCAGGGGTCGATGAAGGGTTTTTTTCCTTGGGGCCCATTTTGTGAAAAATAAAGGTTATTTTTGTGAAATTTATTATATTTTCGTGAAAAATAACATTTTGTAACGAAAGTTGAAATCCAGTTACTCAAATTCGAGCCAAGCATTTAATAACAAAAACTTTTTTAAATCCTTTTACTGAAGTTTTTCTCTCTGGTGAAGTTGTTTGTTTACAAATTACACATTTTAAAACATCACAAAATAATAATTAAATAATAAATATTAAGTTTTTATGGAATAAAATTTTGTGAAAAGGCCTATTTTAGTAAAAAGAATTTTGTGAAGGGTCCCATTTTATCAAATTTGTTTTTGTGAAGGGCGCCATTTTATCAGATTGATTTTTGTGAAGGGTCCCTAAATACGCCCCAAATTTTGTCTGTATCAACCCCTGGTATGAGTACTCAAATTAAACAAAATTTAATAAGGAAGAGATAGACATGTAGAACAGGTTTCCAGCTTACCCCAATCCGGAGATATTAGTCTTCAATTGATGTTCAAATGTTCAGCGATGCTACGAAAGAGTGGTTCCACCTAAAATGATACAATATATCTATATATATATATACCAGGAAATATCTATTTGAATAATGTCAATTAAAGGTTAAATTTCAATATTTGCATTAGTATGCAGTGGCTGGTAGAGACTGTATGTTTAGTATCCACTTCTTAAGTTAACGGCACGGCCACATTACTGTGGTTTGTAGATTTAAATAGTTTTATATTTATATATAAGTTCGAAAAAATTCATTTTAAATTATTATATTTCTTGTTTTCTAATATTTGGTATGATTAAAAAAATATATTTGCTTAACAAGAAATTATTTACAACTTTTTTTTACTCACAATTAAAGTATCAAACATTAAATATTTACCTCAAAAGGGCCTAACATTGCTGTACATAGCAATTATTTATAGTAAAGCTATTAATACTGAACAAAAATCATTTTTAGAGTTTCTGAAGGATACATGAAGCACAGATGTTACATTAAGTAAATTTTCATTTTTCTGCGATTATGTATTTTGTCATTTGGTATTTTTTTGAGTATTTTAAAATAGAGTGCTTAAAAAATGCACAGACATAACAATATTGTAAAATAAAGTTTCACATATGACTTAGATGAAAATTAATCCTTCTTTTTTTACTTACTGTAACAAGAAATTTTATTGTTTAGATTTTTTTTTACTCAAAATTACAGTATCAAACATTGAATATATTTACCTCAAAAGTATCTAAGTTTGTTGACATTGCAAATATTATTTATAGTAAAGGTATAATACTGAACAAAAATCATTCTTAAGAGTTTCTGTATGATGAATGAAGTGCGGTGTTACATTAAATGACATTTTAATTTTTCTGCAATAGTGAATAGTTCTGTATCCTGTGCTGCTTGGCAGAAAAAATTGCTCCAAAATGTCGTTTTGGCGACATGAAAAAATTGCAGAAAAACATCATTTTTAAATCTGTATGTTATTTATAAATCAATGATTTTGCAACATTTTTAAAAGTAGAAAATGATGCAAAAACATGGATTTATAAATAACAAAGATTTAAAAATGAAGTTTTTCCGCCATCTTGAAAAATTTATCACGATCCAATTATGCAAATTTTAGCAACATTCTAAATAAAATAACGATTAAAAAGCTAAAGAAATGTGATTTTTCAGATGAATATTTGTTATTGTCAGGGGGGCTCTGCCCTCCTGACAATTTTTCACTCTGATAACCCTGATAAATTTTTCAAGATGGCGGAAAAACTTCATTTTTAAATCTTTGTTATTTATAAATCCATGTTTTTGCATCATTTTCTACTTTTAAAAATGTTGCAAAATCATTGATTTATAAATAACATACAGATTTAAAAATGATGTTTTTCTGCAATCTTTGAAAATTTTTTCATGTCGCCAAAACGTTCAGTTTTAAAAACATTTTGGACAATAAAAAAGAGAGAAAAAACTTACCAGAAATCTTTTGTCAATCTTGATTACACTAAATTCAAAACAATGTTAACTTATAATCTCGCTCACAACTGCCCAAATAAAATTAAAAAAAAAAAAAAAAAAAAAGTAAAAGTAAAAGGATAAATATAATAAATGCCAATAAATGAGACGGCGATTCAGAAAAAAGGAAAATTGCATACAAAAAATATATAAATAATTACACATAAAAAAAAGTTAATATTTACAAAAATTAATTAATTAATTAATTAAAAATAATTTAATGTTTACCCAAAGGGACTTCAGTCAGAGTCTGAAACATCGTCAATGTAAGGCACTTCACCTTCTAATTGAAAAGAATTTAAATTTTGAGGGACTTTTGGTAATGCACCCTTGATGTTTTCAGACTTTGCCGTTGGTCTTTGAAAATCCAAAAGCTTTAGCCCCTCATTTCCGTACCCTGGGTAGACTTGAATAATGTCATTTATGAGGACTTGCATTTTCTGGCCCGTCCTTTCTAAATGATCTAGCTTGAGTCGGCGATAAAAATGAAGAGCCATATATTGTGACAACATTTTATCGTTCCTGCAACAATTTAGAGAATTTTTAAACCAACGATTTTCATTTTCTAGATCGTTCGCTTTATTGGTTTTTGACACGAATTCGCCTTTACTATGATTCGTAACTTCGTGTGTTGTCTGACTGGAGAATAATTTTTCTACATCATGGTATTGTTTGGCCGAATCTCAAACAATACCCACTAATTTTAATAAGTTAGATACTAAAATCAGGACGTCTAACCGTCCTTCAGCTGCATCATTTCACAGGGATTTATAGCTTTATCGGGATAAAAATCTATTAAATTGGGTACGTATAGTTTTGCCATTAATAAATCTTTAACAGTATCAGTGGATAAATGGTTACGTGTATCATCTATATATTTAAAACAGAAGGCGCATTTTGTCAAAATTTCACACGAATATCGTCTCTTTACGCATGCTTCAACTTTTTTTGAACGATTCTCTCCTCAAAAACGATAAGACTGATTGATTAACCTGTTTAGCCTAGGAGGATGGAAAAGGGTTGATTGAAAACGGATGGAAATATATTTTTGCTCTGAGGTTAAAAGCTAAAACTTTTTTTTTTTAAGAACTCATGTTTTCACTACTAAATATGCATACTTTTCTCAAAACTTTAAAGAGAGCTTGGAGATAGTTATATTTATAACCGATTGAAATGTCAAGGAGTTCGGAAGATGAGGACTATTTTTTATTGCTATGTTAAGGGAGCCGACGAGAAAACAAACAAACAAAAAAGCGAGAAGAAAGCATCTCTTTTACAACTGGATAACAATATTTTTTCCCGAAATTTGTACACGGGCTGTAAAACCGTTTTATTTATCACCCATAAAGATTTTAAAGAGTTAGGACAAAAATAACTTTTTATTTTAAAACTATGAAACGATACTGCGTAAAAAAATTTAAAAAAAACAAGAAAATGAGTGCTTTTATCACTAAATATCAATATTTTTTTCGCGAATTTTTCTTCTTAAAATATATTTCATACAAAATCGGGTTAAAGATGTAAAATAATAAAAACTTGATTTTTTTTTTAAATTATTATTATTATTATTATTTATTATCACGGGCCCGGGCAACGCCGGGCGGGGGTCAGCTAGTTTTTTATTAAATTAAACTGACTAAATCCCTTTTCACATTCAGCAGTGCTAAATGGCAGGTTCACTATAAAGTTTAGAAGTTTGCATAAATTAATAAATTCATTTGGATTTGTACACTCTGCTAAAATTCACTGTCTAACTGTCTCACATTAGAGTTTATGTTTGGTGTGAGAACAAATTTTCAAAAGCGGGTGATTGGCAAAAACTAAGTGTTAAAAAAGCTAGGCGTCAAATTTCACATCCAGGAATAATTTTGTAGTCGTCAAATGCTATAATGTAGTTAGTTGCATTTGACGACTAACGACTGCAAATTTCGAACACTGTCTACCCTACATAAACTTTGATATTAAAATTCATTTTTAAATTAATAAGTTCAGATAAATAAATACCTGAATAAATCCAGTATTGGTACAGCCAGGCCAGACGTGCTTCCTCATGGCGTTTTCCTCGTGCGTCGTGCGAAGATATAAACAAACATGGCGCGGCGCGTTCGTTGCCATTTTCCAAAATCAAACTACTACTGAGATGAGATGGCTGTAATCCACTGTTGGATTACGGTTTGCGGTAGCGAATAACGGTGATTTACTAAAATTGCCCATGATCTGCTGTAAAAGACTGTAACAACCTGTATTTCTTTCTCTCTTGGCCGTAAATGACTGTTGGACCAGGGATAATCCTGTAAAAATGATCAGTTACGGTCAATGACAGAATTTTACAGCCAATAACTGATTTTTAACGGGTAAGGGCAATATTTACAGTAATACGGTAATGGACAGTAAATTATGCAGTAAAGCACCGTAAAGCAACGGCTATTTTTAACAGTGCAGAAATATACATATATCTGAAAGTATAAAACCTCCATTTATTATATATTTTACCACAAAGGTAGAAAAAGAAAAACATTATAAATATGGATATCAATCAAAACCTTCAACGATTACGATTGAAACGCCACAACTTGACGTAAGAAAATCTGAAATGTGGTGGGAAACACAATGTGTGCGCATGTGCTATTTTTCATTTTTTTTTCGTTTAATACTATTCGCCTGATGTGTTCGATTATGTGTATGTTATGTGTTTCTTTATTCTTATTGACAGTTTGTTAGTGTAGTAGATATGTTATGATTCTTTCTTCATGTTGTATCGATGTTTATTTTGTGTTTTTATGCCTTTTTGCATGCTGACAAACAGAACTTCACGGTAAGTTGAGTAGCGTAGTTGTCCAACGCAACATTTCTAAATTTCTGCACCCTTTCCCCTTTTTACGTTATGTACTTTCATTCATGTATATTGTATGTATTTTAAAAATGCACTTTAAAAGTCAGTTTAGAAGAAATAATCATTTTCTAAAGTTGTTTAATAGCTTTTTTGTATTATATTTACTAGGGCATCCAACCTGAGCTTCCCGGTATAGAGACTATAGGTGAAAACAATGTATTTTTTATGGAAAACTCTAATAGATTTTTTACATTTAATATTTTTTTTAGATTGTACTCAACAACACCAAAGAGCACTTTTATATGAAATATGTCAACTATATATTCAAATAAAATTTTGAAATTTATTAAAAGCGGTCATTTTGTATGGGCCTCGTGCTAGAAGTTAATAGCCGACGACATCGTTAAAACGTTTGTTATCTACAGCAGTGTTTTTCTAAATTCTGATAATTTCAGCGGTTTTAAGCGCTTATTTCATTTACATGTCTGTTAAATTTGTGTTTTATTGATACTATTTTATTTATTGCTTAAAGAAGTTTTAATTTCGTTATTCAATATCACCTGGAAACAATTTCTGGACTTTTTATATTGTTTAAAATGCAAACTGTTAATATTTTGTAATCGTCTGCAAGCGACAGAGATAGATTTTTCATAAAAATCATCCTTGAAATTTAATTTAAATTTTATAATAAATCAATCAATTACGATACAGTTTTCAAACAAATTGCATTTGAAAGTAGATTTTTTCCCTATATAACGGTGTAAAAATTAAAACTGTGCGCCGTTTAGAATAAAAAAAAAATTCCAGAACCAAAAATCGCAAAAGCGAAATTTAATCGTCAAGGGTTGCCATTCGCAAAATGACGTATAGTATAGATATAATATAGATAATATACGTATAATATAGACGTATAATATAGATAGATAGGATTTTGAAAATACTTATAAGCTTTTATTTAGAAAAAGGAGGCTAAAACTTCATGGCGTTAAAATCCAAGAAGGTCCGTAACCTGTGGGAACCAACTCCGCTTTCTTGAATATGGGCCCTGAGGCGCTATATATATAGTATAATAGTATATGTCTCGGTCATGTGGGCTGGTCAAACTGACTCTGAACCCCAGTGTTTAATTCCCAAGAACGCTTGGTATTCATTTCATCAACCCCGAAAGGTTGAAGGGTTGTAAGGTTGAATGAACTTCGCCCAAGTTCGGAGCTGAACCTCAGACTTATAATGTGGCAGCGCAGTGCATTAGCCACCGAGTTGCCGGGCATCTAAGATTTAACGAATGAATTTTTAAATTAACAGTAAACACATATCAGTATACACATAACATAGATAGTGTGCATGCAAGTTTCAATATTAAAGTATAAATACACAGTTCAATAATTTAAAAGTAAATTTTTAAATATTTAGAATATAAATATTCTTTTTCGTTAAGATAATGTTTGTAATATTCATAGAGCAGTTAATCAAGCAGGGCGGTCGCTCTGCCAAGCCAAGCTATAAAAAAATACGCCAAACAAACAACGCCAAGAACTGGAATACAAACCGCTACTGCTTACTTACAGGAAGAAACTTTTCAATGTTAAATCGACCAAACATACCAGATTAAAATATCAGATACCAAATGAACCAAGCGTCACAGAAAAAAAACAACGAAAAAAAAAGGAATCTAATGAAGAAATTCTTCAATTTGAGCCAAAATCATCTTCATAAGTGATTTATAAACAGAGATATAGATTTTTTTTAAACGTCGAGTTACTTAAAATGATCCCTTTTTTCTTCGTCAAACTTTTTTTTTTTCAAACAACCCACAGACAAAAATATAGGGCAGAAATGAAAAAGGATTGCACTTTTGGACAAGTAATAACCTAATCTACGTGCTTTTATAAAATCCAGTGAAAAAATAAATAAATGTCTATCCTTAATTAGCAAAAAACTGTTAATTAACTTGGCAACTAAAAAATTATGCCAAAACAGAGATAAAACTCTGCCAACAACCGTGTACCATCTGTATTATAATAGCACAAATCAGTTACGGGTTATAACAACATCAAATTTCATCTGCAAGTCAGCCATTTTTTCTGAAGATATTTTTTTAAATAAAACTTCATAATTATAAGAACACACATTTTATCAGACAATGAAATGTGATTGCAAATTGTGGCCGATGACTGTTTCCAACAGGAATAAGAATGAGAAATTGCCAGTTTAGGATATCGATCTGGGTAGCTTATTGGCAAAGCGTTAGCACGGTATGCTGAAGGTCCCAGGTTCGAGACCTGGCGCAGGTCAATTTTTCACTCATGTTGGTTCGGTGCATTTAACTGCCTGATAAAGTATGTTTTCTTATAATATTGTAAAATAAAGTAATCAGACGTAGTGTTCATGCTTTAATATATATATATATATAACTTCATAAAATTTACATTTTTAGAAAGATCTTTAAAAATAAAATAATTTTTGAGAGATGAGGTTTCACTTCTAAAATGTATACATTAAGAGTTATCGGCATTTAAAATTTCTTTACAAACGTAAACAAACTTTTCGAAAAGGAATTAAATGTGATTAATTTATTTCTCTAAAACCATGGTAAAGGACAAGCATTTCGTTCGCAGGCTGAGGATTCTTTGACATCATTTTTCTATAAATTAATGGAATTCAGTTGTTAAATTGTTTTGTTTTAGAAGTAAAGTTTCCATTTAAATTTATTGTAAGAGTACAGTGTTTAATTGAATAAAATAATGTAAATTTAAGAAATTGCGAAGATATTTTGTTACTTTTCACCATTAACTACATTTTATAAAGATTCGCCAATCAATGTGATTTAGCGCTAATAATAAAAGAGCATTATATCACGTTTGATTTCAAAAGCAGCATATTCCATTTTTACTCATCTCATGGATTAGGCAGTGATATTTTTTAACGAAGGATAACAAGTATTATAACAAGCCACATTTAATATGTTGTTTTTAAGGGTGTAATTAGTTTAATTGAAAAATCTACTGGTATTTCTAGTTAACCTTTTAAACAATAACTGAAAGTAAAATGTAATTTTACATAACATTCTCATGTTAATTTCATGGACTAGGTTATTTAAATTATGTATGATCTATTTTTAAAAAAATAAATGATATCTACAAAAAATAACTTTTCAAATTAAAAAAACAGCCAAGTTAAAAAAAAAAAAAAAAAAAAAAAAAAAAAAAACGAAAGTTGTGGTTAAAAAAGGGTGTGATATCAAATTTCCAAGCTTTTATTATAGTACTTATTTAACTTTTTTCCATTAAAGAAGTTATCATATATATAAGTCGAGTGCTACGTATATGTTAATAGAAATCGTTTTCTCCTGTACTAAATACATTCTAACGTGTTTCTGAAAATTCAATTTTTTTCAAATTATGCATGATGGGCTTGGCAGCCATCTTTCCATATTTCTAAGCCCTCAAATTTTTAAAGTAAAAGCGTAATATGTTTGCAATGTAATATGTTTATAACAATGTCGAACTTTGGATTTTAACTACGAACAGATAAATTGAGGAAGACTAATATTTTGATAACCGAAAACGAAAACGAAATGATTAAAATATTTGCTTAAGTTACAATTTTGAACTTCGGATTTTAACTACGGATATGGGTGCTTAGAATTTTGTGTATATGGAAAGATGGCCGCCAAGCCCATCATGCATAATTTGAAAAAAATTGAATTTTCAGAAACACGTTAGTTTGTATTTAGTACAGGAGAAAACGATTTCTATTAACATATACGTAGCACTCGACTTATATATATGATAACTTCTTTAATGGAAAAAGTTTAATAAGTACTATAATAAAAGCTTGGAAATTTGATATCACACCATTTTTTAGCCACAACTTTCGTTTTTTTTTTTTAAGCTTGGCTGTTTTTCTACTTTTGAAAAGCTATTTTTTGTAGATATTAAACTTCAGAAGTCGCTTTTGGTAGCGACAGATTAAACCATGGACACAGGGATCGCATCCTCGGGCTGTCAATACCACTATTTTCGAATAGTAATTGTCAGCTTATTTAAACACATAATTTCTGTCATAATAAAGGCTACAAGTACTATTCAGAAATAGTGGTGAATGTACGCCCATGTTCAGAAAAAGTGCTTTGTCTGGTCATGACTTACTGCTAGCTTTAAACGCCAGAAAAATGTTCAGATTTATCATTATCTGATAATGGTCAAATAGTAATTGCACGGTATGGTACCTTAAATACTCGATATCGGATCCTGTGTAGAATTAGCCCTGGTGTAGCATGAGCTTGAGTTATTGTGATGAGCACGACAGTACAATTGTTAGAAAACTACGGATTGTGACCCAGTTATTCGCTATTATTGTGTTAACTAATTTCCTTCCGATATCTCCATTTCGATATTTATTAAGTTTCTAATGCTTGTAGTGCTTATTTAATATATTTTTAATGTTTAATATGTTCAATACAGCCATTCTTAGATATATTCCTAAGTGATTAGATGTTATTAAAATTTTTATCAGATATTGCAAAGAGGATAGAAATACAATGTCTATATAAAATATAGCCAGAAAAACTTACAACTAATCTAAAATACATTAATAACCAAAAAAGTTGTCTTAAAAAAATCTATGATATAAAAAATAAATTATATGTAATTTTTTTATATAATTCTTCTAGTTTTTATCATATGTTAAACTTTTGATTGAGGACTTTTTTAAAATTGATTCCAAAAACTTGATTATTTTTTTTTATTTATGAAATTTTCATGTATTATTTTTATTTTTACATTAAGTATTGCTTTTACGAAAAAAATACAAACAAATTTGACAAGAAACAAGTTACTCTAAACGTGGAATTATGAAATAAGACTTCCACAGTAGCAGGGCAACACAATTTATCAACAGTGATCTTGAGGTAAAGTATTCTTACAGTGTTTCGATTATGAGCTTATGTAGACGTCTAACCAGTATTATCTAAGATGCCAGTTACCGGATAGTTATCTGTTAACTCAAACAACAACTTCCTGTTCAAAATCCTGGGTTAGAGAATTTAACTGAGAGTAAGACTATTGCTATTCTCCATTAACTTAGGAAAAAAATACTCGACCAACCTCATTTTCCGATTAGTCCCAGAGGCAGCGTCTCATTTTTGCAACCAATTTTAACTTCGATTATTTTGGTATCTATGAGAGGTTATCTGTTACAGATAATGAAAATGCTAGGAAGCTGCACTGAGAAAAAAAATCTGCCCTTCTCAACTAGAATCTAAATTGTGGCACTAGAAAAAACAGTTCCATGTCATCCTTATAAATTCTAGTTCCCTCTGCCAGAGAATTCTAGAGTCTCCTATTAGAATTCAAGAGTGTTTTCCTATATTCTCGTGGTCAAACCTATTTAAAAATGTCTGCAAATAGATGCGAACACAAGACGCTAGTCTTAGTAACTATAATGCTAATTTATAAATCCATTCCAGAAAATAAGTGAAAATTTCTCGCAATTTACACGATTCATTATCGTTTCGTCACTTAGAAAACAAGAGACTAGAAATTCTCGATCATTTCATCTATTCAGTTTAGTTGCTTACCCTATCCGCATAGCTCGGAATTCTATATTTCTAGTTTAGGGATTTAGAAACAGTCTAACTATTTATTCTAGTTGAAGGAGGTTTTTTTTTTCTCAGTGTGGCACACTAATTAGGAGTGCAGCCTCAGAAATATCTCAAAGGGTGACCACATGGGAAATGAATGGCAACCCGATTACAAATATTACCCAATTCGAAAGCCGTATTCAGCGACTGGGCTGCCATTAATTTCACACTGCAGTGTACTCTGCGAATTTGCTATGGCAATACAATTAGTTGGTGCGTGGCAGTTTCGTTATCTATACCATCTAATCTATCATATATACAAGTATTATCGACGCTGAAATTGGTTGCAAAAATGTGATGCTGCCTTTCGGAGTATAATTGAATCTTGAATTGAAATAACATTATCTCATAGGGAACACTAATGAGTTTTTTTTGCACACGTAATGCAATCTATTGAGTACGAATACAATCATTGATATAAAGCCCGTACAAAACCAATCACAATGGAAATTAGCGACGTAGAAAAACAGATGCTTAGAACATTGCAGTCTGGACTTAAAATGAGGACGTACGCACATACGTCCTGGTATTTCAAATAGACGTACGTAGGTACGTTCATGACGTGCGTAGGTACGTTGTGGTGCTTAAGGGGTTTAACATGAAGAAGTCTTCAGATATTGATATCAAAATTTACCTTATTTAACTGCAGTTTTAATTAAAATATCTTAAACGAAACTACATAATCGTCAGCAGAAAATGCGACATGAGAGATATTCATCGCTGGTCTTTTGTTTCATCTGTAAACTACCAGAGCCCTTTTATAATATTTTTTTTATTTTTTTTAGATTTCTTCAGAAGATTACCAAAGTAATTTTTCTGTATGAATAATATGCAAAAGATTATTGAATTCTTGCACCTTATTCTAAAAGATAAAAAAAAAAAGTATTTAATTCTACGAGATCCAAATTTTTATTCTAGCCTGCAGTATTGTAAAAAAAAAACTTTAACCGTTCCAATAAGAATCCACTGAGATATATCACAAAAAGATTTAAAATGTGGTTTCGCTTTGAAACCACTTAAAAAACGTGTATTACAAAAATAACATTAATCCTTTTTTATTGTTTTCCTTAATATTTTTATTTTACAGAGCTAGATTTTGACTGATTTTGAAAAAAAAATGTTGTGTTGAGGAATGTGTTTATAATCTGTTGTTGTTTCTGCAGACAGAAGTCGCACTTGTGTATGATGCGGTTTGGACGCTCGCGCATGCACTGAACACGCTCAAGAAGGGCCAGCGACTGCAGATCAAATCCGTTTCTTGTGAAAACGAAACAACTTGGTCTCACGGCCTGGCACTCGCGAGACACATGAGAGGAGTGAGTTTATTTATGAGATTGTTTAGTGATAATTATTTGTCTAACTAGGGAAAATACTCAACAAATTCAAACACCTTATTCACCTGTGATATTTAACTTGCTATCTCTTATACATATTTGAGTATTCATAGTTTTGCATGTTTTTTTTCTATTATTTATATAATAATACCTTTTATATTTGTGACTAATATTTCTTTTTTTGCCACCAGGTGGACCTGCAGGGGCTGACGGGTCGAATCGTGTTTGACGAGAACGGTATGCGGACAAACTTCACAGTCAAGGTTCTCGCCCTCTCCCAGCACGGGCTTCAAGAAGTAAGTGCCAATGTTTATGAATAATCTTTGAATGTCTGTATTTAGCCTCAAAAAGCAAATTAAGTATTCGTAAAATATTGTCAAAATTATGTACAACGTTATGCTAATATTCAGATTTTTGCATTATAGAAATTTTTGTTCAACATTGCGAGTAAATATCTATCAGTTATTCGTAAAATGCTGCATGACGTTGCAACAATTTTGTTGAATGAAATGCGTTGTTAAACGAATATGCTTGTTGAATGAAATTTCGTTATACATTATTCGAGTAATTCTCATTATGCTGTACTCTTACTATGTTTAACCAGTGAAACAAAAAGTATATGAACATTTAAATATTAGCCGTGTTTTTTAAGTAAGTACCGTTTTTAAATTGAAACAACAACGAAAAATCATGCGTCAAGCATAGATTATAAAACACTTTCCAACACAGCCAGAAAACTGTAACGAAACTTCACCGTTAAAAAAGGTGAAAGAAGATATTTAAGTAAACAGTTTAGACAACATATAACACATTGAAAAATACAGTTTTCGAAATTACCTCCCAATGTCAAAAAAATAGTCGAATTATTTTGTGCAGCCCTGTAAATGATCAATAGATGTGAATATATAGCATGGCAAAATTTAGTTCAGTTAGAATAGTTAGAATAGTTATTCACATTTAGAAATTTTCGCCAATTGATGGAAATGCACTCGAAATCTTTTGTGCAACCCTGTATATTATCTGAAGGCTTTTGTATACACAATATATAAAGCTAAAAGGGAACTTAAAACTCACTCGCAGCAATTACCAACCGTAAACGATAATGTATCTTTATCTTTGCTTAGCCTTCTATATGAATTTATTTATATTCCACAAACTTCTATTAGTCTACTAAATATAGTTCAGCAGGAAAATGCGTAAACACAATTAAAAACTACCCTTAAGCAATTCACTCCCATAGTCTGTAATACTTACGAATACTCTTGTGTAGACCTGTATATGATCAACCGAGTTTACAAACACACACGTACTATGAAAAAAAATTATTAAAAACTCGCTTAAAAACGCAAACCAAAGTTGAAAACACACTTATCACACATAGACTAAATATCGCAAATGTACTGTAACCAATATCTTTTGTGTGTCCCTGTAAATAAACGCAATGCACACAAGAGAGAAATTTATAGTGTAATGCATATAATTTTCATTCTGTTTCAAATAGTGAAATATCACTAAATTACACTGCAAACGATTTTTCCCCGTAGAACGATGTGTAACAGAATTCTTTTGTTTGACCCTGTAAATGAATAATAAATGCTTTGCAACCCATGTTCTACAAAAAGCATGCTTTAATGCGCTTCATAATTATATATCAATTTATTATGTTTTAAATGACGCAGCGTCATCAAAATGCACTTGAAACGATTATTTCCCATTGACTGTAATGTAACGGAATATTTTTGATTGTCCCTGTAAAAAAACTATAAGTGCTACACACTTCTGTTGAAATAGGAAATATGCTATAGTAAACGGTAATAACATACAAAAATTTCAGGACAATCGAAGCATATTTACGGGAGTTACAGCACGGACAGACGGACAGACGGTAGACGGCAGATAAACCGAAGTCATAAACACTTTTCAACTATGTTGGAAAGTGTTAAAAACACAAGGCCCTTTTTTAACAATTTCATTTTTACATGAAAGCCTGGACCTTAATCGACTTTTAAACATAATTTTCGCCTATATTAAGGCACTTCTCATACATGTACTAGGTTTGGTGTAACGTCCTTATAAAATTCTGCTGTGGTAACTACTGAATCATCGCTGTTGTGACGTCGTCATCGTCGTTGTACAACTAACCGCCAAGGTGCTTTTTAAGTGCAGTAAAAAGTGGTTGTCACTTTGCGTCGTAAACGCAGGATCTCATCACATAATATAGTTGGGAGCAACTTCATCAGTCTGCGTATAGCCTTGACCTATCACCAAGTAACTATTACTTCTGCCTGCACATAAAGAAATACTTTAACGATGGTGACAACGTCAAAACGGCGGTAATGCACTTATTAGCACAGCAGGCGGCTGATTTATATGACGATGGGATTCAAAAGCTGGTCGTACGATATGATAAATGCCTTAATATAGGTGGAAATTATATTGAAAAGTAGTTTAACTCCAGGCTTTCATGTAAAACTAAAACTGTTAAAAAAATGGGCTTGTGGTTTTTTAATATCAACATGGTACTTACTTAAAAAACGATCCTCGTATTTTAAAAGAAACATTCTTATTGTTGAAATACTTGAGTTAGCTACGTAATACAGTGTATACCACTTAATATAATCGTCTTAAATGTTAACATTCACATAATGTTATCGGAATTTCAGAAAATAGCATGTTTCTGTCCAATATTCTTATCATTGTATTCGTTGCTTGTTATCGTCAAGCCATGATGTAAAAGCACAACTTCCCACCCGAATAAAGTGAAACAGCATTGAGCATGGTTAGTGTTGAGTGGATGATATTTGAGAGGGTGACTTTTTTGGGAACACTGTGCTGCTCCATGTATATGCCACATCCTGCACGTTAAATCAGTGGCGTGAAGATTCCTTTCATTGGAAAGAGGGCAGAAATAGGTACCAAACCTAGAGAAGGTCAAATGGATTATGATATGGATTTTTCTTATAACCCTTGAAATGTTTCTATTTAAAGCCAATAATTACAATACTAGAGAAACAATGGACTGAAACTACAGAAGGACAGAAAAGCTGGTGCAAATTATTGCACCATCTTTTGAAATTTTTAGTTTCTATACAAGGTTGAACTTTGTCGAATCGATAAAACTTCTAAATGAGTGTGTTGTATTTGGTTGTCACAAATACAACACATTTAAAGTCACAATAAAGTCATTCTCCACACATATAATAGCAAACTCTAATAACATCCCGACTCTATCACCAACACGTAAATACACCGTGACCAATGTTAGTAGGGTTGAGATTGGAAAGGGAAGAAAATAGGGTGTCCCCACTACTTTAAGCTTTATGCTACTTTAAGAAAAGAATTTCTTTTGTGGAACGTTCAAAATTAAAATCCTATTGTAGTGTAGAATATGAATGAAAAACTACACTGGTCAAAACTACAAATTTATAAGTTTATTCTGATTTAAAACAGTCTACTTCAAAGTTCATAGTTTATATAGGTCACTTAGGAACATATTTCATATAAAGATAATGTAATCGCCTTAAGCAATATCTCTGTCAAAGTTGGTGCGGAAAATTACATTCAATTTGCTTCCATAGGCCACAAAACAAACATACAGTTTCATGTGCATGTTATTGTCTAAATAGTATTTCATATGGAACTTACGAATTGTACATGATTATAAATTAAGCGTTAATTTGATAAGAAAATGAAATTAATTGAAAGTATTTAATTAAAAAATTAATTAAATAAAAACTAATTTAGTTTAAAAACAATCAGGTCAATAAATATTATTAATACCTTTTAAAAAATTCCTCTTTTTATCTGAATAGAAGCCTATACGAAACGTCACTCTCTTTGCCAAAATAGGCTTTCTGCATCTCTGATCAAAATGCAACTCTTTTTGTCATCCTGTAGATTTCTTGTGACATGGAATATAAGTCGTCTTCACGTGATTGGGAAGTTGATACGTCTCATTTTGATACGACTCAAAAATAGATGAAGGTGACTTTAAAGAGACTTCACAGTCACGAATTTATGGCACACATACAATCATAAAATGGTGAATTAAGGGCCTACACTAGTCACGCGAAGAAACGCTCAAGCTAATGATAAGTCAATGGGAAGGTTCTTTCGCAATTTCTCGCTCGCATTTTAATATCTTTAAATGATTTTTTTTTTCATAGGATAGCTGAGGTTGATCTCTAACGTTGTTAGTTTTTTCTTTTTTGATTTTGGTTACAGTTTTTTTATAAGCGGACATTTTCAATTTTGGAACCGATTCTGAAAATGAAAGTACCCTTATATAAAAAAAATTGGAACCAAAATTGAAAAAGTAAAAACTAACAACGTTAGAGATTGACCTCAGCTATCCTATGCAGAAAACCTCATTTAAAAATATTAAAATGCGAGTGAGAAATCGCGCAAGAACCTTCCCATAGACTTAACATTGCTTTCGCGTTTTTTCGCATGACTGATGTACGCTCTTAAAGAGGTTATATTTTGTTCATCGTTGTGACTGTGGCAATTGCACTGTTGTAGTAACTTCACATCAACTGGTTATGCTATTAAAGTAGTTATACCTCCTTATCCGTAGCTACATTAATGTTTCCTCTATAAAGCTCTATTTTATATTAATAGCAATTTACTTGATCTTAAATGCAAAACAGCGATGATTGAAAACTTATTTGGTACTCAATGGTAGGATGTACCACCGTAATGTATAAACTTATTATTCAAATATCTAAATAACCTATATTAGCAGCTACAATTGAATTCATTAAACACAGTCATCTTTTTTACATATAAAACGTATCATCAAAACGATCATTTAATGGTATTCGCTACTCCATTCTCCTCTATAAATATATTATACTGCTTTATTATCTGTTTTAAAAGCTAAAGAAATATTATTTATTCAAAAAACCTGTAAAACCAGGCATAAAATGTTTTTAACAAAACATGCCATCATTAATAATTCAACAATGCATAAATAATTCAACAATGGATAAACGTATCGAGTAACTATTACAGGAAATGTAGAAGTTTCAAGAAATAATGTATTTTCGTATGTTCTTTCAATAACCAACCTCATTACATACTGTTTTATTATGTTAATGGAAGACTTTCTTGAAAGAAGAAATGCAAAAGGTAAAATTATCTTTTATCTGTTATGTAAAACGGGAAAGTTTGAATTCGCGGAATGCATGTAAGTGTTTTATTATGGTAAACCAAAGAATTATGTTGGATGAGGAAAAGAATTAAAGATTTTAGTGCTCCCTACTTTATAAATTATCATAAACTAATGCATATCGAATTTGTTAACGTATCTTTAATTATAAAGAAATAATTTGTTTGTTGTAAGCAATTTAGTACTGTATTGATAAGTTACTCCAAATTATCCAAATATCCAAGTACCCTGTATCCCTGGTTTTACAGGATAATTCAATGATATCAAAAAATCAAATTAAGTAAATGTTATTACCTAGGATAAGAAAAATGATATAGATATTTTTGAGCCCGCCACTTTAAAATTTCTCATAAAATGATGCATATCACATTTGTTAACATATCTTTAGATATAAAAGAAACATTTTTCTTTGTTGTAAGCAAAGTAGTACTATAATGGTAAGTTACTCCAAAATTATCCGAGTATCGTGTATCCCTGGTTTTACAAGATATATCAAGGTTAAAAAAAATTGAATTAAGTAAATGTTATTTGATTTCCAGTAATAAATTTTGCTGCATTTTATGCTGACCATCTATTTTCCTGCTACGATCTTGTTATCATCATTTCTGTTCATTGTAAACAAAGTAGTACTATAATGATAAATTACTCCCGAGTGTCCAATTATCCTATATCCCTGATTTTTCAAGATAGATAAAAAATTTAATTAAGTAAATGTTATTTGATTTTCAGTAATAACTTTTGCTGCATTGTATGTTCACCATCTATTTTCCTGCAACGATCTTGCTATCATCCTTTCAATTCATTGCAAACAAAGTAGTACTGTAATAATAAATTACTCCAAAGTATCCAATTATTCTATATACCTGGTTTTACAAGATATTTCAAGTTTATAAAAAATTGAATTAGGTAAATGTTATTTGATTTTCAGTAGTAATTTTTGCTGCATTGTATGCTCGCCATCTATTTTCCTGTTGCGATATTGCTATAATCATTTCTGTTCATTGTAAACAAAGTAGTACTGTAATGATAAATTACTCCAAAGTTTCCAGTTATCCTATATCCTGGTTTTACAAGGTATTTCAAGGTTATACAAAATTGAATTAAGTAAATGTTATTTGATTTTCAGTAATAATTATTGCTGTATTTTATGCTCACCATCTATTTTCCTGCTACGATCTTGCTATCATCATTTCTGACCATTGTAGAATAGCAATCATTGTATCCTCAGATATGGCGGAACATATAATTTTTAGCCCACAATTTCAAGTATTTTATATGTTTACTAATTTTTTTAATAACAATGTTTCTGTTTTAATGTCGCGCATTTTTCTATTGCTACACAATAGCTTTAACTATTTTATTGTTGAAAGTTAGAAGGCAGAGTCAAATCAGTACATTCACTGTAGCATGGAGATATTTTTCTTAAGAGGTCAGATACCTTTGAAATGTTCCAAAAAGTATTTTTTCTTTTAATAGCTAACATTAAAATTTGATTATTTAGGAATGTTTTAAAAGAAACCCCGTGCACAAATTAGTTTTAGAAGGGAAGTTAGTCCACAACCGTTTGAGCTCCCTATATATGATAAAGGATTAATTTCATCTCTAAAATATTTTTTTTTTCAAAACGTTATTGATTATTGAGCGCATGATTTCTAAGAAATGGCTGAACAGATCTTTATAAAATTTTGACTGAAGGTATACAAGCCCCACAGATGCACAAAATGACCAACTATTATGTTCATCAAGTGAGAAATTTAGAAATTAAAACTATTTTTATTTTTAAAACTTTAGATTTTGAGTTGTGTTTTAATTTTTTTCTGAAGAACTAATCATTATATTTTCACCATTGTTGGACATTTTAAACACGTATTCTATCTATAATAATAAATAAATAAAAAATGCCTCACTGTGACAATCCAATTACGAGAAATTTTCTACGAAAGAAATATAAAATGAATTTACTGAATGAATGGGTCAGATGCCAGTGTGAAGTCTGGGTAGGAAATGTCCTCATTAAAACCATATATTGTTTTACTGCTGTTACAAATTGTATCAAAAACGGACAAAGAGACGTCTCAGCAATGTGACATCGAAATCGCACGACGTCGCTACGCCTCAAAAGTTATATTTCGACGCCGTCATCATGTCAAAATTCCGTTCAGGAAATGAGATACTTAAATCTATATACCGGGTGATCCAAAAGTCAGGACGAACTTAAAAAATGAATAATTCGAAAACGAATCAAAATACAAAGATACGGTTTGCACCAAACGGATGGAAAAGAAACCGGGTTTTGTGTGGCAACGAAAAAAAATAGTTCTTCTGGCGACCAACAGATGGCGCTATAGTGTTTTATTGCACCAAAAGACGATTTACAAATGAAAAAATGTTGACAACTTACAAGTCAGCTTGATTACAGTTAATTAGTACTGCAGTAAATGTTCAATGCGCTGCACATCATTCAGAAGTACAGCTGTGAGATGAGGCACCACGCCGTTCACAGCATTTAGTAGCATTTCTTGCGTTATGGCAGACACATTTTGGCGGATGGCATCTTTCAGTGCTCAACTATGGACAGCATTTCGATGCATACAAGCTTCGACTACCATTACCTGCTGCAGTTGCTCATTTTTATATCGTTTGTTACTTTGCATAATCCTACATCAGAAATCCGACAGCGCCATCTGTTGGTCGCCAACAGAACTATTTTTTATTTCGTTGTCAAACAAAACCCGGTTTCTTTTCCATCCGTTTGGTGCAAACCGTATCTTTGTATCTTGATTCGTTTTCTAATTATTCATTTTTAAAGTTCGTCCTGACTTTTGGATCACCCGGTATATAAAAGAAAGTCCTTTCTGGCTAGATGATCAACGCGCAGCCAAAACTACTGAACCTACAAAGACGAAACTTGCAGGAAAAATACTTCTCAGTATGTAGAGACGCACTAAGAAGGGATTTTCGAAAACTCCACCCCTAAGGGGGCTAAAAAGGGGAACAAACTTTAAAAAAATTCCTTAAAAATCGGGTATTATAGTTACGTGACAAATGATCACATATTTTAATGTATTTTTGTATGCTGAATCGAATGGTATCAATTAAATACTCATACGTCAAATAGTTCCTGAGATATTGCACATTTTTTTAATTTGGCGAAGTCTTTGACGTCAAAATCTAACAATTCTAACAATACAAGTGATAATTTCTGAAAATACAACCGTTACTATAGCAATGGAAAAAATTCAAATTAAATCTTTTTGTTATTTAATTCTTTTGTTTATTTTAACAGATAGAAACATTAACTGTTCAAGTTCAATTGGGAATGGAATATTATTCTTACGGATATTTACGTAATTGTATATTATTATTAATTCTACAAACGCCACGATTTAAAATAAAACGTGATTGCTAAAATAAAGTTCCGAAAGTCTGTTTAGTATTATATATTGCTTCTTTATTTGTTTTCAGTCTTCAGCCATATTTTCCTTTTTCTTTGGGTAGTTAGTTATTCATACGATTTCGGGCTAATTTTCTGCAATCAGATACCTCGCCAATTGGCGTTCTCTGTTATCCCGTCGACCACTTTTCATAACAAAAATCTATCACCAAACTGTAACGACAAATAAACGGGAGAACGTTGCCATTTTGGTGGGGACAGTTTTGACAGGTACCATCTAGTAAATAAATAAAATATAAGAATGTAAGAACACAATTGTTATTTTAATTAATGAAATCTATACTAATTTTATAAAGTAGTAAAGATTGTTTGTTTGTTTGTAAAGGGTAATCTCTGGAACTACTGAAGCGATTTCAAAAGTGATGGTGGCAAATTGATGGTGACAATCCCTTCTCCAACATAGGCTATATTTTATGTCGGTGCCACTGTTCTAAAATTTCGATTTTTTTTATACTGAAGGAGCTAGAAACATGAAATTTGGCACGGTAGTTACTTACAAGATGTAAATGCTCTCTAAGAACAAATTCTAAAAAAAAATTCAAAATTTAAAAGGGTGAGATGAGCGAAAAGCGTTCTAAAAACATTCTAAATTACAATTTCTATGGAATATCTGGAACTGCACAACCGTTTTCTAAAGTAATGGTGGCAAATTGATGGTGACAGTCCCTGCTCCAACATGGGCTATATTTTATGTCGGTGCCACTACCCCCAGGGATGTGCAGGAGCGAAAAACCTTCTAAAATTTAGATTTTATTTTACACTGAAGGTGTTAGAAACATGAAATTTAGCATGGTAGTTACTTATAATATATAAATGCTCTCTAAGAACAAATTCTAAAAAAAAATTCTAAATTTAAAAGGGTGAGATGAGCGAAAAGCGTTCTAAAAACATTCTAAAGTACAATTTCAATGGAATCTCTGGAACTACAGAACCGTTTTCAAAGTAATGGTGGCAAATTGATGGTAACAGTCTCTGCTGTAACAAAGGCTATATTTTCCGTCGGTGCCACTGCCACAGGGCCGAGGGGTGCAAGAGCGAAAAACGTTCTAAAATTTCGATATTTTTATACTGAAGGAGTCTGAAACATGAAATTTGGCATGGTAGTTACTTATAAGATGTAAATGCTCTCTAAGAACAAATTCTAAAAAAATTCGAAATTTAAAAGGGTGAGATGAGCGAAAAGCGTTCTATAAACATTCTATATTACAATTTCTATGGAATATCTGGAACTGCAGAACCGTTTTCTAAAGTAATGGTGGTAAATTGATGGTGACAGTCCCTGCTCCAACATAGGCTATATTTTATGTCGGTGCCACTACCCCCAGGGGTGTGCAGGAGCGAAAAACCTTCTAAAATTTAGATTTTATTTTACACTGAAGGTGTTAGAAACATGAAATTTAGCATGGTAGTTACTTATAATATATAAATGCTCTCTAAGAACAAATTCTAAAAAAAAATTCTAAATTTAAAAGGGTGAGATGAGCGAAAAGCGTTCTAAAAACATTCTAAAGTACAATTTCAATGGAATCTCTGGAACTACAGAACCGTTTTCAAAGTAATGGTGGCAAATTGATGGTAACAGTCTCTGCTGTAACAAAGGCTATATTTTCCGTCGGTGCCACTGCCTCAGGGCCGAGGGGTGCAAGAGCGAAAAACGTTCTAAAATTTCGATATTTTTATACTGAAGGAGTCTGAAACATGAAATTTGGCATGGTAGTTACTTATAAGATGTAAATGCTCTCTAAGAACAAATTCTAAAAAAATTCGAAATTTAAAAGGGTGAGATGAGCGAAAAGCGTTCTAAAAACATTCTATATTACAATTTCTATGGAATATCTGGAACTGCAGAACCGTTTTCTAAAGTAATGGTGGTAAATTGATGGTGACAGTCCCTGCTCCAACATAGGCTATATTTTATGTCGGTGCCACTACCCCCAGGGGTGTGCAGGAGCGAAAAACCTTCTAAAATTTAGATTTTCTTTTAAACTGAAGGTGTTAGAAACATGAAATTTAGCATGGTAGTTACTTATAATATATAAATGCTCTCTAAGAACAAATTCTAAAAAACAAATTCTAAATTTAAAAGGGTGAGATGAGCGAAAAGCGTTCTAAAAACATTCTAAATTACAATTTCAATGGAATCTCTGGAACTACCGAACCGTTTTCAAAGTAATGGTGGCAAATTGATGGTAACAGTCTCTGCTGTAACAAAGGCTATATTTTCCGTCGGTGCCACTGCCACAGGACCGAGGGGTGCAAGAGCGAAAAACGTTCTAAAATTTCGATATTTTTATACTGAAGGAGCCTGAAACGAGAAGTTTGGCATGGTAGTTACTTATAAGATGTAAATGCTCTCTAAGAACAAATTCTAAAAAAATTCGTAATTTAAAAGGGTGAGATGAGCGAAAAGCGTTCTAAAAACATTCTAAATTACAATTTATATGGAATTTCTGGAACTACAGAACTGTTTTCAAAAATGATGGTGGCAAATTGATGGTGACGTGACAGTTCCTGCTGTAACATAGGCTATATTTTATGCCGGTGCCACTACCCCCAGGGGAGTGCATGAGCGAAAAACGTTCTAAAATTTCGATTTTTTTATACTGAAGGTGTTAGAAACATGAAATTTGACATGGTAGTTACTTATAAGATGTAAATGCTTTCTAAGAACAAATTCTAAAAATATTCGAAATTTAAAACTGTGGGATGAGCGAAAAGCATTCTAAAATCATTCTAAATTACAATTTCTATGGAATCTCTGGAACTACCGTTTCCTTTTCAAATGTGATGGTGGCAAATTTTTGATGACATTCTCTGCTCCAACATAGGCTATGTTATATGTCGGTGCCACTAATCTCAAAGGGGGTGCAGGAGCGAAAAATGTTCAAAAAGTGCACTCTTTTTTTATACTGAAGGAGCTAGAAATTTGAAATTTGGCATTGTAGTTACTTATAAGATGTAATGCTCTCTAACAACAAATTTAAAAAAAAATTGAAATTTACAAGGGTGAAATGAGAGAAAAGCGTTCTAAAATCATTCTAAATTACAATTTCTATGGAATCTCTGGAAGTACAGAACCAATTTCAAAAGTAATGGTGGCAAATTGATGATGATAATCCCTACTCCAACATAGACTATATTTTATGTCGGTGCCACTAACCCCAATGGGGTGCAGGAGTGAAAAATGTTTGAAAATTGCGACTTTTTTTATACTGAAGGAGCTAGAAATTTGAAATTTGGCATTGTAGTTACTTATAAGATGTAAATGCTCTCTAAGTATAAATTAAAAAAAAATCGAAATTTAAAAGGGTGAAATGAGCGAAAAGCATTCTAAAATCATTCTAAATTACAATTTCTATGGAATCTCTGGAACTACAGAACCGATTTCAAAAGTAATGGTGACAATCCCTGCTCCAACATCCTCTTTAATATAAAGCTATGCGTTGCTGACAACTGGGTTTTTCGCTAATCTTTGCCACAGATTAATCTCGGAAAATGAAATATTTGAAGTTACTGAAAAAAATAATAGCTCGAAAAGTATTTGTCAGAAAATTGTTAGACAAACTGCGTTTGAAAGATAAAAAATTGTATATTTCTTGATATAAATTTCAAATCTAATTATAATGCCATTTTTCCAATATTGAATTTCAAAAATTACCAAATTTTACAATGGAGTACCATAGCGAAAACTTCACGTGTAAAAAGATAATGATAAGGGCGACTTGTCGTGACGTGTATATTGGCTATAGCACGAGTCACAAATTATAGTAGCCTTATTATTCTGTTAAAATATAAAAGTGAATTATGAAATGTCAATATTTTGTTTGATTAAAGGTTCGTTAAGAGAAATTGACCAGCGTAGCGGGCGTACATTGCTAGTGTCTTTATAAATGATTTATCGTATTATTTTCCCTTTCTCATGCATTATCTATGATATGTAACCGTTGGAACCGTTCAAGAACTAGAAATTCATAGTAACTGCACAGAATTGATAAGCTCTCTGCTGCCTTCTATATTTATTCAATACTATCCTAATATCCTAATATCAATATCATTTTTCTCATCCTACGTAATAACATTTACTTAATTCGATTTTTTAATGTCATTGAAGTATCTTGTAAAAGCAGGGATACAGGATTCTTGGATATTTTGGAGTAACTTATCATTACCGTACTACTTAGTTTACAACAAACAAAACTCATTCTTTTATATCTAAAGATATGTTAACAAATGTGATATGCATCAGTTTATGAGAAATTTTAAAGAGGTGGGCACAAAAATATCTATATGTCTCATGAACTGATATGCATCAGTCAGTTTAAGAAAAATTTTAAAGTGGTGGGCACAAAAATATCTATATCATTTTTCTCATCCTACCTAATAACATTTACTTAATTCGATTTTTTATCTATATTTCGATTTTTTCTACTTCTATATTTATTTAATACAAAAATTACAAAAAAATATTGATTGCTTCCTGTTTCGATTTCAGGTGGGAGCGTGGGACCACAACTCCATCAACGACACTATTCGCAGAACAGGCAACTACACCAGTCAGTTTGAAGACGTCTCAAACACACTCCGTAACAAAACACTCGTCATCACCACTATACTTGTAAGTATGCATATTTCACGGGGTAATCTAAATCAGCATTTTAACTTTCCAATAGCTTTAATGTTAATAATCCCGCAAGAATTTTGATTTTTTAAAGAAATCAGTAAATCTTTTAGCTAAGACTTTTTCTGCTTAAATTGCTAAAAGGGACTCCGAGAAGTCCTTATACACTGTAAAATCCCATAATAGCCATATACGAGGGTGAGTTAAAAAATATGTTTTCCCTCTAGCTTTTCCTGGGAAATCGTTCGGCAATGGGGGGGGGGGGTAAACCAGGCAGTGCTTGAACGCGAAAGACATACATCCATCATATCGCAAGACTTTCAATTCACCAGATGGCATTATCTCAGTGCTTTCGCAAAAAAAGAAGATTAGCCTCTTAGTATTGGTCCGGCAATTATGGAGAGAAGATGTGTTTTAAACTCGTGATCAATGAAGGAAGATAGGGTAGCTGGCCGCTATGAATGGTCAAATATATTATCGAGATCACAAATCCATAAGCCCCTCATTGAAGTCTAAGGGCCGAATAAATTTGTCCAAACAAATGGTGGTGCCAATACATTGAGCTGCTTGAACAAATGCTGGAAACACCGTGACGGGGCGCGTACGTCTACTACAGACAAAAACATTTGGTTGGTAATTGATATGTTTAAAGAGTACTACCATAAATAGGCATATCACCAGTGATTAGGTTACTAAAGAACTATTAATCGACCATGCGTGAGCTCACAAGATCATTCATGACACTCTTCAAAACCGGAAAGTGTTAGCACGACCCGAAAACAGATCCCGAACCACATAGGCAACTACACATGGCAACTTGTTGTATTTCATGCGTTACCATCGTGATGTAAAAGAGTTTCTCTTTTTGATTGTGACGTGGGATGAAACGTGGGAATTACACATTGCATTCAAGATAACCAATTTACACTCGAATCAAAGCTCGCATGCAGAGTGGAAACATTCGTCATCGCCTGTCCGAAAGACGTTCAAGCCACGTCCCAATGCAGCTAGGGGTTTCCTCATATTTTTCTGGGACGCACAAAGTGTTTTGTTCATGGGCATTTTAGAGGGTGGAACCATCAATGCTACGCGATACTGTCAAACCCTGTCTAAATTGAAGAAGGCAGTTCGGAGTAAGCGGCCTGGCCTTCTTACATCTAGCGTTATTTTTTGAATGACAACGGGATGCTACATGGGCGAGAGTTACGTAAAACAATCTTACAACCTTTGGTTGGGAGCACCTGGTCATACGCCATACAGTCCTGATCTCGCGTTTAGTGACTTCTGTCAGTTTCGGCTTTGAAGAAAGTTCACAGCGGAAAGCGCTTTGGAAGCAATGCTGAAGTCACACAAGACGCCCAACACTTCATCCGAAGGCAGAAACAATCCTTTTTTAAAGAAGCATTTTTGAAGCTTATAATTCGGTATGACAATTTTGCGAACGTACGTGCATCTTATGTTTAAAAATAAACTAAATTCTTCTATTTATTGTCTTTTATAGACATCTATATCCACAGTCACTACGGGAAACATATTCCTTGACTCTTCCTCATTGCACTGTAACCCAAATGTATAGTCACTTGCGAATCCTAATATCGTCATATGACATGGAAAACTAATCGAAAGAAAGTGACTATGATAGCGATATATCTCATTTTATGACGAATCGCAAGTGACGATAAAAGGAAACAAATTCTTTTCAACATTAAGGCGGTATTAAAAAAAAAAAAAACACGCTCAACAACTCCAATTTCTGAGACACATTTTCAGACTCATTTTTAAAAGTAAAAACGTGAAACCTGGCGGCGTGATTTATGAAGAGATTTATAAGGGACCCATGTTTTTATTTTTCGTTCAATAAATTAGAAATTGATTTGCAAACAATTACTTTCACAGTATGATATATTTTTTTTTTGTTTCCAGAGCTATCGCTTCGGGAAATTCGGTTCAAAATGTCCACTTTGACAGCATTTTTTAAAAATATATTCTGCCTTTATCAAAAAATCGAGACAATACGGACATTGTAAAGTTTCTGAATAAGATAACCTACCAACTGGATGCATTTGAGAGCAAAAATGAATTTAAAAATGTGTCTCAAAATAAGCAGTTTGGATTGGATTACACCCTTACCTAATACTTTTAACTAGTGTACCTTTATCAGAGAGTAGTGGCATCACAAATACCACGGCACCATTCATAGGACAAGCATCTATACTAGTAGAGTTGCAAAGGCTAGAAAAAATCCGGGAATAAACCGGGTTTTTTGGGAATAAACCAGGTCTTTTGGGAATAAACCTGGAAATAAACCGTGTCTATTGGAAATAAACCTGGGAATAAACCGGTTCTTTGCAACTCTATATACTAGTCATTTTGAAGCCATCTCAAATACACTTTGAAACAAAACATCCATCATCACCACCATTGTCGTAAGTATTTACACTTTTGAATGGAGCAGTCTGAAGCAGCTCTTTGAACTTTTTCAATGATACAGTGGAAGTTTTGATTAAGTTAGGAATTGTTTGATATTTAAAATTCAGCTTGCAAATATTACTTTTTATCTACTTATTTAATTATGTATTCCGTAGTGCTTCAGGGGGATTATAAAATTTAAAGGCATATAGTAAATTTAGAGAAACTAATGCACGGAATTTTATTACATTTTAAATTTAGACTTTTGAAGGTATAGAGCGACGAGTTCCAAGAAAAAGTAGAAGCACCCAAAGTCAGATGCCAAAGCCTTGCAAAACCTTTCTACACTAAGCTTTGATGTCACACTCAGTTCCTCAGTCTTTCAAGTGTCACAAGAACTTTCCTAATACCTTTTCAAGAAATTAATGGTACTTTTGTCATGTACGCACAAGAAAAGGGCATTGCATGACTTTTTCGAATCCGATAGTGCGAACATTGTGACCTATCACCCAGTGGCGTACCCAGGATTTTATTTCGGGGAGGGGCTGACTTAAATTTTCATAATATTCTGAATATTACGAAACACGTTGAATTGTGTTGTAAACAACAATAATTTTTGACAATAAGGACGTAGCCAGAGGGGGTGTGTGTGTGGGGGGGATGATTCTGTTCAAATTTTTCAAAAAATTTAAGACATGAGGTTCCAAAAATTAAAAAAAATTGGTCATCAGTCCTAAAATTCGGATTTAAAAATATATCGCTATTTTTGACAAATGGCCGCCGAAAAAAATCAATTTCTTCAATTGTTCGTAGAAAAACAATTTCCAATTTCGTTAAAGGATCATGGAAAAATCCGAATTTTGTCAAAGGGCCGCGGATAAAATGCGAATTTCGTCAAAGAACCACGGATAAAACTCAAATTTTGTCAAATGATCGCGGAGGAAACGTGAATTTCGTTTAATGACCGCTGAAAAAACACTAATTTCGTCAAATGGCTGCAGAAAAAACACGTATTTTGTCAAATGGAAGTGAAAAAAAAAGTCGTCAAAGGATCGAAAAAAACGCAAATTTTGTCAAAGAGCCGCAGAAAACCTCGAATTTCGTCAAAGGGCTATGGTAAAAATGCGAATTTCGTCAAAAAAAACGCTGAAAAGCTTAAATTTAGACAAAGGACCGTGGAAAAAACGCAAATTTGGAAAAAGGATCGCGAAAAAAAGGTCAAATTTCATCTAATGATCGCGAAGAAAACGCGAATTTCGTCAAAGGGCCGCGGAAAAACGCGACTTTCGTCAAAGGATCGCAAAAAAAACACAAATTTTGTCAAAGAGCCGCAGAAAACCTCGAATTTCGTCAAAGGGCTATATATGGTAAAAATGCGAATTTTGTCAAAATAAACCCCACTGAAAAGCTTGAATTTCGACAAAGGACCGTGGAAAAAACGCAAATTTCGACAAAAAAAAAAAAAACACTGAAAAAACGCAAATTTGGAAAAAGGATCGCGAAAAAAAGGTCAAATTTCATCTAATGATCCGTCAAAGGGCCACAGAAAAACGCGACTTCGTCAAAGTATCGCAAAAAAACGCAAATTTCATCAAAGAGTCTCAGAATAACCACGAATTTCGTCAAAAAGACGCGGAAAAACGCAAATTTCAACAAAAGATCTCAGAAAAAGCGCGAATTTCGTCAAAAAGCGGCGAAAAAAACGCAAATTTCGACTAAGGGTCACGAATAAATAAACGTTATTCGTCAAACGGTCAAAGAAAAACGATAATTTCGTCAAAAGATCGAAAATAAACGCGAATTTTGGACTAACGAGAATGGCTAATCCGCTGTATGACAGAAAACTAAATTATAAATTTAGGGTAAGGGGGAATTAAAAATTTCTCTCTCAACAAATCAGCACTTTTTTTTCATGTCATTTTCGAATATTTTGGAAGGGAGAGGGCTGTAATCCCATCAGTCTCCTTCCCCTTCTTTCAGTATGCTGTAGTGTCAATGTGGACTAATATGGGAGTAACGAGAATCGCTAATCCTCTGCATAACAGAAAACTAAATTGCAAATTTATCTCAAAAAAAAAAAAAAAAAGAATCAGCACTTTCTCATTTTATTTTTGACTATTTCGTTAGAAAAGCTGTAACCCCATTGCCCCCTTTAACCTCTTTTGGCAACTGTGCACTGATATAGGACTAAAGAGAAGAGCGTGGCTAGTCCATTGAATGATAGGAGAAAAAAAAATACAAATTTCTCTCAAACAGAAAGGGAAATATATCAGTGCTTTTTTCCATGTCACTTTCGACTATTTCAGAAGGGAGTGGCGGGCTGTAACACCATCAACCCCCTTCCCTTTCTTTGGGTATGCTGAGGTATGTTGGACTATTTTGTCTTTGGGTATGTTTTTCATTTCATTTTCGATTATTTCGATTCTATGTAGACTAATATGGGACTAACGAAAATGGCTAATCCGCGGTAAAATAGAAAACTAAATTACAAATTTATCTCAAACATACAGAAAAATATCAGCATCATTTTCATTTCATTTTCTACTATTTCGCAAGGGGGCTGTACCCCCATCAGCCCCCTTACCCTCGTTGGGTATACTGCAGTGTAACTGTGCACTGATATGAGACTACATAGCATGGGTAGTTCGTCGTATTGCAGAAAACAAAGTTACAAATTTATCTCAAACAAAAAGAAAAAAATCAGCATTTTTTTCATTTAATTTTCGACTATTTTGGAAGAGGGCTGTAACCCCAAACCTCCCCTTTCACTTCTTTGGGTATAATGTGGTATCACTGTGCACTAACATGGAACTAAAGAGAAGAGAGCTGCTAGTGTGTTGAATGATATGGGAAAAAATACAAATTTATTTCAAACTGAAAGAAAAAAAACACACTATTTTTTCATTTCATTTTCGATTATTTCGGGAGGAGCGGGCTGTAATCTCATCAGGCCCCTCTTCTTCTTTTGATACACTGTGATGGCAATGTGGAATAACATGGGGCTAACGAGGATGGCTATTTCGCTGTATGGCAGAAGAAAAAAATACAGATTTATCTAAAAAAGTAAGGATTTCAGAAAACAAAATTACAAATTTATCTCAAACAAACAAAAAGAAAAAAATCAGCATATTTTTCATTTTATTTTCGACTATTTTGGGAAGGGCCTGTAACCCCATTAGCACCTTTCACTTCTTTGCGTATAATCTGGTGTCACTGTACACTAATATGAAAATGGAACTAAAGCGATGGGGTGTCTAATCTGTTAAATAATAGGAAAAAAAAATGCAAATTTATATCAAATGAAGAAAAAAAAATCAGCACTAATTTTTCATTTCATTTTCGACTATTTCGAGATGAGGGGGCTGTAATTCTATCAGCCCCCTCCCCATCTTAGGGTATACTGTGATGTCAATGTGGACTAATATGGGGTTAACGAGAACGGCAATTTCGCTATATGACAGAAAAAACTAGTCGGATGTGTCAATCCCAAAACTTTCTTCTATCTCACACCGGTTTCGCATACACTAAAAACAATCTCTATTAACTTTTAAAAAAGAAATCCGTATATAAGTGCAGTAAACTTAATATTTACTGTGGGTTAACATTATTATTTCTTAAAAGAAGTGGTGTAAAAATACCATTTTAAAGCTTAAAGTGAAAAGTAAGATTAAAATAAAAAACTATTTCGGATGTGCCAATCCCAAAACTTTCTTCTGTCTCACACCGGTTTCGCATACACTAAAAAGAATCTCTATTAACTTTTAAAAAAGAAATCCAACTTCGTGCTGAGTATATAAGTGCAGTAAACTTAATATTTACTGTGGGTTAACATTATTATTTCTTAAAAGAAGTGGTGTAAAAATACCATTTTAAAGCTTAAAGTGAAAAGTAAGATTAAAATAAAAAACTATTTCGGATGTGCCAATCCCAAAACTTTCTTCTGTCTCACACCGGTTTCGCATACACTAAAAAGAATCTCTATTAACTTTTAAAAAAGAAATCCAACTTCGTGCTGAGTATATAAGTGCAGTAAACTTAATATTTACTGTGGGTTAACATTATTATTTCTTAAAAGAAGTGGTGTAAAAATACCATTTTAAAGCTTAAAGTGAAAAGTAAGATTAAAATAAAAAACTATTTCGGATGTGCCAATCCCAAAACTTTCTTCTGTCTCACACCGGTTTCGCATACACTAAAAAGAATCTCTATTAACTTTTAAAAAAGAAATCCAACTTCGTGCTGAGTATATAAGTGCAGTAAACTTAATATTTACTGTGGGTTAACATTATTATTTCTTAAAAGAAGTGGTGTAAAAATACCATTTTAAAGCTTAAAGTGAAAAGTAAGATTAAAATAAAAAACTATTTCGGATGTGCCAATCCCAAAACTTTCTTCTGTCTCACACCGGTTTCGCATACACTAAAAAGAATCTCTATTAACTTTTAAAAAAGAAATCCAACTTCGTGCTGAGTATATAAGTGCAGTAAACTTAATATTTACTGTGGGTTAACATTATTATTTCTTAAAAGAAGTGGTGTAAAAATACCATTTTAAAGCTTAAAGTGAAAAGTAAGATTAAAATAAAAAACTATTTCGGATGTGCCAATCTCAAAACTTTCTTCTGTCTCACACCGGTTTCGCATACACTAAAAAGAATCTCTATTAACTTTTAAAAAAGAAATCCAACTTCGTGCTGAGTATATAAGTGCAGTAAACTTAATATTTACTGTGGGTTAACATTATTATTTCTTAAAAGAAGTGGTGTAAAAATACCATTTTAAAGCTTAAAGTGAAAAGTAAGATTAAAATAAAAAACTATTTCGGATGTGCCAATCCCAAAACTTTCTTCTGTCTCACACCGGTTTCGCATACACTAAAAAGAATCTCTATTAACTTTTAAAAAAGAAATCCAACTTCGTGCTGAGTATATAAGTGCAGTAAACTTAATATTTACTGTGGGTTAACATTATTATTTCTTAAAAGAAGTGGTGTAAAAATACCATTTTAAAGCTTAAAGTGAAAAGTAAGATTAAAATAAAAAACTATTTCGGATGTGCCAATCCCAAAACTTTCTTCTGTCTCACACCGGTTTCGCATACACTAAAAAGAATCTCTATTAACTTTTAAAAAAGAAATCCAACTTCGTGCTGAGTATATAAGTGCAGTAAACTTAATATTTACTGTGGGTTAACATTATTATTTCTTAAAAGAAGTGGTGTAAAAATACCATTTTAAAGCTTAAAGTGAAAAGTAAGATTAAAATAAAAAACTATTTCGGATGTGCTAATCCCAAAACTTTCTTCTGTCTCACACCGGTTTCGCATACACTAAAAAGAATCTCTATTAACTTTTAAAAAAGAAATCCAACTTCGTGCTGAGTATATAAGTGCAGTAAACTTAATATTTACTGTGGGTTAACATTATTATTTCTTAAAAGAAGTGGTGTAAAAATACCATTTTAAAGCTTAAAGTGAAAAGTAAGATTAAAATAAAAAACTATTTCGGATGTGCCAATCCCAAAACTTTCTTCTGTCTCACACCGGTTTCGCATACACTAAAAAGAATCTCTATTAACTTTTAAAAAAGAAATCCAACTTCGTGCTGAGTATATAAGTGCAGTAAACTTAATATTTACTGTGGGTTAACATTATTATTTCTTAAAAGAAGTGGTGTAAAAATACCATTTTAAAGCTTAAAGTGAAAAGTAAGATTAAAATAAAAAACTATTTCGGATGTGCCAATCCCAAAACTTTCTTCTGTCTCACACCGGTTTCGCATACACTAAAAAGAATCTCTATTAACTTTTAAAAAAGAAATCCAACTTCGTGCTGAGTATATAAGTGCAGTAAACTTCATATTTACTGTGGGTTAACATTATTATTTCTTAAAAGAAGTGGTGTAAAAATACCATTTTAAAGCTTAAAGTGAAAAGTAAGATTAAAATAAAAAACTATTTCGGATGTGCCAATCCCAAAACTTTCTTCTGTCTCACACCGGTTTCGCATACACTAAAAAGAATCTCTATTAACTTTTAAAAAAGAAATCCAACTTCGTGCTGAGTATATAAGTGCAGTAAACTTCATATTTACTGTGGGTTAACATTATTATTTCTTAAAAGAAGTGGTGTAAAAATACCATTTTAAAGCTTAAAGTGAAAAGTAAGATTAAAATAAAAAACTATTTCGGATGTGCCAATCCCAAAACTTTCTTCTGTCTCACACCGGTTTCGCATACACTAAAAAGAATCTCTATTAACTTTTAAAAAAGAAATCCAACTTCGTGCTGAGTATATAAGTGCAGTAAACTTAATATTTACTGTGGGTTAACATTATTATTTCTTAAAAGAAGTGGTGTAAAAATACCATTTTAAAGCTTAAAGTGAAAAGTAAGATTAAAATAAAAAACTATTTCGGATGTGCCAATCCCAAAACTTTCTTCTGTCTCACACCGGTTTCGCATACACTAAAAAGAATCTCTATTAACTTTTAAAAAAGAAATCCAACTTCGTGCTGAGTATATAAGTGCAGTAAACTTAATATTTACTGTGGGTTAACATTATTATTTCTTAAAAGAAGTGGTGTAAAAATACCATTTTAAAGCTTAAAGTGAAAAGTAAGATTAAAATAAAAAACTATTTCGGATGTGCCAATCCCAAAACTTTCTTCTGTCTCACACCGGTTTCGCATACACTAAAAAGAATCTCTATTAACTTTTAAAAAAGAAATCCAACTTCGTGCTGAGTATATAAGTGCAGTAAACTTAATATTTACTGTGGGTTAACATTATTATTTCTTAAAAGAAGTGGTGTAAAAATACCATTTTAAAGCTTAAAGTGAAAAGTAAGATTAAAATAAAAAACTATTTCGGATGTGCCAATCCCAAAACTTTCTTCTGTCTCACACCGGTTTCGCATACACTAAAAAGAATCTCTATTAACTTTTAAAAAAGAAATCCAACTTCGTGCTGAGTATATAAGTGCAGTAAACTTAATATTTACTGTGGGTTAACATTATTATTTCTTAAAAGAAGTGGTGTAAAAATACCATTTTAAAGCTTAAAGTGAAAAGTAAGATTAAAATAAAAAACTATTTCGGATGTGCTAATCCCAAAACTTTCTTCTGTCTCACACCGGTTTCGCATACACTAAAAAGAATCTCTATTAACTTTTAAAAAAGAAATCCAACTTCGTGCTGAGTATATAAGTGCAGTAAACTTAATATTTACTGTGGGTTAACATTATTATTTCTTAAAAGAAGTTGTGTAAAAATACCATTTTAAAGCTTAAAGTGAAAAGTAAGATTAAAATAAAAAACTATTTCGGATGTGCCAATCCCAAAACTTTCTTCTGTCTCACACCGGTTTCGCATACACTAAAAAGAATCTCTATTAACTTTTAAAAAAGAAATCCAACTTCGTGCTGAGTATATAAGTGCAGTAAACTTAATATTTACTGTGGGTTAACATTATTATTTCTTAAAAGAAGTGGTGTAAAAATACCATTTTAAAGCTTAAAGTGAAAAGTAAGATTAAAATAAAAAACTATTTCGGATGTGCCAATCCCAAAACTTTCTTCTGTCTCACACCGGTTTCGCATACACTAAAAAGAATCTCTATTAACTTTTAAAAAAGAAATCCAACTTCGTGCTGAGTATATAAGTGCAGTAAACTTAATATTTACTGTGGGTTAACATTATTATTTCTTAAAAGAAGTGGTGTAAAAATACCATTTTAAAGCTTAAAGTGAAAAGTAAGATTAAAATAAAAAACTATTTCGGATGTGCCAATCCCAAAACTTTCTTCTGTCTCACACCGGTTTCGCATACACTAAAAAGAATCTCTATTAACTTTTAAAAAAGAAATCCAACTTCGTGCTGAGTATATAAGTGCAGTAAACTTAATATTTACTGTGGGTTAACATTATTATTTCTTAAAAGAAGTGGTGTAAAAATACCATTTTAAAGCTTAAAGTGAAAAGTAAGATTAAAATAAAAAACTATTTCGGATGTGCTAATCCCAAAACTTTCTTCTGTCTCACACCGGTTTCGCATACACTAAAAAGAATCTCTATTAACTTTTAAAAAAGAAATCCAACTTCGTGCTGAGTATATAAGTGCAGTAAACTTAATATTTACTGTGGGTTAACATTATTATTTCTTAAAAGAAGTGGTGTAAAAATACCATTTTAAAGCTTAAAGTGAAAAGTAAGATTAAAATAAAAAACTATTTCGGATGTGCCAATCCCAAAACTTTCTTCTGTCTCACACCGGTTTCGCATACACTAAAAAGAATCTCTATTAACTTTTAAAAAAGAAATCCAACTTCGTGCTGAGTATATAAGTGCAGTAAACTTAATATTTACTGTGGGTTAACATTATTATTTCTTAAAAGAAGTGGTGTAAAAATACCATTTTAAAGCTTAAAGTGAAAAGTAAGATTAAAATAAAAAACTATTTCGGATGTGCCAATCCCAAAACTTTCTTCTGTCTCACACCGGTTTCGCATACACTAAAAAGAATCTCTATTAACTTTTAAAAAAGAAATCCAACTTCGTGCTGAGTATATAAGTGCAGTAAACTTAATATTTACTGTGGGTTAACATTATTATTTCTTAAAAGAAGTGGTGTAAAAATACCATTTTAAAGCTTAAAGTGAAAAGTAAGATTAAAATAAAAAACTATTTCGGATGTGCCAATCCCAAAACTTTCTTCTGTCTCACACCGGTTTCGCATACACTAAAAAGAATCTCTATTAACTTTTAAAAAAGAAATCCAACTTCGTGCTGAGTATATAAGTGCAGTAAACTTCATATTTACTGTGGGTTAACATTATTATTTCTTAAAAGAAGTGGTGTAAAAATACCATTTTAAAGCTTAAAGTGAAAAGTAAGATTAAAATAAAAAACTATTTCGGATGTGCCAATCCCAAAACTTTCTTCTGTCTCACACCGGTTTCGCATACACTAAAAAGAATCTCTATTAACTTTTAAAAAAGAAATCCAACTTCGTGCTGAGTATATAAGTGCAGTAAACTTCATATTTACTGTGGGTTAACATTATTATTTCTTAAAAGAAGTGGTGTAAAAATACCATTTTAAAGCTTAAAGTGAAAAGTAAGATTAAAATAAAAAACTATTTCGGATGTGCCAATCCCAAAACTTTCTTCTGTCTCACACCGGTTTCGCATACACTAAAAAGAATCTCTATTAACTTTTAAAAAAGAAATCCAACTTCGTGCTGAGTATATAAGTGCAGTAAACTTAATATTTACTGTGGGTTAACATTATTATTTCTTAAAAGAAGTGGTGTAAAAATACCATTTTAAAGCTTAAAGTGAAAAGTAAGATTAAAATAAAAAACTATTTCGGATGTGCCAATCCCAAAACTTTCTTCTGTCTCACACCGGTTTCGCATACACTAAAAAGAATCTCTATTAACTTTTAAAAAAGAAATCCAACTTCGTGCTGAGTATATAAGTGCAGTAAACTTAATATTTACTGTGGGTTAACATTATTATTTCTTAAAAGAAGTGGTGTAAAAATACCATTTTAAAGCTTAAAGTGAAAAGTAAGATTAAAATAAAAAACTATTTCGGATGTGCCAATCCCAAAACTTTCTTCTGTCTCACACCGGTTTCGCATACACTAAAAAGAATCTCTATTAACTTTTAAAAAAGAAATCCAACTTCGTGCTGAGTATATAAGTGCAGTAAACTTAATATTTACTGTGGGTTAACATTATTATTTCTTAAAAGAAGTGGTGTAAAAATACCATTTTAAAGCTTAAAGTGAAAAGTAAGATTAAAATAAAAAACTATTTCGGATGTGCCAATCCCAAAACTTTCTTCTGTCTCACACCGGTTTCGCATACACTAAAAAGAATCTCTATTAACTTTTAAAAAAGAAATCCAACTTCGTGCTGAGTATATAAGTGCAGTAAACTTAATATTTACTGTGGGTTAACATTATTATTTCTTAAAAGAAGTGGTGTAAAAATACCATTTTAAAGCTTAAAGTGAAAAGTAAGATTAAAATAAAAAACTATTTCGGATGTGCTAATCCCAAAACTTTCTTCTGTCTCACACCGGTTTCGCATACACTAAAAAGAATCTCTATTAACTTTTAAAAAAGAAATCCAACTTCGTGCTGAGTATATAAGTGCAGTAAACTTAATATTTACTGTGGGTTAACATTATTATTTCTTAAAAGAAGTTGTGTAAAAATACCATTTTAAAGCTTAAAGTGAAAAGTAAGATTAAAATAAAAAACTATTTCGGATGTGCCAATCCCAAAACTTTCTTCTGTCTCACACCGGTTTCGCATACACTAAAAAGAATCTCTATTAACTTTTAAAAAAGAAATCCAACTTCGTGCTGAGTATATAAGTGCAGTAAACTTAATATTTACTGTGGGTTAACATTATTATTTCTTAAAAGAAGTGGTGTAAAAATACCATTTTAAAGCTTAAAGTGAAAAGTAAGATTAAAATAAAAAACTATTTCGGATGTGCCAATCCCAAAACTTTCTTCTGTCTCACACCGGTTTCGCATACACTAAAAAGAATCTCTATTAACTTTTAAAAAAGAAATCCAACTTCGTGCTGAGTATATAAGTGCAGTAAACTTAATATTTACTGTGGGTTAACATTATTATTTCTTAAAAGAAGTGGTGTAAAAATACCATTTTAAAGCTTAAAGTGAAAAGTAAGATTAAAATAAAAAACTATTTCGGATGTGCCAATCCCAAAACTTTCTTCTGTCTCACACCGGTTTCGCATACACTAAAAAGAATCTCTATTAACTTTTAAAAAAGAAATCCAACTTCGTGCTGAGTATATAAGTGCAGTAAACTTAATATTTACTGTGGGTTAACATTATTATTTCTTAAAAGAAGTGGTGTAAAAATACCATTTTAAAGCTTAAAGTGAAAAGTAAGATTAAAATAAAAAACTATTTCGGATGTGCTAATCCCAAAACTTTCTTCTGTCTCACACCGGTTTCGCATACACTAAAAAGAATCTCTATTAACTTTTAAAAAAGAAATCCAACTTCGTGCTGAGTATATAAGTGCAGTAAACTTAATATTTACTGTGGGTTAACATTATTATTTCTTAAAAGAAGTGGTGTAAAAATACCATTTTAAAGCTTAAAGTGAAAAGTAAGATTAAAATAAAAAACTATTTCGGATGTGCCAATCCCAAAACTTTCTTCTGTCTCACACCGGTTTCGCATACACTAAAAAGAATCTCTATTAACTTTTAAAAAAGAAATCCAACTTCGTGCTGAGTATATAAGTGCAGTAAACTTAATATTTACTGTGGGTTAACATTATTATTTCTTAAAAGAAGTGGTGTAAAAATACCATTTTAAAGCTTAAAGTGAAAAGTAAGATTAAAATAAAAAACTATTTCGGATGTGCCAATCCCAAAACTTTCTTCTGTCTCACACCGGTTTCGCATACACTAAAAAGAATCTCTATTAACTTTTAAAAAAGAAATCCAACTTCGTGCTGAGTATATAAGTGCAGTAAACTTAATATTTACTGTGGGTTAACATTATTATTTCTTAAAAGAAGTGGTGTAAAAATACCATTTTAAAGCTTAAAGTGAAAAGTAAGATTAAAATAAAAAACTATTTCGGATGTGCCAATCCCAAAACTTTCTTCTGTCTCACACCGGTTTCGCATACACTAAAAAGAATCTCTATTAACTTTTAAAAAAGAAATCCAACTTCGTGCTGAGTATATAAGTGCAGTAAACTTAATATTTACTGTGGGTTAACATTATTATTTCTTAAAAGAAGTGGTGTAAAAATACCATTTTAAAGCTTAAAGTAAAAAGTAAGATTAAAATAAAAAACTATTTCGGATGTGCCAATCCCAAAACTTTCTTCTATCTCACACCGGTTTCGCATACACTAAAAAGAATCTCTATTAACTTTTAAAAAAGAAATCCAACTTCGTGCTGAGTATATAAGTGCAGTAAACTTCATATTTACTGTGGGTTAACATTATTATTTCTTAAAAGAAGTGGTGTAAAAATACCATTTTAAAGCTTAAAGTGAAAAGTAAGATTAAAATAAAAAACTATTTCGGATGTGCCAATCCCAAAACTTTCTTCTATCTCACACAGGTTTCGCATACACTAAAAATAATCAGCACCCATTTATATCAAGGTCTAACTGAAACTCAAGTTTTATTAAATTCCGTGCATTATTTCTTGAGATAGGACTATCGCTAAAATCGTTTAAATCCTGCAAAATGCTGCATAGCAGCGCCACCTGCTGGGCATTTTTTACCAAAAACTAATCAGCACCCATTCATATCAGAGACTAACTGAATATAAAGTTTTATTAAATTCCGAGCATTAGTTCTTGAGTTAGAGCTATTGCGGAAATCGCGAAAAATGCTGCATAGCAGGACTAACTGAATATAAAGTTTTATTAAATTCCGAGCATTGGTTCTTGAGATAGAGCGCCCACAAAATTTTTGTCACATACAGACAGACAGACAGAGTCACAGACAGACATTTGCTAAAAATAGTCAAATCGTGTTCAGGACTTTCTAAAACGTATAAATCGGTCGAAAACTGGAAGTCGAAAATTTTCATGAATCCAATACTTTCTTCTTGTAAAGATAGAAGAAAGTAAAAATTACAGATTTGTCTAAAAAAGTAAGGAAAAAACACTTTTTTTCATTTAATTTCCGACTATTTTGGAAGGAGGGGGCTGTAACCCCATCAGCCCCCTTTCTCTTTTTTTACGTCAATGCGGTCTAATGTGGGACTAATAAGAATGGCTAGTCCGCTGTATGATATAAATTTTTTTTTAAATTTTTTCCAAAAAAGAAGGAAAAACATCAGCACTTTTTTCATATTACTTTCCAAAATTTCAGGGGGGGAGGAGTGCTATAACCCCATTAGCCTCTTCCCCATCTTTGGGTACACTGTGAAGCCAATGTGGACTACAGAGGCGGATTAACCACCTACCGGGCCCCGAGGCTTAACACATTGGGGGCCCTCAACCGCACTATATGTATATTCATTGATATACAACATATATATATATATATATATATATATATATATATACACACAAGCATTCAATATTTCCATATAAAGATCCCATATAGGGCCAGTCGGTTCCTGGACAGCTGCGGGACAACTTCTAAGAGTGCCCCCCAAACTAGAAAATTACTTTTTGTCTCCAAAAAAGGGTACAATTATAGATACAAATTGTTATAGGTCACATCCAGCTCCCCCCTCCCCTCGCACTATTCGATATTTCCTCAAGAGTTCCATGCAGCGTTAGTCTGGCCATAGCAGAAGGAAGCCACCGTCTAAACCTCTAAACCATAAAATCAGGTACTTTTTATTAAAATTAGCATGAATTGTGGCTACGAAACATGATATGGCAGTCACCAATTTTATTTTTGCCCTTGCTTCCATTTAAGGTTTGTCGGGACCTGGCGGGTGCGATGTGCAAGATCAACTTACATAAAAAAAAGGCCCTAAAACCATAAAAATATATTTTTATATATAAAAGAGTACAAATTGCGTCTATGAAATGTTATGTCCGCTCCCTCCCCCCAATTCAATCTTTGCACATGGGCCCGTGTAAGCTTACTTGAGATCTAGCGGAAGCTAAGGTGCAGTCCCAATCTCTAAGAAGGGTCCCACAGCATAGAATACTTCTTAAAATGACAAAATGTAATTGGTCGCATCAATTCTATATTTGGTAAAATAAATTCGTGACCTTTTTTTTTTTTTTTTTTTTTTATTAAGTTTTTTTCAAAAAAGGTCACAAACTTAGCGCCGGGCCCTTAGTTTGTCGGGCCCCTAGGCTTCAGCCTACTCAGCCTATTTGGTAATCCGCCTCTGGTGGACTATGGGGTTAACGAGAATGTCTATTTCGCTGTATGACAGAAGAAAAAATTACAGATTTGTTTTAAAAAAGTAAGGAAAAAACATTTTTTTCATTTAATTTCCGACTATTTCGGAAGGAGGGGGCTTTAACCCCATCAGTCCCCTCTCTCTTTTTTTGTGTCAATGCGGACTAATGTGGGACTAATAAGAATGGCTAGTCCGCTGTATGATAGAAAAAAAAAATATTTTTTTCCAAAAAAGAAAAAAAAACATCAGTACTTTTTTCATATCACTTTCAAAAATTTCAGAGGGGGGGGAGGAGTGCTATAACCCCATCAGCCCACTCCCCATCTTTAGGTATACTGTGATGTCAATGTGGACTAATATGGGATTAACGAGAATGTCTATTTCGCTGTATGACAGAAAAAAAAATTACAGATTTGTTTAAAAAAAGTAAGGAAAGAACACTTTTTTCATTTAATTTCCGACTATTTCGGAAGGAGAGGGCTGTAACCCCATCAGTCCCCTTTCTCTTTTTTTGTGTCAATGCGGACTAATGTGGGACTAATAAGAATGGCTAGCCCGTTGTATGATAGAAAAAAAATAATTTTTTTCCAAAAAAGGAAGAAAAACCTTAGTACTGTTTTCATATCACTTTCGAAAATTTCAGGGGGGGGGGGGGGAGGAGTGCTATAACCCCATCAGCCCCTTCCCCATCTTTGGGTATACTGTGATGTCAATGTGGACTATTATGGGGTTAACGAGAATGTCTATTTCGCTGTATGACAGAAGAAAAAATTACAGATTTGTTTTAAAAAAGTAAGGAAAAACACTTTTTTCATTTACTTTCCGACTATTTCAGATGGAAGGGGCTGTAACACCATCAGCCCCCCTCTCTCTTTTTTTGTGTCAATGCTGACTAATGTGGGACTAATAAGAATGGCTAGTCAGTTGTATGATAGAAAAAAAAATATTTTTTTTCCAAAAAAGAAAAAAAAACATCAGTACTTTTTTTATATCACTTTCGAAAATTTCGGGGGAGGGGATGTAACCCTATCAGCCCCTCCCCATCTTTGGGTATACTGTGATGTTAATGTGGACTAATATGGAGTTAACGAGAATGACTATTTCGCTGTATGATAGGAGAAAAAATTACAGATTTGTCGAAAAACGTAAGGAAAGAACACTTTTTTCATTAAATTTCCGACTATTTCGGAAGGAGGGGGCTTTAACCTCATCAGCCCCCTTTCTCTTCTTTTGTGTCAATGCTGACTAAATGTGGGACTAATAAGAATGGCTAGTCCGCTGTATGATAGAAAAAAATTACTTTTTCCAAAAAATAAAGAAAACGTCAGCCCTTTTTTCATACCACTTTCGAAAATTTCGGGGGGGGGGGCTGTAGCCCCATCAGCCCCCCTCCTTGGGTACGCCCATGCTATCACCCTATCTTACTAATTTGTCTCACTCAATTAATCTTCCAATGCCTTAAAGAATCATTTTGGTCTCATAGCATTAGTGTTAGCTATTGGTATATATATTGGCTATATACAGCGTGTCCACGTATAACCTGACCGACCTTTATTTGCGCAACCGTTGGTCCTAGATGCATACTTCCAATTACAAAAATGTTTAAATAAGATAAAGAATTATTTCTAAAGCGATTTGGGTCAAGAAAAATATTTATTAAAAAATTACGAAATTTAAATTTTTATACGGTCCCCCGGTCCTATAAGTGATATTTAGTAAAAATTTACTGTGACACTAACAAGTACGATAAAAAAGTCCCATTCATCTACGATTAAAACTGACCGAGTTATAGCTTTCTAAGTATATTTTTCTAGTATATTTTTTGTTGCGAAATAGGGGTAATTCACAAATGTAGTACAAATATAAATAATCGTCAGATATATAAAAAAAATAGTTGAGAGTAAAATTAACATTGCAATCTAATATAAATGTGAAATCTATAATCATTCTAACATATTAATGCAAAATATACAATTTGTACTGAGCATATAAGAGGATAAAAGTAACAGAATTTTTGTTAAATAAAAGGATGAAAAACAACAGCCTCAATTAAGATTTTAAAATGCTGTTAGATTACACTCTCTTTCATATTTTGAGTTGTGCCCTGTTTTTTAGCTTTTGAAAATTGATTCTAATGTATTTTTTATCGCTGATTCCGAAAATGACCTTCATTTTAAACCATCACGTCAGGATTTTTCTCAAATCGAAAATTTCAAAGTTAAAAAGCTCAAAGTTAAAATTGACCCCCCCCCCCTCACTTCCCAACCTCATCGGACCCCTGAGCTATTTACTTGTAAAAACCCAGTATAAGCCAAAAAAATGAATAAATTATTGAATTAAATAAAATTATACTGAATAAAAAAGTCTTACATCTATTTTATAGTATCAGATTTTTAGCTATTTTTTAACCGTGAAACTTACTATTTGCGAAAAATCTTAACATGATGGTTAAAAATGAAGGTAATTTTTTTTTATTCAGCGTTAAAAAATACATAAAACGTAATTATAAAAGTTAAAAAACACAACCATCGCAGGTTTATGTTATCTCATCTAAATTTTTTTTCTTAAACTTGTTGACTGTAATCTATCCGAATTTTTTTGTGTTATCCTCTAATATGGTAAGCGTCGAAAATCATAATAATATTACATTGTCATCGGATTTAAGTCAGTATGCAAAATTTAACTTCGATCGGACATTTGAAAGTGAATTAAAATTCGAGTACAAATTTTAAACTGGAAATACGATCGTTGCAAGTTAAATAAAACCTTATGAAAATAATATAATTTTTGTTAAAATAAATCATAGCCTCAAATACTTACAAAATAAAACATATGATAAAATACAATTATTTTAACTAATCTGAAACTTAATAATAAAATTTAAGTCAATCGTAATAGTTGTACGATTTCTTTTAAAGCGCAGATACCTTGAAATAAGTTTAAGTACTTTACATACGACCTCTGAAAGCATGGCCGAAATCATCAGTTTTAAGAAGCAAAAAAGTGGTATAAGTCATGCATTTCAAAGTTTCATAACTCGGTCAATTTTAATGTTAGATGAATGGGACTTTTTTTGTCTTACTTGTTAGTGTCACAGTAAATTTTTACTAAATATCACTTATAGGACCGGGAGACCGTATAAAAATTTAAATTTCGTAATTTTTAAATAAATGTTTTTCTTAACCCAAATCGCTTTAAAAATAATACCTTTACCTTATTTAAACCCTTTTTGTAATTGGAAGTATGCATCTAGGACCAACGGTTGCGAAAATAAATGTCGGTCAGGTTATACGTGGACACGCTGTATATTGGCTATATACGTATTGGCTAAGTACAGTTATTGGCTACATAGTCAAAGTTATTTTATAACCACCCTATATATTAAATGGCCACCATACATTTAATATAAAGCAAATAGTTACTTATTTTATGAACTGTTAAATATTGTGGTTCATGTCTTAAATATAATTTTTTCTATATGTTTAATGACGATTCTAAAAGTACTAATTTGAACATTCGAAGTAGATAAATTCGAAGTAGATATAGACAAATACTGCGAATGTATAGATGAATTCATGAAAATTTAAAGATTAAAAATTCAGCTTATAAATATGATTTTCCTGCATATTTAATAACATAATCTGAAGTAACAGTTTTGGCGCTTGCCATAGATCTAAAATAAAAAATAATGCAAAAATTAAAGTTATCTAAGAAAATATCAGGACTACTTCAGCTTTTAAATATGGAGTTTCCTGTGTTTTAAAAAAAGGAAGTCTGAAGCAATAGTTTGAAGTAATAGAGTGAAAGTTTTTTAAATAACGAACATTTTAAAAACTGCGCAACTTTATTTTTAAAATCAGCTAAATTGTAATAAACAAAAAAATTGACTTTACCAATTCTTCATAGAATGGCACAGTCAGTCGTAAAATGCTATTTCTTACATATTTCATAAAGTCTTCTTAAAATGCTATTTCATAAGTAAAAATAGGAAATGTTTAGAAATTGGCGGTAGCATTTTGTAGACCACACTTTTCTTACCAAATGTGAAAAAGATGCATCGCAAATATCTCTAAATAAAGCATTACACAGGCAGAGATCATGCAAAAAGACAAATGCAGTTTTATATCCTACAAACTTAATTTAAAACAAGTAATAAAAAAAAAATTAAGTCAATTTCTACTTAGGTCAAAGAGAAATATTTTTTCCAGCGATCTACACGCTTTGCCATTGACGGAATTTATTCCTAAATTTATATCCTGCTAAATATCTTACATAAGAGAAATTATTTTCGAGTACGGGAGAATTTTCTTCCGTCCCAGGCGAGGCTCGATCCTCGAACCTTGTGGTTACGAGCTCAGAGCTTAACCGACTGCGCTATCAAGACTTGTGAGTGAGTGAGTGCTTTTAAATGGAACTAATGTCTTAAATAAGTCGGCTGCGTGTTGATATTTTTTCTCCTCTATAAAACTAAAATTAATTAATTAAATTTAATTAATGAATTAACATTTGAAAAAACTGTATTAACATCAAATGTCATCAAGTGTCATGAAAAAAAAGTATTTTATTAACGATTGAAAATTTGAACACGATATATAAATGTATAGAGGGAGAGTGTGAACTAATAGTAGGAATTGAAAAATGCAATTCCCATAGCATTCTTAAAATGTATTCTCTTATCTTAATACATAACTGAGCGATTCTGGAAAAGCCTTTGTAAGTATTTTGCAAATATTCACCATTAATATCGTAACTGCACATGCATTATCGTCGGCGTTTTTTTTTTTTGTTTTTTTTTTTTTTTAAATATCTCGCAAATTATATTTCTAATTCGGTATATGGTCCTCATTAAAGAATCTCAGTTTTTTAATTAAGCATACTTTATTGAGTTTTAAAGGTACATATATGTATTTTTACTATGATCTTGTTGCAGGAAAACACACAAAAATTCTAATTGACAAAGTTTCTCTAAAGAGATCGTATAAAAATTTAAAAGGTGTAACTTTTTAAAGATTAATTTCAGAAATATTTCTTTTTATAATATTCTTATTGCCCAACATTTTTTGTAATTTACATTACCTATTAATATCCAACAGGTAAATAGTTAAAGTTGTTTCAATCTTTTTGATACACCTTGTATACCGTGTCTGCTGTGTTTGTAAAACGAGCCCTACATTATAAAAGTGGAAGACAAGAATAGAGCAACATACGAGGGTTAGTGCGTTAACCTTTAAAGAAGCTATAAAGAAATTGTATAATCCTTTTTAAATATTCTAAACACTTCCTGACCTTAAATTCACTGTCCATATAAAAAAGACCTTATAAATGTTGTCCGTCCTTCCTGACATTTACCCCACTCTCCATATAAACCTTATATATATCTACACCGTGTCCCAAAAGTTTAGACAATCAATAAAATTTGCATTAACATAAAAAGTAATAAGGTACAATTAAAATTCGTGAGATAGGTAATAAATAAAAGCAGTTTTGCTGATATACTCATAAATTCTGATCAAAGGTTTGAAATTATAAAATATACATTAAATTATATAACAATGTGCTGTCCCAAAAGTATAGACACAATGCAGCATTGCATGTTTTGTTTTACATTTTTGTTCAAAAAATAAAATATTTTTATTTTCGTTTGCTTCTATAAATGCAGAATAATTTTTCCCTTTAATTGAAATATCGTCTGCTGTATTTTTAGCATAATAATTTATTGAAATTTTGTGGAATCAAATGAGTTCAATATATTGTTTTGTTTATGATTCGGAAAAGACTTTTCTTGCGTATTCTGATAAAAATGCCACGTTCTAAAGAAATTTCTAAAGATGAAATTATTTACATTTAAAAGTGCAAGGACAAAATCCTGTACAAATATCGAGAAGAATAAAGAGATCCTTGAGCAGTATTTATAGAATTTTGAGATCAGATGGAACATGAAATACTAGAAAGCGAGTCGGAAGACCAAAGAAAACAATGTTACGTGATGATAGAATGTTATTAAAAATGACTTTAGTTGATAATTTATCTGTGCGTAAAATTGCATCAATTTCCAGAATTTCAAAAAGTGCTGTACACAGAATTAAAGCTCCAACAAATATTGTTTACAGGAGAATGAAAGCAAAACCTTGCTTACAGCATAGAGACATAAAGATGCACGTCTAAAGTGGGCTAGAAAGCATATGTCATACGGTATACGATGAAAAATGGATTTCTGTCATCTTCTGTGATGAATAGAAATGGAATTTAGACGGCCCTGATGGTCATAAATTTTACTGGCATGACCTAAGAAAAGAACCCAAGAACTGTTTCAGCAGGCAACAAGGCGGAGGATCCGTAATGACTTGGGGAGGGTTTTCTTTCAATGGCCAAACATTTTTAGGAGTTATGGACAGAAAAATGAAATCAAAGATTTATCAAGATATTTTACGTACCAATTTACTGCCAATTATGGATTTGCTAGCAGGACCGGACTGTGTTTTCCAACAAGATGGGGCATCCATCCATACCTCCACATAATCGAAAACATGGTTTAGGCAAAACAATATCACACTATTAGACTGGCCAGCACTTAGTCCAGATTTGAATCCCATGGAGAACATATAGGGGATCTTATCTCGTAAAATATATCAAAATGGAAAGCAGTATACATGTGTAAATGAATTAAAAATTGAAATTGGTGGTATGAAATACCTCCTTCTGTAATGCAATGCTTAGTTAATTCTATGGAACAACGTGTATTTGATGTTATAAAGTGTCGTGACAATGCAATTAAATATAAGAAGTAAGTTTTTAGTTACTTTTATACATGTAAAACCAAAAATATTACAAGTGTCTATACTTTTGGGACAGCACATTGTTATATAATTTAATGTATATTTTATAATTTCAAACCTTTGATCATAATTTATATGTGTATATCAGCAAAATTTCTTTTATTTATTACCTATCTCACGCATTTTAATTGTACCTTATTACTTTTCATGTTAATGCAAATTTTATTGATTGTCTAAATTTTTGGGACACGGTGTATATTGATCTTTAAAAAGATTTTATAAATATTGCCAATCTGTTCCTGGCATTTAGCCCACTCTCCGTTGTTATATTACTTGTAAATTGTTTTATATAATTTTTTCAATAGCTAAAAATATCCTCAATTGTTTAAATGGTCTTAAATTGTCATTATTATTATTATTATTATTATTATTATTATTATTATACTTTAATATCTTAAATTTTATATTTACTTCTATTTACTAATATTTAATTTTAATATTCACTCATTCATTTAAATATTTAAAAGATCCTCTCTTTTTTAAATGATACAAACAGCATTTTTTTAAAACATTATTAAAATTTATTAAGTAAATGTTACATTTGTTTCAATATAGTTGGCAGCACCAAATTACGAGTTTAAAATACTTAATTTGCATCTAATGTTAATGTATTTAATTACTCTGTAGTTTGTTCTAGTAATGATTGGAATTTATAATTTCTCAAAACAAAGAAATAAATGTAATTATTTCATATTATTTTATATACTTTTGTTTTAATTAATATTTTTTAATATATACTTTTTACAAATTAATTAATTGTAAAGCTATCTTTTTTTTCTTTGTCATAGATAGCGCTGCTATAAAAATGCATTAATATATCGTTGTCAATATTCGATTATTATTCAATATTGTTTCATTCCCTCCTCTTTTTATTGCTGTAAATATTTTAATTTCAAAATTCATGTCATTATTATCATTATTATTAAGGTTGGATATTGTTTTAAAATATGATAAAAAATATTTATAGGTATTAATGAATTGTATTTAAATTTGTAAAAATTAGTTTAATATATTAACTGTCAATGTAACGGTTATTATATACAACGTGCATTTGTAATGGATAAAGTGATTTTTGAAAGCTAAAATGTTGACGATAAGGTATGTTTTACTGCAATTTCTTTTTTTGTCTAGCTATTCCTCATTAAATAAGTTTTTGTATTTAATAATGTTCTCTATTCTTTGATTTTTCCACATATCATGTTCAGTTGTCCATTTTTATTTGTCCATTTTTATTCAATTTCCTTAAAATTGATTCGGTAATTGATCGGGCAATTTGAGTGTATTAACTAAGCACATGGCAATTAACTCAAACAGAAATCAATTGCATTTTACTTATATTAGTGGAATATTGCACTTGAAAAAGTGCTAAACTATATAAGTTTACAATTGCTTTTTGTAATAATATTCACTTTCTGCATATTGGAATTTTTTCTCTACATATCATTAAGTATTTTTTCCACTTATTTTAATTTTGAAAATCTTAAATTTTTGGATATCTTTATGTATTGTATTTAATTATCAGTTTATCTATTGTCGATTATTTATGTGGTTTAATGGTTATTATTTATAAAAGTTTTATTATATATAGAGAGAGAGAAGGAGAGACCTTAAATAAGATTTTATAAATATTGTCAATCTCTTCCTGGCATTTAATACACTTTCTATGTAAAGTGTTTATTGTGTTTGCAGAACGAGCCATATATGATGAAAATGGAAGAGAAGAACGTCGTACCGTAAGAGATTTACTGCGTTGACCGTTAAAGAAACTGTAAAAACCTTATATAATCGTTATAAATATTTCAAACAATTCCTGACTGTTAACCCCACTCTCCATATAAACCCTATATATCCCTATATAGACCTTTAAAATGTTTTTATAAATATTGCTAACCACTTCCTGTGGCACTTAATATACTTTGTATATAAAGTCTCTATTGCGCTTGCAGAACGAAACGTATATGATGAAAGTGGAAGACAAGAACGTAGTTACTGCGTTAATATTTAAAGAAACTATAAAGACCTTATATAATCCTTTTAATTATTCCAAACACTTCCTGACCCACTCTTCATATAAACTGCTATATACCTTTGTATAAACCTTAAAAAAGACCCTTTAAAATAATTATTGTCCGTCCTTCCTGAAATTTATTCCACTCTCCATATAAACCTTATATATCTCTGTATAGACCTTAAAAAACATTTTATAAATATTTCCAATTTTTTTCCTGGCATTTAATACACTTTCTATATAAGGTTTCTGTTGTGTTTGCAGAACGAGCCATACATGATGAAAGTGGAAGACGAGAACGGAGTAACATACGAGGGTTTCTGCGTTGACCTTATAAAGAAGATAGCCGAAGATCTGAAATTTCAGTACAAGATCAAGGAGGTGGATGACGGGAGCTACGGGAGAAAAAATGACCTGGGAGAATGGAACGGCATGATTCGAGAACTTATAGATGGGGTAAGACGCACATTCATTCGACACTTCTGACTTTACCACTTCTAACCAGGCCAGTTCACAACCTTGTTTTTCAATTTCAATTCAATCTTTGTTTCAATATCGTTCTGTGTTATTTTCACTTCTTCAGTCAATTGCTCTCGTGGAACCCTGATGAAGTCAGGCGATGAAGTCAAAGCGAAATTAAAGCCAAGCAAGATGTTGCCCGGCTTTAATTTTGCTTTGATTTGGTTCAATAGCATCAAGTTGGTCGTTATATGTTGCAAATCGGTCTATTCAGATTTAAAGAAAGAAGAATTTTATAAATGTGAAATATTTTTTTCAGTACAACATGAAGGGGGTGTATAACAGGAGATATGAGATAATTAACGTTGTGGGGGGATTGGGTACAGAGATTGGAAAGGATTATATTTTCCCTATTTAATCTCTATATCCTTACCAATTTTTTTAATGTAATTCTTTTTCAATAAATCTGCCTTCGATGAAAGTATTTCACACTTTAACGCCATCACTTATTTTTATGATCTTTCCATGAGCAATTTTTTTTTAAACTTCTTTTATCCGTTAATTTAACATTTGTTTCAGTTTATGTCATCTCATCTTGTATGCCTATTTTCATTTCATGACTTAGACCTTGGATAATTTCAACCTTTAGTTCAGTACACTTTTGACGTATTTTCACGTCTTCAGTCAGTCGCTCTTGCCCTTATCCGGCATTCGACATATGTTAAAAAAATTTCATATTTAGGTATGGTGAAAGCAGAACCTCGTAATGGAGATAACCAAAGAGGTGACGTTTCAGTGCAAGTCAAGGAGGTCTGCGACGAGGGCTACGGGCGAGAAAAAAGTCCATGGAGAATAGAATTGCATGATTTTGAAACTTATAGGCGAGATAAGAGATAGCTCACAGTTCCACCTTCTGCCAGGAATTTATTTTTATTTACATCTGATTACTTAATATCAATATTAATATGATATCCATATCAATATGGGAGAAGGACATAACACGATTCGAAGACTTATAAACTTGTAAGACGGTTGACACTTCTCTACGACATTTATTTTTTAATGTCTGATATAATTGCATAATCCACAACAATTTGGGAAAATGGAACCGCAAGATTCAAGAATTGTAGACATAGAAACTGATATTGGGTAGTTTTCGGTCTTATTTTACAGAGATTTATTGTCATTAACCCTCCAACCGCGGGTAACGCTCCTATCGCGTTTCACTTATTCTATACAATTCCGCGGAGAACGCTATTTTGACGTTCTCTATAATTTTTATAGTATTTAGGCATCGTGAGATTCTATTTCTTCGTTGAATCTATCTTATTTTATTTAAAAATAGAGAGATTCGTTTACAAATTATAATATATATATCATTTCATTTATTAGGTCATTTTGAAAGTTCTGTGGTTTTTGAAATATTTTGAATCTATAAATGCCACATTCTCACCCGAATTTTGAAATAAAACTTTGTTTTTATAATGTACATGAAGAAACTGCTTTTATTTATTTGGAAATAAATCTGTTTGTAAGCTCCGGTGACATTCAATCTTTATAACTATTATAAGTGACGAATAAAATTAGGCCGCGGTTTTATATAAGAAAATGGAAACATCCCCGCGGCTAGAGGGTTAGTGTAATGTTATATCCAGATTTGGAATAACGAAATGACATAATTAGAGAATTCATTTACGGGTAACACATCAAATGATTTTCCTTTTTCTTTACGCTAATTTTTACAAGAAACTTAAATCAAAGAAGTATGTTATAAAAACAGTTAAATTCTTTGTCATTATATATATTTTACTTCGTTATGAGCCACCGCTATATTTTAAACTAAGAAAACAGTTTTGCGGACAAAGTGACTGTATCCTAAATAAATTCTTCGCTTAATTACATGAAGTGTTTTTTTTAAACCTTTCTTTTCATAATAAAATAACCTTTTGCACTAAGTAGCAAGATTGTTGCCGTAATGCAATTAACACAGCACATTTCCTTTAAATATGAGAAAAATGAATAAACCATGAGTCCTTTGTGAAAATAAAATGCATATTTTTATACTGAACTAAATTTTAAAGGTGTTGAAAGTTTTAATTTTTAACATAATTAACACACAAAGAAAGATGATAATTTTCATTCCGCGAAAAATGTTTAACGAAAAGAACAAAAGTGTTACTTACGTAAGTATATTCTCTCCATTCTTTGTGACATATTTTAACGAAAAATAATTTTTATTTACAGTTAAAAGAAATTTAAATATAGAAAATAGAACAATTTTTCTTATGAAAGTTAATTACTTAAAAAATCATCAGATTTATTCAGATATATTTGATGGGGTCGGGGCAAGAAAGTGACAAGCCATATTTTTGGTGAAATAAATCTAACACTGCAATCTGTTGCTTAATATTGTAAATTATAATATCCAACATATAATTCGTTTCTAATGTCACTTGGATGCATCATATGTGACAGGTTTCGTTTTTGCCTCAGATGTTTATGCTAACAAAAAACTTTACAAACGTTTACAAAAAACGTAATAGTAATATCATTAAAGTAATGCAATATTGTTACTCAGAATATCGCAATTGTTACTAAGACTTTGGTGAAAAAAATTTAGGTTATTTAACTTGATTTGAGTATTTGATCAAATTTTCAAATTGAAATATCTCAGAAGTTCAAAAATGTGGCTTGACATTTTCTTGCCCCGACCCCCTCATTTGTTTAAATATTGCTGCTTGATATTAAAGGAAAATTTCTTATTATGCATGCTTTGCCGTTACTTCATTGACAACCTCAAAAGGGTGATAGGAATGTCAATTAAAATTTTTATACAGTCCCTGGCTTCAATCAGTTATTTAAAAAAAAGCTTTCTCCAAATTCTAACAAGAAAACAATGAAAGTTATATACTTTTTACAAAGAAACTTACCACGTTACGATATAGGATAGTATGGAGCTTCGAGAAAGTTATTCTAAATATAGGACCTACACTGTAAAAAATGACCAATTTTTCTTATTTTATGAAAATACGAACACCACGAACAAAAATATAATATAATCTTCTGAGTTATCCGAAATTCCGAATAGCGTGTTCCATTGTCTTTTGAATCCATAGAAACCAATACGTTTCCAAAATTTAAAGAATTATTTATAAAAACAAAGTATTTTTCGCTGCCCGTATTTTTCATAAACGTTTCCGAAGGGTTTTTATAGTGTAATAATTAGTGTCCTCAGCCCCGAATACCTGTTTTTCGAATGCTATCAATTCTCAAGTAAACATTTTCAAACTCAAAAAATACGTTTAACAGACAAACATGCAAAATGAACAGCGTTAACAATAACAATAAAATTAAGATTATTTCTTTACTCTTTCATGCATAAATAAACTTATGCGGCTGAAAACGTTTACTTGAGAATTGATGACATTCGGAAAACAGGTTTTCCAGCTGAGTACACTAATTAGTACACTATAAAAACCCTTCGGAAATGTTTCTAAAAAATACGGGCAGCGAAAACTACTTTGTTTTTTATAAATAATTCTTTAAATTTTGGAAATGTATTCGTTTCTGGGGATTCAAAAGATAATGGAACACGCTATTCGGAATTTCGGATAACTCAGAAGATTATATTATGTTTTCGTTCGTGGTTATAGTATATTTTCATAAAATAAGAAACATTGGTCATTTTTTACAGTGTAGGGACCGTATATTTTTAAATTTTGTAACTATTACAAGAATAACTATTTTGACGCATATAAATTTTAATGTAATGAAGAGTAATATCTAAATCATTTTTGCAATCGCTGCTATACCTCTAAAGCTAATGGTTTAGGAATTACCTATTGTAAAACGACAAGGGTGGAAATCATGTATAGTTTAAAATAATTTCGAGATGTCATTAATTAGTAACAGTTTTAATGCAAGAATAAAACTTAAAGTCATATGACACAATATAAGAAAAATGATGAGTTGATTTCGGTGAAAATACGTACGACGTAATTGTAAAAACACCAAAATACTGTAAAATTCAATCAACTTAAACTTTTTTGTTTATATATATCAGCCCAAATATCATACTAATGTTTTATATCTAGGTACGACCTATCAGGTACTATTTATCTATGTACGATATATTTGTGTGAGAATATATCACTTACCTAACTGACCTTGTTAGACACACAACTTTTTGACAGCATTCAAAAGATTGAGACGAAAATTTCTAGACTTACCCAGTTTTGTGTATCAGCGGTTCCCAACCATTTTTCTCTCACGTACTCTTTGCTTAAGTTTCTCATTTATGCGTATACCCTACTCACATAAATCCGTTCACAATATTTTTGTTTTCTATCATTAGTAATGTTCTTATGCTAGTTACGAATGTTAGATGCAGTTCTGTGTAGAATTCCAATTTTCAACCACTTATCCATTTAGAACCACAACACAGTATCAACATAAAGTCATACGAAACCCTAAATATTAGGTAAAGCTTTCAAACTATGTTCTCACAGAGAAGGAATGAAGCTACATCCATTAATACACGCTAATGGGTTTATGCTAATGATTACCAGTCGAACGATAAATGATGACCTACAAAAAATGGGTTTTAAATGAAATCATCGAAACCAGAACCCTATACGATTCTTGTTTTTTCTAGATATTTCTAGAATTAATAGAAAGAAAAGAAAAACAAAGGAAGGACATATGTGAAATCGCAAGATGTTATTAGGAGAGGGCGGAGGTAATGGAGACATTATCAACCAATTACTAAGTTTAGGGATTTTCCTTCCTTTTATGGGAATAGACTTTTACACAAGCCTTTCTTATTAAACGAAAAGTTGAGAGTTTAAGTTATATTTTTTGCGTTATCCGCCATTACCAATGTAATTTTCACGTACCCCCAACTGTTCCACCACGTACCCCCAGGGATACGCGTACCATCGCTGTGTTAGAGACTTACTTTGTTTTGTGGGAGAGCGAACATCCCATACATTTTAATAATCAAATTTTTCCAGAAAAAAAAAACGGAAATAGCCATTGGACTGTAAATTATGTCTTCTTTCAATTTACATTTAAAAAAAAAAAAAAAAGCTTAAAGGTCGTCTGCATACTGAAATTGTAACAAACTCAGAATTTTCCAGTACGAACTCTTTTAACATTATGTTCTGATTTTGCCGTAAATTGTACTTTAAGATACCAAACGGCGTGTCATTCGGTCAATAAGTTGCAGAATTACGTACATTTAAAGTTTTAAACTCCTAATTTTAAATTTAGTAATAATAGTAGCAAAACAAATTTCAATGCATGAAGTTTTTTAAGTATAAACTCCTAATTTTAAATTCAGTAATAATAGCTGCAAAACAAATTTCAATGCGTGAAGATTTTTAAGTATAAGCTCTTAATTTTAAAATCAGTAAATTCAGTAATAATAGTTGCAAAACAAATTTTAATGCGTGAAAATTTTTAAGTACAAACTCTTAATATTAAATTCAGTAAATTCAGTAATAATAGTTGCAAAACAAATTTCAATGCGTGGAGTTTTTTAAGTATAACTCAAAAATTACTTGGCAGAATGAGTTGATATATTTGATTCGCATATTTAAAACTTCCAGAAATCGATTTCGAATCTTTTTTTATAGCTTACAGTGTATATTTTTTATATTAATTAAAATATATATAAATTATGAAATTAATGTTCGAAAATGAAAAAAAATGAAATGAAATGAAAATGGAAATGAATAAAAATGAAATTGAAATTAATATTTTTTAAGTGTTCTAACCTTTAAATGTTTTAACACAAACCGATTTATAAAAAGTCGTGTCTAGAAATTAGCCCTGTTTTAACCCTGTTGCAGTCCTTCCCGCCTGTACCGGGAGGAAAAGGTAGCTTTCCTATATCTTCGTTTTAAAATTTTAGCTAATGTTACTCGAAAACAGCAAGCTAAAATGCAAAGAAACCGTTTACAAAAGATTCCTTAATACTGAATTTGAATAAGAAATTCGCCAAATTATTGAGCTATAGCCAAGTTGGCTTCATTTATAAAGACTTATTTTGGTCGCCAAATGTCACCAAGTTTGGCGAGAATGGGCGCTAACGGATATGAATATATAGCTTTATGCGTATGATTGGGAAAATGATTACAACAATGAAAGAAAATAATTTGCGAAAAACAGCATACACTAAAACTCATAAATTAATCGTTGGTTTTTAATAATGTGCTGTCGTGTTTCCAATATATCAGCCACCCTAGAATTTCAAACTGGTCTATCTCAGCCATTTTTTAAGATAGAGGTAAAACAAAAAATGCACTAGAATCCTTGTATCAAGGCTTAACACTTAATTGAAAATAAATTTGAATTTTTAACTTTTTTGTATATTTATTTTAGTTTTAAAATTTTGCGTGGCCGCCATCTTGAAACAAGATGGCGGACCAAGCTGGCCAACGAATTCAGTCGAGACATTGGTGAGCCTAATACACACAATTAGTTTCATCCAAATTGCTTTATAAATACGAGTATTATCGTATGACATAGATCAGATATATATATATCTATATATATAAATCAACATTTGAGAGGGTGGTTTTGGGGTCTGGGGGTCATGATCGGTGAAAATATATCGAAATTTTCCGGAATTGCTTTCCTCCGAACGGCTGCAATAGGTAGCTTTATACTTTTTTGTATTGAAAGCTACCTAAAACATCAAATATTCAAATCTAAAATATCATCTTATTCAGCCAAGTAGTTTTTGAGTTATACTTAAAAAACTATGCAGGTCATTTTGCTACTGGTAACATTTAATTTAATATTAGAAGTTCAAAACTTTAACTGTGCATATTTCCTAAACTATTTCACCAAATGATTGTGTATCCTGAGGTAAAATTTACTAAAGAATACAAATATAATGTCAAAATTAGGTGTTTGCATTGACATTTTCAAATTTGTTACAATTTCAATATGGAGACGCCCCCTTCCCTGTTTTAACGTAAATCTAAAGAAGACATGATTTCCAGTCGAATGGCGTTTCCCGTTTGATTCTGGAATAATTTAGCGATTAACCCCTTAAGTAAGATATTCAATTTAGCGATAGCATGCTGAATACGAGATATATTAAATTTCGTCAAAAGTAGTTTATGCCATTATTTTTAATTACATGTGAATGATTTTATTACATGTAATGTAAGGAGATGAAATAAAGGTTTATTTATATTATACAAACAAAAATAAGGTTCGAAGTTCCAATTTTCATCGCTTTATTCAAAGTTATGATCACTATCGTCTCTGTGATCATCATTATTGGGAACATAATCTCTGTCTGTGTCTAACATAATAATTCTATAAAATGACTATCAGAGATACAAACAAAACCGAAAGCAAAACTCTGCAATTTACGAAAGAGAACTGAACAGAATGACCAAAGCATAAACAAATGAACGATGAAAATTGAAACAAAGCAGCTTGAAAACTAATGAGCTTTTTTGGACACGTAACGCCATCTATTGGGTGCGAAAACAACCATTGCTTATAGCAATGATGATCACGTACAAAACCAATTACAATATCAAAAAAACAGATGCTTAGAACATTGTAGTCTAGACATAAAATGAGTAAGTACGCATTGAATTGTGTAGCTTGCTTTTTACGACGATCTTAGATACATAAAGTTTTATGAAGTCTAATAGCATGGCTGGAGGTAATTTATAGAATGCTTTTACCGATAAAATGCTCTTTTTCAACGTAAGATAAGTTTTTCGACTTTTCTTTTACTTATCATTACATTTTTTTAAAATATCGTACATCATTTTATTCGTTTCAGTTGAAAAGTTCAAGCATTCATCTTTTTCAGTTGTAGCTGCATATAGCTCTCCGTAAATAACATCAATAGTAACCATGCTAGAAATAAGAAATAAGTAGTTTTATAAATATTTTTTTGCGGAGCTACGGTAAACTTTCGGGCATATTTCTTCTATCGGGTTTATTTTATAAATAAAATATGCAATATTTGACCTTCTAAATCATTTATTACAACTGCGGAAAAGTTAAAATATATGGTAAAAATATATAAAGCATGCGTAAAATAAATATCGACATTGGATTGTGAAGCTTGCTTTTTACGACGATCTTAGATACCTAAAGTTTTCTGAAGTCTAATAGCATGGCTGGAGGTAATTTATAGAATGCTTTTACCGATAAAATATTCTTTTTCAACATAAGATAAGTTTTTCGACTTTTCTTTTACTTATCATTACATTTTTTAAAAATATCGTACATCATTTTATTCGTTTCAGTTGAAAAGTTCGAGCATTCATCTTTTTCAGTTGTAGCTGCATATAGCTCTCCGTAAATAACACCAATAGTAACCATGCTAGAAATAAGAAATAAGTAGTTTTATAAATATTTTTTTGCGGAGCTACGGTAAACTTTCGGGCATATTTCTTCTATCGGGTTTATTTTATAAATAAAATATGCAATATTTGACCTTCTAAATCATTTATTACAACTGCGGAAAAGTTAAAATATATGGTAAAAATATATAAAGCATGCGTAAAATAAATATCGACATTGGATTGTGAAGCTTGCTTTTTACGACGATCTTAGATACCTAAAGTTTTCTGAAGTCTAATAGCATGGCTGGAGGTAATTTATAGAATGCTTTTACCGATAAAATATTCTTTTTCAACATAAGATAAGTTTTTCGACTTTTCTTTTACTTATCATTACATTTTTTTAAAATATCGTACATCATTTTATTCGTTTCAGTTGAAAAATTCAAGCATTCATCTTTTTCAGTTGTAGAAGCAGATAGTTCTCCGTAAATAACACCAATAGTAACCACGCTAAAAATAAGAAATAAGTAGTGTTATAAATATTTTTTTGCGGAGCTACGGTAAACATTCGGGTATATTTCTTCTATCGGGTTTATTTTATAAATAAAATATGTAGGGGAAGGTGGCCAAAAATGATTCCCTTAAGGGAAAAACTTGTGTAAAATATCATAACTGTTTAAATAAAACTTTGGCCTTTTCCTAGTATGTTTTACACTATATTGTGCATAAACATCTATTAATAATATTTTAAACCCAAATTGAGTAGTGAAAAAAAATAGATTTCATGACACACATTATAGTTTAATATGAAAAATAAAGTATTTTGTATACGAGAGTATTGTTTAGAGGGAAATGCTTTACCTGCTCGAAAGTTCTATTTAAGCGGATTAAAAATTTTATGCACAAAAACTCCCCATAGATTGCGCGATACCTTCAAATATGCAAAACACATAAAAAACTCATGATAATCAGTTGCAGATAATTTTTATTTACAGTCTAGTTCTATCATATTCCAACGTGTGGAAGGAAATTGAGTCCAATTTGGATGCGATTCGAACTAAAAAGAGCGCACACGCTGAAATATTGTAACAAATTGTACAAAATAAATTATTTATAAATGCATGAGTTTCTGATTTTTTTAAACTTTTGCAGTTTTGAACGTATAGCGCCTTCTATGGGCAATGTTTTAAACGAAAATGCTATTTAAAAATATTGTGGCAATGAGAAGCTTTTTCGTTCAAACGGACCTCTCGTGTGAAAACTGTTAGATTTCGTTTCGAATTTCGTCAAGGACATTTGTCCATCTTGTATAATATTGAAGAAAACTATTTTTAGCTGACATGATTATGATATATCTTATATATTTATTATGAAGTGATTTATTTAAACGCAACGTTACTTAGTGTATTTCAGCAGAAATCCTTACTGCATTATTTTACTCCTCAATTACCATTTCATTCATTCCATTATACCAGTTTTTATTCATTCATTTTGAAAATTTCTTTTTCATTAAGTATATTTGACTGATTTTTATTCATTCATTATTCCACCATTCATTTCATTTTTTGTTCATAATTCCACTATAATTTATCATTTATCATTTTAGTCATTTGTTATCTTTTACGATGAAAGTAAAAATATGACTAAATAACTATAATGATAAATATTTATGTTAATAAACTAAAGCAAAAACTGTTGTGAAAATTTTGGGTTGATTTTACTGATTTTATTATTAAACAAGATGTATTTATTCAAAATGTAGTCGATTTTAATGCAACTATTTTTTCTTTTCTGCAATGTGTGCTCAAACAGAAGGCCGACCTCGCTGTTGCGGACTTGACGATAACGTACGTCCGCGAAGAAGCTGTGGATTTCACGATGCCTTTCATGAACCTCGGCATCAGCATTCTGTTCAAAAAGCCAACCAAAAAAGTGCCCAAGCTCTTCTCTTTCCTATCGCCACTCTCCGTTGAAGTCTGGCTCTATATGGCCACTGCATTCCTCGGTAAGCATAGCCATTTCAGTGATTAAAAAAGCATTATTAATAAAACTATTGTTCATATTCCCAAACTATTTTTCACGATGACCTTCATGACCGTCGGTATCAGCATCCTGTTCAAGAAGCCAACGAAAAAAATTTCCAAGTTCAACTCCTTCCTATCACCACTCTCAGTTGAAGTCTGGCTCTATAACGCCACTGCATTCCTCGGTAATCATTGTCCATTCAGTCATTAAAAAATGCACTATTAATCAAATTATTTTTTATACTTTTAAAACATTATTCACGATGCTTTCATGAACGTCGGTATCAGCATTTTATTAAAGAAGCCAACCAAAAAACATTCAAGCTCCCCTCCTTTCTATCACCACTCTCCGTTGAAATCTGGCTCTATAACGCCACTGCATTCCTCGGTAAACATAGACCATTTAGTAATTTAAAAAACGTACTATTAATCAAATTATTGGTCATATTCCTAAGCTATTATTCATTATGCCTTTCATGAACGTCAGTATCATCATCCTGTTCATGAAGCGGACAGAAAGACTTCCCAATTTCCTCTCTTTCCTATCAACACTCTCAGTTGAAGTCTGGCTCTATATGGCCACTGCATTCCTCGGAAAGCATAGCCCATTCAGTCATTAAAAAATATACTACTAAAAAAACTATTGGTCATATTCCTAAACTATTATTCCCGATGCTTTTCATGAACGTCGGTATCATCATCCTGTTCAAGAAACCAACCAAAAAACTTCAGAAGCTCCTCTATTTCTTATAAATACTCTGCGCTGAAGTCTGTCTCTGTATGGCCACTGAATTCCTCAGAAAACATATCTCATTCAGTCATTTAGAAAATGCACTATTAAACAAACTATTGGCCATATTCCCAAACTATTATTTACAATGCATTTCGTGAACCGTGGTATCAGCATCCTGCTCAAGACGTCTACCAAAAAAGTACTCAAGCACTTCTCTTTCCTATTGCCGCTGTCCGCTGAAGTCTGGCAGTATATGGTCACTGCATTCGTCGGTAAGCCTATCCTATTCAGTTATAAAAAAGCGCTCAATTAATCATACAATTCCAGTACTTTTTTTACTTCACAATAATCATACTGATTGCTACAGATACCATAGGAGTTGAAATTTTCTAACTGCGTTAAAAAGTGTCCAGGCCAGGAGTCGAACTCGATATCGAGTCGACTCCAGGAGTTGACGAATATATATATATATATGTGTGTGCCTAACATGCCAACGCTGTACCAACTGACCTATCCTGCAAAACAAAATTCATTCACACAATCTTTTCCAATGAACATCCGGTATGTAATATTACGCAATTCAACCAATTAAAACTTTTATTTGAATGATCGTGTCACACAAGGTGAAGGATAACTCAGAATAGGTAGACCGTTGGCATGTCTGTGGCATAGCTACATTTCCACTTAAATGGAAAAGTTCAACTCGTATGAATACAAAAAGTGTTTTACTCTATAATAAGAGAGGGTTCATTCACCAATATCCGGAAAACTGAATTCAAGGTGCATGTGTCTTTTCGTTAGACAACTATCAATGTGTGAAATAAAAACTGTTAAAAACCACAAAAATATATTAAAATACGACAAATTCGTTTCGGATCACACAACTCTGATCCTTCTTCAAGTACAAAATAACCATTCTTAATAGGGTATGGCATGTTTGATTTCAAACTACGAGCAGATTTTACTTCCACATGATCATGCTATTTTCTAACAGCTTTCTCACGATAAGTAAAATGTTTCCAGAATCTTGGGTAATTACTAGGTTACACCGATTTTCATAAACGTTTCTTGTATTTCAGGATACACTTCTGCAGTTTTTTAAAGTGTAGATATAAATGTAAAATTCACATCAATTAATGCAAATGCGAAAAATAAATATCTGTAGCACTATTATTAATTTGCTTCTTTCTCTTTCAGGCGTCTCACTCTTCCTGTTTATAATGGCTCGATTTAGTGCCTACGAGTGGGTTAACCCCCACCCATGCGATCTGGAACCGGAGGAACTGGAGAACCAGTTCACGTTACTCAACACTCTTTGGTTCACGATCGGATGTCTCATGTGCCAAGGGTGTGACATCACACCCCGGTGAGTAAATTGTATCAGTAAAACTTTATCATCCGAGAATTCATTATTTTTTGTAGTCCAAAAAGGTCATAAGACTTTTAAAATGTCGAAAATTGAAAAACAAAATGGCCATTTTTGTCATTTTATATTTGAAAATTATGCATTACAAATAACATTACAAATAGCATTACAAAAACGAAATTTTAGAAGTTAGTAATAGATACCTGTTTCTTCTTTCATTTAATTTTTTTTCGTATCATAATAGTAAAAAAATATTTGTTATAGGGGTTTTTAAACTTGTTGAGCTAAATATTGGAATTACTGGTTGCGCAATGCGCACATGATTAAAAGAATTTCTGCATATAAAGGAAAAGTTTTCGTATCTAATTATACTTGAGAGACTTGGGTTTACACTGAAACTAAAAGAAAATATGTATTTATAGCATTTTTACGTTTTAAAAACAAAAAAGTATCTTGCTTGTATACATATATTTTAATTTTAGCAATATAACACGAAGAAAAAAACTCAACAGAAAAAGATGAAAAATTAGGTTCACCTTATAGAGCCTATCATCCGCTATATATCCCCAAAATTTAATGAAAAAAATATAAAAAATTGTTTTAACTATTTTGCTAATCTGGAAATTAGATTTTTTTCTTTTGATTTTGTTGATTTTTTTTTTAAATAAACGAAATAGTGATAATGTATGCTCATGTACACATGCAGAAAATATCATTAAAAAGTTGTTGAAATTTTCTATAAACATTTTCTAGCATCCAGTCAGTCAATATTGACTGAATGTTGCACTGATATTATATTCCTCGTAAATATTTACAATGTAATACAAATATATGTTAAATCTTTGATTTACATTGCAATGAAAATATTGAGGAAATATTGGCTCTATGTAAGAAACCTTCGAAATGAATTGTTAATATTGCAGAAATGTTGGTTTCATTGGATTTACATTTATTGCTAATATTAGCGATAAAATGTAAACACCCTAATCTTGCAATATTCAGTCAAGGCCTCAATATTTAACCGACATATCAATATATCTCTGTTACCAGGGTTGTGTAGTGACATTCACCCCACCCTCGACTCCGAAAAATTATTAACTATGTAAAATGAAAATTTATCTGTATAAAAAAACTCTTATATATGCTTACAATAATTGCATAATTATTTATAGTTAGTAAATTTTTTAATAGGTAATTTCAATTTTACCTCCTTTCTCCGCTGCTTACTATTGGATATCTCAAACTGCTTGAGTGAAGTGCTTTCACAACGTATGACAGTATATATCACTGCGTGGTCGCACATTTGTCAAAAATGCATAGCTGTCAAACCTTCTGATTAAAAAAACACCATTTTGAATAGAAATATTTTCTTTATTTAACAACAGAAAAATGCTATTAAATAAAACAAATATTATTATTCAAAGAGATATAAAAAGAGATATTTTCAGTGGTACTGAAAAGGAATTAAGTGTAACAGCTATGCAAATATAACCGTTAACACTTAACCACTGGCACATCGTAGGTAAGAATTCGTACTTTTTTAGAGATATTGTATTATTTACCCTAATAAAAAAGTGACCGCTATGTGACCAAAATGTGGAAGCATTGTGACTTAAATACAACTCTTACTTTCCACATTGTCTCTGCGAGACGTGAAAAATGAGTCATTGTGATGTCATTATAAAGTCGATCTATCCATTTTGTGCAAATTACTCATAATGACTCGAGGTACAAATGAATCAAAAATCAGTAATAACAACTTCACGATGGAGTTACGATGTGGCGATCACGTACCACTATTTGTTGAAATAAGTAGGATATCTATTGCTAATCTTTGTGATTACGATTATTTGGGATGATTGTGACGTTATAGTGATATAACATCGACTGGCTGTGCTTTTAGTGTAGTCTTCAAAATAATTGTAAGTTGTCCGCTCCATGTTCTAAGCAAGGATTACTGCTTTTTATTTCAGGGCCACCTCAACTCGCTTGATCGCAGTGATGTGGTGGTTCTTCACCCTTATCATGGTGTCTTCGTACACCGCCAACTTGGCGGCTTTTCTCACAGTGGAGAGACTCGCGTCTCCCATTGAGAGCGCAGAAGATCTCGCCAAGCAAACAACCATACCCTACGGATGCGTCGCTTCGGGATCCACACAGTCGTTTTTCAAGGTATGTACCTATTACAATGGATAACTTATTCAGCTAGATTCACAGTACTTTTATAGTTTTCGTTTTTAAAAGATGTCTTAACAATAGTGCCTAATCAATTAAGCTTGGAAATATACTGTATACTTAAAAATTTGCAAATATTTTTGCGTAATTAAGTGATATGGTTGTTCATCATTCTGGTCATGGTGTTATTTTTACACAATCAACTTGACGGTTTTTTATAGTGGACAGATGCGTATTTCAGTGAGAGCCCTGAAGATTGTAAAAAACCGAGCCCTACTGATGCCTCGCCTCGGGTTACACACAGTCGTTTTTCAAAGAGTGATGGGCCCATCATTCCACTTACACTACATAAAAACATTGCTCAGACATTCTGCACAATAGCGCCGAATTAATTAAGCTTGAGAATATACTGTATATTTTATTAAATTGGAAATATTTTTACATAATTAAGTGAAATAGTGGTTCATTATTCTGGTCATGGTGTCGTCGTATACTATAAACTTAGTGGATTTTTTCAAAGTGGAAAGACTCAATCTGTCTTTGGAAGCCTACTGATGCGTCGCCCTACTGACTGCAAAGTACTGACTGGGAATTCCAGTACACAGAAATACATAGTTTGATACAAGTAATTTTTAAGAGGAATATGAAACAGACTTCAATTAATTGCTTAGTAACTTATGACAGTGATGTATGTACTTAATGCATTCCAGTGGTTTACCTAAACTGGTTTGGCTCAACAGGGTGTTTCTTGCAGCAAACGTTTATTATTGTTCACATTCATTTTTATTTCCTTCGTTGGTAATATCGCGCATTTTGTCACGTAATTGATTATCATTTATTACAATGAATGCATTCTGTCTGTAAAATAAACTGCAGGCTTTAATATTAAGCAGGTTTTCGTACTGACTGCAAAGTACTGACTGCCTGCAAACCCTACTGATGCGTCGCTCGGGTTCCACACAGTCGTTTTCAAACGGTGATGCTTTCATGATTCCACACACATTACATTAAAACATTGCTCAAACCTTTCTTTCCAACAGTTTGAAACGAACATTGTCTCAAACTGTTATACAGCTCACATGTAAAAATATACCAAAGTCTACTCATCATTTAACAGTCGTTCTGTTTGACTTTTGAAATGCCAAAAAAAAAAGTTTAGCGCTTTGAAATTCTATGATTATTTTGAACAATATTACAGTTTGAGACAATACAGCACCATCTGTTGGAAATATTTGGAACTGAAATAAAGAATAGGAATGCAGAAATTCTCGACCACACATTATCCTCCTGCAAGCATAAATACACTAGCTGTCACTGGCTCTTTAATTTTAAAAACGTTCTATCCATTTTAGGGCTAACATAGGTTGTAGAACTTAAATGAGCGAGCTCCTGATATTAATAAGTTAAATTCTTAAGTATCAGCAATATTTATAGAATCATAATATAGAATAATATAGAATCTCTTTGAATCATTGTTGAGTTTGAACTTCATTAATTGCTAAAAAGTAAAATAAAACAGTAAACAAGTTTTATTTATAAACACCTGAGGAGATTTTCAGAGCTCTGATGCCGTATGAGGCTCCTCATACCTTTGAATATTTGATGCATAAATTGGCTTCTAGATGTTATGAATTCATTTCTGAAGTGATTTTTTATAAATCTTTTATTTCTTTAGGAATCCAAATTCCCAACGTAGAAACACATGCGTCTTTTTTTTTTTACTTTCTAAATTCTAACTTTCGTAGAAATTGGTCAATTGGTACAAAATTTGTGTATACTTCCATAAATTCCATGGTACTTTTTTACGTAAATTTTTAAAATAGTTCACTAATTGTCTGTAATTTATTTTACAGACAGACTCCACGCATGTTAATAAATGATAATCAATTACGTGTCAAAATGCATGATATTGCCAATCATGGAAATGAAACTGAATGTGAACAATAATAAACGTTTGCTACAAGAAACACTCTGTTGCACCAAACCAGTTCCGGTTAACCACTGGAATGCATTAAGTTCATATATCACTGTGATAAATTAGTAAGCAATTAATTGAAGTCTGTTTCCTTTTCTTCTTAGAAATTACTTGTATCAAACTATGTATTTCTGTGTTGACTGGAATCCGAAATCCGGACGCACAGTCGAAAAAAAAGGGAAACCCCCATACATTTAAATCACCAAATTGCCACAGACAAAATAAACAAAAAAAATAGCTATTCGACTGCAAAATATGATTTTTTTAAAATTTATGAATAAAAAATAAGTATATATAGGGTCATCTTCATACTATAATTGTATCAAACTCTTAAATTTTGAATACCAACATCAAATTTTGACATCATAATAGGCTTTCCCGGTAAATTTTATCTTAGGATACCAACAGAAAAGTGATTCTGCCAAGTAATTTAAGAATTATGCAAGTTTAGAAATTGGAACTCTTGAGCTAAATTCATCTCTAATGGTTACAAAATAGATTGAAATGTGGGTAGTTTTTTTAAACATAATGGAAAAACTACTTAGCAAAACGAGCTATAATTTCAGATTCACATGTTTGAGGGTTTTAGAAATCAATTTCCATTAAAACATTTATCGGTTACAATTAATTTTTTTTTTTCGAAAATTAATTTCAGAAAATACATTTTTTCGAAATAAATTAACGAGTGAGCTTTAATCTTGGATTCGTAGATTATAATCACCTACAATTCGATTTCTACTTAAAAATGAAAAGATTACAATTCATCTTTTTTTTGGAAAGATAATTTAAAAAAATATATTTTTTGAAATAAATTTTTTAAACAAATAGGAAATGTAACCTCTGAGTTTTTTAACGGAAATTGATTTCAAGAAGCTTCATATATGCGTATTAAAAATTACAGCTCATTCCGCCAAGAAGGTTTCGAATTTAGTGTAGAAAACTACCTTGATACAAATCTGTGTTGCAACGATTAAAGAATAATTTAACATTAGGAGTTCCAAATTTTAAACCTGCATAAACTTCAAATTGCCTGACTAAATCAATTATCTTTTGGTATCCTAAAATAAAGTTTACTGAAAAGCTAAATTTGATATCAAAATCAGGCATTCGTATTATCAGTTTCTGATGTTGGTACAATTTCATTATGAAGACAATCCTTAAGCTTTTTGATTTAAACATCAATTAAAAAAAGTCCTTCCTGCCTGTACCGGGAGGAAAATGTAGCATCCATATTCCAAGTTTTTAAAACTTCAACTCATTTTACCCATGCATCTGAAACTAAAAGGCCTTGAACGCGACTATAGATTCAATCCCGGTATCCGTTATTACTGGATTTGAATGCGAATTTAAGCATGAGAGTTACAGCATAACAAAAATCAGATTGTTTCAAACTATCAGCCAACCTAGAATTTCAAACTGCTATATCTCAACCAATTTTTAAGATAAAGCCAAAACAAAAAATGTTCCGGAATCCTTGTATCACGATCTAACACTAAATGGAAACAATTTTTCAATTTATAATTTCTTATACATCTTTTTAAAATTTAGAAAAATAAAAATAAAATTAACTGGCCACCATTTTGAAACAAGATGGTGGATGAAGCTGGCCAACGAACTCGGTCGAGACCTTGGTATGTCCTATACACATACTTAGTCACATCCAAATCAATTCATAAATAAGAGAGTTATATATATATATATATATATATATATATATATATATATATATATATATGTGTGTCTGTGTGTGTGTGTGTGTGTGTGTGTAAATCAACATTTGAACGGAGGGTGGTTTTGGGATCTGGGAGTCATGATCAGTGAAAATATACCAAAAGTTTCTGGATATGCTTTCCTCCAAACGGCTGCAATAGGTAGCGTTTTGTGATGAACGCTGCCTAAAAGATATAATTTTCAGTCAAATGGCTATTTCAGTTTGTTTCTAGTGGAATTTGGCAATCAAAATGTGTGGGGTGTTCTCTTTTTTTAGACCGACTGTACAAACGGATGTGGTCATTCATGGAATCAAATCGTCTATCCGCTTTCACCGACAACAAACAGCAGCCCCATCTGTCGCTCATATTCTGAGCTAAAACAAGGAAGTGTCGTTACGAAATTCGATGCTTGATGCATTTACCCCCTGCAGAAATAAGTTCACTAGCCATCACCATTTATTTTTTAATGAATTTTAATACGTCCAGTCCATTTACGGCACCCTGTACATTACTTTAAAGGTTATATATAAATTGCGATATAGTATCTTCATATTTTTTAATAATTGAGGTTTCAAGAGGCTTACAAATGGGATGAATTCATATCTGAAGTGTTTTGTTTTTATCAAACAAGCTCTTTGTGTGTAGGGATCCGAATTCATGACATATAGAAACGCTTGTGGTCGTTCATGGAATCACACCGTCCGTTCATTTTTACAAACAAAACAAACCTGATAAAAAGTTTACAAGCATTAAATATTTATTATTAATAGTTATTCAATAGTTTTGGGAATAACTTATACATTAGCTGCTTTGTTTTATAGTAAAAAAAGTCCTTTCGGCCTGTATCGGGAGGAAAAGGTAGTTTTCCTATACCTTCGTTTTAAAATTTTAGCTAATGTTACACGAAAACAGAAAGTTAAAATGCAAAGACAACGTTTACACAATATTCGTTAATACTGAATTTGAATAAGAAATTCGCCAAATTATTGAGCAATAGCCAAATTGGCTTCATTTATGAAGACTTATTTTGGTCGCCAAATTTGGCGATATTTCGCCAAATGTCACCAAGTTTGGCAAGAATTTGACGCTAACGGATATGAATATATAGTTTTATGCGTATGATTGAGAAAATTATTACAACAATGAAAATTTTTGTAATGTGCTGTCTTGTTTCAAAATGTCAGCCACCCTAGAATTTCAAACTGCTCTATCTCAGCCATTTTTTAAGATAGAGGTAAACCAAAAAATGCTCTGAAATCCTCGTATCAAGGCCTAACACTTAATTAAAAAATAAATTTGATTTTTTTAACTTTTTTGTATATTTATTTTAGTTTTAAATTTTTAAGTGGCCGCGATCTTGAAACAAAATGGCGGACCAAGCTGGCCAACGAACTCGGTCGAGACATTGGTGAGCTTAATACACACAATTAGTTTCATCCAAATTGATTTATAAATACGAGCGTTATCGTATAACATAGGTCAGATATATATATGGATATATATATATATATATATATATATATATATATATATATATATATATATATATATATATATATATATATATATATAAATCAATATTTGAACGGAGGGTGGTTTTGGGGACTGGGGGTCATGATCGGTGAAAACACATCGAAATTTTCCGGAACTGCTTTCCTCCGAACGGCTGCAATAGGTAGCTTTATACATTTTTGTATTGAAAGCTACTTAATAAGTAAACAAAATTTATCATGTTTTGTTAACATTTAAAAGCAGCACTAAGGAAACTTTCGATAATGTAAACCAGGAAACAAATTTACAATATCAGATTATTCAACTGAATAATTTAACGTTAGGAGTTCCAAATTTTAAACCTGCATGATCCTCAAACTACTTTGCGAAATCAATCATCTTTTGGTATGCTAAAGGAAAATTTACTGAAAAGATAAATTTGATATCAAAATCAGGCGTTCGTATTGTCAGTTTCTGATTTTGGTACAATTTTGATATGAAGACAAGCCTTAAGCTTTTTTATTTAAACATAAATTTAAAAAAGACACTTTTCAGTCGAATGGCTATTTCCGTTTGTTTCTAGTAAAATTTGGCAATCAAAATGTGTGGGGTGTTCCCTTTGCTTAGGCCGACTCTTTTTCAGGCCGACTCTTTTTTAGGCCTTTATGGAAAAAGAAATAGCTCCTAAATCTATTTCTATATTTTAGAAGCATTATTGAATTTTATATCAGTTTTATATGTGATGCAAAAATGAAAATAAAATATGCATAGTTTGCGGAAGGTTTTTCTTCAGTACAACCTCATATAACGTTGTCATGCAAAAAATGGTTAAACGCAATTCTTTAAGGGTTACTGGATCACACGTGATGAGATTATCTCTGGGATTATCTTTACTAAACAATGTATTTTTGTCTGCAGGAATCGGGATTTCCGACTTATAAACGCATGTGGTCTTTCATGGAATCCCAGCGACCGTCCGTCTTCACCGACAACAACCAGAAGGGAGTGGATAGAGTTCGGAAAGGGAACTACGCATTTCTCATGGAGTCCACCACAATCGAATTCATCATCGAGAGGAACTGCGACCTGACGCAGGTTGGGGGACTGCTCGATTCCAAAGGATATGGAATAGCCTCACCTCATGGTAAGAATTGCATACTTTAAAAACTAGTAGATTGAGAGCTAGTGAAGACATTTACTTAAATAATTTAAGCAAGTTTAAACCAAAGAGTTCTAAGTATAATAGAAGTACAGTATACCGTGAAAACGGCTTGCAATATGCAGCAGGTTATCGCTCAAACTTAAATGCCCTTATCCGCCCAAGCAAAATGCGCACCAGTAACAAGGGCTTCTTTCAGAGAGGAGCTTTGAAGATCATTCATTGAGACCTTTTTGTACGTGATCTATGGAGTCTCTTTATAGTAAAACGTCCTTTAATTTTTTGACCCTCTTAATGTGAGGTACAAACCCCACAGGTGTTTCAAAGCGAGCTGCAAGTGTTTGGGTCAAACTGTACTCGGTTTTAGGGTTACACTTTTGGCTTCAAGCAAAAGCTGCATGTTTTATCTTTATTAATCTTAGAACTCTGTGGTTTAAACACTAAAAAAGTGATTTTTCTTGCTTACCTGAAGTAGATATGGATAATCTGCCAGGTTGCTAATAGATTAAGTGAGTATAGGTTTAAAGATAATTCTCTGAGACCTTTTTGTACATGACCTATGACTTTATCTTTATAGTAAAACGTTCTTTAATTTTTTAACCCTCTTAATGTGAGTGACAAACCCCACAGGTGTTTTAAAATGAGCTGCAAGTGTTTGGGTCAAACTGTAATCGGTTTCAGTTTTGCACTTTTGGCTTCAGGCAAAAGTGCAATAAATAAGTGCGAAATATAGGAAAAAGTAGGAAAAAGTGTGAAAAGTAGGATAACGTGGCAAGTTTTCCACGGATTAAATGAGTAGGTTCGAAGCTGCTGCAATTTCAAATGCCCACAGCCCACATTCCTTCAAAACCCGTCTTTTGATTACTTCTACTTCAAGGATATTTGTTTTAAAATTTTTCGTTGTGGTCTTCCATAGCCGGGGTACATTCCCGACAGTCTTCAGTAGTCAGGGTATCCGTACGGTGGGTATTAAAGGCGTAGGTTGATAACTACGCTTTCTACATGGAATGTAAAACACTCATCATAGGAAACTGCAACCTTATATAGCTTAGGGGACTAATCGACTTAAAAGGAAACGGAATAAATGCGGCCTTTGTGTGTATTGTCGATAGAATGGATAATCAAATGAAATTGATCATACCGTCGATGGGACTGTGAAAACAATCGACATTGATAATTTATTGTTTTGCAGATATTCAATTCAATTACACCGAGCTTAAACTCGGGATAGCCATGTGTGCTATTAATTGGATAGTTTACATTAATCGATTATCCTATCGATGGTGTTATGAAATTATCGATATTTTAAATTTATTATTATCCAACATACTATCTACAATAATGCTATATCTAGATGTTATTACCGATTGTGTGACGATATGTTGCATTGTGATTTTGATTATTAAGCATATAGCATAATCAAATAACTATTTTATGATCGAAGGTGCTATGACACAATTGATGCTACGATATTTTTCTTGATTAAGCATTTAAATCGGCTGAATTATTAAAAGTGGTAGGTTACCGGTGCTACTATCGATAGAACTGATAATGAAGTACTACCAATGATATTGTCAAATCGTCAACATCGTGATTTTCTTAGTTTTGCTCAGATATTTATTTGATTTTTTTCTGTACTACAAGTTGTCGCTTGCCAATTGCAAAATGAACAGAAACACTAATTAAATATAAATAATTATACAATCGATAGCTTTATGGAACATCAAAATCGTAATTTTGTTATTCTTATGAATATATCTAATTCCGTTGCATTTTCTTTAAATAAGGATGGCTTATGTTTGTTGGTATTAAGAACAAACAGGATCAACCGATTATTTAGTTTATTCGATTGTACTACCAATTCTATTACGAAAAAAAAATTATTAAAATTTTTGGAACAGATGTGTTACACTCACGCACTGATCACTTTTTGGTTGGCGCGATTTTCAAGCCCGCGCTCAAACCCGGGGAAAAATCTCCTAAATTTGGCGACTTTTTTCCTTTTATAACCGATTAAAAAAATTAAAAAAAACTATGCGTGAGTGTATGACATCATTGCCAAATTTTTTGTACATGGTATAACGGCGATATACAAATGTTAATTATTTTCTTTTTGGAATTCGGCATAGGAATTCTTTTTAATTATTTAAGGAGTCTTGTACCTTTTAAGTGCGACGAAAATCGAGAAAAACAATCAAAGTTTGAACTAGTGTATTTTCAAAACCTTTATATGTATAAACATATAGTTTTGATTATTAATTAAATAGATTGCGCTTTTTAATATAATACTATTAGAAACTGACTAATATTTTACTGAATTTGTGCATTGTTGAAATTAAAATAGCTCTTTATTTTACTCCGTAAGTCATTGCGCGCATGATATCATGTGAACGTATGACTGGATTGTTATGAAATTTTATGAAGACAAGAAGCGAATATGTGTGTTTAAATGATCTACTTTTAAATATTTACAATGATAAGATTTTTTAATTAAAACTATTTTTATTGATTAAAAAATGTAAAATTTTAAAAATTTTTACAAAAATATTTTTTTTACATGGTTAATGAAATAATTTTGTCCTAAAAGTAGATCATTTTAAACACACATATGCGATTATTGTTTACATAAAATTTCATAACAATCCAGTCATAAGTTCTCAAGGTATCATGCGCGCAATTACTTACGGAATAAAAAAAAGAGCTATTTTAATTTCAACAATGCACAAATCAGTAAAATATTAGTCAGTTTCTAATAGTATTATATTAAAAAGCACAATCTGCTTAATCAATAGCCAAAATGGCATGCTTATACACAAAAAAGTTTTACAACTGTACTAATTCAAAGTGTGAAAGTTTTTGTTGATTTTCGGCGAGTTTAAAAGGTACAAGACCCCTTTCAAAACAAACGTACATTATTAAACGGTGACACCACGTGACAAATACTATGATTGATGATACCTTTTATTCTTCAATATATTTATTTGATCTTATAAACTATTTGAATAAAACAATAGTTAAATTATGAATAAAACAATTGATATTTTTACCTTCGAATTGAACTGTTTTCTTCATCGCAATTCATTTACAGCAGCTGGTAAACGCAATAAAATAAAGCCAATCAGCCGGATAAATTACTTTTGTATTAGAATCTTTTTGTAGAAGCTTGGTTATAAAAAAGTGGACATCATTTTTTTCTCTTATGGTTCCTCAGTTTTGTCGAGATGCCAATATAGTTTTTTCTTCGCTTCTCTACTCTAAACAAGAAAGAAAAAACATGCGTCAAGCATAAATTATGTAATACTTTCCAACACTTCCAAAATAATTTTACATATCTTTAACATCTAATACGGTGAAAGATGATATCTAAGTAAACAATTTGAAAAACGCTTAACATATTTAAAACGCAATTTCAGGAATTACCAGATATATCCTGTAAAATATCCCAATTCTTTTGTGCAGCTTTTTATATGATCTATAGATATGTATATGTACTACATAGAATGCAAAATTTTATTACAGTTAGAAGACGTGTAACACAGTTTAAAATTCCCCTTTGGAATTTCCGTCAATAAACGGAAATGTACTCGAGAACTTTTCTCCTCCCCTATATATGATCTATACAAATTATACACACCAAGTAATAGACAAAAAAAATGTTTTAAATTTAAAAACTCGTTCAGCAACTGAAAACGCACTTCCAGCAAGTATTGTTAACAGACAGTACCGAATTCTTTTGTGTGTCCTTGTAAATGAACGATGAATGCTGTACACACAATATTGTGTTGAAAGACTCTTGTAATATACCGCAGTGATATACAGGGTGATTTTAAAAAACTATCCCGATATATAAGCCCCTAACTGTCATACCGTTCACAGAAACTGAATGAAATTCTGGCCTAAAGTATTTTGAGGTATGCGCTCAAGAATCATGTGAAAAACAACAGTTAAATTCTAACAGTTACGGTTACAGTGACAAAATTTCGAAAATTTCAAATGGAAGCACCTACTTTTTTTTATTGGAATGTGATCTTCATAGTGAAAAACCATAAAAAGCGTTGGAACGGTACCTGTAGCACGAAAATCGCCGGCGCTAGACAGACTAAGAAGAATAGTGAAAACAACAATAAGGACAGAAAAACAACAGAAAACAAAACATTTTATTGTGTTTCATACATTTTCTATTTCACACACGATGACACTTTACATGCGGCAACACTGAACAATAAAATGTTTTACTTTCTGTTGCTTCTCGGTCCTTTATTGGTTGTTTTCACTTTTCTTCTTAGTTTGCCTAGCGCCGGCGATTTTCGTGCTGCAGGTACCGTTCCAACGATTTTTATGGTTTTTTACTATGAAGATCACATTCCAATAAAAAAAAGTAGGTGTTGCCATTTGAAAATTTCAAAATTTTGTCACTGTAACCGTAACTGTTAGAATTTAACTGTTGTTTTTCACATGATTCTTGAAAGCATACCTCAAAATATTTTAGGCCAGAATTTCATTCAGTTTCTGTGAACGGGATGACAGTTAGGGGCTCACATATCGGAATAGTTTTTTTATAATCACCCTGTATATCAATTTCAATACGTTTGAAATAGTGAAACATTATTAACATAAGCCGCAAACGAATTTTCTCCATAGAGCGTAATGTAACAGAATTCTGTTGAATGTCCCTGTAACGGAACAATAAGTACTATACGCATCATATTCTATAGTCAGCCTCCTATAGTGCATCGCAGTGATACATATTAATTTCAATATGTTTGAAATTGTGTAACATCAGTAAAATAACCCGCAAATGCTTTTTTCCCGTAGAGAGTAATGTAAAATAAATATTTTGAGTGTCCCTGTAAAAAAACTATAAGTGATACACACTTCATTTTCAATACCGAACATGCCATAGTAAACCTCAATAACCTATATCAATTGCATGACAATCCTCATATATTTAGGTGAGTTAGAGCACGGACAGACAGACAAACCGAATTCATAAACACTTTTCCACACTATGTTGGAAAGTGTTAAAAAAGGCAAATGTTCTCTTAATCCACGAAATTATAATATAACCACAAACCAAAATATGCAATAACCTCATCATAATTACCAAGATTCCGAAAAGCGTTCTTTATCTTTAGAAACCTCAGAAACCAATATATTTTTTCTTTATAAAGCAAAGGCTTTTTTCTTGCCACTGATTTTCGGAAATATTTCTGGGTATTTTTTATAGTATATTAATCAATTGTTTCAAACCGGAATATCGGTTTTTAGGATACTATGAATTCTCAATTAAACATTTTCAGCTGCGTAATTGAATTTATACATGCAAGAACAACATAATACCAATTCTCGCTCAAGTAAACATTTTGATGTTCAACGAACAGGCTTTACAGACAAATATGAGGAATTAGCAGCATTAACATTAACATTAAATTTGATATTGTTTTGTTACTTCTGCATGTATAAATTTAATTTATTAGCTGAAAATGTTTAGTTGAGAAACACGATAAATTAACAGCATTAACATTAGCATTAAAATTTATATTATTTTGTTACTCTTGCATGTATAAATTCAATTTAGTAGCTCAAAATGTTTAGTTGAAAAACATGATGAATTAACAGCATTAACATTAGCATTAAAATTAATATTATTTTGTTACTCTTGCATGTATAAATTCAATTTAGTAGCTGAAAATGTTTAATTGAGAAACACGATGAATTAACAGCATTAACATCAGCATTAAAATTAATATTATTTTGTTGCTCTTGCGTGTATTAATTCAATTTAGTAGCTCAAAATGTTTAGTTGAAAAACATGATGAATTAACAGCATTAACATTAGCATTAAAATTAATATTATTTTGTTACTCTTGCATGTATAAATTCAATTTAGCAGCTGAAAATGTTTAATTGAGAAACACGATGAATTAACAGCATTAACGACAGCATTAAAATTAATATTATTTTGTTACTCTTGCATGTATAAATTCAATTTAGTAGCTCAAAATGTTTAATTGAGAAACACGATGAATTAACAGCATTAACATTAACATTAAATTTAATATTATTTTGTTACTCTTGCATGTATAAATTCAATTTAGTAGCTGAAAATGTTTAATTGAGAATTGATAGCATCTTAATATCTGATATTTCGGTTTGAGAAAATTAATAAATCTACTCGGAAGCGTTTCCAAAAATCAGTAGCAGCAAAGGAAACTGGTTTTATAAATGCTTCTTTAAACCTCAAAAGTATTTTGGTTTTTGCGGTTTCTGAAGATAAAGAATGGTGTTCGAAATTGTGGGAAACTGGGAAGAGGTTATTGTATATTTTCTTTCGTGGTATATACTTTATTTTAATAAATTAAGAAACATATTTCTTTTTTACAGTGTCTGCATTATCTTTCAGAACCCACAAGCAGTGGGTATAGATACAGAAGATGGTGTAGTTTAGACAGATTCAGATGAATATATCAATTGATTTAATGTAAAAGCTTTCAACATCCTGTTTATTTTAGTAATAATGTCTCAGATTATCTCAATTTTCCTTTATTATATACATTTAAATGTTATTAGTTTTACGTTTGTATATTCTTTCCTTGAATTCCATTTAAAATTTTATTATTGGATATAATATTGTTTTCTTCTAAATATTAAAAAATATCTACCTATTAAAGTTGTTAGTGTATAGTAGTTTTAAATGTTTCTATTCAAATAAGATTTATTAGTGTTAAGCTAGTAACTGTACTGCAAATATTAGTAAATTCTATTGCAAATAGTAGATTTTCTCACCGGCAGAGAAGTAAGCTCATGCCTTTTCGGTAGACTGCTCTCTCTGTGTGAATCTGGAACCGTAACCTTTCTTTTCAATAGATAATGTGCATATGACGTCACGCACACAAGTAAAGACGTAACCTCTCCTCTCGGTGTGGGCAGAAAGTAATAATTCTCGCAGATCTAGTAATTCATAATGTATTATTTTCTACACATGATATGATATTTTATAGTTATGTGAAAATTACAAGTAATTTAACGGAGCTACGAGCAATTCAGCTCAAACTTTTGCCTACATTGAGTTGAATAGACACACAACAAGCCAGTTTGTTGACAAAGCTGCACATTATCTATATGTATTACCTATTTCTTTCTTCTTCACTGTATTTCTTCCTTTCAGGATCACCGTACCGTACACACATGTCTTCAGCCATCCTGAAATTGCAGGAGAGCGGCCAGCTGCACATCCTGAAGGAGCGCTGGTGGAAGAAGCGCCGCCTGACCAATAAATGTGCCAAAGACGACACTACAAGCTCGAGCTCAGCGTCGGAGCTTGGACTCGCCAACGTTGGCGGGGTCTTCTTGGTTCTCATCTGCGGTGTTATATTGGGATGCATCATCGTCATTTGCGAATTCATCTGGAAGTCCAGAAAAGTACCAAGTGAAGAAAGAGTAAGGAAAAATCAATCTAAAAATAGTTTTGTTATGGCTTTTATTTTTTTAAGATGTACGAGGTGTGGAAAATAAGTAACAAAACTGGTGTAAGAAATGATATTTATTCCAAATAAATTTATATTTAACTCTTAACCCCTTCAACATACATTTATCCTATATCTATACACCGCTGCATAAGTGTCTTACATTGTTTAAAGATGGGATAACTGATGCAGAAGCTCATCAGTTTTCAGCCTCTTCAACAACTCTGTCGCGTTTGCTTTTACTTGTTCAACAGACTGAAAATGTGCACCCTCCAATGCACTTTTCACTTTTGAGAACAGACAGAAGTCATACGATGCTAGATCTGGCGAATACAGGGGATGATCAAGCACAGGATTGCGCTTGTCCGCTAGAAACTGTTTCACGGATAAGACATTGTGAGCTGGCACGTTGTCCAGGTGCAGAATCCATTCACAAACCCAGTCTTTCCTTCCTTACTATTTCTCTCATCTTGATTAGAACTTCTTTATCGATCAGCTGAATGCTCAGACGTCGGTTTTTTCGGACAGTTTTCTGAACGTTTCCTTCAGTTCTTGCAATCACAGGTAGACTGGGACGTTCATCCTTTTCGACTTCTTCCCGACTTTCAGAAAACCGTTTGTGTCATTTAAGAACTCGCTCACGTCGCATAACATTATCACCAAACACCTCCTTTAACATTTGTCAACATTCCGTTGGCAATTTTTGAAGGTTTCGATTTCAGTCTGTTGAACAAGTAAAAGGAAACGCGGCAGAGTTGTTAGCTGATGAGCTGTAACATTGTTTTGAACCATGGTAAACACCTATGCAGCTGTGTATAGTTAGGGTTGGAATGTATGTTGAAGGGGATAACAGCTAAACATAAATTTATTTTGAATAAAAATCATTTTTCACACCAGTCTCGTTATTTAATTGCCACACCTCGAATTGCCATCCCGGCCCAATGTTAGAGTGCACGCTTCCAACAAGAAACATTAGAAGGAAAAAAAATTAGAAGGCTAAAGATTATAGGTTCGTATGGTTTTGGGCATTTTCACTTCTCGAGTGTGTACATTTGATTCACTTTTTATTCACAACAAAAGTATTCATTATGTTTGATTTAACATTTTTAAAATGAAATGTGTGAAATTCATTGCAAAATAACTTCATTACCTTTAAAATAAGGTATAAGATAATAATTACAATGAAAAAGAACCTTTAAACATCTAAGCGCATTTTATTATGCGTTAAAATAAAATAGTATGTTCTCATATGTTAAAAAAATAATATTCTCATTACAAAGGAAGACAATTTATAATTTTTAAATTAAATAGGTGACTTTCATTACAAAGTAAGACGATAAGTTCATTACTTTTAAATTCACTCTGATGGCACGGTTGGCAGAGCATCGGCGATTGTGGATTTAGGGCTCGACGTCTTTACTAATGACATATGGTGCATGATTAATACGTCGTGGATACATAATCCTTGGGTCATGATATTTCAGTTTCGGGATATATAACCAGACAGGAGCTCCGTCATCTGATCAAATTATGACCCGCTTAGCTCTTTAAATCCCAAGCTTTAAAAAACTGAATGACCTTAGAATTACAAAAAAAAGCCCAAAATGCTGTTTCTTCGTTCCCCAATTTTTCAATAGATAGGCAGTTGAAATTACCCTACTGCCTTCTCCCTTTATTCAAATTTTGACAAGTGCTACACCCTCCGTTTATCATTGCTTCAGTTACTGAAATAAAAAATTGTTTTTCTTTCTGTACTGTTCAGAAATGCCAACACATTACCTCGTCCATCACTAAGAGTAACCACCCCCTTGATAGCACCCTAATCCATTCAATGGGAAGGAAAATACTTTCATCTGTCCTGTGCTATTGTGAGTTTCAAAGCATTGGGATGATTTCAACTACTGCGGATTCAAAAGATTAAGACGTCAACCTCTCTCAGTGCTGTACATGCAGTCCCTCTTCTACGGCACTTTCCTAGACACGATAGCAACAACGACCTTTAAATTAAAGTGACTTTTATTCAAAAGTGAGACAATTAGTGCATTACATTTGAAACAAATCTTTATTTAATTTTCTTCCAGGAATCCTTCTGTGCATCTCTCTGCCGGGAATTCAAATTCGCCATTTTCTGTGGTGGTTCCACCAAACCCATCAAGACCTCTGAGGAACCCACAGAGGACACCAGCCCGCACCAGGAAAACAACGGACTGCCCCCTTTTATGCCCATGCCCACCGATTTCTCCTCTTCGAGCCCCAACAAAGGATTTGCTTCCTGACGCGAGGCCCCCCTGGTGCAGCCCCTTGTTAAAGAACCACCGGAGGGCTCCACCTACTACCGGTACGGTAGGGGTACTGGATCAGACGTCTAAGCTACACACACTCGCCAGACGAAAAGAAACAACCTGTTGATTCTAAAAAATATACAGCCTAACAAACATTATCGCATCTACACCTGGTGCTCAAATAAACAGTGTCCTTTAATAGTTTTAAAGAGCGAAAATGCTTGAATGAAGTTAGATGTACGGTTGGATTCAAACAAAAGGTGTCCTTTAATAGTTTTAAAGAAAAAACTGCTTGACTGGAGTTAACACTGATATCAAACAGTGCTCTTTAACAGCTTTAAAGAGCGAAATCACTTGGCTAGAGTTAGTTTTATAACTGAATTCAACAAACAGTGCTTTTGTAATAGATTTAAAGAGTGAAAATGATTGACTAGAGTTGGAATACAACTGGATTTAAGCAGGCAATGTTCTTTAACGCTGTTTGTGTTTGAAAGCGTGAATATGCATTTGTACGTCTAGATTCAAACAATCTTCTTTTATAGTTTCAAAGCTCGAAAATGCATGACTGGTGTTATCTGCGAGACTGAATTCAAACAAAAAGCTTTTTTAACATAATTTTGAATGTAAAAGAGTAAATATGCTTGAATGAAGTACGACTGAATAAAGAGTGTCTTTTCCATCGTTTCGCTTTCAAAAAATGCATTTGTTTGATTGTAGTTAACTATACAGTCATATACAAATATACAGTTTCCTTTAACATTGTTTCAGCTTGAAATACAGTTGAATAAAATGAGCTGTTTGACTAAATTTAACAAAATTTTAGTTTTAAGGAAGAAATTACTTGGCTGGGGACACATGAAATCACAACAGTCTAAATTTATCAAAAGTCAAAGTCAGCGAAAACTTAAATAATGATGGATTCGTATAAAATTAGTTTATGAAGCCAAAATACATTCGCATTTGTGGATGCATTTTAACGAAATGTCAGGCTTACAATTAGATTGAAGAAAATAAAAAACTTGTAAAACAGTTTTGTTATTATAAAACCATCTTGAGAAGTTCTGGCTGCGTTTCTAAGTATAAAGCATTAGCAACATCGGATTATGGATTCGTATAGTATGACAAAAATATTTTAATAAAAATATTTCTTATATGTCTGATACGATATTATATGAAGAGATGTTATTTGATAATGTGTTATGTGAAGAAGTATTATCTGATAAGGTGTTTCGTGTTTAATAAAGTATAGTTTTGCCTGACTATCTGAGATCTGATAGTTAAATATGCATTTACGTGAGACAGAAAATACAATTACATAGAAGAGCGGACTTAGCCGTAAATATTTTTTAAAACAGCCTGCCAAAGTATATACTATTGACATCGACCAGTTAACTTTGTAAAGTGTAGCGTAGAAATGATAAATAGGAAATCTTCTCTAATAATGTATAAACTTAAGATAATTAGCAGGGAATATAGAGTCATTATTGAAACATTTTTAAAATACTTTTGATATGAAGATATTAGTTTCAAAGAATTTAACGTAATGAAAAGTAATTAGTTTTCAGTATTATATCGAAAGTGCAATCTTCATCATTGTAAACCTTTTTTTTCATTGTAGTTGGGTAAATTACACTTCATTGTAATATAGAAAATGTAATCTTACTCATAGTTTTTATTCAAATTTCTCTTCATAATTTTGTGATATTGAAAGAGACATCTTCTTGATAGCTGTTTTCTTTTTGTTTTAGATTTGTGACTCCCTTTTAACTATGTTGAATGAAATTGGTAACATTGAAGTATTAAAATTTATTATATTAAAAATAATTAAGATTGAATGTTAAGTGAAAATAGTAATACAGATCATAAAAGGAAGATACCTATTGCTCCATATTAACGAAACAAGAACTATTATGGACTTTAATACAATAATTTTGTCTCGTGAGTTACATGAATTGTTCTAAAATATCTAAAAATTGTGTTTATTATATCAAAGTCAATTAAAGAAAATCCTAGTAATACAAAATTTACACTCCAGCCCAATGAGGAATTTGTAATCTATTAAAGTATTATTTATTAAATATACACAGTTAAAGAATATAAAACATCTAATGAAGCTAAAAGTATTCTAATATCTCTAAAAATATTTATATCATTTGGATTATAAAACTATATTTCATATAAAAATATTGATAAAACAATACAATATGTCTATATTTATTTTATTTTTTATGATTCACCTCAAGTAAAAAAAAAAAAACAATGACATGCTAATGTATGTTGACAAATAATTTTGGCGTTCAATTTCATGTATAATTTAACTTTTAATGGTGTATTTTTAAATTTTTTATTTCCAATACTGTTTTAAAAATCATTTTTAATTGTTCACTGACAGACAACATTACTGTGCATAAAAAACGTAATATGTATAATGGAATAATATTGAAAGACAAAATGTGTGATGTGTTATATTTTAAAAGTTTCCTCTCTGATAGTTGTTTGTGATGATCTCATTTAATTTTTTAGCAAATAATGAAATATATATAAAAAATGTGATTTGTATCTTAGTATACATAAATTAATGCATAATTATGATAAATGTTTTATACTTTCTCTTTTATCAAAACATATTTTTAAAGTTTAATCTTTAATATTTTGCATCAATGATATTATTTAGTTGTTCATTTTTAACTTTTATTTAATACCTGTATAAATGTTGTTTAATATATGTTATATCATGTCGTTTTCTATGCAAAAGATATTTTTTACTTTTATCTTATATATTCCATGTATAACAATTCTTTAGTATATGTTATGTCATTTTCTATGCAGAAGATAGCGTAAAATACATCACAAGTAGAGTAAAAGAGAATACTGATATAGCAATATAATAATTATAACATGTACTTTGTAATGCAAAAGATATTGTAAAATATATTAGTAGTAAAAACTAATATATATACTGATATAGCAATAGAGTAATTAAATCATGTTATTTATTATGCAAGATATATACACAAGAAAATACATTAGAAGTATAGTAAAAAAGAATTCTGATATAATAATATAATAATTATCATGATTTGTTGCTTTTAGTATGATAAAAAAACATACTTGAAATGTTTTTTTTTTTAGAAATTAAACTATTTTGAATTTTGAAACACATTATAATGAACAAAATATATTTTTGTCAAATAATTATATCGAAAAACATATTCGATTCAACCATATTTTAATTGTTCGATTGTTTTCGCAATTGAAAATGCGATTAAAATGCGATTCTACGTAATTTTAATTATTTTATTGAGAAAAGCATGCAGGTTAGAATCACATCATCTTGTGAATTAGAAATGCGTGCTGTCTAAAATATATATATATATAATGTAAATTAGAGCAATCTTGCATAAAAACTAAATATTTATGTAAAATTACTCTAAACTTTTGATTTAATTTATGTAAAGTTTATAAAAGTTTTCATTCACTTTATGTAAATTATTCTAAGCGTTTCATTCACTTTATGTAAATTACACTAAACTTTTCATTCACTTTATGTAAATCACTATAAACTTTTTATTCACTTTATGTAAATTTTTGTAAATGTTTTATTCACTTTATGTCACTTACTCTAAACTTTTCATTCATTTTATGTAATGTATTTTCATTGATTTTTCCTACAAAGAATCAAACAATAATCTTTTATTATCATTTCATTCATATAAAAACAAATTCAATTTTTCTAATAAAATAATGTATAGAAATTGTATTTTAAACTTTCAATGTTTATTCGAAGAAAGTAAGTGTATATTATTGTATATACTTTCGCTAAAATATAATGATTCTCGTAGATAAATTACATTGTATTAAACAAGTTACAGTGATATGTAAAACAAAAATATTTTACACTGTTTTTCTCTCATAAAATAATTATCTGATTTATTCTTTATAGCACTTATCTAATTCACATTTCATTAGTATTTTAAAACACTATAAATTTAAATTTCGATCATTGACTAAATACCTCATATGCTATTTCTGATTAAAACATCTGTTTAAGTAGATTAATTATCTACGATATTAAAAGTGATTTTAATCAATATAAATTAATTTTAATTTCATAATTTTAATTTAGATTCTCCAGTATCTAAAAGTGTTAAATCATGGTATTTGAAAAAAAATTAAATCGCCTTTCTTATATACAGGTTGTGCATAATTAAACGACCCTAATTTAAAGTTGTCTACAAACGAAACTATTTGTCTGAAAGTTGTGAAATTTTGTGAAGAACATAATGAAGGAATAGGAATTTGTTTAAGCAAATTTTGCCACCAGATGGCGTTTTTAATGAATCAATTGCATTTGAAACATTTGGTAAGTCATGATAATCCAAGAACTTTCACCTGATCTTAAAGACAGCATTTCACGACATGTTTTTAGCATTTCCCAGAACACACTGTGGTCAACTGTGGAACATGCTATCCTACGATTCCAGAAGGTAGTTGAAAATGATGGCCGTCATGTGGAACATGATATGTTGCAATAAAATATGTAAACTATCGTAAATGTATGCTAAATGTGTAAGTCAGTAAAAACGCCATCTGGTGGCGAAATTATGAAATAATTTTTATTTCCGCTTAAACAAATTCCCATTTAAGCAGGTTAATTATCCACGATATTAAAAGTTATTTCAATCAATATAAACTAATTTTAATTTTAATAATTTAAATTTACACTCTCCAGTGTCTAAATGTGTTAAATCACGGTATTTGAGAAAAATTAAATCACCTTCCTTATATATATAGATCTGGCAATATTTTTATGAAAGGAAGAAAGTAAATGTTGAAGGTGATGGGACCAAGGCATTTTTTGAATTTTCCGTAAACTGACTAAAATGGCATTAATTCTATGAAAAGGCTTTTTTAATTGCTTTCTTAAGGTATTTATCACCAATGATCGGGATCATTGCATACTTAGTGTACATTTTCCCATGTTTATCCCTCATTTGTGAGAATATGCATTTAAGGGAGTTCGGGGATCAAATTTCTGATAAGAAAAAATCATTTTTATATTTCTTGCGAATAAAATACTACAAAGTTAAATAAATTATATAAAGCAAACCGCGTATTTCTATGAGAATTAAACCAACAGATACAACAATTTTTGTGATGTACTATCAGTGCTGTCTTGCTCGTAACTAAAACTTTGTTCATTTAGCTCAAAAAGTTTTTTTCATGTAATTTGTCACATTTAAAAAGATATATATCCAAACTTTCTTGCAAGATAAAGGGATGAAATTTTGTACAGAGTTTTTACGTTATGTTTTTATTAAATTGTCTTCAGGAATTTTAATTTATTTTAAAATTTTTGAAAATATATTCGTCAAAGTAAAAATCATTCTCAAAATCATTCTGTTTTTTTATTTACTTTTAAATTTATTATAAATTTTGTAACTAATATTTTTATAAATCCTAAAGACAAATTAGCAAGAAACTTTTTTTGTACATAATAGTAAAAAAAGGCATGATATATGCATGAAATTTTTTACAAAGTTTTTATGTTATGTTTTTAATAAATTGTCTTCAGGAATTTTATTTTCATTTGAAATTTTGAAAATATATTCATCAAAGTAAAAATCCTTCTAATTCAGTTGTTTACTTTTAAATTTATTATAAATTTTGTAACTAATATTTTTATAAATCCTAAAGGCAAATTAACAATAATGTTTTTCTGCACACAATAGTAAAGAAAAGCATGGTATATGCATGAAATTTTGTACAAAGTTTTTATGTTATGTTTTTAATAAATTGTCTCCAGGAATTTTAATTTAATTTTAAAAAATTGAAAATATATTCATCAAAATAAAAATCTATCAAAAAATCATCTTTTTTTTTACTTTTAAATTTATTATAAATTTTGTAGCTAATATTTTTATAAATCCTAATAAAAAATTAACAAGAAACCTTTTAAGCTCACAATAGTAAAAAAAAAGTTAAAAAAATTAAATCGAGCAAGTGGTTCACGAGTATAATCAAAAATTAAATAATATTAAAATTTAAAATTTTGTTAATGAAAATTTCAAAGTTTTCAAAAACTTTTTATCTGAAAAATAACTTTTATAGAAAAATACATTTTAGGAAAAAAGTTTATTAAAAAATGCCTATAAATAAATAAAAGAAAATTTTGACCCCCGAACCCCTTAATGTGAATTTCTTTATTAATTTATCGAGATGTTTATTGTCAACATTCTAGGTCAGCTGTTCCCAAGCTTTTATAGTTCCGAAACTTGAATGGAATACGTTATTTTACGTAACTACATGATTAGTATATGAAACACAATTTAATTTATACCCAAAACTTACAGTTCATTTGCATAACTCATATCATAACGAGTACAAAATGACTAGTGAAAAATAAAGAAAGAAATGTATATTAATTAGTACATGACAGGAATCGTCTAAGTACTAATATAAGAACGGAAAAATTCTTTAAAATTTATTTCGTTAACAAAGTTATTAATCGGTTCATTTGATATTATGTCAACGGTTTATAATTGGATCTTAAATTCTGGAAAAGAGTCAAATCTAATTTTGTATTATTTTTTATTGCAAGAATGAACAGTGATTTTGCATCGATATATATACAAAATTCATAAAAAATGAATTTGTTTCTAAATTATTTATTAACTGATATAATATTGCATTTCATTTATCATATTCGTATTGTAATTGCAATCTGCAAAATCTGATTGATTCTGTGGCTGAGACTTAGATACTACATTTGACTTATCATATTGTAAACTATATTGTGTCTATAATCCGAAAAAAAAACAGGAATTTTCACGTAATGCGATTTGGGAACCGTTAATCTAGATTTTATATTCCAGATAATTTACCTTTCATAGAGTGACTATATCTGAAAAATTAATAATTGTTTTATCCTAATTGTAATTCTATTATTTATAAATCCTTGAAACGAAAAAGACATATATAAGTATAGATTTCACAATTCCTAATTATGATTATATAGTATATTATAACGAGTAAATATATTAATCTAAAGTAGTTTTCTACCGACAGTTATTTTCACTTATTAACTATTTAATAATGTATTCAATTTGATCATTTTTACAGTAATATTTTAAGCATTAATTAGTATAATTAAAAATTGAGTAATTTGAATTTTTCGTAAAATTCAGTGGACACTATTTAATTCGAACTTTAAGTAATATAACACGGAGGTGTGTGTGTGTGTGGGAGGGGGTAGCACAAATAATATCAGAATTATCTAACACTGAAATTAACTAAAATACGAATGAAAACATTAAGTAAGAACAATTGTAAAGACAACAGTTTTCATCGAAAAGTAGATTATTATCTTAAAATGGTTGATCCAATAGTGCAAAAATGAATATCCTAGTAAATAAAAATATAGGCAGGACCTATGTTAGTTGGGCAAAAGAAAGATTTAGTTTGCATTGTTAAACGCACTATGTTTACTTTTTTTTTTCAAATGTTTGATGTGTATGTTCTTCCTTTATTTTCAAATTACCCATTGGTAAATCAGTTGACCAGTCATATCTCGAATTCCCTTGGCTAATGCTAAAACTATGTGCATAGAATGTGTTCGTATTTTAAAAATAGCTCATCAAGAAATCAACATTTTTAATATATTTTTTTTCTGCGTACTCTTCTTAAAAGTTGTCTCCCTTTTTTAATTGACAACATATTTCTAAACTAGGACTTCCCTCAAAGGAGTTAGTCTGAACGATATTTCTGAGAACATAGATTTAACAATAAGTTCTGACAAGTATGGGAAATGATATTCTATCTTTAATTTATTAAATACGGGTACAAATTCAAAAGATGAAAATGAGCAAATTAAATGGTAGAATTACTAAATATCATATATAAATTCATATACACTGTTAAAAAAATTATCGAAGCCAAAAAAATATACATGCAAAAAACCATGCAAGGCTACCATGCATGTATGTAAAATTAGAAGTACGCGTATATTTAAGGTAAAACAGAAAATAACACACTAAAACATCGCGAATCGGAACTTTAACTCTTTGAAATGATGTCAAAAACATGAAAATACGCTGCAATGCACCAATTTGATTATTTGTAAATGACGAAAAAATGTGTTGTTTGAATATAATGAAGGAACCTTTATATGGTGTATGATCATTTCGAACAATTAAGACTGTTGCACATCTGTTTTCCATGGATATACGATGAGGTTGTTGATAAAAGTTTGGAGACTTCAGACTCGAACAGTTAACAGGGCATTGCTCTCGCTGCAATGCGTCGTCCGAGTGTGCCCCAGGCATGCTCGATCGGATTTAAGTGAGGAGAGTATGCTAGCCATTCCATATTCTGTATTGTTCCGTTTCAAACATATTCTCCACAAGTCGAGCTGTATTTCGTCTGGCATTACCGTTTAACGTTTTTATTGCTGTGACTCTTTTATGGGCGAGGGGGCAGAACATATTTACATTTTACTTTACCAACATATTATGTACTGTTACCATACATTATGTAACTGTTGATTGTATAATTGTTACCTTGTTGACCTATCCCTACTCGAAACATATGTATAACACTCCTTTTCTGGTTGTTTTCTAAGATAAACTTTCGTAATTGGGCCCAAAGCCATTTGGGCGCATTTACTATCCTTATTATGACTCTGATACAGTTGAAACATTATTGTTGCTAGCATTGCTTTTCTTGGATGTCAACATTGCCTGTGTATCTGAAGGTGGAATTAGCTGTTTTTCTTGTACGAAGTGTGGTTATAACATACATTAATTGTCTCATTTCGCACACCACATACATTTGCAATATTGCCACTTTTATGTTAGCCGGAAGCAGGTGATGCATCACGAAAAATTGTTCCCATACCATATTCATATTGCATTAATTATTTTTAAAGTATAAACTTTTCACTCATTTAATTTAAATTGCATACCTTTAAAATACAAGCCTTTCACTAGTTTAATTTAAAATAGTACTAAAAAGAAAAAAATACATAATAAGAAATAATACCATAAATTAAAACATTTTATTTCAACATCAAACAAATGTTTCTAATTTAAACACGTAAAATATAAAAGCTACTATTGGAGATTAAAAAATGCTATTGGCAAGATTTGCGCCAAATCTCTACTGCTAAGTTATTGCCGTTTTTTTCTTTCAAATAGAAAAAAAATCAGATTCATTTTCAGGAATTTTTAAATTGAAATGTTTTATTAAATTGAAATGTGTTATTAAATTGAATATTAGGGCATGCAATTTTTTTTCTCCATGTACTCTAATCCAGTTGTCTACGAAAATATCCTGCTGGTGAAAATGACGTCAACGCTAAACTTCCATTACATATCTTCTTTCATAGTGCTTTTTTTATCTATGTTCTTAATATAATTACCAGTCGGTTTGAAATTTATTTTTTAAAATTTGTCAGAATAGTTGTCCCTCTAATAGGTATCATCTGCGAAAACTAGAACGAAATCCATCAAATATTTTCTAAATTTATGTTTGACGAAAGTTTTTAATATCTACCGTAGCTGGATATGCCCCAAAATATTTTGCGTTGTGTATGTCTAAGCTTTCACTCATACAAATACATACTTAATTTTATTTGAATTGTTAATCTTACTCAGAGCTCGTCAGCTTCGCTAAGATTTTAACACACAAAATATTAAATTAAGCATTTTTTTGGAAATATTTTGAAAATGAAAAAAGAAAGAATTCTTTTAAGTAGAGTACACATAAAAAAAATATGTCAAAAATATTAATTTTCTGAAGAGCAATTTTAAAAATACGAATGCATTCTATGCAGATAGATTTAACGTTGAAGAGAGAATTGGTTAGCGACTGACCGTTTTTCCATGAAGCCGGGTGGTTGACTCATTTCTTTTTAGTCTCATGCAAATGACTGTTATTTAAGGTATTCATGACACCTTTAAAATGTCAGTTTCGATAAAAAATATCGATTTTTCATTTTTGCAATAGTATTAAAATTCAATATTTTATCTATTGAATTCGGCTTAAATTTTGTCTCTATCTTAATTAGAACCCAAGTTACAGCCGTTTAAAATTACTGCTGTTACAGCTTATCGAATAACTTTACTACCAGATATATCGTTCTGCAAACCGGAAGTAAGCTGAAATGTTTCTTTACATTGTTCTTTTTTGAGATTTAGCATTTAAATTGGATTATTTGTCCAAAAAAAAATACATGGAGTTAATAATTAAACCTTTAAAGAATACTAATTATTTTTAAAATAAGAATTGTGCTTAAAAGTTCCTTTTAGCTTTTTCTCAAAACGAAGTTTTTCAAATTTTTATTATACGCAAAATATCCTATAGCAAAAAATTATGCATGAAATGCCTTGAAATTTCTTTTATAAATGTTTATTGAAGCAATAGACTACACTCATGATAATATATTAATTAATTTTATATACACCGGTATAAGTTAAAAAGATTTCTGTATCTTTGCTAAAATTTATATATTATTTTATAAGTTTTATCTTAAATGTTATTATAAGCGACTGATATAAAAATAAAAAATAAAAAAATAACCTCCAAAGGTGTACGGATACCGCAAGATAGCAGATCATTTCTATTATGTGCCAAATATGAAATAAAAGGTATCAGTAATGTTATAGAACTAGAAAACGTGAGGTGATATAGCATATTCCATTACATTCTCTGTTTCGGCATTGAAAATACTTTTTAAAAAACATATTGACTTATCTGTTCCATAAATCGTGTACACAAGTGCAATACACACTTTTATTTAAAAGCTTCGAATAATCCGTATAAGTAGTTTGATAATTCAAGTTATGTAGGGTAGATTGGCTCAAGATGCCGTAGTTTTTGATTTATTTTTTAATTTTTTGTCTGTTGTTTTTATATTTTATTTATTAATTTCTTGTTAAAGTTGATACATTTATGTATGATTTTAAAATGTATTTCATTTTAGAAATATCATAGAAAGCATTAAAAAATTTGCTTTTGTAAATGGCATTTTGGCATCTTACCCCAGTTTTGGGGTAAGATGGCCATCTGCATAGGAATTACCTAAAGAAAGAACTTAAAAATTTTAGACACTTACTTAAGGCGTTAAGACGAAACGGCAATAGAAAATCACTATTTAAAATTTAAATAAAACAACGCAAACTGGAATTAAATTATCAGTAAGGAAGCCTCTTCCACACGACGTTTCTCAACAGTCCCTGCGTATAGGAAAATCACGTGACACGACATCTTGTCCAATATGGCATCTCAGTCCAAATTACCCTACTATTTTTCTAGCTCTATTTCTAATACGGTTTTCAACAGGATTAAATTTATGTTCAATCTACGCAGTAATTCAAATTATTCATTTTCGAATTAAATAGAGTCCACTGTATAATTGTTAGTAATCTAGACAAGTTTTAAAATAATAATATGTGTATATTATAAATAGTTTTATCTGTGCTGTATACATTTATATGACGATAAATTAGATATACCTAATAAGTATATTTCTCGAGCTATATGATGCGCTGCATTTTTATAAAAGTAGATATGAATACATACTTTTATCATCTGTTTATTCATGTAGGAAATATCTCAAATAATTAGAAATTTATTCTGAATAAAATTATTCTATTAGTTAGATCAGGGTTCTTCAACCAATATCCCGCGGGATACAGGTGGCCTGACGCGTGATTTCGTATATTTAAAAACTAAAGCTTTCTGCAGCATCGAGAAAAACATTGGGAGCGCCTTATTAAAGAAAAGAACATTTTCATATAACAAAATTACTAAAGTAAATCAATGAAAATTACTAAAGCAAAAGCAAATCAGTAAAAATTACTAAAGCGAAATTACAAAAGTAAAATTACTAAAGCAAATCAGTTAAAATTACTAAAGCAAATCAGTGAAAATTACTAAAGCAAAATTACTAAAGCAAATTAGTGAAAAAAGCCTCTCGCAGTATACATAAATTTCTACTATATCAACAGAAATGCCGAACAAAGTGATTTTTGCCTTGAAAACTTGGAACTCTGCAAGACAGACAGTACAGCTTTTCCCAAATATCTCCTTGATGACGTACATTATGCTTTCCTATGTCAGTCATTCTCTGAAAAATGGCTATTTATAAAAAAAAAATTAGCTCAAAGGAAATAGATTAACCTACCTTACTCTAATTATACATATTATGTGTTTTTATCATGTATTTTAATGCATGATATTAGTCTTATTTTACTGTAAATACATATAGAAGTGTATTCAGATCACTTCCTTATATATTAAAATTATGAGGGAATGGTGAAATGCTTTTGAAAGTCACTTTTGTGCAAAATTAATGAGGCTGATGTATATTTTCAGATGCTAAATATTCTTTGAAAGACATTTTGAATAATATAATAATAGAAAAAGAAATTTTACTTGCTTATATTAAAAATACAAAAGATCAGGGAATTGTGGTAATAAAAATACTTACTTTGATTCAATAATTGAAAGCCATGTGCTAGCTATTGAAGAATGTCGTTAAGTAAAAAAAAGTATGATTTCCTTTCTTTATTCCTTTGCAGACTATCCAAGACCTATATAATGCATGTGCTGTCATTTACTGAATAAATGGGAAACATATTTATAGTAATGGGGCGGAATGATGTCAATTACTAGGGAAAACTATAAAAAGTGTCCTAATTCCCTTCACTGCATAAAATATAAATATAATTAAGCGGCTAAATATTTATTTAAGTATCTTTAATGGATTTCACAAGAAAACATTATAAACATACGTGTTAGCGTTTTTTAAGTTATTTTCATAATGTCAACTATATACATATATTTTCGCATTACGCTACCATTCACAGACATTAACAACAAAATTCACATATAAACAGTCAATATAGATGTTATTTACAAATATATACGTTACTTTTCACCAAACAGAAGAAGTCAGTCCTTTTAAAAACATTTATATGTGCTAAAATAATATTTTCGCCTATCGTCTCGGGCATCCTCAGTTTCTTTTATCTTCATCCTCGCCTCTTGATGTTATTCTACCTTTCCCGGTTTTTTCAAAATATAACAGATAACGCCATCTGTTGTCTATTGTTGCATGCATAAGATCATTGCATGTCTCTGTTTTTTCTGTATCTATTTCAATGGTTTCACGCATTAAAGCATAATTTAAGTTGTTGTAATTTCCAAGTTTTTGCATTTCTTTAAAATTTACCCGTATTAGCGATTTTGGATTTAGTCGGGTTATTGCTATGGTTTCTTTATTTAGTCTGATATCCCTTTCATGTGTTCTTTAATCCTTTCCTCTATTTTCCTTCTGTTGTTTGAAGGAAAAATAACGTAAATCTTTGTAAATAACATCTACATTGACTGTTTATATGTGACATTTGCTGTTAATGTCTGTGAATGGTTGGTGTAATGTGACAATATACATACATATTATAATGGCATTAAAAACCACTTTATTTCTACATGTGTGAATGGAAACACAGTGAGGGAATGTTTTTGCATTAAAAAAATATTTTTAATATTATATTTCAATGACAGTACGCAAATAATCACAGTTTATATGTATAACTAATTAATATTGATAATTTAAATATTTTCTTTTCGTAAATTTAAAAATAAATCCACAAGATACTTGAGACAGGAAATTGCCACTTTTCTGAGAATTACCCATGTGTCAATATGGCGCTTTGGTAAACACAGATTTGGGTCATTTTCTCTTAAGAGAATTTGAGCTTGATATATTTTTAAAAATTTTTATTTTCTGCCCTTTAAAATTGTGTTCTATTGTATTTACGAACTGTCTCTAAGCAATAAACTGCAGTCAGAAAAAATCTGTTACAATGTTAAAACTTTCAAAAATAAAATTTTAAATTTCAATTATGCATAGCAGTTGCAAAGAAAGACAGGAGAATGACGCTTAGAAAGAGAAATAACAAGGTGAATGTCAGAGGAATGACAACAGGGGAATGACAAAAAGTACAGTTAGCTTGTCTACTATCGTATTTATGTACATAAAAAGGAATTTCTCTTAAACAAACTTAAAAAACTCAATACAAATAAGGCTTAATCGCTGATTAAGCTTTTATTACAAATTTAAGGCAAATAAAAGAGACAGGGTAATTAAAGTCAATAAAAGTATTCATCAAGATATAACGGGAAATCTCTAAGCTTTTCTTGTCCATATTTGTTTTCGCAAAATCAACAATTCAAGATAGTTTCTACGATGATACCACTGTTCGCAGGTGGAATTTTGAGGTAACATGACTATTGCCAGATGTTAGAATTATTATTTTCATTTTATGACAGGGGAACTATAATAAATCAAAGGACATTTTTTATTATTTTGTTAGAAAATACAAACGATGAAAAGTCTTTACTTTTTTAATTTTTAGTATTATATGGTAGTTTTTAATAATTTAAGCAACAAATTTATCGCAAATATAATTGGATGCTAAACTTTTAAGAGCCATTTTTATTCCTGAGGTGGAGAGAGGGACACAGAGGGGAATGACATTTATAACATAAATAAATTTGTTTAGGTGGCCTACATTTATAAATAATATGTTTTATTCTGTCATACATACATAAAAACATGTGATTAACGTATTCTAGCATTCTGTTTTTTTTTAATACAAGTATAGTCATTATTTTTGAAGCGGGGACACGATTTCGCTGCTTAGATAAATACTTAGATAAATAATCCTTTTACTAGCGACTGTCTCTCTCTTGAAACCTACCGGATAGATAATTTTATTGATGTTATATGTTACTACATTACTGCTACTACTACCAAACGAAGCAACTGTATAGAAATTGTGGTGATAAAATTGAATATTACGTGAAAATATACATACAATGTTTGGTACTTTTTCATTATCCCGTCGCCCATTTTTCATTAAAAAAAACTATTGCAAAACTATAGGATTTAACACCAAAAGTGCATGATCGTGGCGTCGTATTCACTTAACGTCAGTTGCGTTTCATGTGTTTGTTATATCATCAAGTAATTTTTAATTTGACGTTTATCTGTATATTTAATGATGTTTTACTGATTTATTAGTTATTTCGCTAAGTAAAGTAACAATTACGTATTTAATGTGTGACCCCATAATAATAAAAAGGGAAAAATCACTGAAAAAAGTTTCGATGCATAGTTACGTACAATAGATCAGTTTCAACTGACGTCATAAGCATTATCCACCACCCGAGAGGGATAATTAAGTAAAATAAAATAAATAAATAAATGTCCAAGATTTCTTTTTCTTGTTTTCATTAATACAATGTAAATTTTATTGTTTCAAATTACTGATAGTTGACACTTTAGTAAGTAGAGCCTTTCGAATTATTATTTTTTTTTAGATGCCAACGGCAACATTCTTTCATTTGTTTATTGAGCGTTACAGTTTGGCGATAGTTTTTTTATGAAAAGTGGTTGACAGGATAATGGAGAAGTACCAAATATACATCACGAAGTAGAGAATTCCGCAATGCGCAGTGCCTATATACAAAACTATCCTTGATCTTTTAATCTAGGCATATATATATATATATATATATATATATATATATACTTCGCTCCTACACTGTACATCTGGCTCGGGTAATCCGCTGGACTTTAAGAATTTATTCATGTAGTCTAAAGGTTGAAGACCCCTACGTTAGATTACTTGCCGATTAAAATTGCGATTGCATTATGGGTTAGAACATTTTATTCATGCTGTACCATTCTATTTAATATAATTAAATAAAGCGATATATATGTGTATATTTCAGAAATAATTTGATGTGCTGCGAAAAACCCTTTTAAAATGAAAAGGAAATTCGAAAATAAAGGAAAATATTTAAAGGAAGAGAAAATAAGCTTTTACGGCATTCGTAATTTTTTAAACTTATAAACAATAATCATTGTTTGTAGATTAGAGTTATTAGCACAGTTTTACTCTATTTCATTACATATTCTTACGTAGGTAAGATTAATTTATTCATTATTACTTAGTTTGATTATTAGTTTATTCTTATTATGTTATTATCCTTTTCTGCATTCTTATCTGCAAAATTGTACATGTATTACGCTTACATTTTTTTCAGCATTTACATTTATTCTGTTATTAACTCATTCGTATTTTGTAGATAATAATAATTTATTCATTCTTATTCTGCTTTCTTATTAGTCTATTTTTATTATGATGTTACTTTATTAGTTTACCGAATAAAATAAGATCGCATATTTTTACTCAGTTTTATTATATATTCTTCTTTTAACAGTTTTTTCTTATTTTATTACGCAAATGAAATATGATTAGTTTATTCTTATTCTTTTATTAGCTTAAAATTTTACTTAAATAAATCTTTCATTGTTATACTGCATTATTACTGGTCTATTCTTATTGTATTATTAGCTTGTTTGTTTTCTGCAGAAAGGAAGAATTCACATGCTTATGATCTGTCTTATTAGTTTAATACGCAAATGAAATATGATTAGTTTGTTCTTATTATTTTATTAGCTTAGACTTTTCCTTAAATAAGACTTTCATTGTTATACTCTATTATTACTGGTCCATTCTTATTGTATTATTAGCTTGTTTGTTTTCTTCAGAAAGGAAGAATTCATATGCTTATGCTCTGTCTTATTATTTTATAACGCAAATGAAATATGATTAGTTTCTTCTTATTCTTTTATTATATTAGACTTTCCTTAAATAAGTCTTTCATTGTTATACTCTATTATTACTGATCTATTCTTATTGCATTATTAGCTTGTTTGTTTTCTGCAGAAAGGAAGAATTCACATGCTTATGCTCTGTCTCATTAAATATTTACGCAAATTAAATGTGATTAGTTTATTCTTATTCTTTTATTAACTTAGACTTTTCCTTAAATAAGTCTTTCATTGTTATACTCTATTATTACTGGTCTATTCTTATTGTATTATTAGCTTGTTTGTTTTCTGCAGAAAGGAAGAATCCACATGCTTATGATCTGTCTTATTAGTTTAATACGCAAATGAAATATGATTAGTTTGTTCTTATTATTTTATTAGCTTAGACTTTTCCTTAAATAAGACTTTCATTGTTATACTCTATTATTACTGGTCCATTCTTATTGTATTATTAGCTTGTTTGTTTTCTTCAGAAAGGAAGAATTCATATGCTTATGCTCTGTCTTATTATTTTATAACGCAAATGAAATATGATTAGTTGCTTTTTATTATTTTATTACCTTAGACGTTTCCTTAAATAAGTCTTTCATTGTTATACTCTATTATTACTGGTTTATTCTTATTGTATTATTAGCTTGTTTGTTTTCTGCAGAAAGGAAGAATTCACATGCTTATGCTCTGTCTCATTAGTTATTGACATTCGGTTATTAGTTTATACGTAATCTACTACATAAGCTAAATAAAACATGACTAGTTTATTTTTTATTCTGTTATTACCTTATTCTTATAATATGTGACAAGGGAACAATATTTCATTAGCTTATTCTTATAAAATTTGATAAAGAAAAATATTTTATTAGCTTATTCTTATAATATTTGATATGGTAAATAAAATATTTTATTGACATATTCTTATAATATTTGCTAAGGGAAATACGATATTCTTTTATTGCTTTTTCTTATAATATTTGATATGGATAATAAAATACAGGGTAGCTATAATCAAAGTTAAAGTACTCAGACCAATCTGGAACCCATTCTGGTTGACGAATTTCATTGAAACTTGGTATATACGTTATATGGACAATGGTGAAGAGAAATATCCAATAAAAATAGTTCAAACTTGGACCACCAGGTGAAAAGAACCGAGATTTAAAAACCGGAAACACCAATTGGAAACATAAACATTCATTTAATTGCAGCATTTATTCCTTGTGCATTCCATTTGTGTCAATGACATGTTCAAAGGGTGTTAAAACATGTTCAACAGAAAGCAAGCATAACACGCCAAGTTGCTTCAATTCTTGAAGAAGGACTTCGTGCTTCTCTTGAACATGTTTTAACACTCTTTGAACATGTTTTAACACGCTTTGGACATGTTATTGACACAAATGGAATGCACATTCAACAAATGTTGTGATTAAGTCGAGATTTAAAAACCGGAAACACAAATTGGAAACATAAACATTCATTTAATTGCAGCATTTATTCCTTGTGCATTCCATTTGTGTCAATGACATGTTCAAAGGGTGTTAAAACATGTTCAACAGAAAGCAAGCATAACACGCCAAGTTGCTTCAATTCTTGAAGAAGGACTTCGTGCTTCTCTTGAACATGTTTTAACACTCTTTGAACATGTTTTAACACGCTTTGGACATGTTATTGACACAAATGGAATGCACATTCAACAAATGTTGTGATTAAGTAAAGTTTTATGTTTCCAGTTTGTTTTTCCGGTTCTTTATGCGTCATCTTTTCCCCTGGTGGCTGAAATGTGAACTACTTTTTATTGGATCTTTCTCTTCCCCATGGTCCACATAACGTATATACCAAGTTTCAACGAAATCTGTCAACCAGAACGGGCTCCAGATTGGTCTGAGTTGTGTAACTTTAATTATAACCACTCGGTATTATTTGATTAGGTATTTTTATAATATTCTGTTAGATAATAGAAATAAAACATCATTAGTTTTATCTTATTCTGTTATCAGGTTTCCCTTTTCTGTTAAACAACCGAAATAAAATCTCATGACACCATGTTTTAAAAGGATTTTTCGCTTTTGGTATCGATGGAAAGAATTGTCAAAAGCATACATTTGCTGTCTGTCTATCTATATTGTAGTCGTATCTTATCACAGATAGAGTAGTAGAAGAAGAAAAGCTTTCTTATTTTTATACAGAATACGGAGAATGTTCTTCAAAACAATATGATCGATGTTCTCTAGTTAGAATTTTATCTGTGATGCATTGTCAAGAGTTTATGTAGATATGTGCAGATTAAATAAGAATAAATTGTTTAAACTGAGTATTTCTGTCTTCGTTCCGTTGTCTGTTCTTTTTTATACTAGAATATTTTTGCTTGTTCGTAATCTGAAATACGGCATATTTTTATTTTTGCTTAAGGATGTTCTCAAATCCAACAGACTTATTTTCTGACACATTTCTGAATTCATTAATGATCGGAAGTGCATGAAATTGGCAGGTATTCTTATTCAAAAACTATATAATCGAAAGGCGTTTTCTTTTTTTTTTTTTTTTTTTATATAAAGGCAGAAGATCTTTCAGAAAATACCTCCAAAGTCGGCATTTTGAACCGAATTCCCCACGCGACAAAGTGAGTAAGGGGAAACAGTTGTCGTCACGTGACATGAATAGCTTATAAATTGATAAGTAATTTTAATTATCAAGAAGTAGAAAACGCAGTTGGATTCCAAATCGCTTCAATAGTCAGCTCTGTCAATTTTATGCATTTACGTTTAAAAACGAGTCAAAAAATCTGTCAGAAAGTATCGCGTTGTTGAGCAGGGAATTTGAGAACCACCTTAACACATTTTTGACAGGAAATATAATATTAAATCGGTGTTTCGAAACAACAGATGCCTCCTTGCCTCTTCTGAAATCATTGGTACATAGCTTGCCTTCATTATATCCAAGTTTATACATCAGTAATTAGATTAGAATAAATTGATTTAAGGGTACGACAGCAGTAGCGAAAACGCAAAACAACCGATAATGATGCACCTTTATATGAGGTGCTACTAAAGACATTTCAATCACTTTTTAACGCTTTTTATCATAGTTAAAAACGTTTTTATGAATTCAGTTTATCTGTCTGTCCGTATGTCTGCCTGTCTGTCAGTCTGTCTATCTGTCCGTCTGTCTGCAGTGCTCTAACTCACTTAAATATAGTCAGATTGCCATAAAATTTGTATATGTTTCTGGGGTTTATTATGGCATGCTCGGTATTGAAAATGAAGTGAGTAGCATTTACGGTTCGTTTACAGAGACAATCAAAATATTCCAATACATTACGGTCTATCGGGAAAAATCGTTTGCGGTGTATTTTAATGATAAAACTTGCAGTCTACAGTATCCCTTGTGTGGTCTGTGACTCAGTCTACATTGGCGAAACGGGTCGTACATGCGCCATTTGTCTTGCCGAGCATAAACGTGCCTACAAATCTGGTACCTTCAATCGAAAATAATACAGCATTCTTCGGATACTGACCATATTCCGGTTTTCGCAAGTATTGCACTAATCAGATACAGCTGCAATAACGTTAAGAGTAGAGTGTTTCTTGAAGATTGGTTCACTCGTAAACAGACTTCGCCAATTCATGAATCTTGTGTTGTTCCACCTTAATATACGATGTTACTCTAATGCATGTTCGTTGAAATTTTCATGTTTTTAACTGGTTAAACTAGTGACTGTAAACATGGTTTGAAAATTGTCCGGTCAGCGTATGTAATTCCACTAACGATGGCCTAGGATGTAGCCCGAAACGTTTGCATGTAATTTTAATTTTATTGTATATAATTTTAACTTTTATGTCCAAGTAAATGTGATATTTTACTTTAAAAATATTTTAATGATATTACATTATTTTAAACATATTGAAATTTATATATATCACGAACGTGTATTGCAAAGAATATGGTGTGCACAGAATTTATCATTCATTTACAGGGACACACAAACGAATTTGGCTACAGTGCCGCTTATGACAAATAATTGCTGTAAGTGCTGTTTCAGTTGTGGTACGCGTTTTTAAGTTTAACTTTTTTTTTGCATATTACTTGGTGTGTATAAGTTCTATAGATCATATACAGGTCTACACAAAAGATTGGAAATACATTTTCGGTTATTAACGGAAATTTCTCAATGGGACCATTCTATGTGTTTAATTGAATTAACTTTTAGCACACTATGTAGTATACATACAAATCTATACATCATATACAAGGCTACGCAAAATAATTTGGATATTTTTCCGACTGTTGATGATAATTGCAGAGATTGGATTTTCAATTGTGTTATGACTTTTCCAAAGAGGTTGAAGTGGACTTCTAATATGCATAAGGATCTTTACACACTACATAAACTCTAACCTTAACAATTTAGTTATTCCAGAACCCAACTTATGCAGGGGCATGCGGGGCAGCTGCCCCGGTCCTCCCATTTGAGAGCAACCCCCCCCCCCACCTCTGGGCTTAATCAGAATTTTTGTTAAAAAAGCGCAAAATTATTCAAATTGGCCCAAAAGGACCAAAATTCTTACATTTTCAAAGATTTAGGAAGGGCGTGTAGCCCTCCACTTCCACAATCTGCTTCATGTGCCCCATGTCTCCTCCTTCCCAAAAAGAAACAATCTGCATCATCATAAAACTATTGTTATAAAATTTTATACAAAAGTACTTCAAAGAGCATGATGATTGAAGTAACAACATAACAAGTGTTGAAATTTGTTGCTATTAGTATAAGTGCATGCCTTCACTTGTTTTTCTATAGTATGAAATCGCCCAAATGCATGTTGATGCAATACAAACATTAAATTTTATAATGTGGTAGAAAAATTTATATTATAACAAAGAACCAAGAGTGACTGAACAACCTGTAGTTACACTTCAAAAACTCATATGAGTCGTTATATTCATATACAAGAAAATACTGTTCTGCCATCTGTTAAAGTTGTTACCATCTTTTCTTGTGATACCCTGTATACAGATGTAAATAATACTTGGTTCCAAATTTATGTATACATACAATAGGTATGAAGTTTAATACTAGTCACTTCAACATAATTTCCAAACAATTTCTATGGACCGATAGAAGCTCCCCCCCCCCCCCAGAATGATGCTTGCCCCGGACCCCCAGATAGTCTAAGTCGGGCCCTGAGTTATTCTTAATGGCATCATACAGTGTTATTTAGTATTTTTAGCATTATTTATCATTGTTAACTCGAGTATATTATTATTCATTCATTATTGTTCATTTAGTACTTACTTCTATCCATTCTTATTATTTACTTCAGCATCTTACAGTATTATTACGTGGTAGTATTATTGCTCAATATCACATAGTAGTATTTAGTACTGCTAATTAGGATTGGTAAATTATATTTTCAGATTTGTATTTTTGGAATCTTGTATTTTCAGAACTTGTATTTCAGAATTACATAATATAATTATTGCTCAATATCACAAAGCATAATTTAGTAATGCTCAGTATAATTAGGTAAACAAACCTGCTGGGCGGGGCTAGTTGAGCTTAAGATGAAAGGTAGGCCACCCCGCCCGGTTTGACCTTGACCTTGTTCATTTAAACACGGAGCGGTCATCCCTCGTTCATTTAGACATCATCTTTCACTTTATTAAATTGTGAAGTTTTGTTACAGTTTTTTGAATGTGTTGGAATGTGTTTCATAATCTATGCTGGACGCTTGATTTTTCGTTCTTGTTTATAATTATATATATCCAGATGAGGAGTATCGCCCGTATTTTTTGCAAATAAAATTCAAATATGCGTTTAGAAAGACCTTCCTTCTTTAAATAGTTTTCACAGTACCAATGTACCAATGCATCTTGAAATACCTACAAAGTGTACTTACTGGCTTTGTTCACTTTCAGTCTAATAGTCTTGATGCTTAGATAGATTGAGCAAGAGCAAAATCCGTTGCACTGGAATTAGTTTGGGGATAAGGGAGGGTGAAAAGTCCCAGAGCCATACATTTTCAATTTTAGAAAAATAGTTACGTTAAATTAATGCTTTGCAAAATAACAAATAATAGAGATAAGATAAAAATGCTATAATACAATATTTACAGACATAATTAATAAAAGAAGTTAAAAATTGTAAGAATATTAACTATTGTAAATGAAAAAATAACAAAAAGAATTAGAAAAAATCTATAATATAAAATTTACACTGGAGGATTAGACTGGCAACTTCATCAGCCAATAACAGGGAAGTAGGCGGCCAATCAAATTTAAGCTACAGTAAAAATAGAGAAAAAGTTTAAATTTTGAGGAAATTTAAGAAAGTGACTTTTTTAAAGCATAATAACAATTTTTTTATAAGAATATATTAAAAAGATTTAGAAAAAAAATCTATAAAACAAAATTTACAGTAAAGTATTGGACTGGTAACTTCATCAGCCAATCAGAAGAGAGTAGGCAGTCAATCAAATTAAATTGATTAAATTTTGGCAGTAGCTAAACTGAAAATTTATTATCCGGCAAGGAATAAAAATTTAAATTACAATAGTTACGCGATTTCTTAAACAAAAAAATATAATAGCATGTAAATTATCTGTCAAAGCTTATAATCTTTATAAATCTTTATTTTTTACATTTTTCTGTCATATTTGTTACTTTCTAGCTACAATAAATAGTCAATCATCAAAGTAACTCATGAAATACTTCCTTCCAGAAATACCAAAAAGAAGGGGGTGGAGATTTTCTAAAAATCAGAAAAGGCAAAAGAAAATTTTACCCATATTTTTGTTGTTATATTCTCATCGCTCTTTGGAGATGCGTAGTTCAATACCACTTCTATTGACTCAACCAATGCCTCAACAAGTGTTGTGCGGAGATACTGCAACACAGTGTTGCCAGATTGGGGATTTTGCCCCTATTTATTTTTTTTATTTTTTTTCTTTTGGGGGGGGGGGGGGGTGTTGAACCTTTAGGTGAATTTTTGGGGGACAAGTATTAGCTGAGAAATATCTTGAGATTGTGAACATTTTTGCGGAAAAACTTGGAAAGTGCTTTATTATTTCAAGCTTTAAGGCCAAATTTTACTTTTAGTCACCTGGCAATACTGGATCAATTCGGAAATAGAAATTTATCAACTATCAATCATTACGCTCGTGCTTGACGTTTACAGTTTTAAGTTCTAATTTGTTATTTATCTAATTCTAACATATATTTATCTTTTCGTAATTCATGCTGTTTTCTTCAAAAACTAACCGATCACAATAAAAATGTTGATTTCCAAATACGTTATTTTTTTTTCTCTTTTAAACGGGAATTTCTTCAAAAAACAGGCTTGATTCGGCAAAAAATTATGAGTTTAAATTAGGTAAATATTTTTTATAGTGCGAAATTACAAATTTAAAATATACTTTTTTGAGTAGAACTTGAGTTGGGGATTTTTGCTAAATAAAACGCCGATTCGGGTAAAATTTCAGAACTTTTGGGGAAATTGACTTTTGATTATCTGGCAACACTGCTGTAATAGCAAGTGCCAAACAATAATTAAAAATGGTGTTTAAATAAGTGGAGATTAAAGAAGGAGTTTAAAATGAATGTTTCACGGCGAATTTAATTTGGTAATATTTTTTTCCCATTTGACTATAGTTTCCTTTTGCTGATTAGCCCAATTTCTAAGCTTGGTCTTAAAGGGCAGAGAGAAAACGGTGACACGTTGAAAACAAAATTTCTTAGAACATCATGACTAAATACATATTTTGCTTTAAAAATCTATTAAATATACAGGTGAGAGATAATAATAGATTCAGTACATTTGTTTAGTCAATGATATTTAGTTATTTAAAATCGCGTACACTTGTGACGGTTCAATATTGTGTTAACTTAAAACGTACAGTCGACCAAAGATAAAAGAAAACACATCACACATTTTAATCTCCAAATTGTCACACGAAATAACCATTCAGAAAATATGTATTTTAGAAATACATTTTTTCAAACATTTTCACACAAGTCATTTTCAAAAAATAGGAATTATAACATACGAATTTTGTGACAAAAATCGATTTCTAGAAGCTTTAAACATGTGAATTCAAAATTATCGTTCATTCCACCAAGTAGTTGTTGAGTTATGCTTTAAAAACTACCCGCATTCAAATCTATTTTCCAACGATTACAAAATAATATAATATTAGCAATATTCAAAATTTAAACCTTCATAATTCCTAAATTAATTGACCGAATAAATTTCCGCTTGATTTCTTAAGATGAAATTTACCGGAAAAACCAAATATGATGTCAAAATTAGATGTTATTATTGAACATTTTAGAGTTTGGTAAAATTTTCGTATGATGACGATCCCTATGCATTGTTTTAAACATAAAATAAAGAAGGCATAATTTCTATTCAAATTTGCTAATTCCGTTTTTCTCTGGGAAAATTTTGTGATTAAAATATGTTGAGTGTTCTCTTCTTTAACGGACCGACTGTACCTTTACGCAGGGGTGCAAAAATCTAGGCGCCAATGGGCCGATTCCCACCACTAAATTTTTAGTATTCTTCGCCTAATAAGAATACTGAAAAAATTTGAGCGAAGTATACTAATAAAATTTGACGAAGCTTACTAATAAAATTTAGTGGTGGGAATCAGCCCATTGGCGCCTAGATTTTTGCACCCCTGCCTTTACGTATACCATGTATTACAAAAATTTCAATATTAGTGAATAAAGGAAAGATTGGATTTTTGTTGACCAAATGGTAAGTGACTCCTTAGGTGACAAAGTTATTATTTCAGCAAGTTTCACAACAATAATTATTTCCATAAGGTCAATCTAATCTGAAAATTTCTCTTCGGAACAATTTTATCGATTTTCAAAATGAAGAGACTTATATTTCCATTTAACGGTTCTCAGGTATGAACATTTTCATCATTTACATTCTCGCAAGTAGTTGAAATCGTTATGAAAATGTGCTTAACCATGAGAGGTGAATTTATTATGTGAAATGTGCAGCATAGCATTCTCTAACGGTAAAGGACATTTCAATTTGAGTTCGGAAATTTTTATGTTGAACCCTAAATTCTAATACTAAAAATGAATGTATCTTTATCATATATGAGATGTTATTTAAGTGGTTTTACTCCAGAATTATTTAACAGCCAATTAAAAACTAGTCGTTGGGGGCCACCGTAATACTTACCCATCATGGATATGCATAATATAAAATATGAAAATAAAACATGTGTAAACTACTTATAAAATGCATTGCTAGAATAAAATCGTGGCTTGATGACGTCATAAGCTTTAAATGCTCTATTACTGAATTGCGTAAAATAAACATCCTTATAAATCCAAAAATTATAATCCTATTAACTAACGGTTTTTTGCGTCGGATGAAGCGTCTCATTTAAAATTAAAATATAGGCTTGAATTGACATTTAGATGAAATACAGGGGCATGAAAAATCGAAGAGTGAGGAAAATAGGATTCCAAATATCTCGGCTACTAATTATCCGATCGACTTCATGCTTTATGCAAAATTTATGTTTTTTTATTGTCTTTTATATTCCCTCCTTAAAATAAACAATTTCGAAAATTTTTATATACCTTTTATCAGAACGAATATTTCGGGAGTCCGAAAAAAATAGTTCCGGATCATCCAGGTTACTGAAATTCAATAAGCTTCTTCCCATTATTACATACTAAGTAGATACCAAATTTCAAGTCTCTATCTCAATTTGTTCGGGAGATAGAGCGTTTACAGACACACAGACGGAAGGCAAATTTTTGTTTTCTAAAAATATGTTTTTCGGAATCTCCAGTGTCTGAAACGTGTAAATCCGTCAAAAAAAATTCGATTTTTAAAACGATTACAAGACTTACCCTATACTACGTATGATGGGTAAGTAATAGACATTTCTGTCAGTGTACATTTTTACGCACGTTTATCCAGTATAAAAGTTTATACTGAATGAAAGTACGTATTATGTACGTTCATGTGCGTTCTTTTATTTTACATTTTTAACTCACAATCACATACGTGCATTCAGTACATATAGTTTAATGTATACATTCAAATATTTTCATTCCGTATATTTTTTTTATTACTTTCTTCTATCTTTAGAAGAAGAAAGTATTGGATTCATGAAAATTTTCGACTTCCGGTTTTCGACTGATTTATACGTTTTAGAAGGTCCTGAACATGTTTTGACTGTTTTTAGAAAATGTCTGTCTATAATCTCTGATTTATGACTCTGTGACGCTGTCTGTCTGTCTATTATATGTCTGTATGTGACAAACATTTTGTGGGCGCTCTATCTCAAGAACTAATGCACGAAATTTAATAAAACCTTATATTCAGTTAGTCTCTGATATAAATTGGTACTGATTAGTTTTTGGTGAAAATCGCCCAATAGGTGGCGTTGCTGTGCTCCTTTTTTCACGATATCCGCAATAGCTTTATTTCAATAACTGATGCACTTATTTTTATCAAATTTCAGATTCTGTTATATCTTGATATAAATAGATGCTGCTTACGTTTTGGTGTAAATAGCCCAACAGGTGGCGCTGTTATGCTAATTAATTCATTATTATCACAATAAATATATCTCAAGAACTAATGCACAAATTTTCACCAAACTTCAGATTCAGTTAGACGTTGACATAAGTTGTTGTTGATTAGGTTTTGGTCTAAATCTCCCAACAGGTGGCGCTGCTATGCTGCATTTTGCAGGATATACACGATTTTAGTAATAGTCATAGCTCAAGAACTAATGCACGGAATTTAATAAAACTTTAGATTCATTTAGACATTGATATAAATTGGTGCTGATTCTTTTTAGTGTATACGAAACCTGTGTGAGATAAAAGAAAGTTCTGGGATTTGCACATCCCACTAGTTTACTTACGTTCATGCCTAATTTTCCATTGAATATACCAGTTTTGAAAACTACATAGATTAAAATATTGAAACAGCTGATGGGATACAATAAGAGCAAAAATACTTCTTAATAACACCGTAAAGTTAGAAACTGCGCTAGGTATTTCGAAAGAGCTTTGTTTTTCTTCTTCAGGTACAAAGAATTAATTGTTCTTCTGTACTTCTTCTTCTTATTGGGCAATGCTCTTGTGTAATTGGTTGATGCCTTCTGTCTTTTTATTGGGCAATGCTCTTGTGTGATTGGCTGATACATTCTGCTTTCCGTTTGTTTGTTTTATTTAACTTGTCTCTTTTCTTTTCTTTTTTTTTAACTTTGAATTTCTTCTTCAGCTGCAAAGAATTAATTGTCCTTCTGTTCTGTGTTCTTCTTATTGGGCAATGCTTTTGTGTGATTGGTAGATGTCTTCTGCTTTCCTATTGTTTGTTTTATTTGACTGGTCCCTTTTCCTTCTTTTTTTTTAGTCTTGCTCCTGCTTTCAACGTGGTAGTACGTGTTTTTTGAGCCTGAAGAAGAAATACAAAATTCCTTAGAAAAGCCTTGCAAATTTTCTAATTTATATGGTGTTATTAAGAACACTTTTTACCCTTAATAATATGTTTAGTAAAAGTTACTATCTAACTCGTTGGCCCGACATAAATTTTATTGTTATCTAAAGAAACTCATCTCTGTCTGACTGTCCAATGCCTTTTCTATTTATCTCTAATATTCTTCAAATACGCAAGTGAACTAATATATAACTGATATTTTTATATTATTGATATTTTATTAGGAAAGGCAAAAATTTTCCCTTTAAAAATAGTCATTACATGATACTTAGTTTCTTCTTTCTTTAAGTAGGCACATTAAAAAAATTATTGTTGCGATGAAGGAGTTTAATATGACTCACACATAAATTCTCTACATCTTTTTAAATTATTTTACTCATGCATAGAAATGTTCGTAAAAAGTTGTGGTGATGTGAGGAAAATGGTTTTAGTTTCTAAACTGTTCATACTAAACGTGACAAAAATTATTTTAACATAGAAGAAGATTAACACTAAAATAATCTTAAAAGTCCTGTAATTTTTTGTCAAGCTCTACTCAGGAAGTTTAACTGCAAAGTGCATTTTTCCTGAAATTACCGCGTCAAACTTCATAATAGGCTTGTGCTTAAATCCAGGAGGATAGAGTAGGAGGAGTCGACAGATCAATCTCTCCCTGTCGAAAGTTTTGAAGCCAACAAACCATTTCCCCCCCCCCTCTGTCGCATCCGCCATATTTGACTACTAGCTGTTACCCGTGACTTCGTTCACGTAACATTAAAAAAAGAATAAATGCATTAGTTTAGCAAAACATTTCACTTGATAATTAACAACATACATAATTAATCAAAGCTTTATCACATTTTATAGGAGACCATACGGTATTTCTTTGCTAATAAAAAAAGAGGACCAAGTAAAATCGTGAAAATCGAGGAATTCCTCTTCGTAAAACGAAAAACAATACTGGCAGAATTCTTCTATACAACAGTGCATTTTAGATGGTATTTGGTGTACAATTTGTATATGTGTGCATTGCTAAATGGGCATTATTATATTGTTTATTTGCATAGCCATATGTTATATATTTCTTACTACATTATCTTGTTTATGTATATATTAAATTAAGTGCTTCACGCTAAGTGGTGTAAATAGTGAACAAACTGCTTGTGGATTTTATACATTGATAGCTATTTCACAAGGATATAACAATCTGATGCGATTCTAAAATGTAAATAAAGGTTGCTGGAAAGTACTTTAAATTCTGCCCAATTTAACCTCGATATTTTCTCTATCGCGTCAAGAACACTATAAGCAAATAAATACCGACGACACAAATCTGATGATCTAAATTTACATATTTTTGTTAGTATATATAAGATTATTTTTATTTATTTCATGCGCTTGAAATTTTTTACGCTTTCTCTAGGGTTAGGTGTCGAATAAATGTACTTTCTTGTTATTTTATTTTGCCATTTCTATTTATTCTATTTTCTTTTCATTCCATTTATGGATATTGATTTAATTTACATATTCGTGTCAAAGAATATTCTTTAAAGTTATTATCAGGCTTAGGATAGGATACGGTTAGGGTTAGGATTAGGAATAAAAATTGAACGACAATGACATGACCGATTCAGGTTTAAAGTATGAAACAGGATGTCTATTTACATCATGAAGCAATAAGAAAATTAGAAAATTATCGGCTAATATTTTTTAATATGTTTTACAGTCATAGTCGACATCAAAGGTGAGCGGGGAAATGATCATCGAAAATACCATTAAGTTTTTACCACGCAAAAAACAAATCTGGTTACAACAATGTATTTAATTTTGCGCGAAATTTCACTTGATAAAAAAAAAAAAAAAAAAAAAAAAAAAAAAAAAGGCAAATTGACTATGGACTTAATTTTAGATCCCTAACCATCCTATATTCGGAAATTTTCTACCTATATGTAAAAAAAAATTCTACTATATAGAACGCGCTTTTACGTTTATAATGTTATGAATTGGCACGATCAGCTTGTTCAAGTTTACACAATTCGGCTGGAAGCAAAGATTCATTACTTTTTGATTTCTTCTTTGCTTTTGCATTACGCGAATTTGTTGGTAAAATCGATTTTCTTTTCGATAACATTGTTGTTTTTTAAGTTAAAAAAAAATATTGCAATTTTACTTAAACATTGCTTTAAAATCTATGCAATTTTTCTTATCCTACAAGACTTTACAAAAATCTATTATGAAACAGCTTTAAAAAAAGCTATATTTAAAAACGACAACAAAGTTTTTCCTATTTTAAAACTAAAAGAAATGTAATATTAAATTCCGGTTCGAAACGACGATTTACAAATGTGTTTCGTTTGTGGGAAAATGATAGAGGAAAAATGCTGTTACTTCGACATAATCATATTAAATCTTTAGCTTTTATGAGAAAAGCAACTTTCTTTTAAAAATTATAGTTATTTTTATTAAGATTTTCTGATTTTCGGTACGGATAATTTTGCGATGCATATCATTGAAATTTGCCATCCAATATTTTTTTTTATTTATTTTTTACTTTTTAAAATTTAAATTAAAAATATGGTAACTTTATGTTAGCCGTGTGTAGACGATAAATCGCCAACCTATCCCATCATTTGTATTGAATTCATTAAAAATATAAATCTTTTACTCATTTCATTTAAAACACAGAACTTTAATTTACAACACATACCATTTAAAATACATATATTACATACATTTAAAATAATTCCTTTCATGTGAAAAGGAAAAAGAAAAAAATAAGAGAAATTAATCACAAATAATTTGATAACCCAAGTCCCAAGATCATTTTATTTTAACATCAAAACAAATCTGTTTTATTTTTCTATATATGACATCATATTCGCTTGCTTTCCATACTTACTCGTATTTATGCACTTTGTATTATTATCAAATATTTGAAAACGCACGTTTTATTTCTAATATGACATCATTTCATATTCTGTTTAATTCTTAAATAATTCATTTCTTTTTCATTTTTCACATGGATATTTTTCACGTGAAAATAAATTGTTGATAATAAGTTATTACTCAGGGGTTTTATTTCATATTGGCAACGATAAAGTATTAGCAACGGTAAAATAAATTTAACCATTTTAAAAAAAGCTGCAAAACCGGGCCCTTTGGGCCAAACCAACCAAACCAACCAACCATTTTAAAATATACGAAGAAATGTCCATTTATTCTCTATGAAAATAATTAATTTTTGAATTATTAAGAAAAATATTGAAATAAAATAAACAAAACCCAGCCTATGTTCATATGAGGGTTATAATCAACTTATATGCAAAGATACAGGATAATTAAATGCTTCATTTTGACGCTGGCTTCAGCCTAACATTTGCACACAATCAGATTTATAATATTATTAGGATGGTCGATAGCAGTCAGCAGTCTCCATTGCAAGACGCGGCACGTTCGTGCACGACATATTAAATATGGTGGGCGCAGGTCGGTAGGAATGACTTCAAGTGACATAATTTATATCGACTCCTCCTATTCTATCCTCCTAGGTTTAAACGGAAGTAATAAACACTTGAAACCACTGAGCTCCACAATAGTACGGGGAACCCCCTATCCTCTTACATTGAATCCAGCGGTCCGCCCATGAAAACAATGCCATAAAATTTCGGAGGAAAATTTATGGCAAATACAGATTTCCTCTCATTGTAATTGGGTATATATTTTCAAATTTGATTTTCTTTTTAAAATATGACGATGTTGCTGCACTGTTAAAAAATTTCGTTTATTGACAGGTTGTCTTCCGTGAATTTTGATCAGAAAGTTTCCGTTTTGTTAGAAAAATGGAATCTCTCCCGTATATCTGTTGCTCCCCAGCTAGAAAAAGTTTGCAAAAAAAGTGCACAAAATCCGAGCGTATTTGACACCTCTACTTATGCATAAAAACTGCAAACTGAATTGTGCAGAAAAATTCCATAAGCTGTATCCCTAAATTGTACACTTTTTAGACTTTTAAGATTACAGAGTTTCAAATACGGAATTATTAATGTAAAAATCTATCATCCAATGGGATTGCAGTATTTTTGATCGCCACACATGCGCTTAAACTCCTTCCCGTCTGTATCGCTCCATTTATGGACTACAAAGACGGAACATTCTTCAAAAAACAGAAACATTAAGGCAACTCTGCTGCCAGTCCTTTTTCCGTAAATTGACGGATTTTTTTTTTATCGCGTATACTGTTAAAAATAATCTGAAATTCACAGGTATTTTTTTCCTGAATTTCATAGAAAAAATCCGTTTTCATGACAAAAGGGCATTTTCAGTTAAAAGCAGAAAATTTCCTCATATAAGAAAGCAGCCAACGGAGATATTCCGTTATCTGCTGCATGTTTATTTTCAATGTTTCAAAAACTGACATGTTGCTGCACAGAAAAACTAAAAATTCCAAAAATTAAAATTTCAAGTATATTCAAAACAACAACAAGAAAATTGTGCTTTCGAATTTAAAAAAGCAAAAATTAATTCTTTCCATTCTTTTAATATTATTTGCAATTCATTTTTTAAAGTTATAAAAAAGTATTCGCACTTAAAATATATTCTAAACAAACAGATTAATATATATATAAAATAGCTAAATTAAGTGAAAAAAAAATCGATTCTATTTAAAAAAGGAACAAACAAAAATAATTCTTTCGAATTCAACTCATTCCTTTAAAATTATTCGCAATTTATTTTTTAAAGTTATAAAAAACACTCACACTGAGAATATATTCTAAACGAACACATTTAAAAAATACATAATAGTTGATTGAAATTCGATTTTCGCAAAAAAGCAAAAAAATATTATCGAATTTAATTCAAAATATAATATTTATATTTTACATCTAACAATCAAATTAAGAATATATATAATTCATGTTTTTATCCTCTATTAATACTATAGTTTTCAACCATCATCTCATTACGAAATATCCCCGCAATTAACTTCAAAATTACCAGTTTTCTAAACCCCAAATTCTTTAAGTCCCAAGCTACGATTTGAAGAAATCCCCTATCATCGTTTCCTACTCTTACTCTAGCAAGGACCCGCTGGTCTTACGGTAAAGCACTCGGCTCAAACCACTAACGTTCCCAGTTCGAGCCTCAGGACGGGCAGAACTTGCATTATATCAAATATTAAATACTCCAGTAATAATCAACAGATAGCAACACAAGTAGAGTCGAACCTCAGGATGGGCAGAAAATGTTCTTGCATTATATTAAATATTCCCGTAAAAATCAACAGATGGCAGCACTAACAAAGATGACATTTTTTAAAAGCGAGTTTATTTATAACGGAAACTTACCTATTCTTCAAACGGAGTTTTCCCTTCCTTTATCTTTCAAAACGGAAAATGTACTAACGTAACGGAAAAAGTCCGGCAACTTTACTGCCAGTAGTTTTACCGTGAATTGACGTATTTATTTTTAACAGTGTGCATTTTTCATTTATATGTAGTTTTTATTGAAAAAACTATACTTTTCATTTAATTTCATTACAAATATTTAATCTGATATCATTTAAAAAATATAATTATATGTAAGCTAAAAAAAAAGTAATTTTGTTAAGTATTGCTTATAAAAATATGAAAAAGGTGTTCAAAAAGTATGCGAAAAAGTTTGAAAAAATGCCTCTTAGATTAAGAAAAGTGCAGGGACTTTAAGAAAAGTGCAGGCGAATAGGAAGTGTAATAGCGTCGCGGCAGAAAGTGAACTAGTGAGTCAGCCCTCCATTCCAATATGGAGCTCAGTGCTTCAAATCGAGTACATTTACCAAAACTCATATGAATAAACTAGTCATCACAAGAGCATGGATATAGATAGATTCTTAGTTATTTTCGAATCGAGCCTGAACAATCAAAAACCTGTATTTTCACGAAATTCTACCTTTTTTTTAAAAATACCACAAAATACAGGCTTCTGTTTGGTCAATCTCGTTCCAAAAATAGTGAAAAATCTAACTGGATTCTGGCCAAGATTTTCCAATCAGCATATTTGGGAATTCAGAAGGCTGCATCAATAACACCGACAACAGGAATTAGTGTTGAAATGCCGAGGAGACCAAAATGTGGTTCAAAATCATTCTCCACACTGAAAAATTGAAGATAGATAAAAATAGCCAGTTCAATGATGAATTGAAAAGAGAAAGTGAATTAAGCGCTTTATATAATCTATATATTACTTAGAATCGATTACGATCGCCATAAAATTTTTCTTTTTGGCCATGCTGTCATATGCACACATTTTGTTTTATTTGGTTGATAGAAAAAATAATTATAAAATTATTTTTTAAGAATTAACTGTCACAATTAAAAAACGACTTTCATCTTTTGGAATTTTATATCTTTCATCTTTTGAAATATAATGTTTATATATTTTTTATATTATCTTTTATATTCTTTACATTCTTTTATATTCTCTTACATTATTTGTTATATTCATTTTTATTCTTTTATATATTTTTATATACATTTATATTCCTTCATATTCTTTTATATGCTTTTAATATTATTTTTTATGTTCTTTTATATTCTTTTATATCTTACATATTCCTTTTTGATACATAATATATCCTATCTTTTAACTTTTGGAATAATATATCTTTTATATTTTAAGTTTTGGGAATCTTTTATATTTCATCTTTTTGAAGCTCTGTTTTTCTTCTTTCGAAACCATCTCCAGCTTTTGGAATATGTTTCATGTCTAGCATAAATAATACATGAACAAAATAAATATTATGTCCTGAGACACATCATCCTGTGAAATTTTTTTTGTCCTATTATATTCCGAGCTGTAATGACAGGTATGTATAAACTAACTTAGGAAATAGTTTTTTAAATCTAATTAAAAGAATATGTGGGCTTTAGATAGATAAGTGAACTATGGGTTGATTTTACGTAGATAAGTGCGCTTTGAGTGGCCTTAAAATAGATGTCCTGATATACCCCTGGATTAAATTGCTTAGTTTGTGTATACAAGGGTGTAGTGGGTATATGGTGGAACGCACTGAATAACTTCTGAAGTTTTAAAAGGAATTACGTATACTTTCTGTTTCAGAAATAGAGCTATAGCATATACTCTCTGGGTACACTTTCTGCCTGTGGCGTATGCCATTTTTTACGACTAGCCTTGTATGCATAGCGATCTTTGCGCAATTCCGCAGTCAAACAAAAATTAAAGATTATTTTATTTCATAGAATAGATAATTGAAATTAACGTAGACAGAAACTTAATATTACACTGAGAAAAATGACACTTTCAAAATCTTTTCATTTTGTTATGAAACTTTTTGTTTCAAATAGGACGACCCAATGTTTTCAATTCTGAAATACCATAAACACACAGAATATTAAAACATGAACATACTCAAAATTAAGCACATAGAGGTCAGTTCATACTCTATTTTGAAACATAGACATACTCAAAAATGATTAGAATGAGTTCAAACTCATTTTTGCAACATGGACATACTCAAAAAGGAGCACATATAAGTCAGTTCATACTCATTTTTGAAACATGGACATACTCAAATAGGAGCACATGATGTTTTATTCTTGAGTGTGTGCATGGTTTCAGAAATGAGTATATACATGTCTCAAACTTGAGTCATTTTGATTCGGAGCCATTTTGATTGCGCGACATACATTATAAGCAATTTGAGTATTTTTTGCTCAGTTTTTAAAATGTCGTTTTTAGAGTGTAGAGACAAATATATATTCTGAAGAGAACATGCTGTAAGTTTCTATTGTAAATAAAATGACTACAGAAGATTCGGTTTTCAATGCACTGTTAAAAAAATTTAGTTCAAAGCGAAACTATTCAAAGAAAAGTAATTAAGTAAAACACAATATCGATCTTCTTAACTTTCAAAAAATCTTAGTGGTTTATTCATGGTCCATGGAAATGATTTTTACTTTCTCCAAAACATTCAACAGCCAATTATTAATAAAACGTTCTATGTCCGTTCAGTACGCCTCTTTAGATCAAGAAGATAGCCTCCTGCTTATCTAGTAGTTAGAAAACTAGCTACAAGTCAAGAGGTGATAAGTTCGATTTCCGGTTCAGATCTAGATGCTTGTAGTATATCACTATTATATCTTAAAGGGTTGGTTTAGTCTAAAACAAAATTATTTGTTCAATATGGTTCACAGTTTCGGGGTTCATGTAACGTACACAATCATGATAAAAATATTCAGCGTCCTATGGTTGCGACTAATACTACACCAAAAAATTTTTGATCGAAACATAAAACTTTTAACAATGAATAATTCATAGAAACTGTCTTTCGAAGATATTACAGTCATACAATTCACCACACAATTACAACACGCCTCGGGGCACACGTTGTGTAAAAATTACAGAGTAGACGAAAAAGTAATTCCTTATATTTATTTTGTTCATGTATTATTTATGTTATCATGTATTATTTATGCTAGTTTAAAACTAATAAATTGTTGAGAATATGGAAATCGAACTGTTTTGATTGTATTCTACTCTTTTATATACAAAAGAATCAGTCGTTAGAATGAAAAATTGCGAAGTTATATTCGTTGTAATTGAAAACTTCAAACAACACGTTTCCGAGAAAAATGAAATTGAAATTCTATTTGACAGACTGGAAGATTGGAAGCTGAATAGTTTATGACTTTAATCTGTAAGATGCATAGAAAACTTTAACAAACAAAGACCTTTGCATGCAAGGTTCTTTTTAATCAACAAAAGCGAAATACGGAAAGAAAGAAAAACTAGTCGTTGGGGGGCCGGGGCCACCGTAATACTTACCCCTCATGGATATGCAATAATATAAAATATGAAAATAAAACATGTGTAAACTGCTTATAAAAAGGATTGCAATTCGAATAAAATCGTGGCTTGCTGACGTCATAAACCTTAAATGTTCTATTACTGACTTGCGTAAAAGAAACATCCTTATAACTCCTAAAATTATAATCCTATTAACTAACGGTTTACTACGTCGAATGAAGCGTATCATTTCCAATTAAAATGTATCTTTGAATTGAAATTTGGATGAAATACAGGGTCAGGAAAAATTGAAAACTGTGGAAAATAGGATTACAAATATTTCGGCAACTCATTATCCGATTGACTTCATTCTTTATGCAAAATTTGAGTTTTTTTATTGTCTTTTATATTCACTCCTTAAAATAAACAATTTCGAAAATTTTTATATACCTTTTATCAGAACGAATATTTCAAGAGTCCGAAAAAAATAGTTCCGGATCATCGAGATGACTGAAATTCAATAAGCTTCTTCCACTTTTAAATATACACTAAAAACACTTTTTATTTTGCTTAAAAGACGTCTACATAAACCTTAAAGATGTTAAAATTTAAAATTTGCATGTTTCGATTTGTTCATCAAATCGTCATCAGAATATATACAAACCACACATACAAATACAATGTACAAAAAACGAGAGATTAAATTAATTAAAAATTAAAAACCAGAGAGTCTGAACAGTCACTATGTGAAAGAAGGTACAACGCCCTCTATACTTTTAATTTTAACACCTCTCTTAGATTCATCTACAGACCGCATCCCTCTATTATTCAACCCCTCAACCCAAATTTTTGGAATATTAAATGACAACGTATCATTACATGCTTTCGAGCTCCTTAAATAAATTTCAATAGATTCCCTCACAAAAAGTTGAAAATAAAAACTGGAACAATAAATCAATTTAGCTTCATTAAATAGGATGTTGATGCTCTCTCTATTATTTAACCTTGATAAGGCAGTATTACCTCTCCCATACTTAATATCTGCAATATGCTCCTTACATATAACATTGAATTTCCTCTGTGTCATAATATTCCGAAAATTTGGGTTGAGTGGTTGAATAATAGTGGGATGCGGTCTGTAGATGAATCTAAGAGCGGTGTTAAAATTAAAAGTATAGAGGGCGTTGTACATTCTTTCACATAGGGGCTGTTCAGAACAGAAGATCAGGCGGCGCGCGGGCGATGGAGATTAAAATATCGAGTGAGTCTATACTGTGGATGAAATTGAAAGGCCTGCGTTCGTTATCATTGATTTGGACATCCAAATCAATGATAATGAACACGGTCCTTCATTTGACTAATTAACGTATTTTAATGATATTTTGTTAAATTAAGAAGTGAACTTGGTGACCGAATGGTTAGAGCACTGCTCTTGATTCTGGAGGTTGCGGGTTCGATCCCCCAAAATTTCTATTTGATTTTTCTGTTTTTTTCATTTAAAAATGTTTAATCGGTTGCTTTGTATTTTTCATGATTAATGGAATATATTTTATAAAAGCAAAATTTGATATTATTAACAATTACTTATTTAATTAAATACGACAAATTCAGCTATTTTACGATTAAAATTTTACATTACAGTGTCTTTTAATATTTAAACATTATTATTATTATTTTGTTCTTTTTAGCAAATGTAAAATAAGAAGTGAAAATATAGTCAATTTGCACGAATTTCTCCATGTTTTTATAATGAGTACTTCAACAGTGAATTTTTAGTACGAATAGAATGCAAAGCATATTTTACAATGTAAAAAATATTATAAAAATAAAATGTAAAATATATACATTATTTAAACTAGAAATATCAGTACCTATTTTTGTAAAGAGGTAAAATACATGTGGTTTACCGTCTAATTTCGTAATGAATATAAATAAAATATAGTTAGAATGTTTATAAATTTTCTACTGAATGTACAAGTATTTTAGCATTTGTTTCTCGTGTTTTATGATGTTTATTGCAATATAATAAATAATGCAATTTACATCAAAAAATGAATTTCAAGAAAAATAAATTTTTAGAAATTAATAATTATGTTTCAACAAGGTTGTTATCGAAAAATATATTTTAATAAAATGTTTAAAAGATTTTTTATCAAATTTTAACAAAGATTTTATTTTACTATTATAAATAAAGAAATAAATCTTTTAACATATGTTAAAAGATTTATCAACATTCTATTTATCCCAAAAAATATAAAACAACTGATAAATAATTTTTAAATTAATAAAAATAGGGGAAGAAAATCGGAAATAAACGGCGAGCATTCACTTATTTGTATCCATACTTTTCAGGTTCATCTGTGTAGGACAACCCAAACGTCAGTAAAGTACATAACAATTTTTGGTACTTTTCGGTTAGCCGGGCGCCAGTGAAAATATATATATATATATATATATATCTACATATATGTTTGTGTATATATGTATGTATATATATATATATATATATATATATATATATATATATGTCTGTGTATATATTTATATTTGTTTCACTGGTGCCCGGTTAACCAAAAAGTACCCAATTTATTTTTTTTAGAGTTTACATTAATTTTATTGAAACCACCAATACTGTGTTTCAGGAATTCGGTGATCCGAACGTCCTCTCCCTTGTTAGTTAAAGGTGCACTGGTTATAGAAAATTAAACTTTATTTTATTATATGCATTGTTTTGTACAATATATATATTTATGTAACTGCTATCAACTAAACTAATATATCAGTTTTAGTAGGTGCTGTAGTTTTATAGACATATAAGTTGACAGCAGTTATGTAACTATATGATGTATATATATATATATATATATGCACATCATACTTTCGTATTCTATTATTTTTATGTTGGATCAAAGGCTTAAAAAATCATTTTAGAATGTTAAAAATTTTACATTTTTCAGATATCCGATCATGTTGCTACAGCTGTATCAATCAACCTACCAAACCCAAAGACCCAAACCAAGTAAGACACAAAAAAGCCCAATCACGTGATCAAATCGCCCACAGAATTTTTGTGAGTCACCCGCGCGCAGCCCGCGCTAAAAATTTGCAGGTTATGAACGCTGCTCGGGCTATCTGATCACGTGATGCTTTTCATGAATGTTTCGGGGGTTTATTATGATGAAATAAAAATAGATATTCCTATTATAAGATCCATTTTTTTTTGGAGGATAAAGATGTGTAGTCGCTAGTTTCACCTAATCCGAGCCACAGAAGCTTAAAATAATAGAAATAATTAAATTATTTCAATATATTAAATTATTTAAATTTGCGATAAGACCTACTCCATAACCTTTCTCTCCATCGCGCGCGCGCCGCGCGATCTTCTTTCCTGAACACAACCTTAGTGACTGTTCAGACTCTCTGGCTTTTAATTTTTAATTAATTTAATCTCTCGTTTTTTGTACGTTGTATTTATGGTTTGAATATATTCTGATGACGATTTGATGAACAAATCGAAACATGTAAATTTTAAATTTTAACATCTTTAAGGTTTATGTTGACGTCTTTTAAGCAAAATAAAAAGTGTTTTTAGTGTATATTTAAAAGTTAATTCTAATGGACGTATTTTGACTCTCCGCTTTATCTAAACTAATAAAAGAAAGTTTCGCTCTGTGTGTCTGTGTGTCTGTTGGCGATGGCTAGGAAAATCTGGCCCACCTAGAAGGCTGGAAATTTAGATTTAGGTAGTCCAATCCCTCTCCTGGTGCAACATTACTTCAGAATTTTAATATTTTAATTACTTTCTGAAATATTAATTAAAATGCACAAAGAACTCTCATTAAAAATACGCTTTTATTCTCTTGGGTTGGTTGGTTCATTGGTTGGTTGCATCGATTCTTCACAGAAGTAATTAAATAAACCAGAGTAGGGATGCACAAATAAGGATTTCTAACTAAATAGTGTCAACATGGATTGAAGTTATTAGCGTAGAGGAGCCATGCGAATGTCACGCCACCTGTACATGACAAATTACACATACGTCCCACTGATTGAAATATTTTGCAGGTATATTTTTCTTCATGATAATTAGTCGGGTTTAAGTTTTTTTTTACATGACATTTATTATTATGATGGAGATTGTTAATACAGAAAACTTTATTTAACAGATTTTTTTTTTATTTGCGGGAATTAAGAGGGACAAGGGTCTAATTACATTTAAGCTTCAAGGTGTATTTCTAGAAAGCAGTTACCAGAATTTCCGAATAGTAGTGCAAAAGTAGTAAGCCAAATTTCAAATTAAGTTCCTAGCTTAACCAAATGAATCAATCATTAAAGATGTATTGTGATCCTCCTAATTAGTTATTTGCTGAAAGCCACTTGAACAACCTCCCCCCCCACCCCTCCCGGACCGTCCTTCAAGGTTTTTTCTCTAACTCTGCTCCGTTTCCATATCTCAGCAACTATCTTTCCGATTTCAACGCAAGTGATTTCAAACATTATAATTAATTTAACAGTCACCATTTATAACATTAAACTAAATTTATGAGTAGTGGTTACCACTATTTACGAATAACAGTTTAAGCCAAATTTGTAATTAAATTCAAAGCTTAAGGAAACGAACGAATTTTGAAAGATGCAAAGTGGTCCTCCTAATTAGTTATTTGCTGAAGGCCACTTGAACAACCCCCCCCCCCGCCCCCACCCCTCCCGGCCCGTCCTTCAAGGTTTTTTTCTCTAACTATGCTCCGTTTCCATATCTCAGCAACTATCTTTCCGATTTCAACACAAGTGATTCCAAACATTATAATTAACTTAGTTGTCACTCTTTATAACATTAAACTAAAATTATGAGTAGCGGTTACCACTATTTACGAATAATAGTTTAAGCCAAATTTGCAATTAAGTTCAAAGCTTAAGCAAACGAACGATTTTTGAAAGATGCATAGTGGGCCTCCTAATTAGTCATTTGCTGAAGGACACTTGAACAACCCCTCCCCCCCCGGCACTCCTTTCAAGGTTTTTTTCTCTAACTATGCTCCGTTTTCATATCTCAGCAACTATATTTCCGATTTCAACACAAGTGATTCCAAACATTATAATTAACTTAAATGTCACTCTTTATAACATTAAACTAAATTTATGAGTAGCGGTTACCACTATTTCCGAATAATTGGGTAAGCCAAATTTGTAATTAAGTTCCTAGCTTAAGCAAACGAACGAATTTCGAAAGATGCATAGTGCTCCTCTTAATTAGTCATTTGCTGAAGGGTACTTGAACAACCCTCCCCCCCCCGGCCCCTCATTCAAGGTTTTTCTCTAACTATGCCCCGTTTCTATATATCAGCAACTATCTTTCCGATTTCAATGCAAGTGATTCCAAACATTATATTTAACTTAATAGTCACCCTTTATAACATTAAATTAAATTTATGAGTAGCGGTTACCACTATTTACAAATAAGAGTTTAAGCCAACTTTGTAATTAAGTTCCTAGCTTAACAAAACGAACGAATATTTATGCATGCATAGTGGGCCTCCTAATTAGTCATTTTCTGAAGGACACTCGAACATCTCCTCCCTTCGGCACCTCACTCAAGGTTATTTTCTCTAACTGTGCCTTATTGCAATAACTGGGCTAATAATGTTCCAATCTTCTCGAAACCAGCTCAATTTTGTAGTGCGCCTACTATATAGAAACTTAGGCAGCGGGGACCTGTCTCAGAAGTTCGTTCGGAAAGAGGTTTGTTTAGAACAAAATGCTCCCTTGGCGGTGGTAAGGGGAAATAAAAGATTTTCTAGAGCGTACGAGCATGCCTGGTATACGGTTCCGAAGCCATCGTAGACCGTGGCCAGAGTTCCGTTTTTTAAGAGATTTAAGTTTATTATAAGGGCTCGGGCAACGCCGGGCGGGTCAGCTAGTTTGAAATATAATAACAGTTGAAGCTTCTTCCAATTATTACATACTAAGTACATACCAAATTTCAAGTCTCTATCTCAATTTGTTCGGGAGATAGAGCGTGTACAGACACACAGACACACAGACACACAGACATACAGACACACAGACGGACGGCAAATTTTTTTTTTTTTTTTTTCAAAAAATATGTTTTTCCGAATCTTCAGTGTCTGAAAAGTGTAAATCCGTCAATTTATTTTTAATTTTTTAAACGATTACAAGACTTACTCTATAGTACGCATGATGGGTAAGTAATATTACCTTCTATCCTGTTAATGGGAAATGCCGCATTTCATAACATTATACAGAGTGTGCAAAAGTGGAATAAACATTAATAAAACCAGGCGATCTACCACTTATAAAAAAAAAGTATATATTTGATTTTGATATTTTCAGTATTTAAGCGCGTAGTTCGATTACATGTCTGTTAAATTATTGTTTAAATTATTTATTTGTTAAGTTTTAATTTCGTTCGACGATTTAGTTACGGAATAGTGCACGAAAACAAACAAATTCTGAAGTATTTACATTGTATTACATACAAACGCGTTTATCTTTCGTAATTAGGTTACACCTTAATTTTTGAGACAGATTAAAAAAAAAAATTAGGTTGAAAAATGTCATAAAAGTCAGTAAAAAAATTATTAAATTGCGACACGGTGAAAGTACATTCAACGATGAAAAAATTAAATTGTTTGATGTTTAGAAGTTAAAAAAAAACTTGTGATAAAACAAAATAGATTGCTCAGGTCGTTGCCGCCGTCTATTTGACGTCAGAACTACTTATTACGTGTTATTGCTTTGTAATATATATCCAGTAACAAATAAATAATGGCAACTATAATATGTACCAGAAGGACCTGGGCGAAACTTTCGCACTGCAATCTTTGAGATTATTTCCTTGTACGTTTTAGCACTAATTTTTAATTAACTGATTTTTTTACATGAAACAACGTGTTTTAACGAAATGTGGTTGTACTATCTCAGAAACTTGTTCAAAAACTTTTCGACTAATACCTCATTCATCGTTGTATGTTATGTATGTGCATAGAAAAAAGGATGTTGACAACAGAAATAATATATAATGATTGCTTGTGTATAAGAAAATGGGAATAGATTGCCATAAAATATTCAAGGTCATTTCTCTAGTTTGCCAAGACACCTATACTGGGGACAAAAAAAAATTTGAAACACTGTATCAGATGTTTGGGGAATTTATATGAAAGCATTTCCTGAGATTTTGCAAAATGTCTTAAATACGTAAATCAATATTTGGTACGGCACTTTTTTGCAAGCCTATAGGAACTTAAACATGGGATGTTCAAACTTTGTGGTCCAGCAGCATTTAAGTGACGTCAGACTTCGCTGGCGTATTAACAGCTTAATACAATATTAAAAAATAAAAACTTACAATTTTGTGAATCCAATGAACTGCATATTTAATAGAAGATAATCCTTAAATTACGTAATCTACTGGTGCTCCGATACAGTACGCATATACACAGCAATGATTAAACAAAGAAAACAAATAAACAATAGGTGACGCACGCGTTAAAATTAAATAAAAACCTGATTAAAAGGTCGATATTTTTTCAAAAAGTACGCGCAAGAAATAAATTAACAATCGTATTTTAATAGCATTATAAAATAACGTCATCTGATAAAGCAGTATTTTATTTTTGTGGCAACACCGATTTGAGGAAAACCTTTCATTTCATTTATGGAAACAATGCCGATTTCATTTTTAATTATCAGCAAATTTTAATAAAAAAAACATGTTTTCGGAAAATTTAAGCGTACTATGTCAGAAGCCTGTTCAAAATCCTTTCATATGGTATCTCATTCGACGTTCTGCGTTTCGTATTTTCTTAGAAAAAGGGATGTTGGCAGGAGAAATAATATATACGATTCTTACAGGAGTGATGTAATGTGTGACGTTGGGAATGTCTTTTATATGCTTCTTTGTTTACAATACGGAAAAAAAATACAAAAAAAAACACTCTTATTACTAAACAATACCTATTTCTAATCGTCCAGGCCCCATAAAAGGCTTTTTTGCACCACTCAACTCTCCTTATGTCTGTTTAATAGTTTTGAGTGACTTTCCCAAATAGCACAAAATAGTTGCTTGAACAATGACTAATTGTTGGCAAATTGTCGTTCCATGTTGGCCCACAGAAAGAAATATCTACCTTGCCGTATCATTAGCCAACGAACCATTTGCCAAAAAAGGCCCAAAAGTGATCCAAAAAGTCGCTGCTCAGAAGCGTTCAAAATTAATACGATCTCTGCACGTATCATTTGCAATAATAACCCAATGATACGTGCACTGCAACAATCATCCAGGCCGCATAAAAGGCTTTTTTGCACCACTCAACTCTCCCTATTTCTGTTTAATAGTTTTGAGAGACTTTCCCAAATAGCACAAAATAGTTGGGTGAACAATGACTAATTGATGGCAAATTGTCGTTCCATTTTGGCCAACAAAAAGAAATGTCCAACTTGTTGTATCATTAGCCAACGAACCATTTGCCAAAAAAGGCCCAACAGTGATCCAAAAAGTCGCTGCTCAGAAGCGTTCCAAATTAGAACGATCTCTGCACGTATCATTTCCCAATCATTGGCCAACCCTACGATTTTTGCATTTTTTGCATCCCACAAGTGTGTAGATTGTTGCCCCAAAGCGGTTTCGTGATATTCCAATGGACCACACGAACTGGCCGGAGCTCGCACTGCTTGCAGGGAATTAACCGTATTTGATTGGCTCTTGGCTAATGCCTGTGAGAAGAATCCGGTGGAGCATTAGCTATATGAAAAAAAAAGCATCATGACGTTGGATGACGTCAGAAATGCTTGTCGTCTATTCCTTACAGTCTTTTTTGCCAACGCCCCCTAGATAAGAAAGCCTTGACACGCGTCGCAAAAACGTCATACCAAGCAGGCAAAACAAAGAAAAATTCGAACAACTTGCATGTTTCGATTTTGATGCATCGTGGAATTATTAACTATAAGTTGTATAGAATAACTATTAATTCTATGAGTCAATGAAATCGAAATATGCAAGTTGTTCGAATTTTTTTCTTTGTTTTGCCTGCTTGGTATGACGTTTTCCTGACGCATGTCAAGGCTTTCTTACCTAGGGGGCGTTGTTTTTGCTCGTTGAACGTGCCCAGAAGCAACCAGAAAACTGCTTGTTATGTGCGAAAACTATGCTCGAAATTTATTGCCTCTAGAAACCATGTCGGAGAAAAAAATCTCGAAACCATGTTGAAACCGATTTTTTTTCTTTTTTTTTTTTTTTACAGAAAGGTAATCGTTTTTGCTGGAGCTTCTACCAAGCAAAAAAATTATCGCCATTTTGTCAAAAATAAACTTTTGAGAATAAATGTTGGTATAAGCTCTAGAAAATTTAATCGTTTTTCATAATTTGGCTACCAACTTTGTTTCAGATACTTGTGACCTGATAAAAATGGTCACCCGGTTGGAAGTTCATGGCGCTCACACCTGCAGTTACTACCCGTCACATAATGTGTATTATTCATTTTTAACACACAAAAATTTTAATATTTAAGGGAAATGCCAATAAATATATTGAAAAATGTCTGTATATCTGTTTTCTTTGCAACATAGTAAAAATCGTAAAAAACAATTAATTTCAGACCAAAGAAGAAAAACATCCGAAAGAAGAAATCCCACAAAAGCTAATTTTATGCTTAGTAATGTTTATCTCATCAAAAAGTCACCTGTAAAAAATGCAGCCAAGTCTCGTAACTCATTTACCGTAAAAAGTACTGAGATCGTATAAAGCCAAGTTTAACTATCTTATTAACTCTGAAATTTTCATTCACAAATCACTCCTAGTCTCTATATCTTAAGTTAATTATTATTTTGTGACTTGGCAATTACGTAGCACGAGAATGTGATGTATATAGTTAGTCTTAATCAAATAATACTATAACATATTAAAGTGTAATAACTTCCCTGTGCGTATATAATTTGCCTTAATTAAATTATCCCATCCCATTCCATAACATAGTAAGGTGTAATAACTTCCCTGTGCTGCGTAATTGCCAAGTCACAAAATAATAATTAACTAAAGATGTAGAGACTAGGAGTGATTTGTGAATGAAAATTTCAGAGTTAATAAGATAGTTAAACTTGGCTTTATACGATCTCAGTACTTTTTACGGTAAATGAGTTACGAGACTTGGCTGCATTTTTTACAGGTGACTTTTTGATGAGATTTCACTTCTTTTTGTAAGTAATCCTCCTTTTCTTGATTTTGGGTTCTTTTTGGGGATCATCCACTGATTTTCACTAAGCCCACACTCTGTCCCTATTATTTACAGGTATCAAAAATTGGAAGCTTTAGTTTCGTTTGCAAAGTACTGTAGATAAAAAGAGATGTCAGGTTCCTAGGCAAGCACTAAGTTATGGGAGAGGGAGTGTCAAAAGAACTCTCAATTGCTTCCAGGATAGGTGCTATCCATATGAGATATTACTCGCAGCCCTATATACTTGATATTTAACATAAAAGAACTTTTTAGTATAAAAAGAAAGCCAAAATTAAAATTTCAGGAAATTTCCAATAAATCAAACTATATTACTTTTTTCGATGTTTTTTTTAGTCTTTTTTTTATTATTTACGGATTTTTTAATTTTTCCTTACTTTGTGTACTAAACCCTGCCTTTCTGCCAAATGTCAAGCTTCTAGGGATTACAAAATCGATTATTTTCAAATTTTCAACTTTTTATAAATTTATTGATTTTTCGATTTTAATTCTAAGTTACCTGATTGTCATGCCAGTATAGTAATTCTTTGATCCGTCTTCTTAGGATCATTTAGGTTCAATTTAGAGATAAATCAAGTGATTCTTAGAGTCACCATGATTTTATTTAGAAAGGACTATCAAGCCATAACCAGCCAGTAATGTCGGCAGGGGAGGGGGAGCTGTGAAAATTTTTCATTTAACAATCCATATTTCATATGCGAAGTAAATAGAGTATAACCTGTGAAAGAAAAAAAAACTGTCTATAAAGAAATCGCCTATAACGTAGCCAGTCTATAGCGGAACTTTTCTATAACGAAATTCGTAAACGAAAGAAAAGAAAACCATATTCCGGGGGAAATAACAAAACAATTAGGGGCGTTGTACTAGCTAATAGGACAATTATCTTAAAACTGATGTTTCTAGCAGTACAAAATCAAATTGTTTTCGAATTTTCGATTTTTTAAAGATATTTCGATATTTCGATTTTATTTTCGAATTTAACGAATTTTTTAATTGTCCCTTTTATTGAATAGTAAATACTACCTTTACACCCTTTAACCTTACCTTTACACCTTACCTTTTAAGTTTTACGTTTCTAAGACTACATGATAAAATTATTTTCAATTTTTGATTTTTTCGAATTTTTTTTATAATTTTCTGGATTTTTTATTTTTTTCTTATTTTGTATCCTTTATTACAAATTTCAAATTTCTAGCGCTACAAAATCGAATTATTTTGAAATTTCCGATCTTTTTCGAGTTTTTTATTCTATTTTCGGATTTATTGTGTTTTAATTTTTCCCTTTTCTGTATCCTAAACAATAAGTTTACGCCGAATTTTAAGTTCTAAAGCTACAAAATCGATTTTATTTCAATTTTTCGAATTTTTAATTTTTTTTTTTAATTTTCCGGATTTTTAAATTTTTTCTTATTTTGCATCTTAAATAATACCTTTATTCCGAATTCCAAGTTTCTAGCGCAACAAAATCGGATTATTTGAAATTTTTCGTTTTTTTCGATTTTTTTTATTTTATTTTCGATTTTTTTTTTTTTTTTTTGGGGGGGGGGGGGGTGATGTTTTCTTTTTCTGAATTCTAAACACTACCTTTACACCAAATTTTCAGTTTCTAAGACTACGAGATCATATTATTTTCAATTTCTCACTTTTTCTTTTTCTTTTCCTTTCTTTCTTTCTTTTCTTTTCTTTTTTTTTTAAATTTTTTAAATTTTCGATTTTTTTTTCGAATTATCCATATTTTTTAATGTTTCCTTATTTAGTATCTCAAATATTACCTGTATTCCGAATTTCAAGTTTGTAGCGCTATGAAATCGAATTATTTTCAAATTTTCCTTATTTTTCGATTTTTCCGATTTTTTTACTTTATTTTCGATTTTTCCGATTTTTTTACTATATTTTCGATTTTTCCAAATTTTTTATTTTATTTTCGAATTTTATTGCGTTTTTTATTTTAACTTATTCTGAATCCTAAACACTATCTTTACTGCGAATTTTAAGTTTCTAAGGCTAAAAGATTATTTTAATTATTTCATTTTTTTTTTCGAATTTTTCGAATTTTTTAATTTTTTTTTTCGAATTTTCCGGATTTTTTAATTTATCCTTAGTTTGCATCCTAAATGCTACCTTTATTCCGAATTCCAAGTTTCTAGCGCAACAAAATCGGATTATTTGAAAATTTTCGATTTTTTTCGATTTTTTCGATTTTTTAATTTAATTTTCGATTTTTATTGTGTTTTCGATGTTTTCTTTTTCTGAATTCTAAACACTACCTTCACACCAAATTTTAAGTTTTTAAGACTACAAGATCGTGTTATTTTCAATTTTCAATTTTGTTCGAATTTGTTGAATTTTCGAATGCTTTTTTTTTTTTTTAATTTTCCGGATTGTACATTTTTTCCTTTCTTTGTATTCGAAACACTAGCTTTATTCCAAATTTGAAGTTTCTATGGCTGCGGGATCTACCCAATCTTTTCGATGACGCGAGAATGAGTGAGTGTGTGAGTGACAAAAAATCGAAACTTTGAGTTCATATATCCGTCTGCACTAATTTATGGGTATTTTTCGAATTATCCATATTTTTTAATTTTTTCTTATTTAGTATCTTAAATATTACCTTTATTCCAAATTTCAAGTTTATAGCGCTATAAAATCGAATTATTTTCAAATTTTCCTTATTTTTCGATTCTTTCGATTTTTTTTTTTTTTTTTTTTTTTTTTCGAATTTTATTGCGTTTTTTATTTTAACCTATTCTGAATCCTAAACACTATCTTTACCGCGAATTTTAAGTTTCTAAGGCTAAAAGATCAAATTATTTTATTTTTTCAACTTTTTTTCGAATTTTTCGAATTTTTGAAATTTTTTTTCGAATTTTCCGGAATTTTTAATTTTTCCTTATTTTGCATCCTAAATACTACCTTTATTCCGAATTCCAAGTTTCTAGCGCAACAAAATAGGATTATTTGAAATTTTTTCATTTTTTTCGATTTTTGATTTTTTCAATTTTGCATTCGATTTTTTTGGTGTTTTTGATGTTTTCTTTTTCTGGATACTAAACACTACCTTCTCACCGAATCTTAAGTTTCTAAGACTACAAGATCGTATTATTTTGAATTCTCAATTTTGATGGAATTTGTTGAATTTTCGAATGTTTTTTTTCGAATTTTCCGGATTTTATAATTTTTCCTTTCTTTGTATCCTAAACACTACCTTTTTTCCAAATGTCAAGTTTCTAGGGCTATGGGATCTACCTAATCTTTTTGATGACGCGTGAACGAATGAGTGAGTGAGTGACAAAAAATCGAATGTTTGAGTTCATATATCGTCTGAACTAGAAAAGACAGAAAGTTGTAATTTTAAATTTTGATCCTGTGTGCCAAATACTCTAGAAAAACGAAGTTTCAAATTTTTGGGATACTCCAGCGCGGAGATATGGGGGGGGGGGGGTCAAAAGTAGCCTGAGTTGCTTCCAGAAAAGTATGCTTACGGCTGTCCTCTCTCGACTTGGCGGGGGTACTGCCGTGCCTCCAGATCCGGGGAAAATAACACAAAACAATAACGGAAGGTGTACTAGCTAATAGGACAATTATCTTAAAATCTATCTAAAACAAACCCCCATCCTGTGGGATTTGTTTTTCAATGTTTTACTTTATTTAATGCAAAACATAGATTGCATCCGACAACTCATAAAAAAGTCCTCCGGCCTGTACCGGCAGGAAAAGGTAGCTTTCCTATATCTTCGTTTTAAAATTTTAGCTAATGTTACTCGAAAACAGCAAGTTAAAATGCAAAGAAACCGTTTACAAAAGATTCGTTTACACTGAATTTGAATAAGAAATTTGCCAAATTATTGAGCTATAGCCAAGTTGGCTTCATTTATGAAGACTTATTTTTGTCGCCAAATTTGGCGAGATTTCGCCAATTGTCGCCAAGTTTGGAGAGAATTTAGCGCTAATGGATATGAATATATAGTTTTATGCGTATGATTGGGAAAATGATTACAACAATGAAAGAAAATAATTTGCGAGAAATCGCGTTCACTAAAAACTTATAAATTTATATTAAAATCATTAAAATTACAGACATTACAATACACTTTCATAAAACATTAAAAACATATTAAAATTGGACGTTTCGGATTTACATGGAAAATCCCTCTTCAACAACAACATTTCACTTAGCGTAAATCATAGTTCAAAAATATCAACAAATAGAAAATGCAACGTATCAAAATTTCGAAGTCAAAGTTACAGTTATAATAACACGGAGTATTCATTCGGGATTGCACCTGCTTGACCATTATTGACCATAAATTTATCGTTTGGTTTTTTGTAATCTGCTGTTTTGTTTCAAAATGTCAGCCACCCTAGAATTTCAAACTGTTCTATCTCAGCCAATTTTTAAGATAGAGGTAAAACAAAAAATGCTCTGGAATCCTTGTATCAAGTCCTAACACCTAATTAAAAAATAAACTTGATTTTTTAACTTTTTTGTATATTTATTTTAGTTTTAAAATTTTCCGTGGCCGCCATCTTGAAACAAGATGGCGGACGAAGCTGGCCAACGAACTCGGTCGAGGCATTGGTGAGCTTAATACACACAATTAGTTTCATCCAAATTAATTTATAAATACGAGCGTTATCGTATCAAATTATTTTCATTTTTTCACTTTTTTTCGAATTTTTTTATTTTTTTTTCGAATTTTCTGGATTTTTTTTATTTTCCTTTTTCTGTATCCTAAATACTACCTTTATTCCGAATTCCAAGTTTCTAGCGCAACAAAATCGGATTATTTGAAAATTTCCGATTTTTTTCGATTTTTTCGATTTTTTAATTTAATTTTCGATTTTTATTGTGTTTTCGATGTTTTCTTTTTCTGAATTCTAAACACTACCTTCACACCAAATCTTAAGTTTCCAAGACTACAAGATCGTATTATTTTCAATTTTCAATTTTGTTCGAATTTGTTGAATTTTCGAATGCTTTTTTTTTTTTTTAATTTTCCGGATTGTACATTTTTTCCTTTCTTTGTATTCGAAACACTAGCTTTATTCCAAATTTGAAGTTTCTATGGCTGCGGGATCTACCCAATCTTTTCGATGACGCGAGAATGAGTGAGTGTGTGAGTGACAAAAAATCGAAACTTTGAGTTCATATATCCGTCTGCACTAATTTATGGGTATTTTTCGAATTATCCATATTTTTTAATTTTTTCTTATTTAGTATCTTAAATATTACCTTTATTCCAAATTTCAAGTTTATAGCGCTATAAAATCGAATTATTTTCAAATTTTCCTTATTTTTCGATTCTTTCGATTTTTTTTTTTTTTTTTTTTTCGAATTTTATTGCGTTTTTTATTTTAACCTATTCTGAATCCTAAACACTATCTTTACCGCGAATTTTAAGTTTCTAAGGCTAAAAGATCAAATTATTTTATTTTTTCAACTTTTTTTCGAATTTTTCGAATTTTTGAAATTTTTTTTCGAATTTTCCGGAATTTTTAATTTTTCCTTATTTTGCATCCTAAATACTACCTTTATTCCGAATTCCAAGTTTCTAGCGCAACAAAATAGGATTATTTGAAATTTTTTCATTTTTTTCGATTTTTCGATTTTTTCAATTTTGCATTCGATTTTTTTGGTGTTTTTGATGTTTTCTTTTTCTGGATACTAAACACTACCTTCACACCGAATCTTAAGTTTCTAAGACTACAAGATCGTATTATTTTGAATTCTCAATTTTGATGGAATTTGTTGAATTTTCGAATGTTTTTTTTCGAATTTTCCGGATTTTATAATTTTTCCTTTCTTTGTATCCTAAACACTACCTTTTTTCCAAATGTCAAGTTTCTAGGGCTATGGGATCTACCTAATCTTTTTGATGACGCGTGAACGAATGAGTGAGTGAGTGACAAAAAATCGAATGTTTGAGTTCATATATCGTCTGAACTAGAAAAGACAGAAAGTTGTAATTTTAAATTTTGATCCTGTGTGCCAAATACTCTAGAAAAACGAAGTTTCAAATTTTTGGGATACTCCAGCGCGGAGATATGGGGGGGGGGGTCAAAAGTAGCCTGAGTTGCTTCCAGAAAAGTATGCTTACGGCTGTCCTCTCTCGACTTGGCGGGGGTACTGCCGTGCCTCCAGATCCGGGGAAAATAACACAAAACAATAACGGAAGGTGTACTAGCTAATAGGACAATTATCTTAAAATCTATCTAAAACAAACCCCCATCCTGTGGGATTTGTTTTTCAATGTTTTACTTTATTTAATGCAAAACATAGATTGCATCCGACAACTCATAAAAAAGTCCTCCGGCCTGTACCGGCAGGAAAAGGTAGCTTTCCTATATCTTCGTTTTAAAATTTTAGCTAATGTTACTCGAAAACAGCAAGTTAAAATGCAAAGAAACCGTTTACAAAAGATTCGTTTACACTGAATTTGAATAAGAAATTTGCCAAATTATTGAGCTATAGCCAAGTTGGCTTTATTTATGAAGACTTATTTTTGTCGCCAAATTTGGCGAGATTTCGCCAATTGTCGCCAAGTTTGGAGAGAATTTAGCGCTAATGGATATGAATATATAGTTTTATGCGTATGATTGGGAAAATGATTACAACAATGAAAGAAAATAATTTGCGAGAAATCGCGTTCACTAAAAACTTATAAATTTATATTAAAATCATTAAAATTACAGACATTACAATACACTTTCATAAAACATTAAAAACATATTAAAATTGGACGTTTCGGATTTACATGGAAAATCCCTCTTCAACAACAACATTTCACTTAGCGTAAATCATAGTTCAAAAATATCAACAAATAGAAAATGCAACGTATCAAAATTTCGAAGTCAAAGTTACAGTTATAATAACACGGAGTATTCATTCGGGATTGCACCTGCTTGACCATTATTGACCATAAATTTATCGTTTGGTTTTTTGTAATCTGCTGTTTTGTTTCAAAATGTCAGCCACCCTAGAATTTCAAACTGTTCTATCTCAGCCAATTTTTAAGATAGAGGTAAAACAAAAAATGCTCTGGAATCCTTGTATCAAGTCCTAACACCTAATTAAAAAATAAACTTGATTTTTTAACTTTTTTGTATATTTATTTTAGTTTTAAAATTTTCCGTGGCCGCCATCTTGAAACAAGATGGCGGACGAAGCTGGCCAACGAACTCGGTCGAGGCATTGGTGAGCTTAATACACACAATTAGTTTCATCCAAATTAATTTATAAATACGAGCGTTATCGTATCAAATTATTTTCATTTTTTCACTTTTTTTCGAATTTTTTTATTTTTTTTTCGAATTTTCTGGATTTTTTTTATTTTCCTTTTTCTGTATCCTAAATACTACCTTTATTCCTAATTTGAATTTTCTAGCGCAACAAAATCGGATTGTCTTCAAATTTTCGGTTTTTTTCAATTTCTTCGATTTTTTCAATTTTGCTTTCGATTTTTTTTGGTGTTTTTGATGTTTTCTTTTTCTGGATGTTAAACACTACCTTCACACCAAATCTTAAGTTTCCAAGACTACAAGATCGTATTATTTTCAATTTTCAATTTTGATGGAATTTGTTGAATTTTCGAATGTTTTTTTTTCGAATTTTCTGGATTTTATAATTTTTCCTTTCTTTGTATCCTAAACACTACCTTTTTTCCAAATGTCAAGTTTCTGGGGCTACGGGATCTACCCAATCTTTTTGATGACGCGTGAACGAGTGAGTAAGAAGTGACAAAAAATCGAATGTTTGAGTTCATATATCGCCTGAACTAGAAAAGACAGAAAGTTGTAATTTTAAATTTTGGTCCTGTGGGCCAAATACTCTCTATAATTGAAGTTTAAAATTTTTGGGATACTCCAGCGCGGAGATATGGGGGGGTCAAAAGTGCCCTGAGTTGCTTCCAGAAAAGTATGCTTACGGCTGTCCTCTCTCGACTTGACGGAGGCACTGCCGTGCCTCCAGATGTAACTTTATGCATCACTTAGGAGAATTTAAAAGTATTGTAATTTTCATAAAGAGTATTTTAGTATTCTAATATTAAAAAAAAATGAAAATAATTTTAAAAAATATAATATACGCTCAAACTTAAAACTTTTAAAGTTTTAATTTTAACAACATTTAGGTTTATTAAAACATAAACTGTTTCTCTTTTTCAAACGTAGAAAATGAAGCTAAATTCTAATGAATTAACAAATAATGTGACTTATTCTAATATTTTTACTCGGGGCTGTAATATATAACTCTTTCTTCGAAAGAATTTAGAAACTCTATCAATGTGGAAAGAGGGACGTATAGTATTTCAAGTGCAAATTTATACTTTTAAATTTATTTTAAAATAATATGCATATTTTTTTTTCATTTTTCTTCTTTTTTGATATCTATTATTGTTGTAATCCAGGAAGGTAAAACGTTTTTGAAATCAATAAATATAAATAACTAACTTGAAAAATGAGAAAATTAGAAAAAAAACTGACCTGTTAGTACTTTTATTTTGAAAATCGAAAATATTTTTTGACGGATTTACAAGTTTCAGACACTGGAGATTCCGAAAAATATATTTTTAGAAAAAAAAAATTGCCGCCCGTCTTTGTGTCTGTATGTTTGCGTGTCTGTGTGTCTGTGTGTCCGTAAACGCTCTACCTCCCGAATAATTTGAGATAGAGACTTGAAATTTGGTATGTACTTAGTATGTAATAGGGGAAAGAAACTTATTGAATTTCAGTAACCTCGCTTATCTGGAACTTTTTTTTCGGACTCTCGAAATATTCGTTCTGATAAAAGGCATATAAAAATTTTCGAAATTGTTTATTTTACGAGTGAATATAAAAGACAATAAAAAAACATGAATTTTGCATAAAGAATGAAGTCGATTGGATAATGATTTGCCGAGATATTTGTAATCCTATTTTCCACACTATTCGATTTTTCATGACCCTGTATTTCATCCAAATTTCAATTCAAAGACATATTTTAATTGGAAATGAGACGCTTAATCCGACGCAGTAAACAGTTAGTAACTATTATTATTGATTTTGGAGTTATAAGGATGTTTTTTAAGCAATTCAGTAATAGAGCCTTTAAAGTTTAGGACGTCATCAAGCCACGATTTTATTCGAATTGCAATGCATTTTATAAATAGTTTACACATGCTTTATTTTCATATTTTATATTATACATATCATGATGGGTAAGTATTACGGTGGCCCCCAACGACTAGTTTATGCATGTGACAAGAATGGAACAAATACAAGAATACTTTCTATTTTCATGTGGTACACTGTATAATTTTTGCTTTCTTACATGCTTGCACAGATGCATGCATATATACATCTCATATACTTAAATCCATGTTACACACTTGTATACATCCATTTAAGCGTTTTATTTACTTTACATACATTATAACAGTAATAAGGAAGCCATACATGGAAAAAACTACAAACTAAACAAACATTTTTTTTTAGTACATCCAAATCGATACCGTTTTACCTCTTATACTACATGGTACTTCGTGTAAGTGCTTCCTGTAATAAAAGCAATAAACTTTCCATAATAAGTTCAATAACAGATTCAGAAGGAAATGATTACACATCACTCCGAAAGAAAGCATAAAAAGCTTCTTCCTCCATTATTTTTATCCTCCAAAACTAATAAACTCAACTGCAAGACACGGGGTTGCTTCCAAGTACAGAAAAATATCTCTTTCAAAGAACACAATCTTCATTAATAATGCAAATGACACTTTCTTGAAAAGAATGGAATGTTTCTAATAGCTGTTCCTTTTATCTTCATTTCTAATTTCTATTATTAGTTGAATAGAAGAATTAATGTCTAATAATGCTTAAAGTGATAAAAAACATAGCACGAAATATTTAAAATACCTTTTTAATGTAGATTACATATGTTTCGTTCACACTAGCGGTGACATCTTCGGATCTAAATGATAAATACAATATTCTCGCATATTTTTGAAAATGGTAAACATAAACCACGAGATCGCATGTCCAAGGCTAGCAGGTGCTTAAATTGGCCAAACTGGAAAAGGCGAAAATTATTATTTGTTTTTATTTTTATTGATTTTTCAATCTATCGATCAACGCGTGCCAAATTTTAGCTAATTTAAAAGAAGCGGCTTCGTTGCAAATTCTATCTTTTCGCAAATATATTTCTATAGATTCACGGATAATGGATGGGAAATAAGCTCTTGATTGAAAAATTATTTTACTGTTCTTGAAATCAATCTGCAACGGCTCCGGAGCATTATTAGACTTTAATTTAAAGTTAACAAGTGATTGTATTATATTATGAATAGAAGAAGATAAAAATTTCTAATATAAAAAATATAAGCAACAGCTTCAAAAGAAAAAAAAACATTATTAGAAATAAATGCAATTTTAAGTGATTGTATTTACGGACCAGGGTAGTTAAATTAAAAAAGTACTTTTAATTTTATGCTACCCTAATTCCGTTTCACCTAAAAAAAACGGTGAACCAAATTAGATACTGCCATGAACGTGGTGTTTAAGAACAATAAAATTGGTATGCACTGCACGATTTTGTAGAACCTGTAATTACAGAATATCTGCGATGCGGTACTTGACAACGCTCTCCAACGGCAAACTGCAAAGTTATCATTCCTATCCGAAAACCGGTACTGCATACCGGGAAAAATTGAATTACAAAGTTCAAGGGCGTTCTTCATTTAGTACGATAATTAAAAAGGAAACCTTAAATGAAAACAAACTACACAAACATTTTTGATTCACACATATTGAAATCGATAATTAGCATTTAACTTCTTATGCAATATGATATACTTCGTGAAAGTGCTTCTGTCACAGTAGCAATAGCTTCCCATAATAACTTCAATTACAGCTGTACACTGTTAAAAAATTTCGTTTATTGACAGGTTGTCTTCCGTGAATTTTGATCAGAAAGTTTCCGTTTTGTTAGAAAAATGGAATTTCTTCCTATATCTGTTTCTACCCAGCTAGAAAAAATTTGCAAAAAAAGTGCACAAAATCCGAGCGTATTTGGCACCTCTACTTATGCATAAAAACTGCAAACTGAATTGTGCACAAAAAGTGCATAAACTGTATCCCTAAATGTACACTTTTTAGACTTTTAAGATTACAGAGTTTCAAATACGGAATTATTAATGTAAAAATCTATCATCCAACAGGATTGCATTTGATCGCCACACATGCGCTTAAGCTCCTTCGCGTCTGTATCGCTTCATTTATGGAGTACAAAGACGGAACATTCCTCAAAAAACGAAAACATTAAGGCAACTCTGCTGCCAGTCCTTTTTCCGTAAATTGACGGATTTTTTTTTTTTTACAGTATACTGTTAAAAATAATCTGAAATTCACGGGTATTTTTTTCCTGAATTTCACAGAAAAAGTCCCTTTTCATGACAAAAGGACATTTTCAGTTAAAAGCAGAAAATTTCCTCATATAAGAAAGCAGCCAACGGAGATATTCCGTTATCTGCTGCATGTTTTTTTCAATATTTCAAAAACTGACATGTTGCTCCACAGAAAAACTAAAAATTCAATAAATTAAAATTTCAAGTTTATTTAAAACAACAACAAGAAAATAGTGCTTTCGAATTTAAAAAAGCAAAAATTAATTCTTTCCATTCTTTTATTATTATTTGCAATTCATTTTTTAAAGTTATAAAAAAGTATTTGCACTTAAAATATATTCTAAACAAACAGATTAATATATATATAAAAAATAGCTAAATTAAGTGAAAAAAAAATCGATTCTATTTAAAAAAGAAACAAACAAAAATAATGCTTTTGAATTAAACTCATTCCTTTAAAATTATTCGCAATTTATTTTTTAAAGTTATAAAAAACACTCACACTGAAAATATATTCTAAACGAACACATTTAAAAAATACATAATAGTGGATTAAAAATCGATTTTCGCAAAAAAGCAAAAAAAAAAAAATATCGAATTTAATTCAAAATATAATATTTATATTTTACATCTAACAATCAAATTAAGAATATATATAATTCATGTTTTTATCCTCTATCAATACTAAAGTTTTCAACCATCATCTCATTACGAAATATCCCCCCAATTAACTTCAAAATTACCAGTTTTCTAAACCCCAAATTGGTTAAGTCCCAAGCTGCGATTTGAAGAAATCCCCTATCATCGTTTCCTACTCTTACTCTAGCAAGGACCCGCTGGTCTTAAGGTAAAGCACTCGGCTCAAACCACTAACGTCCCCAGTTCGATCCTCAGGACGGACAGAAGATGTTCTTGCATTATATCAAAATTATATCAAATATGAAATACTCCCGTAATAATCAACAGATGGCAGCACAAATAGAGATGACATTTTTTAAAACCGAGTTTATTTATAACGGAAACTTACCTATTCTTCAAACGGAATTTTCCCTTCCTTTATCTTTCAAAACGGAAAATGTACTAACGCACTTTGCGGCCAGTAGTTTTACCGTGAATTGGCGGATGTATTTTTAACAGTGTACAAGGTAATGATTACCCATCACTCCGAAAGATATTATAAAAAAGCTTCTTCCTTCACTATTTTTATTATCCCAGACTAATAAACGCAACTGCAAGTGACGGTCACTTCCGAATACAGGAAAGTTTCGCGTCAAAGAACATAATATTCAGAAATAATGCAGATGACATTTTCCGGGGAAGAATGAAAAGGACTCTAACACAACAAACTTTGGTCTTCTTTAATAATTTCTATTATTAGTAGAATAGAAGAAGATGAAAATTGTTAATGCCAATAAATATATACAACCGACTTGAGAAAAAACAACAAGATTAGAAATAAATACCATTTTAACCCGTCAGCACACGCGCTGGGATAAAATCTACCCCCAGCTCACAACTATTACTTAAAAATGTGCGAAAATCGTTCGTGATCATTCTGAGCTTTAGAGTACCTTTCAAGATGAAAAATATCAAGATGTGGCCAAAAAGAATTTACCTCCGGTTGTGAGATTTTCCATTCTTTTGTTATAAAAATGTCACGTGGGAGGAAATTTACCCCACGCGTGTTATAGCGTAACCCATAATGATAAGAAAATGTTCATGCAAATGTATATGTAAAAAATATAGTGTGCAAATAATAATATAATTTTTCTTTTAAACGTTGACGACTCTTGCACATCCAGTTTCTATATATCAGTTTTATATATTTTTTGTATTTTCATGGCTGAATTTGGATTGTAAAAGCTTTGTATGTAATGATATGCAGAAAAAAAATCTTAAGGCAAGATTTTTTTTTTTTTTTTTTTTTTTTTTTTAATATAAAAGAACCTCTTATTTTAAGTTAAATTATGTTCTTTATTAATTTCCAGTTTATTTCAAAATATAAATTTTTGTTTATAATCAAACCGAGGGGAAAGTGACACAAGAAAACCCATTGGGGTAAAATTTATCCCGCGCGTGTAGTAACGTAATGGAAAGGGGCGCGTGTGCTGACGGGTTAAGTGATATTGCATTTACGCACTAATATAGTTAAATTAAAAAATACTTTTAATTTTATGCTACCTTAATTCAATTTCTCCTCAAAAAAAACCGGTGAACCGAGTTAGATACAGCTATGAACGTGGTGTTTAAGTACAGTAAAATTGGTATGCACTGTACGTTAAAGTAGAGAACCTGTTATTATAGGATCTCTATGGTAAAGTACTCGACAACGCTCTCTAGCGGCAAACTGCAGAGTTATCGTTCCTATCTCAAAAACGGTACGAGATACCAGGAAAAAGAGAATTACAAAGTTGGAGAGCGTTCTCGATTTAATATGAAATGGTGTCTTACCCGAAAAATAACTTCATTAGAAGATGAAAAACATTTTTTTATAATATCAAGAGCTTTATTTTTATTTACCAAATTAAATTAAATAATAGAGTGTAAAAAAGCTTCTGCCTTCATTATTTTTATCACTCCAGGCTAATAAAATCGTCTGTGAGTGACAAGTTTCTAAATTGTTAAATTTTAGCCCTATAAAGAAGACAGTGCTCCTTAATAAATGCAAAGAACGTTTTTCTAGGGAGAATTTAACGTCTTTAATAGCCTGGAATGACAGGCGTATAAAATCTTTAGGGAAGTTTGAGAAATTATTTTTTTTTTCATTTCTTCTTTCTTCATGCCTATTATTTTTACGATATATTCAGACAAAATGTGTTCTTCATTATTTTTATCACTCCAGACTAATAAAATCTTGTGCGAGAGACAGGTTTTCAAATTGTTAAATTTTAGTCCTCTAAAGAAAACAATGTTCATAAATAAATAGAAATACTTTTTTTAGGAAGTATTTAATGATTATATTAGACTGGAATTATAGGCGTACAACTTTTTAGGGAAGTTCGAGAAATTATGCATCTTTCTTTTCGCTTCTTCTTAAATAGATGCCTGTTGTTGTTACGATAAATTAAAACGAAATGTGTTCTTCATTACTTTTATCACACCAAACTAATAAAATCATCTGTGAGAGGCAGGCTTCTAAATTGTTAAATTTTAGTTCTTTAAAGAAGACAATGTTCATTAATAAATGGAAAGACTTCTTTAGGAAGTATTTAATGACTATATTACACTGGAATGATAGGCGTACAACTTTTTAGGGAAGTTCGAGAAATTATGCATCTTTCTTTTCGTTTCTTCTTTCTTGATGCCTGTTATTGTTACGATACATTAAAAAGAAATGTGTTCTTCATTACTTTTATCACACCAAACTAATAAAATCATCTGTGAGAGGCAGGCTTCTAAATTGTTAAATTTTAGTTCTTTAAAGAAGACAATGTTCATTAATAAATGGAAAGACTTCTTTAGGAAGTATTTAATGACTATATTACACTGGAATGATAGGCGTACAACTTTTTAGGGAAGTTCGAGAAATTATGCATCTTTCTTTTCGTTTCTTCTTTCTTGATGCCTGTTATTGTTACGATACATTAAAAAGAAATGTGTTCTTCATTACTTTTATCACACCAAACTAATAAAATCACCTCCTGTGAGAGGCAGGTTTCTAAATTGTTAAATTTTAGACCTCTAAAAAATACAATGTTCATTAATAAATGGAAAGACTTCTTTAGGAAGTATTTAATGACTATATTAGACTGGAATGATAGGCGTACAACTTTTTAGGGAAGTTCGAGAAATTATGCATCTTTCTTTTCGTTTCTTCTTTCTTGATGCCTGTTATTGTTACGATACATTAAAAAGAAATGTGTTCTTCATTACTTTTATCACACCAAACTAATAAAATCATCTGTCAGAGGCAGGTTTCTAAATTGTTAAATTTTAGTCTTCTAAAGAAGACAATGTTCATTAATAAATGGAAAGGACGTTTTTCTTAGGAATACTTTAACAACTCTATTAGCCTGGAATGGCAGGCGTTTAATAGTTTTAGGAAAGGTTGAGAAATTATGCATATTTTTAATTTCTTCTTTCTATATGGCTGTTATTGTTATGATATATTAAGACGACATGTGTTGGATGACAATAAACATAAATATTTTACTACAAAAAATCAAGATTAAAACCATACGGCCTATTTAGCTAAATTTATTTATGCGCTAATGTGATTAAATTAAAATTTTAAATTATCTGTATGCTGAAAGCTTCATACTTAATACATTTTCTCCGTACGAACATGATACTTCCCTTCCTTGTTTACAGTGAATATCTCATATATTTACATCCATCTTATAATCTTGCATGCGAGTTATATATAGTAAAGCGTCTTAATAACGGATACGTCGGGAAAGCATGATGTGTCCACTATTCAGAGGTAGAAACTAGAAACATACAAACAAATAGAAGAAAGTGCCCGCTAAATAGATGAATCCCCTAATCTGAAATGTCCGCTATGGAGGTTTTACTGTACTTGTACACATCCTTTTTAACACTTTCCAACCCAGTTGAAAACTGTTTATGACTTCGGTTTGTCTGGCCGTCTGTCCATGCTCTAACTCCCGTAAATATGCTCGGATTGCCTTGCAATTTTTATATGTTATTGTCGTTATCTATAGCATGTTCCCTATTTCAACGGAAGTGTGTAGCTCTTATAGTTTTTTTACAGGGACACTCAAAAGACATTACAGTCTATAGGGAAAAATAATTTGCGGTTTATTATAATGATGTTACACAATTTCAAACACATTGTAATTGATATATATCACGAAGGTGCATTACAAGAAGCTTAATATGGAATAGGGTGTGAATAGCACTTATCGTTACTTTACAGGGGCAGTCAAAAGAATTCTGTTACATTACGCCTATGGAGAAAAATCGTTTGCGGTTTAATTACATAATGTTTCACTATTTTAAACGCATTGAAATTTATATATATCACTAAGGTGCATTACAAGAGGCTTACTACAGAATAGTGTGTGTATAGCAGTCATCCTTCATTTACAGGGACACACAAAAGAATTCTCTACTGTCTGTTAACAATAATTTCTGGAAGTGCGTTTTAAGTTGCTGAACGCGATTTTAAATTTAACTCACTTTTTGTCTATTACTTGGTGTGTATAAATTCTGTAGATCCTATACAGGGCAGCACAAAAGTTCGCGAACTCATTTCCGTTTATTGACAGAAACTCCAGAAGGAGAATTTTAAACTGTGCTATGCGTTTCCTAACTAAAATAAAATTTAGCATCTTATGTAGTATATATACAAATCTATAAATCATATACAGGGCTGAATAAAAGTATTCGGAATTTTTCCGAATACTGTATATGTTGGAAATTCCTGAAATTACGTTTCTTAAATTAGTTATGCGTTTTCCAAATTGTTTACTTAGATGTTATCTTTCAACTTATTAAACGGTAATGATTTGTAAAATTATTTTGGAAGCGTTGGAAAGTGTTACATAATCAATGCGTGACGTATGATTTTTCGTTCTTGTTTATTTAAAATAACACGGATTTACTTTACCTTTAAATATTATAACATTAATTTTTAAAGACACCATGCATAAAAATAAACGCTACTTTTCTGTTAGCCGAGAACAAATCGATTAAAAATATTTTTTTTTATTTTTTCCGAATGTGTAAAACAGAAACAATGCTTTATTTTGTAATAAAATGTTTTCATTTATGACACTATTTCTTACTTATTTTTTAATTTGTTTTGGTATTTTAAATAAAACGAGTTAAAGATTTATATTTTTAAATGAAATGAATGCAACACGAATGATGGAGATGAGAACAATATTTGTCGATTTTACAGGTGCGCCAAGATCACAAAAAAGAGACAAACAAACTACTGAATTGCTTTTATCAAAAACCTTCAAATCAATAATTTGTGATTCATTTGATATGTGTTGCCTCATTGGTTATCTAATACCAGACATAACTTCCTGTAACAATTTCAATAAAAGCCTTACACGATAAAAAGTGCCTATTACTCCAAAAACAAAAGTATTTAAAAAAAAAAAGGCTACTTCCTTCAATTTCTATCATCTTTCAACTCTAAAAGCATCTGTGAGAGACGGAGTCGCTTCCCAACAAAGGAAAGTTTCATCTTCGCAGAAGACAATCTTCATTAATAATGCAAAGGACACCTTTCAAGTCAGAATTTATCGATTATATTCGTCTTAAATTTTAGACGCCTAATTAACCTTTAAAGAAATATGAATACATTTATTTTCTCTTTTTCTTGTTTTTCTGTTATCGCTAAGGGTGGTTTCTGGAAATTTAAATAACAGACTGGGAAAAGGTAAGAATAAAAAAAACTTGCGTTGTTAGCAGATTTTATTTATATGCTACTGAGGTTAATATTGAAAAATACATTTTAACACTTTCCAACTCAGTTGAAATGAAATGCGTACCATTAGTGGCATAGCCAGGGAGGGGGTCCAAATGCTTTAGATACCAGTAATATTGTAAAGTTTTCTTCTCCTTAATTATCGCAGAAAGTTCTCCAATTCTATAAGGCAACGAAAACTTTACAATATTAGTGGTATCCAGAGCATCTTGACCACCATCCTGGGTACGCCACTGTGTACCATTTATAGACCGTATAACCGGGCATTCAAAACATTACACTCAATCCATTACATTATGTTCTATTGAGAAAATTTGTTTGCCACTTTGGGAACCACTGGATTAGAGATTCTATTAATATGGAGTGAGAGACACTTAGAATTTCAAGTAAAAATTCATACTTTAAAATTTATTTTAAGAAAATATGCCTATTTTTTGTTTTAATTTTTCTTCTTTCTTGATATCTGTTATATTTGGAAACCAAGCGAACGAAAATTGTTTGATATCAATAAATATAAATACTGGACATAAATTGAAATAAAAAGGTAAGATTACGAAAAAAACTTCCTTTTTATAGTTTTTATCTATGCGCCAAGAATGCTTAACATACATAAATACTTTCTAATTTTTATATTATTTTCATGCGGAACGTTCTATACTTTTTACTTCCTTTACTTTCTTACATGCTTATGTACATGCATACATATATACATCTCACATCCATTCATCCATGTTATACACTTGTAAACATCCATTTAAAAGATGTATTTACTTTTCATATAATATAACAATAACTAATAAGGAAACCTTAGATGAAAATAAACTACACAAATATTTTTTCTCACACATTGAAATCGATAATTAGCATTTAACCTCTTGTGCAATATGATACTATCTCTAAGTGCTTCCTGTCACAGTAGCAATAGCTTCCCAAAATAAGTTCAATAACAGCTGTACAAGGTAATGATTACCCATCACTCCGGAAAATATTATAAAAAAGCTTCTTCCTCCATTATTTTTATTTACTCAGACTAATAAACGCAACTGCCAGTGACGGAGTCGTTTCTGAATACAGGAAAGTTTCCTGTCAAAGAACATAATAGTCATAAATAATGCAGATGGCATTTTCTTGGGAATAATGCAAAGGACTCTAAGACATGTTCCTTTTATCTTCTTTACTAATTTCTATTATTAGTAGAATAGAAGAAGATGAACATTTTTAATGTCAATAAATATAAACAACCGACTAAAAACAAAAACATTATTAAAAATAAAGGCTATTTTAAGTGATTGTATTTACTCACTAGGATGGTTAAATTGAAAAAAAAAACTTTTAATTTTATACTGCAGTAATTCCGTTTCGCCTAAAAAAACCGTTGAACCGAGTTACATACAGCCATGAACGTGGTGTTTAAGTACACTAAAATTGGTATGCACTGCACGATGGGGTAGAGAACCTCTTGTTTTAGGATCTTTACAATGAGGTACCTGAAACGCTCTCTAGCGGTAAACTACAGAGTTATCGTTCCTATCTCCAAAACGACGCATGATACCGGGAAAAAGTCAATTACAAAGTTGAAGAGCGTTCTCTATTTAGTAGGAAATGGCGTCTTTCAGGAAAAAGCAACTTCATTAGAAGGTCTGAAAAACATTTTTTAATAATATCAAGACTTTTTCTTATTTACCAAATTAAATTAAATAACAGAGTGCAAAAAAGCTTCTGCCTTCATTATTTTTAACACTCCAGACTAATAAAATTGTCTGCGAGATACTGGTTTCCAAATTGTTAAATTTTAGCCATCTAAAGAAGACAATGTTCTGTAATAAATGCAAAGGACGTTTTTCTAGCGAGAATTTAACGACTTTATTAGCCTGGAATGCCAGGCGTATAAAATTGTTAGCTAAACTTAAAAAAATGTGCATATTTCTTTTCGTTTTCTCTTTCTTGATGCCTGTTATTGTTGGGATATATTAAGACGAAATGTATTTCGTATATATACATAAATATCGAACTTGAAAACAAAATATATTAAAAATGAAAATATCAAAATTAGAAATGAAGCTGCCTTTTTAGCAAATGTTATTTATGCGCTAGCATGGTTAAGAGAGACTACAAAAAAGCATTTTAATTTTTTAATTACCTTTACGTTGAAAGAACAATACTTAACTCAATATCTCCGCTACATACATAACTTCATTATTTATATGTTTAGATAGATGCATCTCACATACTTACACTCATCTTATATAGCTTTACATGCATGTTATATACTGTACAATCTCGGTAGCACATGATTTGTCCACTATTCAGAAGTAAAAACATACAAATATAGACTGTTAAAAATAATCTGAAATTCACGGGTATTTTTTTCCTGAATTTCACAGAAAAAGTCCCTTTTCACGACAAAAGGGCATTTTCCGTTAAAAACAGAAAATTTCCTCATATTTCCTGAAAATAACGGAATGGAAGGAGAAGAAAGTGGCCAACGGAGATATTCCGTTATCTGCTGCATATTTATTTCGAATGTTTAAAAAAAAGACATGTTGCAGCACAGATAAACTAAAAATTTAATAAATTAAAAATTAGAGTTTATTTAAAAGAACAAAATAGTTCTTTCGAATTTAAAAAGCAACAATTAATTTTCCCATGCTTTTAAAATTATTAGCAATTTATTTTTTTAAGTTACAAAAAAAAAATATTCACACTTAAAATATATTCTAAACAAATAGCTTAGTATATATATATATATAATAGTTAAATTAAGTGAAAAAAAATCGATTTTACGCAAAAAAGCAACAAACAAAAATAATGCTTTCGAAAAAAAAAATAACAAATAACTTTCTCATTCCTTTGAAATTATTCGTAATTTGCTTTTTAAAGTTATAAAAGACACTCTCAATGAAAATATAGTCTAACAGAACAGAACACATTTTAAACATATATAATAGTTGAAAAAAAATCGATTTTCTCAAACAGCAAACATACTTTATCGAATTTAATTCAAAATATAATATTCATATTTTCTATCTAACAATCAAATTAAGAATTAATATAATTCATGTTTCAATCCTCTATTAATACTAAATTTTTCAGTCGTAATCTTATAAAAAAATATCCCCCCACTTAATTTCAAAGTTACCAGGTTTCTAAACCCCAGATTGTTTAAGTTCCAAGCAGCGATTTCAAGAAATCCCCCTAGCATCCTTTCAAACTCTTATTCTAGCAAGGGCCCGCTGGTCTAGCGGTAAAACACTCGGCTCAAGGCGCTATCATCCCTAGTTCGAACCCCAAGGGCAGCCAGAAATTCTGTACCAGCGAGTATTTAATAATAATAAAATACCAAATATTAAATACTCCCGTTATAGTCAACAGATGGCAGCACAAACAGATCGGTAATTTTTTTTTTAAACCGAGGTCATTCATAACAGAAAGTTACCATTTCTTCAATCTTTCAAAACGGAAAATCTACTAACGGAACGGAAAAAGTCCGGCAACTTCGCTGCCAGTACTTTTACCGTGAATTAACTGATTTATTTTTAACAGTATATATAGCAGTATTTTAACAGTATATAACAACTATATATAGTTGTTGGATATTGAGAAAATATCCGCTAAACAGAGGTGTCCACATGTCCACAATTCCTTTATGGAAGTTTTACTGTAATTAAATCCATTTGCTTTTAATTTAAAATAACACGTATTTACTTTTCATATATTGTAACAATAATTCTTAAATAAATCATGCATAAAAACAAACTACTGAATTTCTTTTTTCAAAAATCTTCAAATCGATAACTAGCGATTATTTGATTTGTGTTACCTTGTAGCTTCTGTAAAGGCAGCCATAACTTCTTCTAATAATTTCAATAAATGTCTTATACGATAATAGTTACCTATTACTGTAAAAGAAAGCATAAAAATATTTTTCTTCATTCATAATTTTTATCGTCCTTCACCAATAAAAGCATCTGCGAGAGACGGAACCGCTTACGAATGAAAGGGAAGTTTCATTTTCAAAGAAGACAATCTTCATTAATAATGCAAAGGACACCTTTCACGTCAGAAATTAACGATTTTATTCGTCTTAAATGTTAGATAGCTATTAATAGACTTTAAAGAAATATGAATAACTTTCTTGTTTTTCTTGTTATCACTGAGGATGGCGTCAGAAAATTTAAATAAAAGACTTGAAAAATATGAGAATAAAAAACCTGCGTTTTTAGCAGATTTTATTTATATGCTACTAACGTTGAAATTGAATTTTATTTTTAATTTTTAAATTCTCTTTAGGCTTAATTCAACATCTGCGTTCTTAAATGCGTCCGTTGTTTACTTAAGTACCTCGTATTATGTATGTTAGCCTTCGCAAATCTCGCCCATAATATCCCCCACACCAAATATTTTTCACGTGTGTAATTCAGAAACAATACTTTAAAGATGAAATAAAGTGTTTGGTTTATGGAATTTTCTGTTATTGCCTTCAAATTTTAAATGAAATGACTCAAAGGTATGTATTTTAAATGTACATAATATATTTACTTTAAATGAAAGTTTTGTATTCTAATTATATTTATATGATTATATGGTTATGGTTATGTGAATTGTTTATATAGTAAGTAAAATTAATGGAATACGAATGATTGCGATGGGAATAATATTTGGCGATTTATCAGCTGCACGCGGCTAACATAAAAGTACTAATTGCTTACATGCTTGCATGTAGCATACTTGCCTCATACTTACCTGTACTTATCTTGTATACTTACATATGTGTCGTTTAGTTACAAAACCGGCCAACTCCTCAAAATTTGAAAATGTGTTTTTCAGCTTTTTAAGTTCTAAGTAAGCGTTTCCACCATATGGAAACAATAAACAAGTCCAAGCTGGCCAAACCCCTGTGTTATAAGAGCCAGTTACGGAGTTATACGGAGCCACTTACGAATAAGGGAAAGTTTCATTTTCAAAGAAGGCAATCTTCATTAATAATGCAAAGGACACCTTTCACGTCAGAAATTAAACGATTTTATTCGTCTTAAATGTTAGATAACTATTAATAGACTTTAAAGAAATATGAATAAGTTTCTTGTTTTTCGTGTTATTACTGAGGATGACGTCAGAAAATTTAAATAAAAGACTTGAAAAAGGTAAGCATAAAAAACCTGCGTTTTTAGCAGATTTTATTTATATGCTACTGACGTTGAAATTAAATTTTACTTTCAATTTTTAAAGTCTCTTTATGATTAATACAACATCCCCATTATTTACTTAAGTACTTCGTACTTATATGTTAGCCCGGCTCAAATCTGGTATTTAAAGATAAAGTAAAGTTTTTTTTTTTTTTTTTTTTTTTTTTTTTTTTTTTTTTTTTTGTATTTTAAATTGATTCACTCAAATGTATGTATTTTAAATGTATACAATATATTTCTTTTAAATGAAAGTTTTGTATTTTAATTAAAATGAGTAAAATGTATATATATAAAGTAAAATTAATGTAATACGACTGATTGCGATGGGAATAACATTTGGCGATTTATCAGCTGCGCCCGACTAACATAAAAGAACTAATTGCTTACATGCTTGCATTTAGCATACTTATCTTGTACTTACCTATAACTTATCTTGTATACTTACATATATATTTTTTTATTAATAATTATATTTATTGGATTTTCTAAGCTACATTAAGTATCAACCCCTTCGCGACGAGGTCCTTTACGAAATTTTTAATCTTTTACCACCGGTTTTTTAAAACAGAAATTTTCGCCTAATTGAATCGCAGAAATGCTACCATTAAATAAGGCAAAGCTTATACTAAAATATAACTGGTGGGAATAATCGAGGATTCTGAGCATCTTTATGCGTCACGTATACGTGTCGCTCGTCCCCAAGGGGTTAAACTAATGTGTATAGAAACAAACTACTCAAACAATTATTTTCAAAAACATTCAGATCGATATGTAGCACCTTATCGCTTTCGCTACTGAATACCTCCTGTAAGTGCTTCCTATAATAACTTTAATAACAGCTTTACAAGGGTTAGAACGGGTAATCAAAGGTCATCAAAGCTAACCGAAAGAAAGCATAACAATGTTTTTTTTTTTTTTTTTTTTTCGCTCATTATTTTTATCAAGAATTATTTCTTTACTACATATATATATATTTTTTTTTATTTAGAAAAACATTTTTTTATACTTTTTATGTATTGTTAAATAATTAATTATTAATAAATCCATAAACCAACGCAAAAGCAAGCAAACTCAAGCAATCGTTTTCAAACACATTAAATCAATAATCAGTTCTTTATCTCTTACGTTACCTGAATCCTGGCGTAAGTAATTTCTGTAATAACTTCAATAAAAGCCTTAAACGATGATAGATATCTATTACTGCAAAAGAAAAGATAAATAATTAACCTTCTTCATTCATAATTTCTGTTAACCTTCACCTATAAAAGCATCTGCAAGAGACAGAGTTGCTTCCGAACAAAGAAAAGTTTCATTTTCGCAGAAGTTTCATTTTCTACATTAATAATGCAAAGGACACCTTTCAAGTCAAAATTTAACGATTCTATTCATCTTAAATGTTAGACGCCTAATAATAGTCTTTAAAGAAAATGCGAATAAATTTCTTTTCTCTTCTTTTTGTTTTTTCTGTTATCGCTGAAAATGGCGTTAAAAAAATTAAATAGCAGATTTCAAAAAGGTAAGAATTAGAAATATGCTTTTTTAAATGATTTTATTTACAAGGGAAAGTCATTAAGTGAGTCACAAAAGATAAATAAATAATAACTTACAATGATATTCACTTCAAAACTATTTTTATTTCTCAACGTATTCTCCACCTATATTTATGCACTTATATCACCGTTTTATCAGCGCCCCAACTTCAGCTGCATAGCATTCTTTGGGTTGCTGTCTCAGCCACATTAGGACTTCAGGTTGAACCTTTTCATCCTCTATGAACATCATCTTGCAACTTCTTTAACATCCACCATACGGCTTTGACTTAGCCCCAAGTGATTTCCATCTGTTTAGTCCCCTAAAAAACCATCTTGGAAGCAAGATGATGTTCACAGAGGATGGAAAAGTTCAACTTGAAGTCCTAATGTGGCTGAGACAGCAACCCAAAGAATGCTATGCAGCTGGTGTTGGGGCACGTATAAAACGATGATGTAAGTGCATAAATATGGTTGGAGAATAGGTTGAGAAATAAAAATAGTTTTGAATTGAATATCATAGTAAGTTATTATTTAATTATCTTTTGTAACTTACTTAATGACTTTTCCTCGTATATGCTACCGAGGTTAAGATTGAAATATACATTTTAATACTTTCCAACCTAGTTGAAATCTAGTGTGTAGCATTTGTAGTTCGCTTACAGGAGCACTCAAAAGCATTCTGTTACATTATGGTCTACGGAGAAAAATCCTTTACAGTGTATTTTAATGATGTTTCAGTATTTCAGGCTTATGAAAATTTGTATCGAGGATGCCTGCTATAAAAAATATGTGTGCAAAACATTTATCATTCATTTACAGGAACACACAAGATAATTCTGTTACACAGAATTGTCCCTCAGCAATAATTGCTAGAAATACGTATTCAATTGTTGTATGCAATTTCAAAGTTAACTAATTTTTGCATATTACTTGGTTTGTATATATTTTGCAGATCCTATACAGGGCTGCACAAAAGAATTCGAGTGCATTCTGTTTTCTCTCAGAAATTTCTAAAGGAGACATTTAATCTGTGTTATGCGTCTCCTAACTGAATTAGATTATTGCATACTATGATAGTATATATACAAATCTATAGATCACATACAGAGCTTAACAAACAAATAGGGATATTTTTCTACCATAGGGAGTCTTTTGCTACATCAAGATACATTTCTGTGTTTTATTGTTCTTTTTAACATTTTCCAACATAGTTGAAAATTGTTTATGAATTCGGCTTTTCTGTCTATCTGTCTGAGGTCTGTCTGTCTGTCCGTGCCCTAACTCACGTAAATATATCCGGAAAGTCATGCAATTGATATATGTTATTTAGGTTTACTATAGGATGTTCGTTATTGAAAATGAAGTGTGTAGCACTTATACTTCTTTTTACAGGGGCACTCAAAAGAATGCCGTTATATTAAGGTCTACGGGAGAAAATCCTTTGCAGTGCATTTTAATGATGTGACACTGTTTCAAATATATTGAAATTGATATACGTCACTGAAATACAGTAAAAGATTCTTACTATCAAGCATGGTACGTCTAGCACTTATACCTTTTTTACAGGGGCACTCAAAAGAAAGTCGTTACATTTTGAACGTGAAATACAGGGTATTTCTAAATGAATATCGGGGTTTTAACGCTTTGTAGTATGTATTATAAAAAACTTAAAATTAAACTTAATACATAAAATGAAAGAGCAACTCAAACAGTTTTGCCTACAAGCTTACAAGTGTTCAATGTGAACACCTTTCGTCACACGGCACTCATAAAGTCGATAGCTCAGTTCTTCCCAAACGCCACTCTAAGCTCAGCCGATCTGACGCCATGTGATTTCTACCTGTTGGGGTTCATAAAGGAGCAAGTGTATGTGCCTCCACTACCAGCTGACCTACCCAACCTAAGAAACAGGATTGAGGCAGCTGTTGCAACAATTACCCCACAAACACTAATTTACGTTTGGGAAGAACTGAGCTATCGACTTCATGTGTGCTGTGTGACGAAAGGTGTTCACATTGAACACTTGTAAGCTTGTAGGTAAAACTGTTTGAGTTGCTCTTTCAGTTTATGTATTAATTATAATTTTAAGTTGTATGTAATAAATACTACCAAGCGTTAAAAACCCGATATTCATTTAGAAACACCCTGTATATTTAGTATACCAAGAAAGGTTTGTAGAATATAAATCAAATCCTATACAGGGCCATCCAAAGAGCAGGATACATGGCTGTATGACAATTTCAAGAAGTGTAATTTCAGCTTGTATTTGTTGAATTAAACTACAGCTTAATATGTGGCGTCTATAAAAAGCTTAATGTAATATACAGGGCTGTACAAAATAATTCAAGTATGTTTCCGTCTATTGGTAAAAACTGCGGATTATGAATTTCCAACTGTGTTATGTGTTTTATTACTAAACGAAATTGTAGCATACCATAGAGTGTATACAAATAGTATGTAAATTATATACAGGGCTGTAGAAAAGAATTAGAGTACTTTTCCGGATGTGGACGGCAATTGCTGAAATCTGGTTTTCAAATGTATTTTGTGATTTTCTGATATGTTTACTGAGATAGCTTATTTACCTTATTAAACAGCGATGGTTGTTAAAGTATTCTATTAGTGTTGGAAAGTGTTTCATAATCTATGCTTGGTGAATGATTTTTCTTTCTTGTTTTTCTCAGCAGTATGGTCCCTTTATTGAAAATTCGAATAAAACCCACCAACTCTTTCACAAATAAACCATTTAAAAAAAATTATCCATTTTTAATTCAAGAATTTTCAGCTCGTGTCACATAAAATAGTCTGAACGATCTGATTGTACACTTTGAACTATTTTTAAAAACTTATTGAATTCATCTATATTTTATCAGATTTTTTGCATATAAAGTATGCAAAAGCCATTTCTTTTCTTCCAAATTATGCGTAAAACTCTTTAAAATACGTGACATCTTATTGTCAAAACGTGCACATGCCTACTCTACAAATATTTTGTATAGTTACATGCATAGAATTCTCTACGGAACAAGAATAAGGGCAGTGAACGAAAACAAATTTTTGTTTGAGGTACACGGCTTCAAACACAAACGTCTCCTGTCATTTGACCATGATAAAGGGAAAAGAAATAGTTTCGAATTTGTATACGGTTTTCTAGGATGCACATTTCTTTTCTTTTCTTTGTCTATTGAATAAAAACTAACTTTGTTGAATTTTTACTTCTCTAAGAATGATTGTTGAAAAAAATATTATACTGACTTGTCCAAGAACTGTTGAAAAGAAACAATTCCATTACATGAAAAATAAAAAATTCGCGTATTCATGTTCATATTATTTTATCCCAAAAAGTATTATATTATTTCAAAAGGGGACAAGAGCGCGAATAAAGTTGATTTTTGAGTTTTTAATTAAAATAAAACGGAAATGGAATATTTAAGAAAAAACGTGTGATTTGAGATGTATATGATGTGAAATCACATAATCTCACGCAATCACAAAAACATCACATATCGGATACTAGCAATTATCAAGTAACATTTTATATGATCAATAAATATGTTCAACAGAAAAATATGTTAGGCTCAGAAGAAACGATTAACAGAGCAAAATGGAAGTCTTGCACACTGAGAAAAATGACACTTTCAATTCTGAGTAAATCGAAGTTTTCATTTTGTTATGAAACTTTTTGTTTCAAATAGGACGACCCGATGCTTTCAATTCTGAAATACCAGAAATTCTTAGAATATTGAAACATAGACATACTCAAAACTGAGCACGTAGAGGTCAGTTCATACTCATTTTTTAAACATGGCCATACTCGAAAATGATTGGAATCAGTTCAAACCCATTTTTAAAATATGGAAATACTCAAAAATGAGCACATAGAAGTCAGTTCATACTCATATTTGAAACATGGACCTACTCAAATATGAGCACATTTATTCTTGAGTGTGTGCATGTTTTCAGAAATGAGTATGTACATGTTTCAAACTTGAGTCATTTTGATTCGGAGCCATTTTGACTCTGTGACGTACTCAGATTTGAGTATTTTTTGCTCAATTTTGAAAATATCGTTTTTAGAGTGAAGTATGCGAAAGAAATTTCTTTTCATCCAAATTATGCGTAAAATTCTTTAAAATACGTGACATCATATTGTCAAAACGTGCACGCGCCTAATCTACAATAATTTCTATAGTTACATGCATAGAATTCTCTACCGAACAAGAATAAGGACAACGAACGAAAAAGAATTTTTGTTTGACGTGCACGACTTCAAACACAAGCGTCCCCCGTCATTTAACCATGATAAAAGGAAAAGAAATAGTTTCAAATTTGTATTCGGTTTTCTAGGATGAACATTTTCTTTCTTTTCTTTGTCTATTGAATAAAAACTTACTTTTTTGAATTTTTAGTTCCTCTAAGAATGATTTTTGAAAAAAATATTATATTGACTTGTCCAAGAACTGTAGAAAATAAACAACTCCATTACATAAAAAATAAAAAAATCTCATATGATCGCATTCATATTATTTTATAACAAAAAAAAAAATATTAAATTATTGCAAAAAGGGACAAGAAGGCGGATAAAATTGATTTTTGAGTTTTTAATTAAAATAAAACGGAAATGGAATAATTACGAAAAAACGTGTGATTTGAGATGTATGTGATGTGAAATCACAAATATCTCATACAATCACATATCGGATACTAGAAATTGTCAAGTAATGTGTTATATGATCAATAAATATATTCAACAGAAAAATATGCTAGGCACAAAAGGAACAATTAACAGAGAAAGATGAAAAATGTATTTCTACAAATCAAAAATAAAGAAATCAAAAAAGAAATAATAGTCTTAAATAATGACAACCTTCCTAATTCATGATTAAACTTCAGTCAGTTTTCGTTATTTTAAAACTTTTCTGGCCTTTAAACATTTTGAGTTAAAATCTCAAAAACATGTTTTCTAGAAAAAAAATCAAATTCAAGTTCTACTTGATATATTTCTGATTGGGAACTGAATAAATTATTATTTCAATCTATCGGAAGCATACCTTCTTGGACAAGTGACCGTTATATGTTTGTCTTAATCACAGAAACGAAACACTGGAAGAAATAAGCGTGGTTACATTCCATCTTCTAATGCGGCAAACTTTCATAAGTTTATTTCTTTTAGGATAGTTCCAATTTCTAAATTCAGTTCTCCACCTAAGATCTGAAAATTAAGTTTGAGACAGATTATAATTTTGATTTTAAAATTAAAAAAAGTATACTAAAAATAATAAATCGAACTTTCTTACATCCATTCAAGTATTTTCAACTTTTGTATTTATCATTTGTCAAAATTCTTAAAAGTTTCTGTTTTGGCTTTTTTCCGATATTAAAAATAAATTATCAACATAAAATAGCACAAAGAAAAATATATAAAATAACAAACAGCTGTTTCGGAACCCCTAAAACTCCATCATCAGTGCTAAATTAAAAAAATTAATCTTTTAAAAGGTATAATATTTTTTAATTTAGCACTGGTGATGGAGCTTTAGGTGCTCTGAAACAGCTGTTTGCTATTTTATATATTTTTATTTGTGAAATTTTACGTTGATAATATATTTTTAATATAACGGCACAAAGTTCAATCCACCTATTTTAAAAATTTTGTTCGATACTTTGAATTTTTAAATACGAATCCATGATCCATGCATTACTATATTATATTTATCAGTTCTTTCTTGGATGTTAAGAAAAGGTTTCTTTAATTATTTTAACATTTCCTAATATGTTTCTAAATGATTCACTAACTTTAAAGAATTTTTATGAAATACGAATTCTGCTTTGTTTGGACAAATTTTTTGGGGTTGAGCAAATTAACTTACGAAGCTTACTGTATTTATAAACATACTTCTTCCTTAGTGAATGATATGACCAGCACCCCTTTTTTCTCGCACATGTGGAGGAATCCTGCGCAGTGACTCCTTTTTTCAGTCGTTCAGGTTACTTACGTAATTTCTTTAAGATATATAAACTCTTGCTTTGGCCTTTTCAATCAACCCAATACTCGGAGTTATAATCGAGGGGATATTTAAACCCATTTTAATCTCTTTTTTTTTTTCGGACTGAGGAAAGTGATTCAAGAATCCCGAAACGGCCGTATATGATTTTTGTGCCATTTTTGTTCGTATTTGTGCGTTAAAACATTGTTAAAGGTTTTTGTTAAGGAATTACATTAACTTCGTTCAGATTCTGAGATTCAAAACAGTCTTGGGCTATTTTTTTCCATCTTCCGTAATAACATGCATAGAAAATACGGAGTTGCGCTTTCATGTTGTGGAAAGAAATTGTCAGAGATTTCTCCTTAATATATTTTAAAAACGTATATTTTTAAAATATCTTTTTCTAAATAATTAATAGAAAATTTATAAGTGCGAAAGCCTATTTATTTAGATAATTTCCTTTTTAAGAGTACGGACACATATCGAGAGCACAGAACTACAAACTCAATTACACTGAATACTTTAAAGTAAAATTACTGTTTGTCAGAACTTTTTCCACAATAACTTTTTAACAAGTTAACGAATTTGTATGTTTCTTTTAGGAAAATCTCTAAAAACTATGCCTGAGAAAAAATTAAAAAAAAACTTTATTTTTCATTTATAACAAAAAAATATTATAAATGTTTGCGAATTTGAATTTTTTTACTGTAATTTTGTAATTTTTTTCCAAATTTCTTTTAGTTTCAGATATCGAGATAAAACGCATTAAGCTGTATACAGAATAGACGGCAACTTAAAAAGGTGTAACCTGGATTTAAAAATATAGTTTTGTAATGTTAATTTTCTCGCACAATATTAAATCATCTTTTATTGTTTTTTTTTCACAATTTAACATATATTTTTCATTTCTATAAAACATAAATAAATAAATGCAAAAAATAAGGTGATAGTCTAAATTAATCACAAACTTTCTAATTCTTGATCAAACTTTAGTAACTTTTATTGTCCTTCTTAATATAAGTTAAAATTTTAAAAAACATGTTTTCCAGAAAAATCAAATTGAAGTTCAACTTGCTATACTTCTGATTGGAAATTGAATAAATTATGATTTCCATTTATCGAGAGCATACAATCTTGGAAAAAGCGACCATTATATGTTTGTCTTAATCATCAGAACCCAAACACTGCAGGAAAGAAAAGTGATTACTTTCCATCTTGTAACGGGAGCAACTTTCATAACTTTATTTCTTTTAGGACAGTTTCAATTCTTTAAGCTTGGTTCTCAACGTAAGTTCTGAAAATAAAGTTTGAAACAGATTATAATTTCGATTTTAAAATAATAAATTATTAAGAATGATACATCGAATTTATTTATTCAAGTATATTTCTGGCATTAGTCCAATTTCTTAGAAGATTCTGTTTTGCCTTTTGTCCAAAACTTTGAATTTGTAAATACAAATTCATGCATTTCTGCGCTGGGATTATCAGCTCTTTCTTAAAAGTTAAGAAAATGTTTCTTTATTTAATATATCCCAATATTTCTGTTAAAAGGATTCACTAATTTTAAAGAATTTTTATGCATACTAATTCAGCTTTGTTTGGACAAATTTTTGCGCTTGAACAAATTATCTTCGTTCTGATTTTGAGATTCAAAATAGTCTTGTGCTTAATTCTTTTATCTTCGGTAATAACATGCATAGAAAATACGGAGTTATTCTTTCATGTTCTGGAAGAAAATTGTCACAAATATTCGCTTTAATATATTTTTAAAAAATATTAATTTTTTCTAATTAGAATGTGGTTTTAATTAAAGATGCATTACTCAGACTAATCTGGGGCTCAAAACCAAGAGCCCGTTTTGGTTGACGGATTTCGTTTGAGCAAATTATTTTCGTTCTGAATTTGAAATTCAAAACAGTATTGTGCTTAAAATTATTTTTTTTTTCATCTTTGGTAATAACATGCATAGAAAATATGGAGTTACTCTTTCATATTCTGGAAGAAAATTGTCACAAATATTCCTTTAATATATTTTTTAAAAGTATTATTTTTTTTCTAAATACAATGTGGTTTTAATTAAGGATGCATTGCTCAGACTAATCCGAAGCTCAAAATCTGGAGCCCGTTTTGGTTGACGAATTTCGTTTGAGCAAATTATTTTCGTTCTGATTTTAAAATTCAAAACAGTCTTGTGCTTAAAATTATTTTTAATTTTTTTCTTTCATCTTCGGTAATAACATGCATTGAAAATAAGGAGTTACTCTTTCATGTTCTGGAAGAAAATTGTTACAAATATTGCTTTAATATATTTTTTAAAAGTATTAATTTTTTCCAAATACAATGTGGTTTTAATTACGGATGCACTGCTAAGACTAACCTGGAGCTCAAAATCTGGAGCTCGTTTTGGTTGACGGATTTCTTTTGAGCAAATTATTTTCGTTCTGATTTTAAAATTCAAAACAGTCTTCTGCTAAAAATTATTTATAATTTTTTTCTTTCATATTCGGTAATAACATTCATAGAAAATACGGAGTTACTATTTCATATTCTGGAAGAAAATTGACACAAATATTGCTTTAATATCTTTTTTAAAAATATTATTTTTTTCTAAATACAATGTGGTTTTAATTAAATATACATTGCTCAGATTAATCTGGAGCTCAAAATCTGGAGCCCGTTCCGGTTGACGTATTTCGTTGGAGCTTGGTATATACGTTATACGGACCATGGGAAAGAGAAATATTTTTCAAAAGTTCAAATTTTGACTACCAGGTGAAAAAAAAGGCGCAATAGAAAATTTGTAAGTACGAAAGCCTATTTATTTAGAGAATTTTCTTTTTAAAAGTACTAATACATACTGAGAGCATAAAACTATAAGCTCATTTATACTCAATACTTTAAATTAAAATTTCTATTATGCAGTACTTTTCCCACGTTAACTCTTGAACAAGTTTTTAAAAAATTATGTTTCTTTTAGGAAATTCTCTGAAAAATAATACACCTGAAAAAGAACACTGAGAAAAATGGCACTTTCAAATCTGAGTAAATCGATGTTTTCATTTTGTTATGAAACTTTTTATTTCAAATAGGACAACCCATTGCTTTCAATTCTGAAATAGTAGAAATACTCAGAATATTGAAGCATGAACATACTCAAAACTGAGCACATAGAGGTCAGTTCTTACTCATTTTATAAACTTGGACTTACTCAAATATGAGCACATGATATTTTATTCTTGAGTGTGTGTATGTTTTTAGAAATGAGCATATACATGTTTCAAACTTGAGTCATTTTGATTGGGAGCCATTTTGACTATGCGACATACTTAGATTTTTGCTCAGTTTTGAAAATGTCCTTTTTAGAGTGAATCAAAAAAACTTTCTTTTTTCACTTATAACAAAAAAAAAATCATAAATAATTGAGAATTTTGATTTTTTTAATCATAATTTTGATTTTTTTAATCATAATTTTGTTATTTTTTTTCTAATTTCTTTTTGTTTTTCAGGTATCATCGAGAGACAAAGTAATAAGCAGTATAAAGAAGATAGGATGACTTAAAAAGGCGTAACCTGCATTTGAAAATCGTAACTAGTTTTGAAATAATATAATGTGGGAATTGAATCTATTTTCCTGCTTGAACTAAAACAACTGATGCAAAGCCAATCCGCGACTTCATCGTAGTATTGCGTCATATTGTATGTTGCAGCATGCAAGCTCCAGACAGCACTTCAAAAGGTCAAGTCAAAAGAGGTGTTTTGGATTGAAGGGAAGCTTTTGCAGCAGTCTATGAGGTTTGTGAGTAAAGACGTTTGTCGTTTTGAAATATACTGAGGATGTCGACACTGAGAGTTTTTAGATTAAAAGAGATGTAATGCATATAATTAAGATGTCTCATTAATTATTCATACTGTTACGTGTATTTTTAACTTTCTTTGTAATTAGTTTTGTTAATATAGAGTTTGGTTTTAACGTGATGTTTTCTAGTTTATTTGAAGTAAATCGATTGAATTATTTATTAAGTTGGTGTTAGACCCCACAAGTGGTGTTAGAAGTGCGATTCGAACCCACGCCCACAATAACAAATCACTTGCTAACTTCAAATTAATTTGTAATTATTGCTTAAAGTGATAAAACGCATAACACAAAATGTTTAAATACCTTGTAGTATAGATTACATATGTTTCCTTCACTCAAACGGCAACATCTTTAGATCAAAGTGATAAATAAAATATTCTCGCAAAGTTTTTGAAAATGATAAACATAAATGACGAGATCATATGTCCAATGCAAGCAGGTGCTTACATGGGTCAAACAGGAAAACGTGAAAAATATTAATCGCGATGCTTTACTGATTGAAAAAGCAATAAAAATAAAAATAAAATAATAATTTTCACGTTTCCCAGTTTGACCAATTTAAGCACATGCTTGCATTGGACATGTGATTTCGCGAATTATGTTTATTATTTTCAAAAAATTTGCGAGAATATTTTATTTATCCTTTTGTTCTGAAGATGTCGCCGTTAGAGTGAAGGAATCATATGTAATCTATATTAAATGTATTTTGAAACGATTTGTATTATTTTTTTAGGTACTTCTCTATTATCACGTCGTCCACTTTTCATAACAAAAAACTATTGCCAAACTGTAACGCCAAATAAACTTGATAATGTTGCCATTGGAATATCAAAATAAATAAATAAATAAAATATGAGAATTTAAGGACACAATTGTTATTTTAATGAATGAAATAACTAATAAATCAGTAAAACATAATGAAAAATACACGCAAATGTCGAATTGAAAACCACTTGATGACATAACAAACACGTATATTGCTTCTGACATCAAGTCAATGGGACTGCATTTTTGGCGTTTAATCTAACAGTTTGGCGATAGTCTTTTGTTATGAAAAGTGGTCGAATGGATAATAGAGAAGTACCGTTTTTTATCACTTTAAGCAATAATTACGCTTTAATTTAGTTTTGCAATGTTAATTTTCTAGTACAATATTAAAATGTTTTTTATTGTTTTTTTCACAATATAGCAAAGATTTTATTTTTATTTCTATAAAACATAAATAAATAAAGTAAAAAAATGAATAGTCTAATATAAATACAGGCTTCCAAATCCCAGTTCAAACTTCGAACAGATTTCGTTATTTAAAACTTTTCTGGTTTTTTCAATGTAAACTAAAATCTTAAAACATGTTTACCAGAAAAATCGAATTCAAGTTCTGCTTGATATATTTCTGATTGGAAGTTGAATAAAATATGATTTCAATTTATCGGGAGCATACAATCTAGGAAAAGCGACCATTATATGTTTGTCTTAATCATCAGAAACGAAACAGTGCAAGAAACAAACGTGATTACTTTCCATCTTTTAACCGGAGCAACTTTCAAAACTTTATATTTCTTTTAGGATAGTTCCAATTTCTAAATTCGGTTCGCAATGTAAGTTCTGAAAATTAAGTTTAAGTTTGAGTCATATTATAATTTTGATTTTAAAATATTAAATTATTAAGAATAATATATCGAACTTTTTTATATCCATTCAAGTATTTTCAAGTATTCTCAATCTGGCATTAGTCCAATTTCTTTAAAGGTGCTCTTTTGTTTTTTGTTCAAAACTTTTTTATTTTTAAATACGAATTCATGCATTACTACGTTTGGTTTATCAGATCTCTGTTGAAAGTTAATAGAGTATAAGTATTTTAGCACCTCTTAATATTTTTGAATTTGATTGATTTAATATAAAGAAGTTTTATGGAATAACAACTCTGCTTTGTTTGGACAAATATTTAGGGTTGGGCAAATTATCTTCAATCTGAATTTAAGATTCAAAGCAGTCGTTTGTTTAAAATTATTCTCAGGTTTTTTTTTTTTCAATAACATGATTAAGAAAATAGTGATTTACTCTGTTATGTTCTTGAATGACATTATCATAAATTTCGCTGTAACATCTTTAAAAAATTATGTATTTTTATTGAATAGAAAACTTGAAAGTACGAACACCTTATCTATTTCGAGAATTTGCTTTTGTACGAATACATACAGAGAGCACAATATACAAATAATGCATACATATACAACGACATCTGATTTTTTAAAATAATCTTTTCTGTGATACCCTAATACACTATAATCTATCAAATTCTTTGAGGGTGGGGAAAATTGTTTCGCAGTACCCCTGTGCAGAAGGACAAACAATATTTTCTATAAAATCAAAGATCTCATTCCACCAATTCTATCAAAATTACAACATGTTGTTTTACTACAAGCCAAACATGGATTTCTGCTCATAAATTTTTATATAATGCAGAATTTGGTACGGACTTTGAGAAAAATACAATTGACTTATCTTGTTTTGAACGAAATATTATATCATCTTATCAATTGCTTGCTCTTGAACATTTGAAGGAGTGTTTGCTTTGAGACCTATAGATACAGGCATTTGTCTCGAATGAACCCTATATTTTTATTCACAGAAACACATATATGACTTCGACAATTACATAAATCTTCTTGATGAGGACGGGATAGACACAAGGAAATTACATCACTGAAGAATTACAGCACGGACCTCCACAATGAGTGTGCAATGGAGATGACGGGAGTTGAACCCGTCGCTCTGACTCCTACGCTCTCGAGCGATTAGCGGAGTGGTGCCTTAACCACTCAGCCACGGGGGACCCAGTTGCTTGCTTGAAATGAAAAACTTCAGAGAGACCACATCTAAACAACTCAGAGATAAACACTTCCGAGTGATACTACTTACTGTGTACTTCCTAACACTTCTAGTGATGTCATCACAATGTATAGTAGTCATGTAAAAACGAGAGTTTTATGAAAACATCGTTAAACTGTCTTACCTATTGTTAAAGTTGTATTGAAATATTTGGATTCGGAGAGAGACACTATCTATATTTGAGTGAATAAGTGTATTGTGCTCTTAGGTTCTATGATAAATTTCTCTTTCACTTTCCTAGGTACTATCTCCCTTTTTAGCACTTTCCAACCTAGTTGAAAAGTGCTTATGACTTCGGTTTGTCTGGCCGTATGGCCGTCTGCCGTCTGCCGTCTGCCGTCTGGCCGTCTGCCGTCTGTCCGTGCTCTAACTCCCGTAAATATGCTCGGATTGCTCTGCAATTTTTATATGTTATTGTCGTTATCTATAGCATGTTCCCTATTTCAACGGAAGTGTGTAGCGCTTATAGTTTTATTCTTTTTGTTGAAAAAAACATGCCAGCGGTATCAATATATATTTTCCTAATAAATTACGTCGTTGAATTAAATATAAAGAAGACTTTTTAAATAGAATTTTTTCGAAAATTATACCAATGCTATTTTCCTAGATACCTCTACTTAATACCTAAATTATTTCTTCAACATATCGAGATTTTTTTAATTCTTGTATAATTAAAGGGTTGGGTTGGGTTGAGTATTGACGGCCAATTATCTACACTTGGGATATAGGCCCGGGGTGAATGCCCAGTGTGGGGGTTTCTAAGGGAACCTAACCCGTATTTACGCATGGATAAATCCACGGCTCGAAGAAAACCACGAAAACTCCGAACGATTAGGCCGACGGGCGCGAATGGGATCGAACCCAGCACCTCCCGTCTACCAGCTTCGAGAGCAGAACCTCTCAGCCACTGGTGGGGCAATGTATAATTAAAGGAACCAGAACATGTTATAAATCATACCACACAAAAAATCATTGGTTTCAATACCTGATGAAAATCTTGCTCCCTCTAACGGTTCTTTAAGGGGATTCAAATAAGTGTAAGTTAGAAGGTGATAAATTCGGACTACAAGGAGGCTCGAGTGATTTACACTGAAATGTTTGTTTTGTTACACCTGTTGTGCGTGAGGTATTGCGTCATCCCAGAGAAATTGGCACGTTTTTAGGACTGATGTGCAGCTGTAATAGTCTCCAAAAATTAATATTACTAGAACATTCAATTACTAGAACATTCAATTACTAGAACATTCTAATTATTCAAGAACATTACCGTCAAGAACATCACCCCATAAATCTAACAAATTTGAGAATTTTGTCAGTCTTTGGTTCAGTAGAGCAGTTTCACCTGTTTCTGTTCTATTTCATACTGAATCGCTTTGTGATACCGTCTTAATAGATATTTTTAAACAACTTGTGCCTTTTACATACTTGAGATATTTATAGAATGTTGTTTCCGAATTGTACATTCAATCTGTGCTAAATATCAAAGGTTCGACATTTCCATTCGTTGAAACTTTTCTAATTTTACTTTGTGCAACCGCACTAGACATTTATTGTCCATTTATAATGCTAGCGTCTAAATAAATGTATATACGAAGAAACTGTGTCAAATAAATATTTAGACCCTAATAAAACAACTTATAATACTTGTCACGACAACAAATATAATACATTTTTATTTATATTAAAAACGTCTACTTTATGTTTACTAAACCCTGGTATATTGAACTGATAGAAAATGCGTAAATATTAACGAACCAAAAAATACCAAACAGTCATATAGAATTTTTTAAATATTAAATCACGTTTATTTAATTTTCATATCGTATAACATTTATTGTTAAAGAAACAATACGTGAAAATAAACGCAAACTTTTTTTCCAAACACCTTCAAGTCTGTTATTAGCGTTTAAAATATTACGTTACATGATACCTCATGTAAAACGTTTTATAATAACACCTATAACTTTACATAGTAACTTAAAAAATAGCATGAAAGGGTAATGGTTACCTATTCCTCTGGAAGGCATCATAAAATGTTTCTTCCTCGATTATTTTTATCAACCTAGACTAATAAAGTCACTAGCAATAGACGGAGTTGTTTTGCCATGTAAAAAGTCAATTTTCATTAATAATGCAAATGGTCTTTTCTTCGAAGAATTTTACGACCCTGGATATTTTTAGTAGCTTTTACAAAATGTGTACCAAACAAAATAAATGATGTATTTTCATTTCTTCTTTAGTGATATTACTTATTGTTGGAATATATCATGATTGACTGCAGTTTATCGTCATTAAATATGTAAACTTTAAAACTTGAGTAAGCTTGAAAAAATTGTTTCAAATTTATTGAATTTTATGGTTAATCATATTTTTAGAATGGGCTTTAAATTTGAGTGGATTTATTTTGTTAATTAATTATTAGGTGCGTTCTTAATTATATAAATACGCAGCACCTATAGTCATCGTCTGGTCTGTCCGTCTGTCCGCATATAACAGCGCAAAAACTACCCAACCGAATGGTTTGCAATTTAATATATATAATCGATGCAGAATGATATAATTGAGCAAAATCGATGCTCGGGACAACGAGATCGACCGTGCAAGAGTATACAGACCTGCCTTACACCATCATATCAGTCAATCACCTTTTCAATTCTTGTAACCACTGAGCATCATAAAAATTTGAACAAATTGTAACACATTTCGTACCTGTCAACAGGACTGGAAAAGTTTTCGTTTCTCTGCACTTGCTCGAATTTTGCAATTTGAAACCGTTAACCAAATAAAGAGAATAATGAAATCAAATAAATCAGGTCCATAACAAGAGGAGTCAGGAGGTGCTTTGCCCCCCTCCACATTTCCTTACACTCTCCCAGAATTTTAGTACAATAAAATAAAATAAAATAAAATTTTGAAACTCATCATATATTTCATATTTCATACAATATTTTCAACTAGAACCGCCAACATAGATAATTAATTTTTTGTTAAATTATGTTTTGAAAGTATATTTTATAGTGCTAATTCATCCTAAATACCATATAATATCAATTAATAAACCTGTCTTGGAACCACAATCCTTCAAAATGTTTTTCGTTATGAATTGCATTCCAAGTTTTTTCAACAATTTTTATGTGTAGTTTAGCTCAGTTTCTTCTGTTTCTTACTTTTAAAAACAATATATATATATATATATATATATATGTGTGTGTGTGTGTGTGTGTGTGTGTGTTTGTGAACTTTTTACGAAGAGGATTTAATATTCCACGAGAAAATGGCACTTTGTTAAAGATGTAGAATGATTGCAGTCGGTATCAAGAATCATGGCGAGGAGGTTAGGCAATGATGAGACACCACAAGAGTTTCTTCAATAAGGAGCAACCAATTTCCAGATAAATCGTTTATTGAACACCATGACGATGCCAGTAACAGTTCCCACAGTATTAGGTATACTTATAGCCCTCAGGCTTGACGATAGCTCACGACATCATTTAATAGATCTTAAAGAGCTGTTATGAAATTCTAAGTCAGTTAAACACCAGATAACCATTTGGTCAGCACTTCAAAACACGACAGAAATCTGCCCTCCAAATGCTTGCAAGCGAATTTTGTTAACTGCGCGTAGTGTTACTGAAAACGACGTAACGAGCGCACGATCCAATGAGTGAGAGGCGAACTTAAGCTAAGCGAATGAGGTGCGAGGGAGAAGATTTAACACGAAAGAATCCCCATCGTAGCTGCGCATTGATTTTGACGTGAAAAATACCCAGCGCGCGAAGCAAAGCATGGAATAAAAATTTAAAAAAAAATTGGCTTTTAAAAACATTCGAAATGACAACAAGCGTCTCTCAGAATTTTATAGATTGGGGAGTTGATAAAAGCTACGAATGAACTTAAAGTTTTAGATTAAGATTTGGAATAAGATAATTATTAATATACGTGTTATTACTTTTAAAAGGACATTAAATAGGAATAAATAATATTAAGTATTAAGGAAATAATGACTATGTCAGAAGTTAGATTAATTTAAAGGAATAATGCGAAATATATGCGAAGGAAAATAAAATTTTTATATAACATATATATATATAAATGTTATTTCTAAAGACTTATTTCAGCACATACTGATGAAAAAAGGTAAAAATGAGGGGAGGGGGGTACAATTATAGGTCTCCGTTAATTCCATTCCCAAGAAATTTTTTTACAGGGTAAATATAATCGTTACAGAATTTTGTCGAGTCATTTCAAAATTAATGAAAATCGAATTAAAACTTAAAAAGACATTAATAAAAGCTTTTTTCATTCTATTAAATCCTATCACACGTAAGCTATATAATAAAAACAAGTCATGTGACTGAAGAAGACAAATACGGGCTGACAACTTCTTTTTTCAAATGCCAGGCAGCCATTTTTACTCAAAATTATTTCTTCGAATAAAATAGAATAAAAGTTGCATTTTTAGAAAGATGGTTCAAAAAAATTGTTTGTTTAAGAAATGAAAAAATGTATAGATTCTGAGATAACATCAGTTGAAATTACGCTGACTGTCCAATATATCAATCTATTAAAGTAAATAAATACAAGAGATCCGTTCATCGTGAGTCCTAGAAATAACCATGAAAGTAATCATTCGCAAAGTAAGATCTCCATGGTGAATTTTGATGCGCTGTCTGGTATCGAAAAAAATTCGCATCTGTAAACGTGGCATACCTAATAAGAGAAAAAGAACGCCCATTTCGCTCATAACAGACGATTTAATTCATTTCACTGAAATAAAAATGTTTTCACATTGTAAAACTAGTTATAGTACTAACGCACCTGTCACGCTTAACGTACAATTTTCAACTCGTAATAAGGGTGTTTTATCTCGGTGGTTCCCTAAACTTTTTTAAGCTACCCTCTATTTGTTAATATTTAAATCTAACAAAGATGTATAATTTTTTAATTGCCACAATTCCGACTTTTTTTTTATTAATTTGTAAAGTTATATACCGACCGCAACGATATATCAGTATTGTTGGATTGAAATAATAATCAATACCCATCTGTAAATTAATATCTTCAACAATGCAAAAAAGTCCTTCCGGCCTGTACCGGGAGGAAAAGGTAGCTTTCCTATATCTTCGTTTTAAAATTTTAGCTAATGTTACACGAAAACAGCAAGTTAAAATGCAAATAAAACGTTTACAAAAGATTCGTTAATACTGAATTTGAATAAGGAATTCGCCAAATTATTGAGCAATAGCCAAATTGGCTTCATTTATGAAAACTTATTTTGGTCGCCAAATTTGGCGATATTTCGCTAAATGTCGCCAAGTTTGGCGAGAATTTGGCGCTAACGAATATGAATATATAGTTTTATGCGTTTGATTGGGAAAATTATTACAACAATGAAAATTTTTGTAATGTGCTGTCTTGTTTCAAAATGTCAGCCAACCCTAGAATATCAAACTGCTCTATCTCAGCCGTTTTTTAAGATAGAGGTAAAACATAAAATGCTCTGGAATCCTCGTTTCAAGGCCTAACACTGAATTAAAAAATAAATTTGAATTTTTAACTTTTTTGTATATTTATTTTAGTTTTAAATTTTTAAATGGCCGCCATCTTGAAACAAAATGGCGGACCAAGCTGGCCAACGAACTCGGTCGAGACATTGGTGAGCTTAATACACACAATTAGTTTCATCAAAATTGATTTATAAATACGAGAGTTATCGTATGACATAGGTCAGATATATATATATATATATATATAAATCAACATTTGAACGGAGGGTGGTTTTGGGGTCTGGGGGTCATGATCGGTGAAAATGTATCGAAATTTTCCGGAACTGCTTTCCTCCGAACGGCTGCAATAGGTAGCTTTATACTTTTTGTATTGAAGCTACCTAATAACAGACTCAAGGATTCAATTAATAAATACACGATATCATGGAAAGAGAAAACATAATACTAGGAGCGTGGAGAAATCACAGCATGATTATGAGGATATCTTCTCGTGAAAGATGAATTTTTAAAAAAAGCTCTGTTCCATAGCTTTTATCTCGATATGTTGGAAATACGTTATGTACCAAATAAAAGATATGATACATAATTCTAGGTGAATTCCAGTATTTATGTTTACAAATGTCTTATATTATTGATGTGTGTATGAATTGTCGTAATCTTACTCATCATATTGTTTATTCGAGTAAGTAATAAATGTTGCATAAAATTAAAATGTGGAGAAATATATTTATTTGTACTTATAAGCTAAATGAATCTTTAACTGTATGATAAAGTCCTACAATATTGCAAAATGATATTATTTTTTAAATTCATAAAGGTACAAATAAATGTAAATATATTGCTAGAAGGTGCGTAAAAACATACATAAAATCATTTAAAAGCACATTCCTTTTAAAATCAAAACGTTTTCAACCGAACTTACTCGGTCATCATCAGTGAAAAACTAATTAGTTTTTATCATTAGATTAATATATATTTAATAATAATCAAGCAGGGCGGTCGCTCTGCCAAGCCAAGCTTAAAAAAAAAAAACGCCACACAAACAACGCCAAGAACTGAAATAGACCGCTACTGCTTATTTACAGGAATCAACTTCGCAATGTTAAATCGACAAAACATGCCAGATTAAAATATCAGATATCAAATAAACCAAGCGTCGCAGAAAAAAAAAACGAAAACTAGAAGAATCTAATGAAGAATTTCTTCAATTTAAGACCAAACTCATTTTCATAAGTGATTTATAAACAGAGATATAGATTTTTTTTAAAAACGTCGAGTTACTTAAAATGATCACTTTTTTCTTCGTCAAACTTTTTTTTTCAAACAACCTACAGACCTTAATATTCGGCAGAATAAAAAAAGGATTGCATTTTTGGACAAGTAATTACGTAATCTATGTGCTTTTATAAAATTCAGTGTTAAAAAATAGTATTTTCTATCCTTAATTAGCAAAAAACTGTTAATTAACTTGGCGATTAAAAAATTATGCCAAAACAGAGATAAAACATGCCAACGACCATGTACCATCTCTATAATAAAACCGTAAGTCATGTGACTGTCATCAACAATTCCGGGATGCCCGTATCGCTTTTTCATATGCCAGGCGTCCATTTTAATTCAAAATTATTTTTTCGAATAAAACTTCATAAATGTGACATTTTTAGAAAGATCGTTCAAAATAAATTAATATTTGAGAGGTGACTTACGTTCAATTAGGTATATATTCTGCAATAACTTCAGTTCAAATTAGCTTCGCATTTCAAATTCTCTATCCATGAAAGTAAACCAAAAAAAAAAAAAAAAAGATTCATTCGTCGTGAAGTTTTAAAATATTAAACCATTAAACCATGGAGATAATCGTTCGCAAAATAAGTTTTCCATGAATGATTTTTTGGAGCGCTGCCTGGTGTCAAAAAAGTAATTTGCACCAGGACCTGTAAGACCATCAAAGTTTACCATAATTCTGCTTGATGAAGTGCTTTACAACTCAACTTCTTTCGGAATCTTTTCTTGACAAAGTTGAATGTAAACAAATACAAGTCATGTAATAATATTTAATGAATCAAATTTCGAAACGAATTGTCAGTTAATTTGATATTTATGTATTATACGTGGCAGGAAGAGAGATCACCTAAAATGATTGTTAATTGCCAATCATATTTACCATTGTTAATGACCAATCGCGTTCCAAATAGTAATTTAATATACATTTATAAAATACATAACATCATTAAGTACTTTTATGTTATTTGGGTGCCAATCTCGCCAATATCATTTTTAAAATCGCCAATACCAGCTTTTATTCTTCACGTGTTCAAATTAGAAACGATACTTTGATTCTGAAATCAAATGTTTTGATTTATGATATTATTTTTTGGTACTTTTACTTTATACGGACACCATTGTCGCCAAGCATACATTTACATTCATTTACATACATTATGCATTAGCATACATTTTGGCATGGTGTCCGTATAACGGAAAAGTACCTATTTTTTATTTATCTATTTTCTATTTTGAATGAAAAATGTGAACGGCATGCATTTTAAATTGGAAAAGCTGTCACAGACGCTCCGGTGTTGGCGCGATTTTTGTTTTGCGCCATCTTGGCGAGAAAATCCCATTTTCAGACACCTGTTAGAGATTGCTAAAACAGCATGTTACTTTTATTTTATTATGAAATAAGTCATTTTATATTTAAAAAAAAACACACAATTTTATTTAAAGACACACACAATCATTAATTTGTTATAAAACACACAATATTCAATTTATTATAAAGCATGCGGAATCTGCTCTACCAGGTTGCCATACGAAGCAAAATCTAGCCTAAAACGCCAGGTTGGCCAGGCATAAAATCGCCATTTTGGCACCAAAATGATACCCCGATGCGTCTGCGACAACTGTACCCAAAAGGACCCATCATTAAAAATGGTTAATAATATAGAATTAAAGTAAAATAATGCAGAAAATTATTTTTGTATACACTTACTAAACACATAAAATCATATTGATGGTTTTTAGATTAGACATTTACGATGGAAATTTTATTTGGGGTATGTTATATCCAACGGAATGAATATGAGATATATATATTCTAATCACATATTATATACCCATGAATATACTATACATATCTATATCTACTATATCAATAGAACCGTCTTCAATAGTCTTTTATATTTCTACTACGTAATATTAACTATAGAGTTACAATATAGAGAGAAAAAACGGGTTGCTGTAATTAGAATTATAGGTGCCAATGTTGGCGCGGCGTATTTTACCTGTTACGAATCTTAATAGTCAGTAGACATTAAGCAGACATGCCGAAATAAGAGAATTACGCTATTATAAAAACTCCCGAACTATATCAAGAAAGGGGAGCAGAGAAAAACAAAGTCGTACTAGGCATCTAAAAGGAAGTTCGCGAATTTTAATCAGATTGTACGTCATGGGAAAAAAGTCTAGACAGAAAATATGGTTTAAAGGGAATGCGATTATCAAAACTGGCCTTCAAAAGTTCAATTTTCCACCAAACTATACCCAAAAATTACGTGTAATAATATGTAGCTCGATTATGGCACATTACTCAAGACGTTTTAGATGAGAATAATGATAGATTTTATAATCTTTCGCAATCGAGTCTACAGCCAAAGTTAACGAAAAACAAAAACAAATATTAGCAACAATATGGTTCAGTGTAAATGTGGATATCATTAAAGACTTTCACAAAATAGACTTCATTGCATCAAATCGTATTAACTAAAATACGCCAATTGGCAATGGACCCAATTACGAAAAATTACTTAATATGTTTAAGAATCTCCGCCTTAGCGAACATATTGCAACTGATAAGCAAACGGACATGAAGGACAAATGCTTAAGTGGGTTAAGCGGTTTTTATCATGGAAGATGAAATACCTAACAACAAAAAATATGCAAAATGCTACCATGATCACAAAAGTTCTTGATTTGTCTATTAGAATCATCCGGTTTGGCGAAGGATTAAGGAAAAAAATTAAATTATGAATAAAAGTAACGTGTTACAATGCTTAACATACATTTAAGGGAGACCAAACTGGTCGCCAGTGGCGGATAGTCTGTATTATAATAGCACAAATCAGTTACAAGTTATAACAACATCAAATTTCATCTGCAAGTCAGACATTTTCTTCTGAAGATATTTTTTTTTTAAATAAAACTTCATAATTATAAGAACACACATTTTATCAAACAATTAAATATGACTGCAAACTGTGGCAGATGACTGTTTCCAACATGAATAAGTATGAGAAATTCCCGTAAAGCGTACCGATCTGGGTGGCTCAGTCGCAGAGCGGCGGCACGGTATGCGTAAGGTCCCAGGTTCGAGCCCTGGCCCAGGTCAATTTTTCACTCGTGATTGTTTAGTGCATTTAATTGTCTGATAAAATGCGTGTTCTTAAAATATTGTAAAATAAAGTAATCAGACGTAGTGTTTATGCTTTAAAAAATATTTTAAATATATAATTTACGTTTTTAGAAAGTTCTTTAAAAATAAATTAGTTTTTGAGGAAAGATGTACCTTCTAAAATGTGTACATTAAGAGTTATCGGCATTTAAAATTTCTTTCCAAACGTAAACAAAATTTTTGAAATGAATTAAATGTGATTCATTTATTTCTAAAAAAAAAAAAAAAAAAAAAAAAAAAACACGGTAAAGGGCAGGGATTTTGTTCGCAGGAATACCTTTCACGTCATTTTCCTATAAATTAATGAAATCCAGTTGTTAAATTATTTTTGTTTTAGAAGTGAAGTTTCCATTTAAATTTATTGTAACAGTACAAAGTTTAATTGAATAAAATAATGTAAATCTAAGAAATTGCTAAGAAATTCCAAACATGCACAGGGCAATGCAAAAAAAAAATAAATAAATAAACAAAAAATAAATAAATAGATAGATAAATAAGTAAATAAATAAAAATCAGCTTTCATAAATTCTAAAAATTGTTCATATATCTCAATTACAATCTAAAGGAGGGTTTATTTCTATATTATTCTACATATAATAGTAATTTCAGCAAATATATTAAATTCCAATGCGATCTGTTTTAAACTTTAAGATGGTTTATAACACATGATAAAAAAATTATAAAAAAGAATGGCGCGTCACAGTTCGGGGAGAGGATGGGGAGGAGCGTGAACAAAATTAGGAAGTATAATAAGGCTATCTGTTTGAAACTTTACGATATTTTATAACACATAACATAAATTTTAAAAATAAAGCTGCGTCAAAAATTATAGGGAGGGGCGGAGCGCGTTTTGCCAACACAAGGGGGGGGGGGGACACTTTTCTAAATTTTAACGATATCCGTCATGTCACATATCGTTACAAAGGGCTGTGACCACTTATTCATGTTATGTACCACAGGTGAAACCCCCACATTTTGCGCCCCCCCCCCGACTCATGTGATATATTGTTCGAAAGGCCTGTGGCCGCTTATTCATATTATGTATCTTCGGGGTCCATCCTCCCGCTTTCAACCCCCCCCCCCCCCAAAGGGGACACTTTTCTAAATTTTGCCGACACCTCTCATGTGATATATCGTTGGAAAGGTCTGTGAACGCTTAATCAAATTATGCAGGTGTGTGTGGGGGGGGGGGAGGGGTATTTTCTGAATTTTGCACATATCCCTCATGTGATACATCGTTGGAAATGTCTGTGACCGCCTAATCTGATTATGTATCTCCGGTGTTCATCCCCCCACTTTGCCCCCCAAACGCGATTAGCTTTCACCACCAGTAGGCGCTTTCCTATCTCTGTTTCTATGGGTCGGATCACGACGGTGTATGGCTCATTCGACTTGACATCTATAGAGCTTTCCGATTTTAGTACGTTTTCTCACCACCAGGGGGCACTTTCTTATCTCTGGTTCTATGGGCTAGATCACGACGGGGTATAGGTCATTCGACTCGACATCTATAGCCTTAACGATTTCAGTGCCCGAGGTTCGTATAGAACAGATTGCGCTACCTGGTGGTGGAAGATAGAACTTGAGAGTGCGCAACACGACTGCTGTCCGTGTCGGAAGTGTCGGACCCGTGTCGGAAGTTCGTTTGTTTACAGGGAATTATTTATACAATTCGATGTGCAAATTAAGGGATTATCCGGTGCCGAAGGCAGCGTGGAACCATGTCGGAGGTTCGTGGTTTATCTTATTCAAGGTTTTAAAAGGATTGAGGCCCCGGTGTAAATTAGGGGCCCGCTAGCGGGCGAAGCCAGCTAGTGCTAATAATAAAAGAGCGTGATATCACGTTTGATTTCAAATGCAGCGCTGACACGCTATGTACATATTCCATTTTTATTCATTTAATGGATTAGTCAGTGATATTTTTTAACGGAGGATAACAAGTATTATAACAAGCCACATTTAGTATGTTGTTTTTAAGAGTGTAATTAATTTAATTGAAAAATCTACTGGTATTTCTAGTTAACCCTTTAAACAATGACTGAAAGTAAAATGTATTTTTAAATTATTTCTCATGTTTAGATTATTTAAATTATGTTCAATATATTTAAAAAAAAAGAAATGATATCTACAAAAACAACTTTTCAAAAGTAAAAAAAGGGCCAAGCGTAAAAAAAAAAAAAAAAAAAAAAAAAGTTGTGGCTAAAAAATGGTGTGATATCAAATTTCCAAGCTATTATATTGCTTATTTAACTATTTTCTATTAAATAAGTTATCATATATATAAGTCGAGTGCCTACGTATATGTTAATAGAAATCGTTTTCTCCTGTACTAAATACATCCTAATGAGTTTCTGAAAATTCAATTTTTTTCAAATTATGCATGATGGGCTTGGCGGCCATCTTTCCATATTTCTAAGCACCCAAATTTCTAAAGTAAAAGCGTAATATGTTTGCAATGTAATATGTTTATAAAAATTTCAAACTTCAGATTCTAACTACGGACAGATAAATTAGATAAGACTGATATTTTGATAAATTGATTTTTACTAGTTTGAAATTAATAATTACTCTAAAAAATAAATCATAAGATGAATCTTTAAGATAAGTCATCATTATCTTAAGACACAATTTTCAGATCATACAAGTCTATAAATGAAACTCTTAAATATTTGCTTAAATAACAATTTTGAACTTCGGATTTTAACTACGGATTTGGGTGGTTAGAATTTTGTGAATAATATGCAAAGATGGCCGCCAAGCCCATCAGGCATAATTTGAAAAAAAATTGAATTTTCAGAAACTCATTAGGATGTATTTAGTACAGGAGAAAACGATTTCTATTAACATATACGTAGGCAAACGACTTATATATATGATAACTTATTTAATAGAAAAAAGTTAAATAAGCAATATAATAGCTTGGAAATTTGATATCACACCATTTTTTAGCCACAACTTTTTTTTTTTTTTTTTTTTTTACGCTTGGCCCTTTTTTTACTTTTGAAAAGTTGTTTTTGTAGATTAGTTTTTCGCTGATGATGATCGAGCAAGTTCGGTTGAAAACGTTTTGATTTTAAAAGGACTTTAATGTGCTTTTAAATGTTTTTATGTATGTTTTTACGCACCTTCAAGCTATATATTTACATTTAGTTGTATCTTTATGAATTTTAATTATTAAACAAGGAGAATTATCACTGAAATTTTAACTTTTTATTGGATATTATTTTTGCTTTTGAAATTGGTCATCCCTATGTATTTTTCTCTATTTCTCTTAGGCATGATCCGTCCGGAAGAATTATTAGATGAAATATATTTAATTTCTCCAACACTTTTAATATTTAAACAATCGATTTATATCGCACATTTATGGCCGCCTTTACATTAAAACTAACTACTTAAGCAATTGTTTTTCATACAATTTAAAATCGATAATTGGTGATTAATTACATGTGCTGCATGACATCTCGTGTAAGGTCTTCCTATAATAAGAGGAATATCTCCAATAACAGACTTAGGTAATGGTTGCCCATCACTCCGAAGGAAAGTATAAAAAGTTTCTCCCTCCATTATTTTTATTACCCCAGACTAATAAAATCATCTGAGCGAGACGGGGTCGCTTCCGAATTAAGGATTGTTTCGCTTTCAAGGAATACAATCTTCATTAATAATGCAAAGGGCGCTTTCCTTGGAAGAATTTAGAAACTCTATTGGTCTGTAATGATAGACGGAGAAGTTTTTTAGAGATGTTTAATAAAATATGCCTATTTCTTTTTTTATTTCTTCTTTTTTTTATGTCTGCTATCGTTGGAATACAAGAGAACGAAATCTGCTCTGCGTCAATGAACAAAATTAAACAGACTTGGAAACATTATGCACTGGACTTTCTGGACCTTGATTTATACGTGCCCAGAAAGTAAAACAAGAGAAAAAATTCACGCGTCAATGATAGATTATGAAACACTTTCCAACTCAGACTAGTGTAACAAAATTTCACCATTGAATGAGGTGCACTATCAAAGTAAATATTTTGGAAAACGATAACGCACTTGATTATAAAAGTACATTTTATTTAATGCATTACCTACATGCTTATATGCAATATGTATTTACTGATACGCTTCTGTATATATATGTCACGTACTATCATATATCTTATAAGGTAAAGCTAGGAGAGTCTGCGCACAATTAAAAAGAACAACAATAAAAAATCTAAATATTAATTTTTTGCTAAACTATCCGTGAATAATTTTGACTTCATTTGTTTTTTATGCATTTCCATTGCTATTTTGTTGTTATGTTGCAATTTAATAGAGCAGTTGTAATAAAACCAAGAAAGTTATTTAGCGCAATCTGTCCTTACAGGGTTGGTGTGATTGCGCACATGGGTAGGAGAGATTGTTACTAAAAATAACTACGATTAAATTGTTAACAATAATAATTACACTTAAATGACACTGTTGTATTAAGGTTTTTGTAAACAAATATTGTTGTTAGTAGTGAATATTTCAACCTAATGATTAAAGAATCAGAAAAAAGAAATAATTTAAAAACGATTAAAAAAAATTAATTAAAGGAAAAAATTAAAGAGTCAGAAAAAGCAAGTCCAGATAAGATTACAAAATAACATAAGTTACTTGATAACACGTTTAACTGAAAATTAGTCCATTTTCATTTTTCATTTTTTATGCAAATTTACCAATAAGCTGCGTAATCTCTCCTAGCATGGAAACGAATGGGAACAATGCGTCATCTCTCCTAAATAGGAGATGCGCAAACTCTCCAACTTCGGTAGGAGAGATTGCGCGGCCTTTTATTTAAACATGGCTGCTACTAAAACGAACCGTTGATGTTCACATTGTAAGACTAGATTAGTAGCTTATGAGAAATCGTTAAAATTTAAAATATTTTGTACTACTGACATTGTATGGAAATTGTGATGAATAGCTATGAAAATTCAAGCACTTACTTTGGGAAAACAAAATGAAATAGCAATGTTTTATCTTAGACGCTCAACGCAAGCAACGTGCACTTTTAAGCAGACACTCAACTACTGCTGTTGTACAACTACCTGGAATCGCTGCGCGCTCACTCTACTCCTTCCCCCCGAACCTCTATGTGCGCAATCTCTCCGACCACGTCATCTCTCCTGCCTTTACCTTATACTTACATACGTTTTTTTACATTTAAAATAAAAAATTTTACACTATAAAATGAGTTATTAAAAATACCATACGTGGAATGAAACTACTTCAACAATTTCGTTTTCATATACTCTCAAATCGATAATTATTGCTTTATCTCTTGTGCTACGTCATACCTCATGTAAGTGCTTCCTGTAATATCAGCATATTCCGAACGAAAGTTGATACTTTTGTCCCTCTTTTTTAGGTGCGTTCGTAATTATATAAATACGTAGCACCTATTGTCGTCGTCTGGTCCGTCCGTCTGTCCGCATGTAATAGCCAAAAATCTACACAACCGAATGGTTTGAAATGAAATATATCGAATCATTGCAGAATTTTGTCGAGTCATTTCAAATTTTATGAAAATCTAATCGAAACTTAAAAAAATATTAATAAAAGTTTTCTTCAAGCTACTAAATCTTATCATACGCAATTAATTCAATGATATCCCATACTAGGTAATGATTCTAGGTTGCTATGGTGATTTCGTCCTATTTAAGATAGCTTCATCTTATTTTTTCTATTATTGACTTTAAAAACCAAATTTGTAAACTAAAATTGTTTAATTATAGCAATCCTATAATCTACCGACAGTTTTTTGGATATATGTTTCCTAGAAATAGATATTAAATGGAAAAAGAGTCTAAATATAGATTTCAAGTTCTAAAAATTTCAAAGCTAGGCTCAAGTTTGTCATTGTAATTTTCAGTCAATGCAACAAAAGATAAAATGTTGCCAACTTAAAATGTACTTATTTGATTACGGAAAAGAATCATATCCTACTAACAGACGATAAAATTCATTTTTTCAGTGAAATAAAATCGATGATTTTTTTACATTGTCTTGTATTGAATATTTGCGCATAGTATAATTTTAATGTAACGGAATTGTAATTAATTGCTTATAAAAGTGTATTGAAAATTAATTTCATGAAATAAAATTAATGTCTATAATATAAAAATCTGCACATAAAATAAATTTTGTATTCATGCATTTTTGCTTAACAGTGCAACAGCTATTGCACCAAGATCCGAATAGTTATAAAACTAGTTATAGTACGAACGCACCTCATTTGTCACATTTGACGTTCAATTTCCAATTTGTTTTTTTATATACAATATTTAAATCAAAAAGGCATGCTTGAATTCTTTCAACAAAAATGAAGCTAACAGTACTTATCATCATAAATAATATTTGTCTTAAAATTTAGTTCGCAACCCAGTTGTTCAGTCAAAAATATATGTCGTTTCACTCAAACCTGAAACCAGGTTTCTATTCATAACTTTAACAGTAATTAATATATTTTAATGAAATGTTAAAAACCTTACTTTATGTCAATCCAGTAAAATCTTATCAATATCTTTTATTGGCAATCATACGGGTTGCGTAATCTTTCTAAATACCACACCGCTTGGAGCATGCCACCACACCGATTGCATGACATGGTTTTTCATTAATCTCTTTTTCTGTAAATTCTGATTCGTTTATTTCATATTATTAATGTAATTTACTTTTTTTAGCGGCAAAGTTTGTTTTCTTCTGAACTGTTGTTCAAAAAAATAAGAATGTTCTAGTAGTTGAAATGTAAATCTTATAAGGTAGAGACGTACTGTATTTTTGAGAAATATGTTTAGTCTCTTTTTGAAATGAAAACTTCTTTAGGCGCGTTGGGCATTTTTTGAGATGGGAAAAAACCATTGAACTCACGACACTGTTACCGACACCTCTGTATATTTGAAGTGAAAACTTCTTTAGGCACGTTGGGCTTTTTTTGAGACGGGAAAAAAACATTGAACTCGGGACACTGTTATTGTAACCGACACCTCTGTATATAAGTATGTACCTGTATTGTGTATAGTTAGGTATGTGGTAGGGCGGGGCGGGCGCCGCATGCTTGCCTGTGCGCTATTGCACCGCGATATAGTAAGCGCAGAAAAATGTAAGCGGTATAGTAACGCAGAAAAATGTAAGTGGAATAGTAAGCGGTATAGTAAGCTGTATAGAAGCGGTATAGTAAGCGCAGAAAAATGCAAGCGGTATAGTAAAACAGAAAAAATGTAAGCGGTATAGTAAGCGCAGAAAAATGTAAGCGGTATAGTAAGCGCAGAAAAATGCAAGCGGTATAGTAACGCAGAAAAATGTAAGCGGTATAGTAAGCACAGAAAAATGTAAGCGGTATAGTAAGCGGCATAGTAACGCAGAAAAATGTAAGCGATATAGTAAGCGGTATAGTAACTCAGAAAAATGTAAGCGGCATAGTAAACGGTATTGTAACGCAGAAAAATGTAAGCGGTATAGTAAACGCAGAAAAATATGTAAGCGGTATAGTAAGCGCAGAAAAATGTAAGCGGTATAGTAAGGGGTATAATAAACGCAGAAAAATATAAGCGGTATAGTGCGACTGAAGTCTGGTTCCCGAAATTTTTGTATGTAAAATAATATGCATTATTTTTCATGTACAATAGCGCATTAAATGAAAATTGTAATATAATTTTTGTAGTAGTAGTTTATCATAATGAATAAAAAAAAACACTTCATTTAAAAGTATTTCCTGCAAAACATTTCCTGACGATTCAAAAAATACACACGTAATTGTGCAAGTTTTCACTTCTGTCGGCACTCCCGGAGTGCCATTTTTTTTTTTCGTTCATAAATGTCACTCTGCTGCTATCTAAAGTGGATTTTTTCTGCATTCTTCAAACAAACGGTAACATCAGGAACATATTTAAGAACTGAGATAAATGTTTTTTGGATTTTTTTCTTTAAACAAATATTCTTAGTTGATATTTTTTTAACAGTTCTCTTACAAACGATATTGAAAGAAGCCCTAAAATTTGGAAATGATTTCTAATTACTTCAAAGAAAGATTAAAAAGAAGCTTCCTTCTTTATTATTTTTATCATTTCAGACTGTTAAAATCATTTGCGAGAGACGAGGTCACTAACGAACAGTGGAAGATTCGCCCTTTAAGAAGACTAGCTTCATTGATAATGCAAATGACGCTTTTCTTAACAGAATTTAATGACTCGATAAGTCTGAAAGATTGATGGGATATTTAGATGTCTATGAATAATTTTGATTTATCCCCTCGTTCCATGATTTCTAATATTATTTGAATACAATACGAAATGCATTTAGCATAAAATCATTAATAACCGACTTGGGAAAAAAGGGTATTCAATTTGATGACGTAATTAATTTTCTTAAGGTTACGCATAAAGTTTGCATGGTTACACTGAGGTTGTTAACTCATTTTCCTTCTATAAAAGTTTGTATACCCGATAGTCACCTGTTCATTTAATTTTATTGTTAAGTCATGTATGTCATCTGCAGGGTGTTCTAGAAAGGATTCCCCAACTTTGAATTGACATAACTTTGAAACAGTGAGAGATAGAAATGTGAAACAAGTTGAATGTTAAACAGATAGGTCTGGAATTTGTTATACACGAATTTGAAAAAATAGTTCCAATATTGGATAATTGGTGGCAACACAGGCACATGGAATTTTAAATGGTACTCAGAAGTAGAGAAATTTCATTCGTGCGTCTGTTTCATTGCTGGCACGTGTAAAAAATATAGAATTAGAGAATAATTCAGAATTCAAGAATATCATGCCGTATTCCTTGGAAGAACGAATTTTTATTGTACTTGAATACCATTGATTAAATCGAAGTCCGACGGTAACAAAGCGAAGTTTTCAAAAAAAATTTAATGTTAAAAAAGGTCCAGACTTGAAAACAATTCGCAATTTATTCAACAAGTTTGAACGGACGGACAGTGTGGCCGATGATTTGGGAGGAAATGTGGGATGCAGTCGATCAGTCATGACACCTGAAAATGTGCAAGCAGTCGAAGAAATTGTTAGACGTTGTCCTCAAAAATTCATAAGGCGAGTCGCTGCTGAAGCAGGATTGTCAAACACCACTACGCACAGTATAATGCGAAAAGGCCTGAAGCTGTTTCCCTATAAAATACAGTACCATCAAGCGATCACAAATACAGCTCTACAACAAAGAGAAGTTTTTGTAAATGAGTTACTGCAGATGATTGATGAAAATAAAATTGATGTCGGTCATGTATGGTTCACCGATGAGGCCCGATTTCACTTAGAGGGGTATGTGAACAAACAAAACTGGCGAATATGGGGCACTGAAAACCCGTTTGCGTATCTTTCAAAACCACTGAACTCAGCAAAAATTACAGTGTGAGCAGGACTGACCAGTAAAGGAATCATTGGGCCCTTTTTCACGAGGGAAACGATTAACGCCTCTCGATATATTGAAATTTTACAGCAGTTTATTGGAAGATTTCAAGCTCTAGAGGATGCACCAGAGATTTCATGGTTTATGCAGGATGGGGCCCGACCGCACCGTACTACTGCAGTGTTTGAGTTCCTCGAGGAATACTTCTGTGAGAGAGTCATAGCTTTAAATTATTTCAAAGTGGTATGGATTGGACACCATATTCCCCGGATCTGAATCCATGCGACTTCTTTTTGTGGGGTTACTTGAAGGACGCTGTTTATTCTAAGAATCCCCAAACGTTGGAACAGCTTGAACAATTCATCTGTGAGGCATGTGCATCCATTTCAATAGAAGTATTGCAACAAGTGATTTCGAACTTTACCTGTAGGTTGCGTCATGTTGTTGCTGAAAAGGGTAACCATATCGAAACCATTGTAATGTGATTTTTATCTCAGTTCAAACAGCTCACTTTCAGGAACTATTTCAAAGACACAGCTTTGTAATTGCAGCGCCCTCTCGTGTCCAATATTGGAACTATTTTTTTAAGTTGATGTATAAAAAATTCCTGACCTATCTGTCTAACATTCAACTTGCTTCACATTTCTATCTCTCACTGTTTCAAAGTTAGGTCATTTCAAAGTTGGGGAGTCCTTTCTAGAACACCCTGTATATGTCAGTCTACACTGTATAAATATAAAAAAGGACCTCTTGTACCATGGCAAATAACAAAACGATAGTTTCTTTCTTGCCAAATAAGTTAGTTGGTCACTAGTTATTAAATCATGACTTCCACAATTTATCTTGTAAATCTTAAACGATTATTTTGCATAGGTGGAACATATACTCTTCCTTTACTGTATCCACACAGATATAAGTCACACAGGGTTAGGTCTAGAGACCTCAGAGGACACAACCAGGAATATTCATGTTGAGTTAATGCCATTTTGGACTTTCTTGCAACCAGTGGTGTGCGGGGTGTATTTCTGACTCATACAATTTGAATGAAATAAATTCCTGAAATCAGTTCTTTATTTTTGTAACAATTTTTAGAAGAACACGTGAAGAAAATTGAATATACTATCGTCTACAGAAGCATTTCTATAAATAATATGTTATGTGCGAAAAATTCTACCTGCGTCATTCGTGCGTTAATTCTAGAACTTTATGATCTTACGGTAAACTTCTTTGATTCACTCAGAGGAACATGCTATAATCTACCCTAAAGACACATTTTAATTTCAGGCTTGTCTGAACATTTTACAAAAGTTAAAAGGTTACGCAAAAGTTAGTGGTCTTATGTATTGTTTTGCGTATTAATGTATTAGTTTTATTACAAAGATGAATCGAAAAGTAAGGTGGTATTTGACATCGTATTCTAATTGAGTGATGTTCTTTGGCGCGGTAAAGAATACACATAAGAGTTTTGAAAAAAAAAATATTTGTTTTGTTCCTGCGTAGGCATTTCATGAAAGATTAATAATGGTGTATCAACGGCATTCGAGATCTAAATTTATTTTATGAGCTGACGCTTTTGTTGGTTAAACGTTTAAATTGCACAGAGATTCATCGTGAAATGGATTTCTATGTATCGAATATCTCGAATCGATTGCTTGATTACAATTATATTTTCAGGTCGCACATTGAAAAATTCGTAGTCAAATCTGTGCGGCCACTTCCAAATAGTTTGCACCATTTGAAAGTTGCAGTGCGAGATAAAACATGTTTGTTGTAGACAGTGATCATTTAAAGATGAATGTATCTGTCATTCAAGTTCTTAACTCAAAAAAAGTGTACAGTTCCTCAAACTTCCAACTAGAATACAAATCTGATTGACGCGCCATTTTTAATTGCTCACCAAACACATACACAAAAAACATACTGAAATCTCACTTTCTATCGAAGTGATTAAGTATTCTTCATACGTCGCCAAATAATGCCAAAAATAACTTACTTTTGATTCATCTATGCATTATGTGTATTTAATGGTTTGTTTGTAATTAATTCCATGTTTTTAGTTTATAGTTTTAAAAACATGTTTGTACCAGAAATGATCAAGTTTAATCTTTGTCAGGTCATCTCTGATAGAAGAGTCACATCTTTTCTATGACGTGATGTCCTTCTGAGAGTTCGGATAGCCAAGGTTCCAAATTTTGAAAGAAATGTTTTCATTTTTGCTAGTAATTTTATTCGTTGTATTCTTTTAAATGTTTTATAATAAAAACTTTAAATTTGTGCAGCCAAATTTCCTCGGTTTTAAAAAGCCAGACAATGATATGAAATTTGAGTACAATTTTTCTAAAGTGTTGAACTATCCCTAGTTGGCCCTTTTTAAGAACTGTTATTTTTTTTGGCACAAAAATTCGTGATATATCACAAACGCATGCAAGATTAATAGTAATTTTGAAATGTCTAAAGACAATCCAAGAATAGCTTGATAGATTGGCAGACTGAAGTCATATATATTTTTCAAGGCATATACTGGAATATTCTATTCAAAATCTAGTATTAGTATTTAATTCGATTTTTTGTACGGATCTGTTAATTTAAAAGCTACATACAATTTTTCAATAGGAAGTATGCTGTGGTATGCATCAATGCATACATAAACTTGGTTAATTTTGAAATAGTTTCATGTCATTAAAATGTATTTGTTACTAATTACCACCCATAGTTTTAGAAAAACCATGATCCCCGAAACACGAGAGAAGGAGATTCGTCAGACTTTTTCTTCCACTTCTAAGTCACAGAAAGATCCAACTATTTTTTCCTGCACGCGCGACACAGAACATTATTTAATGATCTAATGATATTTTATACCGCTTTACAGTTTCATTAGTGTACGTGTATAACATGCTAATAACGGAGATCCTGTAACAACTCTCTTAAAATCATCTAAACATAACCTCATACATCACATATTTACTCAATCCATGTAGTTTAAATGGAATATAATAATATTAAACGTCCAATGAAGACTTATCTACTTTGCATTCAAGTGTTATCTTAATTGGGTGATTAATTTAGTGTCACTGAAGTGCATATTGACAATGGGTAAGCATTCGCGCTGCGATACGTAGGATAACCTAAATTGGATAACTATATTGGAGGTAAGTGTATATTCTCATCACCTATCTACCTGAAACAAATCGCATTGTGACTACTATTAATATTTATAAAACAATATATTTAATACATAGATGGTAATATACACAAAGGATATCAGAGTCCATAAGCATTCTCTTTTGGCCCATGAAATAAGCCTAAACTCAATTTTGTTATACTGACTTAATTATTTCACTTTTTAATATTAGAAGGTTTATCCTGTACGATTTCAACAATAGTTTTTGCATTTGTTTCGGATTTAAATGACTTACACGCTCAAAATTCGTATTATTTGTAGTTTTTGATGAAAAATACGCAATTTCTCCTAATTTTACCTCAATTATTTATATGAGAGGAATCGTGCAACACTTTCTTCTTTACATATATTATAAAATACATCAAAATGTAAAATATATGTGAAAATAAAAGTGTTGCAAAGCTGCGCTCATAGTAAAATATTAAAAACATATTAAAAATTGAGGTAAAATTAGGAGAAATTGCCTATTTTTCATCACAAAATATGAATAATATGAACTTTGAGCATGTATAGGTTATATAAAAAACGAACAAAATGCCAAAAATATTGTTGAAATCGTACAGGATAAACCTTTTAATATTGAAAAGTGAAATAATTAAGTCAGTATAGCAAAGTCAAATTTTAGTATTATTTCTTTATCTTATTTATTCCCTGATCCTTTATTGAACTTTTCTGTAAATTAATATTAAATGCTATACACACCCTCTTTCATAAGGTTACTGATAAAGCTGACTAAAACATCATAATTTATTTTCGTGGCCACTAGAATTCTAAACAATAATATGTCCAATTGAAACTATTACAAACCAATCATATGTTTCAGAAAATTATTTTATATGAATGGATTTGAAGTGTAAAGATACAACAAATTTTATATGTCTAACTTAGAAACAATTTAATAGAAAAATATGAAATTTTAACGCACTATTTGCCGAACATCTTTATATATTTTTACATACACTGTACAAAATAGTACAAATACAGCAATAATATAGCAGAAACGTTTAAGGAAAGTAACTTGCTCGTTACCCAAGATTCCACACGTTTTTGCATTATCGTTAGAAATCCATTAATGGAAGGTAAATTACTCGCTTCTTACACTCCTACGTTTTTTTAAAGATGATATACACCAGTAATTTTTAAATAGTATTCATCGACTTATTTGATCTTCGAAACTTTTCACTAAAGTTTTTATGGGTGTGTACCCTCTACAAAAAATATTGTAGCTTCCGAACTGAATTAACAAACTTCAGAAAACAATAGATTTTTCGAGGCTAAATTTCTGAGTTACGAGCCTACACTAGTCACGCTAGAAACACTCAAGCTAATGTTAAGTCTATGGGAAGGTTATTTTCAAATTTTTCTCTCGCAATTTAGTATTTTTATTTATTTATTTATTTATTTATTTATTGCATAGGGTAGCTGAGGCGGATCCCTAACGTTGTTAGTTTTTACTTTGTTGATTTTAGTTACAGTTTTTTTATAAGCGGAAATTTTCAATTTCAGAACCGCTTGGAGCTGGTTCTGAAAGTGAAATCACCCTTATATAAAAAGACTGGAACCAAAATCGAAAAACTGAAAACTAACAACATTAGAGATCGACCTCAGCTATCCTATGCAAAAAAAAAAAAAAAAATCATTTAAAAATATTAAAATGCGAGCGAGAAATGTGTAAAGAACCTTCTCATAGACTTAACATTAGCATTCGAGTTTCTTCGGATTAATAGCGTAGGCTCTTCAGAGCCTACATCAGTCACGCGAAAAAACGCGCAAGCTAATGTTAATTCTATGGGAAGGTTCTTGCGCGATTTCTCGCTCGCAGCTGAGGTCGATCTCTAATGTTGTTAGTTTTCACTTTTTGCGATTTTGGTTCCAGTTTTTTTATATAAGGGTACTTCCACTTTCAGAACCGGTTCCAACCGGTTCCGAAATTAGAAATGTCCGCTTATAAAAAAACTGTAACTAAAATCGAAAAAGTAAAAACTAACAACGTTAGGGATCGGCCTCAGCTATCCGATGCAAAAAAATCGTTTAAAAATATTAAAATGCGAGCGAGAAATCTGTAAAGAACCTTCCCATAGACATAACATTAGCGTTCGAGTTTCTTCGGATGACTAGCGTAGGCTCTTATACCGCAGTTTCACGGACCGTAAATTTTAGAAAACACAATTCTGTTACCTCAATTACAATTTCGAAACCTCTTGAATGCTGAGACTTTGCATAATTATTTTCTGCTAAAACTTTCAGATTATAACACAAAAGTTTCCAGCTACGTGGATAACTATGGAGTTACACTGATTTTTTGTAAATATTCTATACATACCAGACGATCCAATTTGGACTTTCCGTGTTATAGGACATACTGCTCGGTAGGTGAGAACGTAGGTGAGCGTACACTGAGAAAAATGACACTTTCAAATCTAAGTAAATCGATGTTCTCATTTTGTTATGAAACTTTTTATTTGAAATATGACGACCCAACGCTTTCAATTCTGAAATACCAGAAAGAATCAGAATTTTGAAACATGGACATACTCAAAACTGAGCACATAGAGGTCAGTTCATAATCATTTTTGAACACGGACATACTCAAATAGGAGCACATGATGTTTTATTCTTGAGAGTGTGCATGTTTTCAGAAATGAGTATATATACATGGGTCAAACTTGAGTCATTTTGATTCGGAGCCATTTTGACTATGCGACATACTCAGTTTTGGAAAATGTTGTTTTTAGATTGTACATGTTATAGTAAACATCAATAACATATATTATACTGAGAAAAATGACAATTTCAAATCTGAATAAATCGAAGTTTTCATTTTGTTATGAAAGTTTTTGTTTCAAATAGGACGATCTAATGCTTTCAATTCTGAAATACCAGAAATACTCAGAAAATATTTCTAGTTATTAGAAATACTCAGCGTTTTGAGCATGGACATACTCAAAACGAAGCACATAGAACTCACTTTATACTCATTTTTGAAACATGGCATGATAAAAATGATTACGGTCAATTCAAACTCATTTTTGAAACATGGACATACTTAAAAATGAGCACATAGAAGTCAGTTCATACTCATTTTTGAAACATGGACCTACTCCAATAGGAGCACATGATGTTTTATTCTTGAGAGTGTGTATGTTTTCATAAATGAGTCTATACATGTTTCAAACTTGATTCATTTTGATTCGGAGCCATTTTGACTACGCGACATACTCAGATTTGAGTATTTCTTTGATCAGTTTTCAAAATGTCGGTTTTAGAGGAGGCGCCTGATTAACATCCCCATGATATATGCCCCCATACGTCATTTTTACGTCACAAGAAAAGGGGATATAAATCCAGTGCTTGAGCATTTCACTTTTCACAAAATCCGGATTAATGTCCCCCTGATATATGCCCCCATATCTGAAAGGAACACAAATGTAAAGCTAGAGAAATTTCGTTTCGTTGAGAGCCTGATTAACGTCCACAGGATTTATGCCCCCATACGTCATTTTGACGTCCCAACAAATAGGGGTACAAATCCGGTGTTCGATCATTTCACTTTTCAAGAAATCCTGATTAATGCCCCCATGATATATATCCCCATATCAGAAGGGGGCACATATCCAGTGATAGAGAATTTTCCTTTCATTGAGAGCCTGATTAATGTCCCCCTGATTTAAGCCCCCGTACGTCATTTTGACGTCACAAAAAATGGGGGCACAAATCCAGTGCTGGAGCATTTTACTTTCGACGAAATCCTGATTAACACCCCCATGATATGCATCCCCATACGTCATTTTGATGATGTCACAGAAGATATCACGTCACAGAAGACGGGGACTTAAATCAGGGGGCACAAATCCAGTACTAGAACATTTTATTTCGTCGAGAATTCCTGATTTACCACCCCATGATATAAGCCCCTATACGTCCTTTTTATGACGCAACAAAGGGGATTCAGATTTCATGTAGGATAGGCCACTAGAGTTTTGCACGGGCAGGAATTTCCAGTCCTATCCTGGAGCAGTGTAAAATTAAAAGTTCGACTCGGACCCGGCGCGGCCCATGACAAAATTAATTAAATCAAGTCCGATCCGGCCTACTCAGTTTCTACAGAAAATCCAATTTTGCCAAACACACAATTAACGATTCTTTTAAAGAATACTGGATACATATTTTTGGGGAAATTTTGCAATACTAAGGGGCTAATCTACCTTTGAGCTATGCTCGTCAACCCCCGTTCAGACTTCGCGGCTTTTAAAAACATGGTAATGTGCCCTGGTTTACAAATATTAGCAAGTTACGGAAAATTGAATGATATTATTACGAATGGCGATTATTTTTTGCAATCGGGTTGCCATACTTTTATGTTTTAATTGTGTAATTTTCTTTTACCATGGCCTCATCCATCGCTATCGCGACAGTTGACGGCTATTTTTGGGATTGATAATTAATATCAATTACACATTTTAAAATCAGTTTGCACAAAAGGGCAAGGTTGAAATTGCTACTGCATCTCGCACTTTTATATCGATGCTATAGAGCAGGACTGTGAACCTGGCTCCCGCGGGCGCCATGACGCCCTTTGAAGATTTTTTTGGCGCCCCTTCAAATGTTTAATTTTTCTGGATTTCTTTAAACAAAATTCCATCTCCAAAGTAAATTTGTCTTAAAATAATTAATATTTGCTTACTTTTTATTTTATTACAGGTGTTATTAAGGTTTTTGCCTCCTTTACATGTAAAAGTCTTTAAAATTCCTCCCCCCCCTCTTTTTCATCCCCAAACCTCAGAAAAATGTAACGTTAAATTTACTATGATATGTTTTTTGTTCAATTTTTTAGATGAGCCACCTCCAACTTAGGACGCCAATGATTAACCACTATACATACCATTTTAATAACGCATACCACTTTGTCTGTGTATCCTGTAGACATGCGGGTATACATATTTTCATGTTATTTTTTTTTTATTTAAATTATTTATTTGGTAACTTTTTCAGTATAGGGTCCTTGGCAAGAGAAGAAAATTTGGCAGCATATTTTTCTGGCAACTTATTTACTCTTTCACAAGCAATTTTTTTTATATAAAAATCAATAATACATCTATATAAATAAAATATTTATACAGGGTGATCTCGAATTCATGGTATAAACTTTAAGGGTTGGTACAGGAAACGGTAACAATCATTTATTATATAGGAATGTATGGGCGCAAGTGACGCGTTGAGGCGAAAACACCAGTGTTGCCAGTTCAGCGCTTTTAAAAATATATGTTCAGATACATAATATGTGAGATACATACTATATGTTCAGTTATAGAAAACCGATTCTATGTTTTTTTTCAAGTAAAGCACGTGTATCTGCGAATATGTCTAACATTAAAAGCATTATATTATACATATCTTTATACTAAAGCATACAAATAAATAGGAGTTGTGTATTGCAAAAGTATTCGCTGACCGGAGAAGTCGGCTATTCATTATGGGATCCCTGGAAGGGGGGAGTGTTAAATAAAAAATACAATCTATAGTTTCTATCAATACACTACATACAGCTACTTTTATATATTTATGGGAACTTTGACCGAGGGTAGGGGGGGGTGAACATTAAATTAAAGACAAATAAATGACATTTTTTAATTCTTTTTTTTTACCTTTACAAAGGAGGAGGGGGCAGAGTTAAAGGGGAGCAACAGAAAATATAATGAGTCAAAATTTGGAGATTTGGTAAAAAAAAAAACCAAATTATGCAACATACGAAATAAAAATGTTTTTCCAGAAGGTGATTTGAAAGAAAATTTAGGATCTAAATTAAATGGTTAGGATAATTGTAAATTAAAAAAAAAAAAAAAAAAAAAAAAAAAAAAAAACATTTTTTTCCCGGCTAACAACTGGAGACTTTAAAACATGAGTTTTTAATTTTTTTAATTTTTTGACAAACGAAGCCTGAGTTATAAGTGAGTTTTTTCTCATGATGACATTTATCGGGCTGTCGTGTGCAGAAAGTCTATTCAAAAGACAACTTTCACAACATTTTCTAAAAGACCTCCTGCCTTTTTCGAAAAATGAAAAAATCTGTTCGACTTCATGATTTCTAAATAAGAGCATCTGCCAGTTCCATCTGTTCCATGGGCTTATGAACGAAACTGAAATCAGAAATCTATCAGAAAATAATTAATTTGTATTCCAATATAGTTGAAAAGATTATGCGATTTCTCTATGGGCAAGTGTGGCATTTGTCCACAATCCTTCATAATTTAGTGTTCAAAAATTAGAAGTAGTTGCAATTTTATTAGTATACTTTTATTTTCTACTTTATTCGAAAAACACAAAAGACATTTTAATATATTTTATGTGATATCTAAGTATCCTCTAATAAAAGTATTGTTTTAACTATATTTGTCATACAGTATTCACAAATGTACTAATGTACTAAATGTACTAATTCTAATCATATGTCCATGTGAGATGCCTATGTGAGATAGGGGGGGTAAGAAAAAGAATTTTCAAGATTTAATTTGTCATTTGAGCAGCATGATTGTGGAAAGTAAAGTAATAATAATAATAATAATAATAATAATAATAATAATAATAACTTTATGATATATAATGCTTTCGTATGTGTTATTGCTAGAATCTGTATGATAGCAACATTGCTTTTACTTATATAAAAAAAAGAAAGAAAGAAAAAAGAAGGTATATTTACACTTATTCATGTCTGTTATTTTAATTGCATTTAATCTACTGATATTTGTGAATAATTTGATACTTGTACTGAGCATTAGCATCTTTATTCATATATAGTTGCAGCTTTACAAAGAATTTTTGGGTCTAATTGTGAGGGATTTCAAAGAAACTTTTGCTCGCATCTTAGAAGTTCTTTGTTTTCAGAAAAAAATATTTTAGGTAAATATGTACTAAAACCAAAAACACTGGCATAACAAAACAATAATAATAATAATAATAAAACGTAATTAGTTTTATTATTCAAATAACAAGAAATCGAACAATATTTCTCTCTCTTCTATAAGGGCATATGGTCTTTTGAAAGTACATTATCAAGTTGATATCTTATAAGCCAATTTTTGGCACACAACTTTCAGAAAAAGATCGGTATCGGGTAGCAATCAATTATAATTCGGGGGGATCAATTATAATATGTATAAGAAAAGAAATATATTTTTAAGTCTTTTGCAACTAAATATTAATACTATCTGAAATTTTCATGCACCTACATACAGAGCCGGATTATGCATTTCTGGGGCCCGGGGCTACTGAAAATTTTGGGCCTCTCCCCCTTTCTACTGGAACCCCCCCCCCCCCCCCCCCACACACACACACACAATTTTTTTTTTAATCCTTAAACACAAATTTTTAAAATTGATTATGTTACTCACACTTTCTTTTTTTGTATATTTAATCATGCTTTTAATTATTTTATTTAAATACGTATATTTAAATACCCATTTATGTCCCAAATTATGAAATAATAAAAATTTCATCTTCTAAAGTATTTTTGCTGATTTTTTGAAGATCAATAAATATTAAAAGGATATTGTCAATTAAAATTAAAGAACGAAATATTTATTTATAGGGATTTTGAAGAATATTTATAACTCTACTCAATTTTTTTATATAAATTTTTTTAAAAGTATTTTATAGAACTAGGGCATGTACAAATATAATTCCCTTACAATAAAAATACGAAAATATTTAAGAACTGAAACCATCCACTTCCAACCTTCAGACATAAAAAAAAACTAAACAGATGCAATGAAAGATAAACCATCCTTTTAAAAACACTTTTGTTTTATGCATCATCTTTTGGAAAAGTATAAAGTAAAGTATCTGTAACTCATTGTAAATTGTATTACTGCTAATCGATGTATTAAAAGAATTTTATAACAAGCTTTTTTAATGGTACATTAAAGTACCGTCAGGACATAAAGGGTTAAGAGCGATTCTAAATAGTTGCAACCATTAAAAAGATAAAGCATTATTTTTTTAAAGGATGCATCTACTTTGTCGAATCGCTCTAAAATATCGTATCAAAGTGTACACATTCATACACATTCAAATTTGGAAAACTTCTTTAATAGGGATTTTTCTTCTCTTCTAGTATCAAGTTTCTCTTCACAGTTCGTACTTATACGACTTGTACGTTCTAAACCACACAAAATATTGTCATAATTTAAATAAGTGCTTTTACTCATTCGTAATAGTAGCATCATCGAGCGGAGTCTGCACGGAAGTTAGCAAGCGTAACTTGTAATTGTGCAGGCCGCCAAATTTTGTTACAAAATGCAATTGTGAGATACATTTTTATTACGAAAAACATTTTTTTCTGATTTAAAAATATTTAACATTTCAAACTGTTTACAAAATTTACTTTCCTAGTTCAATCCGTATCTTGACAGTGAAATAAAAGTTCTAAATATATATGCTAGAATTTTTCGTTTTTAATGAAATAAGTTAATTTTGTGCAAAATATGATAAATCTAATTAAGACTGTTCTTAAATACAAAGGAACTACTTTCTGACAATTTTTTAATTCAATTTTTTTTTAAATAGCCAGGTGTTCTTATTCAGAAACTATGTAATCGAATGACGTTTTTCACTTTTGGGTAAAGCAGAAAATCTTTCAGAAAATATTGTCAAAGTAAGTGTTTTGAACCAAATTTCAGGATGCGGCAGCAAGAAAGGGGTAAAACTTGTCGTCACTTGACAATAATAGCTTATTACTCAATAAGTATTATTTTCAAAAATGAAAACTTTATTCGATTCCAAATCGCTTCAACAGTCAGGACTGTCATTGTTAAGCTCGTTTGAAAATTTGTCAGAAAATGCATCAGAAAGTTTCGCGTTGTTGAACTGGGAATTTTAGAATCATTTTAAATAAATTAATGTGAGCATTTTTTAAACAATTTAACCCATACGCATAGAGTTTTAGTAAAAGGTACAAAAGAACAAGTGGGTAAGTGTGATCGAAGATCGCTCAAAGGGTTTCGTTTAATATTTTCCTTTCAAAACACTTTATCTTTTTTTTAATAAATTCAAACAAATTTCATTAGCAACAACAACAACAAAAAAAAGTCATGTTTTTTATAAAGTAAAAATTTACCGGTCTATGTTTTCCTTTTTTCGAATATCTAAACCATCCGGATAGCGGTCCAAACCCGCTATTATATTCTGTCATAATAATATCCGTCATACGGACTAAATGCAATATTTAAAAAAATAATTTCAAAATTAAACAAATTGTACACCTTCAAAATGTTAAAATATGCGAATATTTCCATAATCGGATTTTTATCACGATTCAATATGTTTTTCAAACTCATATATTTACTATTCTCTATTATTTATATCGATACTCGCTTTGTATTATTCTCAAACATTTAAAAAATTAGTTAAACTTCATATATGACGTCAGATTTTCTTTTTAATTTTCTAATGACGTGAAATTCATCTGCTTTGACCACTTACACTTACTCATACTCCTTGTATTATTGAGAAATCTTAGACATTTTCCGTTTTATTATACGACTATGACGACAATCAATTTTATTTCATATTTATCTTTTTTTCAAATGGTGAAACTTTTTATTTCATTTTCATTTTTCACGTGAAAATCGTCTGATAGAAAAGTAATTATTTTAGAAAGAATTTTATTGTGGATTTTAAATCTTTGGCATCTGCTATAATGAACAAAAATTCAATTTTATAGGAAAAGGCTGTTAGGATTTTGGTTTTTTATCTCTATTTATTAAAATAATACGAATTTTTCAAATTTTAATATTTTGAGCTCTTCACAGCTGCTATTCAGATTTATACACGAAGTTTCAACTCTGTAAGTTACATACTTTTTGAGAATGGCTCTGTGACGGACAGACAACGGAGCGGGAAGGGTTTCGTGAGATGGACGAAACCCTAAAAATGCATAAATAAGGAAAAAAAAAGAATAGTGTGTAAAGCTGTTTAAGTAATGAAATTCATAAGAAATCAACTAAAATAAATTAATAAGGTAACAAGATGACGACGAATAATTCACAAACAATCGAACACATTTTTTCCCCAATCCATTTAAAAATATACAGTTAAAAAATGGTTTTCTTCAAGCACAAGCTGAAATAAAAGCATTTGTTAACACTTTGGGTCACGTATACATGCTGCTGAATGTGCTGAGAATCCTCGATTATTCCCACCAGTTATTTTTAATTGTATACTTTACCTCATTTAATCTTAGCATTTCTGCGATTCAATTAGGTAAAAAATTCTGTTTTAATAAACAGATGGCAAAAGATTAAAAATTCTGTAAAGGACTCTCGTCAAAAAGGGGTTAAAGATAAAGGAAAAATAAAACAATTGCATTTTCTAAAATCTTCTTATGATCTATACTAAAAAAGAAAGTTTCGCTCTGTCTATGTGTGCGTTTATGTGTGTCTCTGTGTGCGATGGCTAGCGAAATCTATCACACGTAGAAGTCTGAAAATTCGGGCGAGAATAGTCCAAGACAGGTCTTGGTGTACCTGGGGCTTAGATTTTTAATTTTTTAAGGTCCGACTTCCCTGGGCCCTTTTAAGTTTCTATGCCCTAAATTGGTAATAACTTTTCCCCTTTTAATCCGATTTTCTTTGTTTTCGGGACCCATTCTCCATTTTATTATTTCAAACTTTCTGCATTTCATTTAATACACTGGCGCCCCGGGGTCCGGTCCGGCATCCCTTGGACATTTTGGACGCCATGCATTTTCAGCCCCTAATTATGTGTCCTCTCACTGCTTAACTTTTAAAAAGTTGAGCCTAGGACTCCTCTCCCTGTATCAACACCCTCATATTTTTATTGGTACCGTAGCACCCTTTTTTAAGCATCCCCCCCTTTTTTTCTAATTAAAAAAAATTAATTCTAATGATTAATTCTCACCCTATGCTTAATTCCGACTAATTGAAAATGTAAAGCACTAAATACCAAGACCTTTTAACATGCTTTCATGTTAGGGCCCTGCTCTCAACTATCTGTTGGACCTTTTTGTGCCCCATATTATAGCTCTCTTAAAAATGGCCCAATTCACTTTTTTTTCCTAACAACTTCTTAATTCCTTCGACTTTTTGCACAAATATATTCTATTGAATACACATTTCGCATTACTTTTATAATTTTGAAAGGTTTAATTTTAACAAGTAAATATTATATGTAGATATATATATAATCTCCAAAAAAATAATATTATATATCGAGAATGTTGCATTTATATTTTGGCAAAGGAGGTCTGGAAAACGGATGTGGAAAAAATGTATCTAATAGTACAATATAATAGCTTGCAACCGCTTTTTGATTCCAAAACACAAGCCACATGCTAATTTGAGAATGTATTTTTTCGTCACAAAAATTTTCAATATGTGTATACATATTTTTTTTTATAAAACAGAAGAAAGAAACGTGGTTGGTTGTATAAATTTGGCGCCCCCTCAATTTCCGCGACTGGGACAACCACACCCTTCGTCCCCCGTTTTGCACGGCTCTGATAACGGGTCCCAGACAGAAATAAAAGCTTACGAAAAACATACCAAAGAAGATGAATTACTATAAGTATCTAGTTTCTTTGAACATACCCTTCTATTCTATGTTTTTTTTTTTTTTTTTTTTTTTTTTTTTTTCATGGATTTTGTGCAGGAGAGGAAACGATATAAAGGCGATTTCACCATGGTCACTTGCGCACTGTTGAAAGGTACTTACTGGCCAATGTCCTTTGGAAGTGTAGATGTCACACAGTAGGGAATCGGTCCTGTGCTCGTTAGTAATTTCTTGGAAAACTTATGCTAAGCACATGTGTTTTTGAGATTGCAAAGTAGAAGAGGGAAATAAAATAAAGTTGTTTTTCTTCGTTTGTCTCGGGGAAAGAGGGTTAAAATACGAAAAGGATAGCAACAGTTATATCGGATTTTCAAAGCTTTAGAATTAGAAAAAGAAAAAAGACTTGGAGGACTAAGTGAATTTTTTCTCACCATTTCTATGATTAACTTTTTTTTTTTTTGTAAATTAAGTCATTTTAAAAACGAAACTTTGATACGACTTAAGCCACTGCTGAGGGTCCCCTGGCAGGTTGGGGCCCGGGGCTGCAGCCCCCGTAGCCCCCCCTTAATCCGGCTATGCCTACATATAAAAATGAGTTATATTTTAATATGTCGCATTGTGTAATAAAATGAGAAATTCGTGAACACCCGTAAAGAAATAAACCCAGTGTCCAAAACAACTCGTAATTTCGTAACAATATCAGTTTTGAATTTTTGCTATTAAAATGGTGTATGTGCATTAGAACAATATTTCTTAAAAGTATTTACAAACACTTGTAAACTGTTTCACCTAGTTGATGAAATCCTGAAATGCATTTAATAAAGTTCTGTTTTCCTTCTTTGTGTGTGTTTGTTATTTTTATCTTTAAAATGTTAATGCTTCCTCATATATTTATTTAAAAAGGGTTTCTAGTTGAATATTATACCACATGTAAAAGATTTAAAAATCGGATTTTTAATAACATTTTATTTATTTATTTTCTTTCTCCCACTTTTAAAATTTAAATATATTATCATTCATGATTTTTTTTCTCCAGGGGTTGCTTTTTTTTAGACGAATTTATTATTAGACGAAAACTATCCCTTCAGGCTCTTCTCAAATCTAAAAAAAGCCACTTTCTGACACATTTCTAAATTCATTTTTGTTCAGAAACGCATAAAACTGGAAAGTGTTATTATTCAAAAACTTTGTAATTGAAAGAATATTTCCATTTTTTGGTAAAAGTAGAAGATCTTTCAGAAAATACTGTCAAAGCTGGCGTTTTGAACCAAATTTCCGACGCCACAGCACGAGAAAGGGGAAAAACGTGTCGTCACGCGACACAAATCACTTTTAACTCGATAAGTAATTTGTTTATCAAAAATGAAAATCTCATTTTAATTCCAAATCAACAGTCAGGCCTTCCAATTTTATGCCAATGCGTTTAAAAATGGGTCAGAAAATTTGTCAGACAGTTTCTTGTTGTTGAGCAGGTCATTAGAGAAATCACCTTAAAAACATGTTTCTGTTGCGATCCCCCTTTTCTTTTCTTCAATGCTTTTCAATATATATATATATATATATATATATATATATATATATACATATATATATATATATATATATATGAATATATAAATAAATAGATATATATTATGATTTAAAAATTTTAGAATATGTTAGAATGTAGAAATAATGTTAGAAATCGGGAGATTTTCAGAGTATTTCAATATTAATTGCATTCCTTAGTTGCAATAAGTTTTGTTGAAACCGGTTGAAACACATTACTGGATTTTGATACAGTTTACAAACCATTTTCCTCTATTTAAATACAAAGAGATATGAATGAATTTCATATTTCTATCCTAAAGGTCTTTCTATTTACCTGACATAGTCTGTCAAAATCATAATACAAGTTTATATCTTACTTACTCAAACCTAAGCCCTTTTGTTACTCAAACCTAAGCCCTTTTGTTACTCAAACCTAAAGGGCTCTAGTTTGCACCTGTTGTCTATACCCACTCCACGCCTAGAAAAATTAAATAAGTACAGGGCGAAACCATGAGGATATCCCTGAGTAAAATGTTATATTTTGATGTTAGTGGACTAATCTCAACCCAATTACCATTTTTCTAGATTTATGGAAATAAACACTTTCTACTTGTGAAGTAGAATCTATTTGATTTGATATTGTGTTGTGTGTAGTACAACTTAAAAATATGTAAAAAAAAAAGTAGCTTGATTAACTCATATTTACATGTACATATTTGATACTCTTCCATAAGTTGAAATTATTAAATTCTTCTTAAAGTAATATAACAATTTTATAAAGTTATATAAAGGAGTTTTGTTCTGTACTAAGGAAAAAAAAGAGTATTTTTATTAATTGAAGTACTTAATTTAGAATTGACGGGGCTAAGAATTTTCTTCTATTTAAAATCCAAGGTATGATAATATTGTTTATGCATTACACATATCAGTTCGATTTGAATAATGTTGCAACGATTCGAATGGGGCCCCTTAATTTATCTTTGTCCAGGGCCCCAATTAGTCATGATCGAAGCCTGTGTATAATAAAATGAAGATTTTTGAAAATATTTCTCAGTAATTTATTAAAGCTCTTCTCAAATCGAAAAGAGCTAATTAATGAATTCAAGTTTTTTCAGAAAAGCATAAAATTAGCAGGTGTTCTTATTCAGAATCTGTGTAATTGAATAGCGTTTTCCCTTTTTGAAAAATAAAAAAGATCTTTCAGAAAATATTGTCGAAATTGGCGTTTTGAATCAAATTTCCGGACACGATAGCACGGTAAAGGAAGGAGAAAAATCTGTCATCATGTGACAATAATCACTTATATCTCGATAAACAATTTATTTAACAAAAAATGGAAAACACTACTCGATTCCAAATCTCTTCAAATGTCAAACCTGCTAATGTCATGCTTTTACAGTTAAAAATAAGACGAAAATATTTCAGACAGTTTCATATTGTTGAGCTGGGAATTTGAAAAAGATTTAAAGCATATTTCCACTGATTACGCAGAAGTTAATTATCCCTGTAACTATTTATACATTACAAATTACTGTTTAAAAGAAAAAAGCATTTATACATCAGACAAGTCAAATGAAAAAAATTACGTCATTTTTGCTTTCTAGTAAAATTAGCCACTTAATAGAATAAAATTGATTTTTAGATAAATATTTATTTATAAATAATAATAAATATATAGTATATGAATAAATATATTTAAATAACAGATTGAACGCTTTATTTTTAACACTTTCCAACCGAGTTGAAAAGTGTTTATGACTTCGGTTTGTCTGCCGTCTGGCCGGATGGCCATCTGTCCGTGCTCTAACTGCCATAAATATGCTCGGATTGCTCTGCAATTTTTATATGTTATTGTCGTTATCTATAACATGTTCCCTATTTCAACGGAAGTGTGTAACACTTATAGTTTTTTTACAGGGACACTCAAAATAATTCCGTTAAATTACGTCTATGGAGAAAAATCGTCTGCAGTTTATTTAAATAATGTTTCACTATTTTAAACACATTGAAATTTATATATATCACTAAGGTGCATTACAAGAGGCTTACTACAGAATATTGTGTGTATAGCAGTCATCGTTCATTTACAGGGACACACAAAAGAATTCTCTACTGTCTGTTAACAATAATTCCTGGACGTGCGTTTTAATTTACTGAACGCGATTTTAAATTTAACGCACTTTTTGTCTATTACGGCGTGGTGTGTATAAATTCTGTAGATCATATACAAGGCAGCACAAAAGTTCGCGAACACATTTCCGTTTATGGACAGAAACTCCATAAGGAGAATTTTAAACTGTGCTAAGCGTTTTCTAACTGAACTAAAATTTAGCATCCTATGTAGCATGTATAAAAATGTATAGATCATATACAGGGCTGAATAAAAGTATTCGGATATTTTTCCGAATATTGCATATGTTGAAAATTTCTGAATTTTTTTTTTTTTTAAGTATGGTATACGTTTTCCAAATTCTTTACTTAGATGTTATCTTTCAGCTTATTAAACGGTATGATTTGTAAAATTATTTTGGAAGCGTTGGAAAGTGTTACATAATCTATGCTTGACGCATGATTTTTCGTTCTTGTTATTTTTTTATTTTTTTTTTCAGACTACGCAGAATGCTGTAACCAAAGGACAAAGAAAAATCATGCGGCCGGTCCAGGGAAGATTTTTAATTCAGTTGAAAAATATATTTTAACTATTACCACCCATAGGCAGTATGCTATTCGAATTTATTTATGCAGCCATTATGTTTTTATGTAGAACATGGTATACTAAAACTTAACTCAACGATAAAATTAAAAGTACATAACACAGTTTAAAATTGACTTCCAACAATTTTTGACTGTAATGCATTCGAATTGTTTTGTGCAGTCCTGCATATGATCTTTAGATATTAATGTATTTCACAGAATATGATAACATTTATTTCAACAGTAACACTGATAGCATAACTAAAATTGCACTTACACCAATCACCAGGGCTTTACAAACTTGATAAAATCTGGTAGCCAGAAAAAAAAAAAGAATAGTCGCCAGTAAAAAACTTTTATAACCCCCCCCCCCCCTCCGCTTCCCTTTCATCGATTTAAAAACAAAAAAAATGAGAGTTTTTTTATGAATTAATTGAGAAAAAATAATAACAAGCATAGTTTAGAATTATTAGTTACGTAGTTTAGAATAGTACATAATTTAGAAAGAAAACATAAACTATGTTTTCTAATGAAACTTATAAAACTTATAATCACTTATATTATGTTGACAACTTATATAAAGACATAAATCAGATTTGAAACGTAAAAAAAAAAAAAAAAAAAAAAACTCGAGCATTTTTTAGCATATTATCCAATTTTAGATGCCTCAGAGATTGAATTGACACTATTGCTTAGTGTTTTATTGAAATATCTTCCCTCCCTCACATTCCAATCACGTGACACATACTAGTTGGCTATAGCTGAAAAGAATTGTGTTTTCTGTGCACGAATTGGAAAATGCCTTTTAAATTTAGTTCTTCCATTAAAAGTACGAGAGAAGAGGAAGATCACTGCTTGTCGCGCACGAGTAGGAGTAGGGGAGAGAAAAAATGCCATTTGTGCATGTCAATTTTTTTTACAGAAATCACCCCGAAAGATCCAATCATTTTGATCACCAGATCAAAAAACTTGGTAGCCAGTGGCGACCTGGCGACCGCATTTGTCAAGCTCTGCCAATCATCATTCATAAACGGCAATGTGCCTCATTTCTCTGGGAGAAGGCTTCTATATGAATTTATTATATTCTACAAACATTCCTTAGAATATAATCAATATATTTCAGCTGGAAAATAATTAACACAGTTCGAAATGCACTTTTAAGACATTCACGTCTATAGATGGCTATTTAAACTACGTAATATACTAAAAATTAGTTGAGCTTAAAACATCCTCGAAAATCGAAAATAATTTTATCCTAATGTTTGATGGTGCAGAAAATTTATTTTAGTAAGAAAATTTTTATTATTACTATTATTATTAGCAATAAAAAATATCAATTAAAATTTTGGAGTTTCAGTTAGTGCTGCACTCAAACAATATTTGAAAGCCCTTGTTTTATTTTTTTTAATTTTTTTTTTTTCGATATTGCGGACATACACACAAAGTGATCATACACACTTACTTCTGTTGATCAGTATTATCCAGAAATTTAATCCTAATAGCCAAATTTCACAGATTTTATGAAATTTACTTTACTTTTATCAAAAACTGGAAACCACAATTCGATTTTAGTTTGTGAATGACAATACCTGAAGATATTTCAGTTTAAGATTGCAAATCAATTAAGCAATAGCCAGAAGGGGCCAATTTTGGGGGCTGTACATATATAACGTTATTAACATTTTGCTAATTTCAAGGGGCATAAAATCTCGGCCAAGTTCGTTAATGGGCAAAATCGAACCAAGGGGGGGGGATGGGGGGGGGGGCTTTTTGTGAAAACTGAAAAAAACCCATAATTTCTTAATTATGATCCGTATCGAATCCGTTTGAAGTTATTATTACTTCTAGGAGAAGAGCCGAAAAATTATGTATGACAGATTTTTGATATAATTAAAAATGGCCTTAAGGGGGGGGGGGGGGGAGATGGGGTTTTAGAAGAAAAAAATTCATAACTTCGTCAATTCCCAAGATTTCAAATCCGCTTAAATTTATTATAAATCCTCTTAATATTATCTAAAACTTTTATATTGACAAGTTTTTTATAGGACCAACTCTTATAGCCAAAAAAAAAAAAAAAAAAAATCCCTGCTGGCTCCGCCTGCAAACAAACAAATTAGGTTTCGAAGTAGGCGGTTCCAACTGCCGCATCATCGCAAAAAGGTTATTTCTTCCGCAATTCCTGACAAACAGGCGCCCCACGGTCTGCGTCTTCGAAATCTACCTGTGCCTGTAGGCCGAGCCGTCAGGGAATTTTTTTAAATGGGGGACGTTTTTAGTGAAAAATTTTGACCATGTTTATTAAATAATGTCTGAATGAAAATTGGTAAAATGGACAATACATAGTAAATTTACAGACATTAACAAATGAACACCTATTTATAATGTCATATATTTACTATTCTCTATTACTCATATTGATACTCGCTTTGTATTATTCTCAAACATTTGAGAAATCCGTTTAACTTCAAATATGACCTCAGGTTAATTTTCTTTTTAATTTTCTAATGACGTGATATTAATCTGCTTTCTGTACATACATATACTTATACTCATTGTATTATTGAGAAATCTTTGAAAATTTCCATTTTATTACCCATATGACGCCATAATCTTTCTTTTTTTTTTCTATTATGGAAACTTTTTATTTCATTTTCATTTTTCACGTGGAAATCTTTCAATAGAAAATTAATTATTGTAGAAAGAATTTTATTGTGGATTTTTAATTGTTGGCAACTGTTATAACGAAAAGTGTTTAAATTTAATAGGAAAAGGCTGTTAGAATTTTGGGTTTTTTTTATCTCTATTAAAATAATACGATTTTTTCAAATTTTAATATTTTGAGATTCATAGCAGATATTTAGTTATATATACACAAAGTTTCAACTCTGTAAGTTATATAGGTTCTGAGAACGGCTCTGTGACGGACAGACAACGGAGCGGGAGTAATAGGGTTTCGTGAAATTAACGAAACCCTAATAAAAATGAAAGTCAAAGAAAACACAAATAGTTAACTGCCTGATGAACAGGAAAAAAATACATATACTAATTTTTTAGTATACATCTTTTTTTTTTTTTTTTTTACCGCATGCGGCTTGTGCGTATAGGCATTCTTTCTTACACGAAATCTTGAAAAAAAAAAAAAAGGAAATATAGCAAAAAAAAAAAAAAAAAAAAAAAAAAAAAAAAAGATCAAATTTATTGGCAAAGTTATTTTTCTTTTTACTTGATCTGAAAATTTGAAGATATGTAATATGTTGCTATGTAGCTTATAATTTCATTAAACATAAGTAAAACAATTAAGAATAACCGAGTGAGGAATAATTTTGTGTAATGTATGACTCGTGTAATTACACAAAGGATTACTATTCCAAAATTTTCTTTAATTGATATTTTCTCTGACGAAATTTAAATTGAAACTAGTTATATTCTGCATCTTGGAATAAAATAAAAGTATTTTTTTCTCATCTTTCAATATGGAAAGAACAACAGTTAAACGAAAAGTTATTTTAAGTGCAGTGAATTGTTTTCGCACTTTTCCTCCGTTAACACTTATCTGCTATAACAATTGTTTTTAACAATTTTTGCTTGATACACGCCCGTACGCTGAAACCGAGTGTATATCATGAAAAATTCTTTCACATCCGATTTCTATTTCGTCCTGAAGAAAGCATAGATCACTTCAGAAGAAGACTTCAGAATACGGTACAATCAAAAAAAGTTTCGCATCTGGTATCACCAAAGAAACCAGTCATAGGAAACTAACGAACCCATATAAATAACTTGAAACCGCTCCGAAATAGTAATTTGGTATATCATGAAAAATTCTTTCACATCCGATTTCTATTTCGTCCTGAAGAAAGCATAGATCACTTCAGAAGAAGACTTCAGAATACGGTACAATCAAAAAAAGTTTCGCATCTGGTATCACCAAAGAAACCAGTCATAGGAAACTAACGAACCCATATAAATAACTTGAAACCGCTCCGAAATAGTAATTTGGTATATCATGAAAAATTCTTTCACATCCGATTTCTATTTCGTCCTGAAGAAAGCATAGATCACTTCAGAAGAAGACTTCAGAATACGGTACAATCAAAAAAAGTTTCGCATCTGGTATCACCAAAGAAACCAGTCATAGGAAACTAACGAACCCATATAAATAACTTGAAACCGCTCCGAAATAGTAATTTGGTATATCATGAAAAATTCTTTCACATCCGATTTCTATTTCGTCCTGAAGAAAGCATAGATCACTTCAGAAGAAGACTTCAGAATACGGTACAATCAAAAAAAGTTTCGCATCTGGTATCACCAAAGAAACCAGTCATAGGAAACTAACGAACCCATATAAATAACTTGAAACCGCTCCGAAATAGTAATTTGGTATATCATGAAAAATTCTTTCACATCCGATTTCTATTTCGTCCTGAAGAAAGCATAGATCACTTCAGAAGAAGACTTCAGAATACGGTACAATCAAAAAAAGTTTCGCATCTGGTATCACCAAAGAAACCAGTCATAGGAAACTAACGAACCCATATAAATAACTTGAAACCGCTCCGAAATAGTAATTTGGTATATCATGAAAAATTCTTTCACATCCGATTTCTATTTCGTCCTGAAGAAAGCATAGATCACTTCAGAAGAAGACTTCAGAATACGGTACAATCAATAAAAAGTTTCGCATCTGGTATCACCAAAGAAACCAGTCATAGGAAACTAACGAACCCATATAAATAACTTGAAACCGCTCCGAAATAGTAATTTGTTTTCTTAGAAACGCCTAAACTATTGACTATAGCAGTACTGAAAAATTGAACACAAACACATCTGGGCTTCTCATTACTTCTTATTTCCACCAGTTCTTTTTGTGATACGACCTGTAGAATTTTCAGGGATTTATCAGTTATCTATATATTTTAATTACATGACACATGAGTATTTTCAACTTGTAAATCAGAAGTTGTTTAAAACGCTGAAAGAGATACCGTTTATAAAGAGTTTTTAGATATTCGCAATTTCGGATGCTAAGAAATTATCTACTTTTAAAATTTTCTTTCAAAGGTAAAGTTTACACCAAGTGTACATAGCAATATCTTGTAAAAAATTAGAGTCTTGGTATTATAACTTCCATTATCATTAAGGAATTGTGGAATACCCAGCTCATTTGAATTAAGACGTCAGGTTATGTGTGCATTTGTGGGAAGGGGGGGGTGCTAATTTTGACGCCAAAACATACCTAAAGCCATTGGTGTGAGGTTATCTCAAAATAGGTTGGGTCGTCTGCGCCTCTTATGCCTTAATGAGATTATTATTAAATATATGAATTATCACGCTAAAAACATGTAAAAAAATGAAAAGAAAAGAAAGAAAGAACAAAAAAAAAAAAAAAAAAACATGTATGTATGTTGTTTCTTTTACGCCGAAGAAGGAATATTAAGTTTAGATGTCTTTTATTTTATTTTATTTATTTATTTATTTATTTTGTTTGCTATAAGGGTTGGTCCTATAAAAAACTTGTCAATATAAAAGTTTTAGATAATATTAAGAGGATTTATAATAAATTCAAGCGGATTTGATATCTTGTGAATTGACGAAGTTATAATTTTTTTTTCTTCTTAAACCCCCCTTGGGGCCATTTTTAATGCTATCAAAAATCTGTCATACATACATTTTCGGCCCTTTTCCTAGAAGTAATAATAACTTTAAACAGATTCGATACGTATCATAATTAAGAAATTATGGGGTTTTTTTCTGTTTTCACAAAAAGTCACCCATTTCCCCTCCCTGGTTCGATTTTGCCCATTAACGAACTTGACCGAGATTTTATGCCCCTTGATTTTATGTACCAGTTTGGAAGAGATTTGTGCAGAATTATTGCAGTTATCATGTCCATAAAAAAGTGACATAGATAGATAGATAAAGTTTTGAACTGGTGGGGGGGGAGGGGCGAGGTTCTGGGAGTCATAAGTGGCGTAGATCTGAAAAAAATTTTCAAAAATTCCAACTTAGGGGAGAATGTAATAGGTAGTATTTCTTACGAAATCTACCTAATTAGTTGACTAAAAAAACTGCAAGTTTTTCGCCAGTATCAATGGGTTTTTGTGCATTGTATCCTACGAAAAAATTTATTTTTTTTATTAAATTGTTGGCGATTTAAATGGTAATAATTTTTAAATCTGGCATTGCTGTATTTTTTAGTTGCGGTAAATTGCCCGAAACTTTTTCGATCTACCATGTAATTACTCTCTTAAATGATTTATTTTTTTATCCAAGATGTACCAATAAGCACGCAGCCCTTCAGAATCAGAATCCGATTATGATTCTGAAATGGATGCGTGCTTATTAGTATATCTTGAATAAAAAAATAAATGATTTTAGGATAGTAATTACATGGATGATCGAAAAAGTTTCGGGCAATTTACCGCAACTAAAAAATACAGCAATGCCAGATTTAAAAATTATTACCATTTAAATCGCCAAAAATTTAATAAAAAAAAATAATTTTTTTCGTAGGGATACAATGCACAAAAACCTATTGATACTGACAAAAACTTTCAGTTTTTTTTTTTTTTTTTTTTTTTTTTTTTTGAGGTAACCAATTTTATATTCGATATATCAATTTGTTTTAAAGACTCATTTTATTCTACCCTTTAACGTTATTTTATTGAAGCTCATTACTTCACATAACCTCATTCAAATTTCTGTGAATTGTTACTTTCAACAGAATTTTTAATTCTAAAATTATACGCAATAAACTTTTTTTTAGTTGCTTCCTATCCTTATAGATTTCACTACCATAGTGTGCTTCAGAACCAAAAGCTTTGATAAATAAAAAGCTTTGATAAAAAGTTTGATAAATTAATAATTTATGGTTTATTCTTTTAACATTTCATCCTCATTGTAGCCATCGTCTTCAGCCATTGAATGCTTCCGTTTATGGGCCTTTTAAGGGAAAGCTGAGATGAGTCCAATATGATTGGATAACAAATAATCCTGGAGATCATATTACAATTTACAATCTCTCAGCTTTTGCCCAGAAGGCATTTTTTTCAGCTTTTAGTCTTTAACATTGAATAAAGGGAGGGAAATATTTATGTCCCATTCATCCCTGCTGTCTGGGTGATTGGGACATACAGGAATTGTTTTTTAATTTCATAATACATTTCTGTATAATAATAATCTTGAATAAATATTGTGCATAAGATGTAGTCAAACACTCAATCTATAGATTGAGTGTTTATTATATTAGTGATATAGTGTTATATTATATATCACATTTCATATATGAAATGTGATATATAATATTGATAATAACTTAAATAAAATATTTAAAATAAACATTTTTGTAAAAATGTCCCATTCATCCCCCATCTCCCCTATATATTGAAAAGCATTGAAGAAAAGAAAAGGGGGATCGGAACAGAACCCTGTTTTTAAGGTGATTTCTCTAATGACCTGCTCAACAACGAGAAACTGTCTGACAAATTTTCTGACTCATTTTTTAAATGCATTGGCATAAAATTGGAAGGCCTGACTATTGAAGCGATTTGGAATTAAAATGAGATTTTCATTTTTGATAAACAAATTACTTATCGAGTTAAAACTTATTTGTGTCGCGTGACGACACGTTTTTCTCCTTTCTCGTGCTGTGGCGTCGGAAATTTGGTTCAAAACGCCAGTTTTGACAGTATTTTCTGAAAGATCTTCCACTTTTACCAAAAAATGGAAATATTCTTTCAATTACAAAGCTTTTGAATAATAACACTTTCCAGTTTTATGCGTTTCTGAACAAAAATGAATTTAGAAATGTGTCAGAAAGTGGCTTTTTTTAGATTTGAGAAGAGCCTGAAGGGATAGTTTTCGTCTAATAGAGAGTTTAAGAGAAAAAAAAAGCAACCCCAGGAGAAAAAAAATCATGAATGATAATATATTTAAATTTTAAAAGCGGGAGAAAGAAAATAAATAAATAAAATGTTATTAAAAATCCGATTTTTAAATCTTTTACACGTGGTATAATATTCAACTAGAAATCCTTTTTAAATATCTAAATATATGACGAAGCAGTAACAATTTGAAGATAAAAATAACAGACATACACAAAGAAGGAAAACAGAACTTTATAAAATGCATTTCAGGGTTTCATCAACTAGGTGAAACAGTTTACACGTGTTTGTAAAAACTTTTATGAAATATTGTTCTAATGCACATAAGACTTAATAGAAAAAATTCAAAACTGATGTTGTTACTAAATTAATGGAAATTTCAGATAGTATTGATATTTAGTTGCAAAAGATTTGAAAATATATTTCTTTTCTTATACATATTATAATTGATCCCCCAAATTTATAATTGATTTGCTACCCGATACCGATCTTTTTCTGAAAGTTGTGTGCCAAAAATTGGCTTATAAGATATCAACTTGATAATATACTTTCAAAAGATACGAAGCCCTTATAGGAGAGAGAGAAACAGTGTTCGATTTCTTGTTATTTGAATAATAAAACTATTTACGTTTTTTTTTTTTATTATTGTTTTGTTATGCCAGTGTTTTTGGTTTTAGTACGTATTTACCTAACATATTTTTTTCTGAAAACAAAGAACTTCTAAGATGCGAGCCAAAGTTTCTTTGAAATCCCTCACAATTAGACCCAAAAATTCTTTGTAAAGCTGCAACTATATATGAATAAAGATGCTAATGCTCAGTACAAGTATCAAATTATTCACAAATATCAGTAGATTAAATGCAATTAAAATAACAGATATGAATAAGTGTAAATATATCTTCTTTTTTCTTTTCTTTTTTTAATATAAGTAAAAACAGGGTCGCTATCATACAGATTCTATCAATAACACATACGAAAGCATTATATATCATAAAATTATTATTATTATTATTATTATTATTATTATTATTATTAATTTGCTTTTCACAATCATGCTGCTCAAATGACAAATTAAATCTTGAAAATCCAATTTTTTACCCTCCCTATGTCACATGGACATATGATTAGAATTAGTACATTTAGTAAAGTAGTACATTTGTGAATACTGTATGACAAATATAGTTAAAACAATACTTTTATTAGAGGATACTTAGATATCACATGAAATATATTAAAATGTCTTTTGTGTTTTTCGAATAAAGTAGAAAATAAAAGTATATTAATAAAATTGCAACTACTTCTAATTTTTGAACACTAAATTATGAAGGATTCTGGACAAATGCCACACTTGCCCATAGATAAATCGTATAATCTTTTCAACTATATTGGAATACAAATTAATTATTTTCTGATAGATTTCTGAATTCAGTTTCGTTTATAAACCCATGGAACAGATGGAACTGGCAGATGCTCTTATTTAGAAACTATAAAGTCGAACAGTTTTTTCCATTTTTCGAAAAAGGTCTTTTAGAAAATGTTGTGAAAGTTCTCTTTTTGAACAGACTTTCTGCACGCGACAGCCCGATAAATGTCATCATGGGGAAAAACTCACTTATAACTCAGACTTCATTTGTCAAAAAATGAAAAAAATGAAAAATTCATGCTTTTAAAGTCTCTAATTGTCAGTTAGGAAAAAAATGTTTTTTTTTTTTTTTTTTTTTTTTTTTTTTTTACAGTTACCATAACCATTTAATTTAGATCCTGAATTTTCTTTCAAATCACCTTTTGGAAAAACATTTTTATTTCGTACGTTGCATTTTTTTTTTTTACCAAATCTCCAAATTTTGACTCATTATATTTTCTGTTGCTCCCCTTTAACTCTGCCCCCTCCTCCTTTGTAAAGGTAAAAAAAAATAATTAAAAAATGTCATTTATTTGTCTTTAATTTAATGTTCATCGCCCCCCCCCCCCCACAAAGAATACCCTCGGTCAAAGTTCCCATAAATATAAAAAAGTTGCTGTATGTAGTGTTTTGATAGAAACTATATAGATTGTATTTTTTATTTAACCCTCCCCCCTTTCAGGGATCCCATAATGAATAGCCGACTTCTCCGGTCAGCGAATATTTATGCAGTACACAACTCCTATTTATTTGTATGCTTTAGTATAAAGATATGTATAATATAATGCTTTTAATGTTAGACATATTCACAGATACACGTGCTTTACTTGAAAAAATATAGAATCGGTTTTCTATAGCTGAACATATATATATATCTCAATAAATAATATAGCTCAATTTTATGTTCAATGAAGTAATGTATAAATGTATTATCTTTATTCTTACCGTTGACCTTTTTACTGATATTTACCGTGGTGATTTTTTCCGGGGGTGATTTTTACCGATGGTGCTTTTTTCCGGGGGTGATTTTTTCCGGGGTGATTTTTAGCGGAGTGATTTTTTCCGGGATTCCCCTCCTATACCCATGCTCCCCAAATCCGACACGCAAGAGTCAAAACCCAATCCGAAACCGATAAATAACATATCTCAATTTTATGTTCAATAAAGTAATGTATTATCTTTATTTTGACCAACCTTTTTACCGTTGACCATTTTACCTGTTGACGTTTTAACCGTTGACGTTATTACCGTTGACGTTATTACCGTTGACGTTTTTACCTAAACATTTGCATTGAGTTTGAGTCCTCTCTAGACATTATTAACGTATACGTTACAGGAAATAAATTCCTTACATATGCGTTATCTACCGGAGAATATCAAAATTTCAACACCCTTTAGTAATGATTCTTCACCACAGGTGATCAGAGTAAGTAAGCAATCAGTAAGCACATCTGGTAATCATTAGTGGGTCGTGGGACAGTTGGGGTTTTTATTTTTCCTGAAAAAAAGCTGTTTACCTGAACGAAGTAATTCTTTGTTTGTAAATAAGTTTTAAATGATGTACTGCGGTGAAAATTATCTTTTTCTGTCATATGATTCTTGAAATGATCTTTTTCTGTTATTACGTTTTGCAGTAATTGAGTGTAAATCAAATCAGTACACCCTTAACGGGTTAAAAGTTGTGACGCAGCAGTTTCTTTTGGCTCTAAGAATTTTAAATATGCGTCTTAAAAGCAATGATATCAAATTTGAGTGACGCTATGTTAATAATTAAAAAAATATATCATCATTTTCTTTTTTGTTTTATTTTACATTCACAGATGCAATTATTATTTTTGACATGAAAAGATATATAAAATTTATTCGCTGATGCTTTTTCATTCACATCTCTCCTGAATTCAAAATATGGGTTTTAAAAGAAATGATATCAAAATTCGAGTGACACCTTCACAGGAATTTAATAGTATTGTTTTAAAATTAAAATTAAATTATTTTTGGTTTGTCTTCTAAAGTATATTTACACATACAAAAAATGCTTATAATTTTCCAATACACTGTTAAATATATTACTTTCACTGAGCCTATATTATGTATTGAAATGTATTTATGTCAATAAATTGATTTATCTTTTGTGCCACGCTATGCAAAATCATAAGTAAAATTTATGTAAATGATTATTTTGCGTCATAGTATCCAAACAAAGGGTGATGTATTCAAGTGGATAATATGACGCAAAATAATCATTTACATAAATTACTTAAAATCTACTGCACGTAGAAATGTATAAATTTCAGGATTGAATTAGACCATAGATATAAGACTAATGTGAAAAAATCAAAACGGTATGCCTCATATTTGCTGAGATATTAAATGTCGGCGTTTTGATTTCTCTTTGATGTCCTTCTAGGCGTATATATAGAGTGACGGAAATCTTCGGTTTTGGGCGTTCGGTTTTCGGTTTTTGCTGCGTCACTCGAGATACTGCCGTCTCTCATGATAATAATAAATAGATAATTTTCAGTAACTAAATTTGTATGGAAATCTGAATCTTATTTTAAAAATACAGCGCTATGAATTATCTTTTTTCGGTGAAGTAAATGTAATTAAATTCCGGTGATTACGTTTAATAGTAATTGAGTGTAAATCAAATAATTGAGAGATGCTCTTATTCAGAAATTATATAATCGAATGGCGTTTTCTATTTTTGGTAAAGACAGGAATTTCTTTAAGAAAATACTGTCAAAGTTGGCGGTTTAAATAGAATTTCTTGTTGCGGCAAAGCGGGAAAGGGGAAAAATGGTCGTCGGGTGACAACAATCGTTTTAACTCAGTAAGTAATTTATTTACAATTTCCAATCATCTCCATAGTCAGACATGCCAATTTTATTTTTTTTACGTTTAAAAATGAGTCAGAAAGTTTCCTGTTGTTCAGCAAGGAATTTAAGAATCACCTTAAGATATTACTTTTTAGTTTGTGAATTTTCCACACTTTATTTTTTAGGTTTCCGTGCAGTCACCCGACCACGCAGTTTCTACGCCCGTAATCTAAATGTAAAAAAACAAGAACGAAAAATCATGCGTCGAGAATAGATTATGTAACACTTTCCAACGTTTCCAAAATAATTTACAAATCATACTGTTTAATAAGCTGAAAGACAACATCTAAGTAAACAATTTGGAAAACGCATAACATATTTAAAACCATAATTTCAGGAATTTCCAACATATACAATATTCGGAAAAATATCCGAATACTTTTATTCAGCCCTGTATATGATCTATAATAGATTTATATATATACTACATAGGATGCTAAATTTTAGTTTAGTTAGGAAACGCGTAGCACAGTTTAAAATTCTTCTTCTGGAGTTTGTCAATAAACGGAAATGTGTTCGCGAACTTTTGTACTTCCCTGTATAGAACTTACAGAATTTATACACACCATGTAAAAGACAAAAAGTGAGTTCAATTTAAAATCGCGTTCAGTAACTTAAAACGCACTTCCAGGAATTATTCTTAACAGACAGTAGAGAATTCTTTTGTGTATCCCTGTAAATGAACGATGACTGCTATACACACACTATTCTGTAGTAAGCCTCTTGTAATGCACCTTAGTGATCTATATAAATTTCAATGCGTTTAAAATAGTGAAATATTATTTAAATAAACCGCAGACGATTTTTCTCCATAGACGTAATGCAACGGAATTCTTTTGACTGTCCCTGTAAAGTAACTACAAGTGCTATGCACACCCTATTCCATATTAAGCTTCTTGTAATGCACCTTAGTGATATATATCAATTACAATGTGTTTGAAATTGCGTAACATTATTAAAATAAACAGAACATGATTTTTCCCCATAGATCGTAATGTAACGGAATTCTTTTGAGTGTCCCTGTCAAAAAACTATAAGTACTGCACACTTCCGTTTAAATAGGGAACATGCTATAGATAACGACAATAACATATAAAAATTGCAGAGAAATCAGAGCATATTGACGGTAGTTAGAGCACGGACAGACGGCCATACGGCAGACAAACCGAAGTCATAAACACTTTTCAACTAGTTTGGAAAGTGTTAAAAATAAAATAAAATTGGCTTTTTTGGTTTAGAAATGGCAAAATGACGAGGAAAAATAATTTGTGGGAAGGGGGGGGGGGTAAGAGCAGGGGCGGTTTTACTAGCCATTTCACCCTGAGTGAGATATTTCTACACCTCCGCAATTGATATGTTCTTAAAAATATATATATATATATATATATATATATAATTATAATATCTATGAATTTCAAAAACATATCAAGTTCTAATATCATTCTACTAAAATCTACAAAGAGATAATTAATGATATTGTGTAATCAGAATACCACATAGCTAATAATTAACTTGTGCAATCATAAAATTACCATAGCATGTGCTTCAATGGTAATTAGCCAAATTTACTCATACCTGAAGAACATTTAAAAAGAAAGAGAGAGAAAGGGGAAAAAAAATATATAATTTGGAGTTGCTATTAAGTAAACACAAATGGATTAACAAATTAATTATGAACATTATTCAGTGGAAAAACTGGACTACAAGAGAACCAATCAAGAATTGGATATGAAAAAACATATGTGGATGTACTCGTCAGCTTGGCTGCACCCACATGTGTTTTAAAAATAATTCAGTATTTCATAATTCTACTGGCATGATGCTAAGAACAGTAGAATCAGCCAAGTATACTGAATTATTACCAGACAACAATTGGAAAAATTTTAAATTGGAAATATGTAAAATGTAAATAAAAAACATTAAAAAATATATAATATATCACTTACAACAATTATCCTAAAATCTTTATAAATCACCACACTAAATTACCACCAGATATCATTTTTGAAATAATATTGGAAATTAGAACCCTTAAATTGTAGAAAAAATGTTTTACTCACAAGAATGATACAGAATCCTCAAAATATAGCAACTTCTGCATAATGATCAATTCCACATGGCACGTATCAAACATGTTGACATTCGAGTAGAGTTGAGAGAAATGATTTGAAAGACAAGTTGAGAGCTCTTTTTTTTTTTTTTTTTTTTTTTTTTTTTAACACAACTCTATCAATGACACCCCAACACAAAATAATTCAAAAACACACAAAACTATTCTGTTGATAATACTCTTATAACAAAATTATATCCGTGAATATATAATTACTCCATCTAATTTTAATTCCTGAAAGTAAAATTAATATACAAGCAATAGCTCCCTCTATAGTTAAATTAAAAATAATATCTATAATATCATCAACTAACTAAAACGTAAAGTGTCGCCATCTGTTGGTATTATAATTATTCATAATTAATATTTAGTTACATATCCATATTATTATTAACATAATCACTTCATTAGATTTAATCAATATATAAATTTTAATAAACAATACTTCCTTGTAGTTTTTACATTAAATTCGAATAAAATCCTACAATATGAATAAATATACACAGAATTTATTCATCCTGCACAGCATTTCAGATATTCCTAACAAGAGTATATTTTGTAAAAAAGATATTATTTTAAAACAAAGTGCTTTGCTGCCAGCTGTGTTAAACCACTGATATATATTATAAACTTATAATTAAATTATTAATTTTTTATTGTTACTTCTACTTAAATATATTTTAGACTTGTTATTAAATAATTAATGTATTGTTTATACTTATACTTAATTATATTTTAGATTTCAGAGATTAATTAAATATCAAATTAAATAATTATTATTATTACTACTGTGCTTCAATCAAATTTATGCTATGCAGTAATTAAAAATACTTATTAAATTTAATTTCATAGATAAAAATAAAAAACTATATATATATTTATACACTTTGCAAATAGATATGTTTGTGAGTTATAATAACCAATCTTATCCATGTATAATTTTATGTGTTATTGTATAAGTTAAATTATAAATGTATGAAAACTGCTCATCAAAGACACCCTAAACATATGTGATCGGCAACGCACAATCACATACTATACAGAGTGTATATAATGTTCAATCAAATTTTAAATTTCCTAATATGTTATAATAGTATTAATGTATGTTATAATTGTAATATTATATCTATTGTTATATGTTATCGCACATTAAAACAAAAATTTATTACCTACAGTGTTAATAATTAAATGATATAATAAATGTTATTTAAAAGAGTTGATAATTGAATTTATCATAAAAATTGGATAACCATATATTTTTGCTTGATCTCGAATAAATCTAATATTTTTGTTTTTATTTATGTCTGAGCATAAGTATTTTATACGATGTAGATAATTGATAATTATATTTTTATATACAGATTTATGTAAACATGAAGCATAATTGGTAAAAAATTTACTTTAAATGGAAAATCAAATCTCTTATCATAAATATCAAAAATTAATTTATAATTATTATTAATATTGATTTTTAAGTCAAGAAAGTTAATATTATTATTAATTAAATCATTTTCGCTTAATTTAAGTTGAGTAGAATAAAAGTTGAGTGGTGATGTGCAATTTTTTTCATTGAAATAAAATATGATAATGTCATCAATATAGCGATAAAATACATAATCATTGTTCGTACTAATATTTCTTTCATAATAATATAAGTAAAGGTCAGAGAGAATACTAGATGCTGTTCCGCCCTGCGGAATTCCCTGGCATTGTTTTTAAATAATATTGTCATATATGATGTAATTATTATGCAATGTAAAATTTAGTAAAGTTTTTAAAAAATTTACTGAAATATGTTCTTTTAATTTTAATTGAGATTTAAATTCTTTAAATAATATACACATTGTTTTATGTAAGTCTTTTATATCAATGTTATTAAATAAATCATTAAAATCCAATGTTTTTATGAATTTTACCGGATTGATATTATGTATTTTATTAATGAGTTGAAAACTGTTTTTTAGGCAATGTTGGTTATTATGTTTTAACGTTATATCATATATCTGCTTTAAAATATTAAGTAGTAAATTACTTGCATTATTATTATATGTGTTACACCCGATGGTAACAGTGCGAAATTTAATAGGATTTGTATGAAATTTTGGAATTATAACAAGATAAGGATAATTTAAATTATTACATTTGATTTTTAGTAATTTGTGATAATTTAATAATTTTCTATTATTTACTTCAATATTTAATTTAGTTTTATTAAAAATATTACTTGTGTTGATTGCATTGTGAATTAACACTTTATAGTATTCTTTACAAATGATAGCATAATTATTTGGAGATTTATCTACATAAGTAATTATAAATTTGTTTTGTAATTCTGATATATGTTTATTTATATTATTAAAAGCTGCATGTGTAATATGATGATAATTTTTTATAATTTCATTTTTCATTTTATCTATAACAGAAAATCTCCATTCACTAAAATACTCGATTGGTTTATTGTAATCAATAGCAATTTTATATATAAATAAATCAATATCTTGAATAAACTGCAATATTATGGATTTGATATTACACTTATATGGAAGGCGAAATTTTGTTCCATTATGCATTAAGTTTTGTAAAATAGGTTGTTCTACAATATTAAGATCACCAGTAATGATATGACCATGTGTTGTATTTATGTACTTTTGATATTTTGGGTCATTACAATAACATGGGTAATTATTTGAAGAGACCATTTGTTTTGCAAAAGAATTGTAATTAAAAATTTTACGTCCAAGTGTGCGATTATATTTGTATGTCTTGTGAATGGTAAAATTTTTTATTGGAAAATTGTTAGTAATGTTGTTTATTATATTGTGTAAATTGATATTATTAAATACATGATTGGAAAAATTTATAATTAATTGTGTATTATTAGTTTTATATTTAGGTTTATTAGAAAGACATGTATTTAATAGGTTTGCTCTATAATGTAGAATATCATAAAAGATATCACAAAAATGTGGAGAATATTGATTCTTTTTAAATACCTTGAAATATTGGTTCAAATATTTCTTTTTTATACTAAAAACATGTTTTCTTATATCAAGCCAACAATAATCATTACAAAATTTTGCCTCAAGATCATCAAGCTCCTTTTGAATCACAATATCATCAGTGTATTTTTTGTTATTATGTTTACCTCTACCAGATCTTGAAGTTTTTTTTATGTTTGAAAAATTTAAACCGGAATAAAGATTTTTATAATTTTCCTATTTAGTTAAATCTGAAAATACAGGATGTGATTTTTTGTATACTAATTGATTTAATCCATAAGGATATGTAGTATTAAAATGTCTTATATATTTAGATTCTAGAAAAAGTCGTTCAGTAAAATTTTTTTGTATTTTAAGTATTTTAATAGTAATATTTTTAAAATCATGATTTTTGAAATGAGTATATTCAATATTATGAGTTGTTTGAAATTTAGATTTTTTATATTTATCAATATGAGAACCATGTAAATTTAGCCGCTTATGTAATTTTTGTCGAGACTGTCCTATATATTCCATATTACACGAATTGCATTTCAATGAATAGATTACATTGTATGCTTTGCAAAATTTTACCAAATTAAGATTGTTATTTGAAATCTGTGACTTATCAGCTAATGGACATGTAAGGCAACGCTTTGATTCACACTCACGAAAACATAGTACAGGCTTGGGACAATAGAATAGGGTTGGGTTGGGTTGATTATTGACGGCCAATTATCTACACTAGGGATATAGGCCCGGGGGGAGTGCCCTTCGTGGGGGTCTTTCTAAGGGAACCTAATCCGTATTTACGCATGGATAAATCCACGGCTCGAAGAAAACCACGAAAACTCCGAACGATTAGGCCGACGGGCGCGATTGGGATCGAACCCAGCACCTCCCGTCTACCAGCTTCGAGAGCACAACCTCTCAGCCACTGGTGGGGGCGACAATAGAATAGGTTATCTGATAACGATCCAGGAAGATCCCTAATAATCTTCCTGTACCGAGCATTAGTCCTGGATCCACCAAGGCCTAAATTGCCAGTATCTAACATTTTACTAATAACTGCCATAATTGTTTGAAAGCAATAGAAATTGCAAGAGATACATATAAAAATATATTTAAAGATAAAAATGTTTTGAATCAACCTTATTGTTATAAAGTACTTGAATATCCATAAAAAATAAAATAAAATAAAATAAAAATAAAAATAATAAGATTGACTTTTTAATACTTGATTAAATATAATAAGGCTATATTATAAAACTATATACATACATACATAAAGTCCCATTAAGCAAGCTAACATCAAAAAACAACAATATAGAATCCCCTAGCATTCATAAGTCAATACAAAATTAATGTTGGTAAAAAAAAAAAAAAAAAAATAAATAAATAAAAGAACCTGAATAAGATTTTTAAAAAAATGCATTTGAAATTTCAATAGATAAACAAATGATACCAAGAAATAATAGTAATATTCAAAAATTATTATTATTAAATTATTATTAAATACACCATTAAAAGCGCAATGCAGCTATACTAACTATGTATTTTAAACAGAAGTTAATCAAAGTGATTTATGTGCCAACTAGGCTAAATTATGGTATCATAAAACTCAATACTTTCAACCAGCTATAATTGAAAAGAATATTGAAAAGAATATGTAAAAACCATTCCATACCAATTTGCGCAATGCAGCATAATTTTATAGAATGTTAAATAATTATAATATCTATGAATTTCAAAAACATATCAAGTTCTAATATCATTCTACTAAAATCTACAAAGAGATAATTAATGATATTGTGTAATCAGAATACCACATAGCTAATAATTAACTAGTGCAATCATAAAATTACCATAGCATGTGCTTCAATTATATATATATATATATATATATATATATATATATATATATATATATATATATATATATATATATATCAAGTTATCATTAAGTATTTTATTTTGTGTATTTTCCACCCGCTTTGTTTTTCTTGTCCCAGGCAGTCACCTAGCAGAAAGTAGCTTCTTTGGATTTGAAAACAGCAGTAAATATTCTTTAACATTTTTTTTTCTTTTACTATACAATAAATAAAAAAAATCCTAAGTTTTGTTTGATTAATTATTTTACAAAATGCTACAAAATTCACAGTTTTTTTTTTTTTTTTTTTTTTTTTAAGAATTGTAATATATATAAGCATTTGATTATTGTCCAGTCCAATATATGAAATTACATACTTAATTTATTTAGTGTGTTAGTGTGAAGGAAAATAATAATAATGCTACATTTAACATTTTAATGACAAAAACATAATCAAAATTCAAAATTTGCTAATTTTGAATATGGAACTATTAAAACAATTTACGGAAAAAAATCTATTCACAATCATGCCTCACAAACAATATCTTCCTCTAATTTGTAGCAAGTGGGATAGAAACAGCTTTATGCCGTCTGCGTAACAATGTTTACTTTCTTTATTGCAAAACATTTCCCCGATTTTCCCTAGAATAATTGATATATCATATGAAATTTAATTTTTCTAAATGGGCGAAAAATGCCCAGGCCAAGATTCGAACCAGGAATATCCTGGCTGAAGACGCCAGTGCTCTACCAACTGAGCCATCCTGAATGAAGCTGGAAGGACTAATTCACTCAGTTAACTTTCTTGATTATAAATCTGGTTTGATATTTATGAATTAGCTCAAAAGAATAAAATCGCATGTAATGGAAACGTCAGAAAACGCTGGACACGTAATTATACAAGAATCTTTTTTTTTTTTTAATACAATTATTAGAATAGGTAAATAAATCATATGAGATTTAATTTTTCGAACTGGGCGAAAAATGTCCAGGCTAGGATTCGAACCAAGATATCCTGGCTGAAGCCGCCAATGATCTTGCAATTATGCCATCCTGGAGAAGCTGGAAGGACTAATTCACCCAGTGAACCTTACTAATTATATTTCTGGTATGATAATTATGATCAGCTTAACAAAATAAAATCGCAGGTAATGGAAACGCCAGAAAACGTTGAACACGTGATTACGCAAGATTATTTCTTTTTAACACAAAAATTTTTGGGGTCGAACATTAAATTTTTGCACCGGGATCGGATTGGAAATTCCTGCCCGTGCAAAACTCTAGTTGCCTATCCTACATGAAATCTGAATCCCCTTTGTTGCGACATAAAAAGGACGTATGGGGGCTTATATCATGGGGTCGTAAATCAGGAATTCTCGACGAAATAAAATGTTCTAGTACTGGATTTGTGCCCCCTGATTTAAGTCCCCGTCTTCTGTGACGTGATATCTTCTGTGACGTCATCAAAATGACGTATGGGGATACATATCATGGGGGTGTTAATCAGGATTTCGTCGAAAGTAAAATGCTCCAGCACTGGATTTCTGCCCCCATTTTTTGTGACGTCAAAATGACGTACGGGGGCTTAAATCAGGGGGACATTAATCAGGCTCTCAATGAAAGGAAAATTCTCTATCACTGGATATGGGCCCCCTTCTGATATGGGGATATATATCACGGGGGCATTAATCAGGATTTCTTGAAAAGTAAAATGATCGAACACCGGATTTGCACCCCCATTTTTTGGGACGTCAAAATGACGTATGGGGGCATAAATCCTGGGGACGTTAATCAGGCTCTCAACGAAACGAAATTTCTCTAGCTTTACATTTGTGTTCCTTTCAGATATGGGGGCATATATCAGGGGGACATTAATCAGGATTTTGTGAAAAGTGAAATGCTCAAGCACTGGATTTATATCCCCTTTTCTCGTGACGTAAAAATGACGTATGGGGGCATATATCATGGGGATGTTAATCAGCGCCGTAAACAGACGGGTAGAGGGTGGGCTGAGCCCCTCCTAGCAACTTCTTGAGTTCCCTCTAGACTTCATAATCTTTCAATAAAAATAACATCACTTATTATATTTAGGAATTTCACAATTTTATAATAAAAAGTTTTATGACAGTGAGGACTTGATTTCTACTTCTGTCTATATATATATATATATATATATATATATATATATATATATATATATATATATATATATATATATTTAAAAACTAAGGGGAAAAGTTAAGCTGTAAATTAGCTCCATTTTAAAGCCCCCCCCCCCTGACTCTGCCGACTGGTTGCGGCCCTGGAGTGTAGGTAAGAACAATTTTAAATTAAAAATAGTAATAGACATTTAATATTTAATATATGTTTTAAATTGCTCGCTCACCAAAAAGCAATTTTGCATGACAAATATCAATTATGCATTCAAATAAAGTTTCGAAACTTATTAAAAGCGATAAAACTTTTTGTATTAGCCGTATGCCACTGATTAATAGCTGAAAAAATCGCCAAAGATTTCACTATTTCAGAAGCCGTTTTCGATTCGGATAATTTCAGTGTTTAAATGCGTAGTCCGATTACATATTGAAATATAAAGAATGTGAATTATCACTTTACTTAACAGCGAACACCAGCAGAGTGAAAAAATCTCCAGACCGGGGTTCGATCCCGGATCCCTTGGTGTAGCGCACCAAGTGCTTTACCAACTAAGCCATCCAGTCGAGCATTTTCTCACTCTTATATGGCAAGGCCTTGCTAGACTTGAGAATGCTAGACCGGATGTAGTCTGGATGGTTTAGTTCGTAAAGCACTTGGTGAGCTATACCAAGGGATCCGGGATCGATCCTCGTTCTGGACATTTTTTCACTCTGTTGGTGTTCGCTGTTAAGTAAAGTGATAATTCACGTCCTTTGTTTTTCAATAATTTACAGCGTAATTTCAGCTCTGCTGAAAAATTAATCAGTATCGATTACATATCTTTTATATTTTTTGTTTATTTATTTTATTTTATTTTGTTTTACTTATATATTTATAAAGTTTTAATTTCGTTATAGAATATTAGCAGGAGACAAATGTTGAACTATTTATATATATTTTAAATTTTCAAATGAGATAATCTTTCGTAATCGGGCTGCACGCGATAGGAATAGATTAATAAAAATTCATGCTTGAAAATTATTTTAAAAACCATAAAAAAACAGTAATTTGACATACAGCTTTCAAAAGGAATTGCACTTGAAAGTACATTTTTGCATATTCAAGAGTATAAAAATTGAAATTGCGCAATGACTAGAAGTTAAAAAAAATTGCTGTAAAGGAAAAATTTATTGGTCACTTAGTTGCCATCGTCAATATGATATCAATGTTTCTCACAGACATGTTTTTGCTTTATATGTAATATTGATTAGAAACCATTTCTTTTTTTAGGGTTTCGTTCATCTCACGAAACCCTATTACTCCCGCTCCGTTGTCTGTCCGTCACAGAGCCGAATCTCAGAAACTATATAACATACAGGCATAAAATTTTGTGTACTTATAGCTGAATACCTACTATGAAGCTCAAAATCATAGAATTTGAAAAAATCTTATTATTTTAATATAAAGAGATAAAAAACCCAAAATCTAACAGTCTTTTCCTATTAAATTTAAACATTTTTTGTTAGAGCAGTTGCCAACAATTAAAAATCTACAATAAAATTCGTTCTACAATAATTAATTTTCTATTAAAAGATTTCCACGTGAAAAATGAAAATGAAATAAAAAGTTTCACCAATTAAAAAAATATTAATATGACAAGGAGTATGAGTATGTGTAAGTACAGAAAGCAGGTTTATATGATGCCATTATAGAATTAAAAAGAAAATTTATCTAACGTCCTATTGGAAGTTTAACGGACTTTTTCAAGTGTATGAGAATAATACAAAGATTGTATCAATATGAGTAATAGAGAAAGCAAGTAGATAGGACGTCAGCAAGTGATTATAACATCATATGAGTTTAAGGAACGTATTGAATCATGATAAAAACCCGATTATGGAAATATTGGCATATTTTAACATTTTAAAGGTCTCTATACAACATGCTTAATTTTGAAATTGATTTTCTTTAATGTCGCATTTAGTCCACATGACAGATATTATTATGAGAGAATATAATAGCGGGGGTTCAGATTCCGCTATCGGACCGGTTCAGATTTTCGAAAAAACGAGAAAAACAGACCGGTAAATAATTTTTACTTGATGAAAAACATGACTTTTTTTTTTTTTTTTTTTTTTTTTTTTGAAAATCAAATTCATTTGGATTTACTAAAGAAAGGATAAAGTGTTTTGAAAGAAGTATTAAACGAAACCCTTTGTGCGATCTTCGATCACACTTATCCACTTGTTATTTTTTTTTTTGTTTATTTTACAATGAACTTTTTACATGAAATTTTAATGTACTCAATTAAAATACAGGAAGAAAAGTTTTATGTCGGTAAAATTAAATGAAGTATGTTTTTTTTTCCCTCTAATTAAAGGCTACTTCTAAGCAGAAATAAAGAAGAAAATGAAAACAATTTCTGCTTCTGCAAACAACATTGGTATGTATACAACGAGACGGCTAATAAGGCTAATTTTCTCCGTCCCTTCTGTATTAATGTCTCTCGGGATTTGTTTTCCGCCTCGTTCTTTCTTCCTTTTCCATCATGGTATCAAAGGCAGCATAACAATACAAAAAATATTCGAAGCATTTTTCTTTCTCTTATTTCCGATTTTCTTCAATAAAGTATTTATTTTTGTGATGTAATCTATACTAATATCATAAAGTAGTAAAGATTGTTTTTTTTGTTTTTTTGTTTGTTTGTTTGTAAGGGGTAATCTTACTGAAGCGATTTCAAAAGTGATGGTGGCAAATTGATGGTGACAATCCCTGCTCCAACATAGGCTATATTTTATGTTGGTACCACTACCACCAGGGGGGTGCAAGAGCGAAAAACGTTCTAAAATTTCGATGTTTTTTATACTGGAGGAACTAGAAACATGAAATTTGGCATGGTAGTTACTTATAAGATGTAAATGCTCTCTAAAAACAAATTCTAAAAAAATTCGAAATTTAAAAGGGTGAGATGGGCGAAAAGCGTTCTAAAAACATTCTAAATTGCAATTTCTATGGAATCTCTGGAACTACAGAACCATTTTCAAAAGTGGTGGTAACAGTCCCTGCTGTAACATAGGCTATATTTTATATCGGTGACACTACCACAGGGGGGTGGGGGTGGTAAAAGAGTGAAAAACGTTCTAAATTTCCGATTTTTTCTTCGACATTAGAATGGCTTACTTAGTAATTTCTGAATTATCTGTGGCAGTAAAATTTTTTCTAATGAAAATAGGCCAACGAATACCACTTGGCATTTTTCACGAATTACGCGAGCAAAGCCGCGGGTTTTGCTAGTATGTAATATTTGAAGAAAGGTTCCATTAAATTATTGCTTTATAATTTGGAACGAAATCATAAAGACTTTGAATTGTAATAAAGGCTTTCAATTGCAATAAAATCTGAGTAGTTTTGAAAGAAGCATTATATTGAAAAGATACTTTAGAAATGTAATTTTGATATTCCTAATTATGAAGTAAAAAAATTTCGTGTACATATAATTGCAAATATCTGTTTTAGATGGGGATTAACTTCTCAGAGGGAAAAATTATGATCATAATGGATAAGTAACATTATTATTCGAGTCATTTTTAAAAATGCTTTTCTTTTTTCAAATAATTATTTTAAACATGTATTCAAAGTGGATGTAACATTACTGCAGATTATAGTACAAGAAGAAGAAATCTTTTAACTGTAAGCGACAAAGAAAAGAAAAATTAAAATGATATGAAACTAAAAAAATAATAGAAAATGCTTTTACCATTATCAAGTGTCATTAAATATTTGAATAAAATAAAAGTATTTGAATAAAATAGCATTTAACTGCGCATGCAAGAATGGCAATTTTATTTTTCATAATTAAAATTACGTAGGTTGTAGAGTAACTTAGATAAACAGGCGAATGGGATATCGCGAAAAAGCAGGAAGTTATCGGCGGAGAATGTCCACCGATATTGTAATTGCTGTATTGTTGGGAAACGTGAAAACAATATTTTCATTTTATTGGATTCTTGGACCACCCCCAAATCGATGATATTTTAGTATCCAATTTTATAGGTTAAATAAAATCTGATATTGTATTGTTACGTCACGCGAAATCGATATTTTCTTTTATTGTATTTTTACATCACGAGAAAACGATATGTTCCTTTTATTGTATTGTTGGACCCCTCGAAAATGATATTTTCCTTTTGTTGCATTGTTGGACCATGCTTCCTTTTGTTGCATTGTTGGAACATGCTTCCTTTTGTTGTATTGTTGGACCACACGACACGATATGTTCCTTTTATTGTATTGTTGGACCACTCGAAAATGATATTTTCCTTTTGTTGCATTGTTGGACCATGCTTCCTTTTGTTGTATTGTTGGACCACATGAAAACGATATGTTCCTTTTATTGTATTGTTGGACCACTTGAAAACGATATTTTCCTTTTGTTGCATTGTTGGACCATGCTTCCTTTTGTTGTATTGTTGGACCACGCGAAAACAAAGCCCACGGAGGCTGATATGTTCCTAGCTTTGATTACTTATAGTTGAAATAGAAAAACAAGGTTTAGGCTAATTTGAATGTTTAAAATCTGAGTATGTAGTTGTAAAAATATCAGATTGTTCTGATTATTAGATCTTTTTCTGTTGCAGGTGAAAACTGAAATAACACAGGCACAAGAAAGTTCCTCCTCTTTGGAGATACGAGGCGTCACGATGTTTTTATTTCTGCTGGAAAGTAAGAAAAGGGCATTCACACTCTAGAAGTCACAAGCACTTCTACAGAAATGTCCTTCATGCAGCACTCTAAAAACTTGGATATCTCCTTTCAAGACTCGCCATTTCTCCGTTGAAGATGATCCCCGCATTGGGCACCCTCACACTGCAACTGAGACTACAACTTGCAATGCTATCCATAAGCTAATTCTTGAGGACCGGTGAATATCCGCCAAAAAGACAGCCGAAATACTGGACATCTCACGGGAGCGTGTAGTGTATATTATTACTAGTATCCTAGACATACACAAGCTTTCAGCGAAGTGGGTGACCAAATGTTTGAACAGTGATCAGCGGAAAGAACGAGTTCAGACATCCAAAGCCGTTTTGGCCCTTTTCGAAACTGAACAGGACTTTTTGGCTGTTAGGGACTGAAGATGAAACCTAGGTTTACATTTAGGATCTGGAAACCAAGGAACGGTCAAAAGAAAGGCACTTCAGCGGGTCCTCGCAGCGGAAGAAATTTCGAACACGCAGAAATCGGAATAAAATGTCATGTCGTCAGTTTTGTAAGACAAAGACGGCACGTTGTTCATGGACTCCCTACCTCAGGGGTGTAGTATAACCGAATAATATTATGCTAACCTGCTGAACCAGTTGAAGGAGGGAATAAAAAGTAAACGCCGAGGGAAGATGACCAAAAGGATCCTCTTGTTGCATGACAATGCACCACCCGTCCAACGTTGTGGCTGCCAAATTCAGGACCCTGGGCTTCCAACTGGACAATCATCCTTCCTAGTCGCCAGACCTAGTGACCTCAAACAATTATGTGTTTCCAAACGTGAAGAAACACCTTACGGGTCATCATTTTGAGGACATTGAAAATGTTAAAGAGCCTACTGAGAGCTGCTTTCAGGAGCAATCAAAGGACTTTTATTTGAGAAGACTATAAAAGCTGCAACAGCAATGTAATAAGTGCATCAGTCTCATGGGAGAATATGCTAACTAAATGTTTAATTTCTTAACTCTAGCTATCTTCTTTCCAGTCTCGAAACCAGACACTTATCCCGTATTTTCAAAAAAATGACTCGATGAACAAATTGCGATTTTGATCATAAATCGCAGAATAATTATACTTAATTACATAAATGTTATTAATGCTCTAAATACACATACATACTTATAAATGAAGAAAAATACATAATATATATAGTATTAAATTCCACATTTTAAATTCCAACATTTTATATAACATGAATTGCAACTTCTAATCACCCCCTTCATCAAGTTACTTTAAGAAAATAACTAAAATGTATTGATGTATTTGCATTACATCGCCAGTAACTTCCTGAATGTTCACTATATTTGACTGTTCTTTTGTATACGTTTTCTAATATAGTTCACCACTGAATTATGAAAGACAAAATGTTCTATAAGTCACACATGCAGTTAAATATTATTACATACAAATGCTAATGTTTAATCAAATATTCATTATATTAATATTCTAATTGTTGTTTAATGTTTCTCGGTAGAAAACTTTTAATTTACTGAAAGAAAAAATTCATGATTGCATTTGGTTGAAAACCATGCATTTTATAAACAAAAGATTTGCGGAATTTTTTTCAATTTTTTAAAGAAACGTCTGTATTTTCTTGCATTTAGGTGCTATTATTACACAAATACATACACACGCTGTATATCACCTACACATTTATTTGTTACAGCTGCAGATCATTTCGAGTTTTTTATAGCACATGATGATCGCATACATATGTTTTTTCTTAATTTATTGTTGGTTCATTAATTGCTCTCATGAAAAACTCTTCAATGCAAAATCTGAAGTCAAACATGTTCTTTACAATCCTGAAGTTCCAAAACAATTCGTCGAGTATTTCTCAGGATTTTCGACAAAACTTCTAAAATCGGAATTGTTTATATACTTATGATCGGATAATGTATAAATCACGAAGGTCACTATTTACCTGGCTATAACCTTTCTAAACTTGCATTAAAATAATTAGAATAAGATGTGATTTAATTGTGTTCTATTTGAAATATTGCAGAATAAAAATTTCACTTCACAATAAAAGAATTCAAAAAGTTATCTCCACGAAAACTGTTTAAAAAAATCGACTTTTCATAAAATAAAAATTAATTTCTTATTATATTAAAAACAAAAGTTAGACTACGTGATAGAATATATTTTTTATTATTATTCCTTACAACAAATTAAAAAACGATGAGATAAATACTGTTATTCGAAACAGAGTATCTCCATAAGCATATATAAATCCGTATTCAATACAAAACGAAAGTTGTTGTGTAGGATAATTTGCAAGACCACCCATTTAAAGCAAAGGCAAATTTTTCATTTTAAAGGAATGTGTTGTTTTTAAATTTTTAATTCTTGTTTGAATAAATTTTCCTAAATGCATCTTTAAAATTAAGTTAGAAAAGTTCCATTTTAGTACCATTTAAATGTTGCATCTTTTCATAATAATGACTGAATTAGAAAACTTAAAAGGAGTTATGTTTTAAAGTTTTAAAGTATTATTGAAATATCTCTTTACTGTTATTCAGTTAATTTCCCTATTAAAAATTTTGCTATCTTCTATCCATTAAACTGCTTCAAAAAAGTTTCACTATTACCATTATCAAAAAGTGTGGCATTAAATAATTAAAGTTTAACAGAAAACATTACTTGTAACTGATTAACCTAACACCCAGTTTGAAAACTAACGATAATAAACCTGAATCTCTTCTAATTATAGAATGAATATTTATATCTAATTTTAAATTCGTATCTGTTTATTTTTTGATGAACTCGGCTGAATTTGTGTTATTCATAATCCAATAAACAAGCAATACCGTTTAAAGGATTATTGGAATATTATTTAATTTTTGATGAACTCAGCTGAATTTGTGTTATTCGTAATCCAATAAAATTGCAATACCATTTAAATGATTATTGTAATATTATTTAACTTTTGATGAATTCGGCTGAATTTGTGTTATTCGTAATCTAATAAACTTGCAATACCATTTAAAATATTATTGGAATATTATTCAGTAGTTGGTGAACTCGGCTGAATTTGTGTTATTCGTAATCCAATAAACTTGCAATACCATTTAAAAGATTATTAGAATACTATTTAATTTTTACTCTTATTTTTAACACTCATTTATTAACATTTTCCAACACAGTTGAACAGCATGTATGGATTCGGTTTGTCTGTCTGTGTGTCTGTCTGTCTGTCGTCTGTCTGTCTGTCGTCTGTCACTCCGTACTCCAAATCACGCAAATTTAATAGGATTTCCATGAAATTAATATATGTTATTGAAGTTTACCATGGCATTTTTGGTATTGAAAATTAAGTGTGTAGCATTTATAGTCCTTTTACAGGGACAATCATAAAAATCTCATTACAGTCTATGGAGGAAATCATTTGCGGTGTATTTTAATTATGTTACACTATTTCTTGATATATGTATCTGAGATACAGTACAAGATGCTTATTATAGAATATGGTGTGCATAGCATTTACAGGGACACGCAAAAGAATTCCGCTACATTATGGTCTATTTCGAAAAATCGTTTATGGTGCATTTTAATGATATATTACACTATTTCAAACATATTGAAATCGATATCGATCACTCACTTGAAGTGAGAAATGTTTACTATAGAATAGAATGTACATAGCATTAATCCTTCATTTACAGGGATATGCAAAATAATTCGGTTACAGTACTGTCTAAGGACAATAATTGCCGGAAACGGTGTTTTCAATTGTAGTGCGTGTTTTTAAATTTTGCAATTTTTTTTTCTTTTTTTGCATATTACTTGGACTATAAAAACGACATTTTCAAAACTGAGCAAAAAATACAGAAATCTGAGTATGTCACATACTCAATATGGCTCCGAATCAAAATTACGGGAGTTTGAAACATGTATAGACTCATTTCATGAAACATGCGCACACTCAAGAATAAAACACCATGTGCTCCTATTGGAGTAGGTCCATGTTTCAAAAATGAGTATGAACGGACTTCTATGTGCTCATTTTTGAGTTTTTCCATGCGCCAAACCACGCTCACTAGAATATGCCAACTGGCTGTGAAACTGCAACAATGAAATATTTTAAACGCTACAAAGTAAAAAATAAATTAAAACAAAAAGTAAAGTGTGTAATAATTAAAAAACGCTTTTTTCATTAATACTTTAATAGTAATTAGTTATTATTATAGGTTAAAACAATTTAGACATTCTGAATAAATAGTTTAAATAATGTTTTTTTCCCCACTGCCATATCCTAAAAAAGAAACGGGGTGAAATTTATATATTTTTTAATAAATTCACTAGTTCGCGCTATTTACGAAACGGAATTGAAATTGGTAAATTTTCCATAATCGGTGCCTACGCAAAAAAAAACGAACTGTAACATGAATGTTTTTCGAACGACGTAAATTGCAGTCATAAAATTAAGCGTTGTTTTTAAAATAAACATTGAATGTTTGTGAAAAAATATTTTTTAAATAAAACTATTTTTACACTCTTTCTTATTATTATGTTTTTAAGCATTATTTGCTAAGTATTATTTTGTATATATTACCTTATTTGAAAAATGTTTCACTAATGTTATTTCCGAAAAATATCTTTTAAATGGTAGCAGTTAAAAAGAAAACACTCACTCTAAATTAATAACCATATATTTAGTTTGAGAGCTAACGATAATAAAACAGAAATCCTCTCAAATTTAGAATAAATATTTACATCTCATTTTAAGATAAACATTTAATGCTTATGAAAGAATGTTTTTAAAAGAAAACTATTTTTACACTCTATTTTTTTATCATGTTTTTAAGTATTATTTTGTATGTATTGTCTTATTTTAAAAATGTTTCCCTAATGGTATTTCCGAAAAATATGCCATTAAATAGTAACAATTTAAAACAAAACACTCACGGTAACTTAGGTGCCTACACTAGTCACGGGAAGAAACGCTCAAACTAATGTTAAGTCTATGGGAAAGTTTTTTTCAAATTTCTCGCTCGCATTTTAATATTTTTAAATGATTTTTTTTTTTTTTTTTTTGCGTAGGATAGTTGAGATTGATCTCTAACGTTTTTAGTTTTTACTTTTTCGATTTTTGTTGCTGTTTTTTTTTATAAGCTGGCATTTTCAATTTTGGAACCGGTTGGAAATGGTACTGAAAGTGAAAGTACCCTTATATAAAAAAGTCCTTCCGGCCTGTACCGGGAGGAAAGGGTAGCTTCCATATTCCATAGAATTTCGTATTTCTCAGCCGATTTTTAACGTAAAGAATAAAGAAAATATACTCCGAAATCCTTGTATCATGATCTAACAATTAACGGAAACAACTTTTTCCATTTATAATTTTATTATACACCTTTTTGATTTTCTAAAAATTTTTAATTATTTAACTGGCCGCTATTTTGAAACAAGATGGCGCATGAAGCTGGCCAACGAACTCGGCCGAGACCTTAGTATGTCCTGTACACATGATCAGTCATATTCATATCGGCTCATAAATACGAGAGTTACAGCATAACAAATATCCGATTGTTTCAAAATGTCAGCCTCCCTAGAATTTCAAACTGCCATATCACAGCCATTTTTTAAGATAAAGTCAAAACAAAAAATGCTCTCAAATTCTTGTATCACGTTCTAACACTTAAAGGAAACAATTTTTTCATTTTATATTTTTTTCTGCATTTTTTTTTAATTTTTCAATTAAAATTTTTTAACTGGCTGCCATTTTGAAACATGATGGTGGATGAAGCTGACCAACGAACTCGGTCGAAACCTTGGTATGTCCTATACATATCCAAATCGGTTCATAAATAGGAGAGTTACAGCATGACAAATGTCAGATATATATATGCATATATATATATATATATATATATATATATATATATATATATATATATATGTGTGTGTGTGTGTGTGTGTGTATATGTGTATATATATATATATATATGTATATATATATATATCTGTTGTTTACCTGTTGATATATATATATCAACATTTGAACGGAGGGTGGTTTTGGGGGCTGGGGCTCATGATCGGTGAAAATATACCATAATTTTCTGGAATTGCTTTCCTTCGAACGTCTGCATTAGGTAGCTTTTTCTAATGAAATCTACCTAAAAACTGGAATCAAAATCGAAAAGTAAAAACTAACAACGTTAGAGATCTACAACAGCCATTCATTTAAAAATATTAAAATGCGAGTGAGAAATTTGAAAATAACCTTCCGACAGACTTAACATTAGCTTGCGCGTTTCTGCGCATGACTAGTGCATGCCAACTGGCACAATAACATATATTTATTTTAAGAGCTAACGATCATAAAACAGAATCTCTCTCAACTTTAGAATAAGTATTTGCATCTCATTTTAAAAAAAATAAATGCTTTCGAAAAAATATTTTTAAAAGAAAACTACTTTTACACTCTTTTCTTATTATTATGTTGTTTTAAGCATTATTTGCTAAGTATTATTTTGTATATATTACCTTATTTTAAAATGTTTTAATAATGCTATTCCCGGGAAATATGCCATTAAATGGTAACAGTTTAAAAGAAAACACTCACTGTAACTTAATAACATATATTTAGTTTGAGAGCTAACGATAATAAAACATAATCCTTAGAATAAACATTTGCATCTCATTTTAAATTCAAATTTATTCCATCGGGGATAAAAAGTTCGGTTGACTTTTTGTTATTCACAATTTAATAAACTAAAAATATTTTCATAACTGCTATCTGAAGTATTTTTTTCATTGTTGTGACGTTCTTTCATACAGCAGGAAATACTCTTGAATATTGTATTTTATTCAAAAGCATCGATACATATGAATCGATTGATTGAAGCATTTGTGACACTTTCCAGCAAGTATTTATTGTTTCAGTTCGTCTGTCAGTCTTCTAACTTTCATACTATATATAGATTCTCATGAAATTGATATATGTTATTCAGGCTTAAGATAGCACGTTCCCTTTTTGAAAATGGAGCGTATACTATTTACAATTCGTTTACAGGAATACACAAAAGAATTCACGTGCATTATCGTCTATGGGCAGTATCGTCTATAAATTACTTCAAATGCATTTCTGAAATGTTACACTTCTTCAACTATAACGAAACTGAAAAGCTTTGCTGATGTACACTAATAGAAAATGGTGTGTGTAGCCTTTATTGTTCCGTTGCCGGAACTAAACAACTCAATTAATTTACTGGCTTGTAGGCAGTAGGTATTCAAGCAGGTATTGAGGAAGCCATAACATCTTTCGTATTGAAAATTGGGCATGTAACATTTAATGTTATTTTACAGGGCGGTGCAAAATAATTCAAATAATATCGTCTATAAGCGGTAATGTAAAGAAGTGCGTATTCAGTAGTATTATACGGTTTCAAGCTTAAATACATTTTAGCCTATTATAAAATCATCTCAAATGATCGTGTTTCAGGAGTCTTACACAAAGTACGAAAGAAAACAATGATTGCATAAATAAATAATAACTGTACTTTATGTACAAAAGTATAAAAACTGTATAGAAATAATAACATTTACATTTTAATTTATGATTAATAACTCACCAACTTTGTTTAAAGATATCTCTGCGACATTTATGATAAAATGATGAAATTTTGTATATGACCATATTAGTGTATGGGACACATTTTACTCTCTGGGAAGTTTGTTGTACGTTTGCCGTATAAAAATTTTAATTTTGTATTTTTGAATTTCTTCAAATTTAATCCCTTGAAAATTTTAATCGATTTCATAAAATTCAGTATAATATTTACGTAACTTAGTAATTTATAATATATGTCTATGAGCAATATTTAAAGAATAAAAGCTGAGGTCAATGTTGTTGGGACACCTGTATTATAATATAAGTATCTCTATTTGGAGTTGTTTTTAGCTCGAAGGAATAACCCGAATGAAACCAAAATCGGTACACTTACTATTCTTGAAGGAGGAAGAAGAATGGAACAATAAAAAAAAAATAATTGAATAATCACCGACAGATGGCGCGTTTGAATATGAAATGTAATGTGTAATATTGTGTACCGTGGAGGTGTCGCAAACCTCAGTGACTTAACCGCATATCACGACATGTGCGAAACGTCACTCCTGATGCGTTACATTCCACAGTTGAACACGTCGTGCACCACCTGGATTGGAACCTCCAGTACAATGGCCATGTGGAACCTGAACATAATCTGCACCGCCATGCGAGAGCGTAGCCACATTCAATGTGACATTTTCCAATAAATTAGGTGCGTCATTCGGTTTGACGCCCTAATTCTTTGTTCTTGTATTGCACATTACATTTCACACTCAGTAGCGCCATCTATTGGTGATTATTGCAATTATTTTTTTTTATTGTTCTATTCTTCTTCCCCCTTCTCGAAGTGTACCGTTTTTGGTTTCATTCGAGTTATTCCTTCGAGCTACAGACAGCTCCAAATAGAGATACTTATATTATAACCACCCTGTATATACATATTAGAGAAACGCAAAAAAATGTAAATCTAATTAAACGATTCATTGTATCCACTTTATTAGAATGAGTTCGCATGCGTAAAATAATCTATTTGATGAGATTCCTTATGAGCTCGTAAAGTGCCCCTCAATGATCTACACGTACTAATTACTTGATGATGATGCAGGATGCATGAAATGCATTCCCAAGGGGTAACTTATCGAGATAAACTGTGTAATTAAATAGTATGTAAAATGAACATTTTCAAACGAACTCTTTATCACGAAAAATAAGTTGAAATAGCTAAAGAGATTAGATTACAAAATCCCATTTAAATCATGTATAGGAAACAAACACAGGGTGAAGATAAATAGATTTAAAATAAGAAAACATCGTAATGCTGTAAGATGTAAATAAATAAAATAATATATCAGACTTTTTAATACAGTTGATAAAATAAAAATATAACAAGTTGGAAACTGTACGTTAAGCGTGACAAATGAGGTGCGTTCGTTTCGTGCTATATCTAGATATACAATGTAAAAAATCACCGTTATTATTTCAGTGAAATAAATTTTATCGTCTGCTATGAGCGAAATAAGGATGCCTTTTTTTTATTAATACGTATGCCATGTTTACAGATGAGATTTCTTTTCGATACCAGACAGCACTGTAAAATTCATCATGGAGATCGAATGATTTTGCGAATGATTACCTCCATAGTTTAATATTTCACAATAAAGGATTTTTTGTTCCTCTATTTTAATGGATTAAGGTTTTCGGCTGTTAACCTAATTTTCACTGAAGTTATCTCAGAATCTATACATTTTTTAATGCAACTCATCTCTCTAGCAATCACTTTTTTTAACTATATTTCTAAAAGTCCAACTTTTATGCGATTTCATTCGAAAAAATAATTTTGAATAAAAATTGCCACCAGGCATATGAAAAAAGAAGTGGTCAGCCCGTATTTGTTTTCCTCGGATACATGACTTGCGCTTTTATTATATAGATTACGTATGATAGGATTTAATATAATAAAGAAAACTTTCATTAATATCTTTTTAAGTTTTGATTCGATTTTCATAAAATTTGAAATGACTCAACAAACTTCTGCAACGATTATTTATTTCTATTAAATTTCAAACCATTCAGACATTATATTCGGACGGACGGACCAGACGATAACTATAGGTGCTACGTATTTACATAACTACGAACGCACCTAAAAATATTTAAATTACACTATAAAATAGACGTTTCGTGCCGCATCGCTACACCTCATCAGTACAAACATCTGCTGTCGAACGACACTGGAAAAAACTCAGAAAACAATCATAAACAGTTACAATAGACAGTTAAACATTTCGTAAAATAGTGTATTCACCAGGTATAGTACAAGATTCGCTTAGTGTGAAATCTTCTATGCGTGAAAACCAACCTTCAAGAAAAATTCTTTCCTAATCATTCCTGCATCCGATTTTGACAAATCCTACACTCGCAAATTGCGGAATATGGTCTGTCTCAAGTGCATGTTATACAATTGAGTCAGTCCATATTTCGCAATTTGCAAATGTTAGTACCCTTGCCTAGTGCATGGGGAATGAACGCGGATGGGCTTCCTCCAACCCGCTTGGCCAATGTGGAGGAAATTGGTCACCTCCCTCCTTATTTTACTAATTATTCACAAAACAAATCACGGCCCTCAATTCCCGGTAGTCTGCATGTTCCTGGTTACGGCAGCGATTAGAAAGACATGAAGACAGAGGGTGCTAAGAATCACCGGGCTCGGCTTGGCTGCCGTACGTTGATGACCTTGACTACGTCCTTGACTACGTATAATGGACGATCCCTATTTTTGAATAATCCTTTACAGGAACTTGAAAAATAATTGAAAATTGGGACATCTTAGAATTATGCGAAGTAAGAAGAAAAGGTGCAGAGAAGATTTATCTTGCCAATCGACATGTATTGTACTACAGAGGTACAGAAGACGGAACAACAAATGGTGTAGAATTTTTTATTCATATGAGGTGGAAGAATCACATCGTAGAATATGATAGTGCATCGGACAGAGTTGCAAGGTCAAGAAGATACAAGCTGCAAATTACCCAAGCTTATACACCAACAATAATCTATAGGATAGACTGGGGCACGTTTACGCAGTGCACTTTTTCCGAAACGAGTTATAACTGACTCGCCACCAGTCATGACAGATTGATGCTGCTCCCTAGCGGGTATTCTCACAAGAGTTTGAGCGTCAGTCCAGCTTTGGTCTAGCATGCGGAAAGGATAACATGTTTTCTGTCAAGGTGAGTAAATTTTGTGTTGAACTTATTGGAACTTATTGTGAACTAATAATACTTAGTTAAGGATAAACAAATATATGAACATTAGCAGAATTTTATCCTTTTTTGAGAACTGTATTTGTACGAACAGAAATGTTATTAATTTTCGTTGCACGTTAAAAATAAATCCAAACATGGCGGCGGGAACGTTTACGCATTGACATCGGGGCACCTTTACGCACGATCTTACTGTGATTACCAATCCAAAAAAGCACAAGACTGGGTTCAATGTCTTAGATGCAAAAGGTGGTCCCATGACAAGTGTGCAAAAGGATGTACTTTATTTTTTGTTTCTACAAACTGTAACAGTGATGATGAAGATGACTAAATAGTTTCTGTTTTTAACTTGCAATGTTATTTTATGTAACTGATAGTTTATGTAACTAGCAGTTATAAACATTAACGAGCCCTATGTTTTCAGTTTAGCCTATAAAATGTTATTTAATTAATTCTCTTTAATTTTTTTGTTTTTAAACAGTGTTTTAAATTATAAATAAAACATCTCAATTTGATTAAATATTTAGTTCACTTACTCTTTGGTATCACTTAGAATATGCGTAAACGTGCCCCGTTCCCGGGGCAAGTTTATGCAACAGACTTGGACTTAAAAAAAATTTTACGGTTAAAAACACAAATATGGCAACAACTGAATACACAAATTTTGACTTTATTAACTGCTTTATAAAACCACAATGTCTAACATTTCCTAAGTTAAAACATAAAAATTAGAAAATTCATTGAAAAAAATCCGCGTAAATGTGCCCCGGTCTATCCTACTGATGAAGAATTTGAGGATTTCTATGAAGAAGTTGCTTCAATGCATCAAAAGGGAAAATGCTACACAAAACTAATAATGGGACTCAGGAATGCTAGAATTTTTCGAAAAAACAGAAAGGTGAATTCTTAGTAGGAAATCTTGGATATAGGATACGTAATGAAAGAGGAAACAGATTGATTGAGTTTACAAAATGTGAAGAGATGTACATCATGAATTCATTTTTTAAAACAAAGCCACAAAGGAAATGGACATGGCGTAGTACAAATGGCTCAAAAAGTGAAATCGACTACATATTGACAAACAAAAAGCATCTTATTCTGGATTGCAGCGTTCTCAATAACTTCAATACAGGAAGCGATCACAGGTTAGTTAGATGCAAACTGCCTTTAAATACTAAAGTGGAAAGAATGAAGCTTTCGCAATACTCAAAGAAATCAATCGATATTGTAAATCTCCAAAAACATAAAGAAGAATTTAATTTGGAACTTAAAAATCGTTTCCAAGTAGTTCAATAAATTTTAGAAGAAGAGCAAGATGTTACAGTAGTGAACAACAAACTAACCAATACTCTACAAGAAATTGCAAGAACGATAGCCGGTGAAGCGCAAGTAAAGCAAACAAAGAAAATAACTGAAGAAACGCAGGGAATTTCAAATGAAGAAAAACTGTACAAAATCAAGGGTTGAATATACAGAATTATGTAAAACGGTAAGAAAATGTGTTACACAAGAAATCAGAAAAATTAACTATGATCTTGCCAAGAAAGTTCTAGAAGATAACAAAAGTTTAAAATCAGCTAATACCAAAACTGTGTGTGTTAGAAGAAAAGGTATTTTTTCACTGAAGAGGGCAGATGGGACAATCACCAAAATCAATAATAAAATTGTACACATTGTCGAAAAATTCTATAACGATCTATATAAATGTAAATATTAAAGGGAAATGAACCTTTGTGATCCACGAGAAAACATAACAGAAACTGAAGAGATAATCCCAGTGATGACAGATGAAGTTGTACAAGCCATTAGATGTATGAAAAAAAAAGAATGCCCTGGCGAAGATGGAATTACAATTGACTTTATCAAAGAAGCAGGAGAAAAACATTTAAAAATACTGTTCTCCAAATGTCAAAGAAATCAGATGTACCAGAAGATTGGAATAATGCTGTGATGGTGTTACTTTATGAGAAAGGAGAAAAGGAAAACATTAAAAACTACCGTCCAATCAGCTTACTGTCAGTGATTTATAAAATTATCAACAAAGTTTTAACGACAAGACTTGAATAAGCTCTGGACTCAGATCAACCTAGAGAACAAGCAGGATTTCGAAGTGCATTTAGCACAATGGATCATATTCAAACAGTAAGGGAACTCATGGAAAAATATAAGGATTATAATTTACCACTCTGTCTTGCCTTTATTGATTATGAAAAAGCATTTTATTCGGTCTACACATCAGCAGTAGTAGGATCTCTGGATGACATTGGTATAGACAAACCTTACATCAATATTATAAAGAAGATTTACAAAAAAAAAGCAACAACAACCATCCGTTTGGACAAAGGAGAAATGAAGATCAAGCTTCGAAGAGAGGCAACACAAGGAGATACCATTTCGCCTAAGCTTTTTACTGCTGTCTTACAAAATATTTTCAAGAAATTGGATTGGGAAAACAAAGAGATTAGAATAAATGGAGAATATTTAAGCCATCTCTGGTTTGCTGCTGACATTTTAATTTTCAGTAATAGCCCTGAAGAATTGGAAAATATGCTAAAAGATTTGGCAGAAGCTAGTATTAATGTGGGATTAAAAATAAATTTGGAATAGACTAGGGTGATGTTCAATTCATTTGCATCAAAACATAAAACTGTCTAGAACAACACTGAGATTAAAGAAGTGCAAAGTTATGTGTATCTTGGACAGGAAATATCATCAGAAAACAGTATCATGAATGAAATAAATAGAAGAATAAAAAGTGGATGGACTGCTGTTGGGAAGAACAACATTATTCTGAAAAGTAAAATACCTCCTTGTTTGAAAAGAAAGGTGTTTAACCAATGTGTTTTGCCTGCGCTAACTTATGGAGCAAAAACATGGATGCTAACAAAACGGATGGTACAAAGATTACAAACTACACAACGAAGTATGGAAAGATGCATGCTAGGCATAACTAGAAGAGACAGAGAGAATAACCTGGATAAGAAGTCTGACGAAAGTTTTTGACATCATTGAGAGAATTAAATGGCCAAAGTAGAAATGGGATGGGCCCATTGCAAGAAGACAAGACAATAAATGGAGCACCAACACCCTACAATGGTATCCCAAACATGTAAAACAACCAAGAAGACGACCTCAAGTAAGATGGAGTGACAAAATCAGAAAGTGACCGGTGTTAATTGGATGACTAAAGCATTAGACAGAAAACAATGGAAAAATCTGAGGAGACCTACATCCAGCAGTGGATTTAAAACGGTTGATGATGATTATTATAATATATATAGATATAAATATTTTCCCCAGGTAATTTGGGTTTAAATACTAGGGATTATATTGGAGGGTTTTGGCTACTGGTTGAATGTATTCTTCACTGATGGACCAACAATCCCATATTAAAAGCTTATCTTCTGAACTCCCTCTGGCACTTATAAATAAACAATGGAAATGACAATCGGGCAGGAAAGAAACATTCGAAATGATCGCCAGCGCTACAACTACGTTATGGACACACACACGCACTGTAAAATATTTGGTGTAACGTTACTCCATACAACTAAAGGTAGCATTGATGCCTCCAGTCCTACGATGGTATTTAACTGATATAACTGGTGTAACGTTACACAGCTATTGTGTAAGATTACACCCTAATACACACCCAAAAAAAGTGACTGCTAGAGGATCATGCGGCAGCCAAATTATTATAGTCTTTTGTATATATGCAAGATATTTACTTTATAAATATAATATATTTTGCTAAAACAACTGAGGTTTACAGATAAAGTAAAATGCGAAACAACCCTACTTCGTATTTAAATTATCCGAATTTCTAGAACTTATGTACGGAAATGTAGCAAGGAATTTAAATATTATATATACCTTGATGAATAACAGAAAAATTCAAAAACGAATTTAAAGTGGAATGATAGATTCCTCTTTCAGTTAAAATCGATAAAATACTCATTAAAAACACACTTAAAAGGTGTTGAAAATGAGACAGACATATGAAAGATATTTAATCCTGAGATCTTTCGAACGCAAACGCGTCCATCTTCAAGGAGAACTGCTGATTGATCAATTGTCGTTTCCACTTTGCCATTACGTAACAGATTTTAACAACTGCTAGTCTATTAATCTGTGTAGTGGTGTATGAAAAATCTGTGAGTTTAGGCGGCGCACAGTGGGGCGTTTTGAGGATCTAGGTGGACAAAATTATTGCGTTGAATTTTAATTAGGTTTTGCTGGGTTTTCGAATGTATCAGTAATAGAATAAACAAACAGTGATAAATATTTGACTTATTTAATTATTTATATTATTATTATTATTATTATTATTATTATATTATTATTACTTATATTATTATTATTATTATTATATTACTTATATTATTATTATTATTTAAATTATAATATTGTATTGTCATTGAAACTACACATGTATTCAAAGTTTCAGCTCAATCGATAGTTAAAAGTTGTGAAAATTGACTTGCAATATTTGAATTAAACACTCAGACGCACACTTCAAGTTAATATAACTTAATGATTCACAAATTTTCGCAGGAGCTGTCTTAAGTTTTCAATACTTTAGGAATGGCACTTTGATTTTTAAAAAATGCTTATTGCTTAATAATGCTTAATACTGTATTAAAAGTCAAGATGAAGTTTAAAACAAGATGGCGTTTATTTTCAAACAACACTAGGTTAAATCGTGTGACAAACATGTGACATATATCCAGTAAACTCCTGCTTTCGAATAAAACAGAATAGTCACGACTTGCTCTCGAACTAACAGAAAAATAATGCAACTATTGAAAATCTCTCAAATCAACTGCCTTCTTTACGGTCGCAGTTAATCGACACATCGGGTTTTTTTGAGAAAACTCGTACGGATCTGGACAAAAGAGACATTCAGCTACCAGTATACGCGGTCTTGTTAAATTCCGAGATAATCGGAAAAATGAATTTTGTCCCCTAGATCATCAAAACGCCCCACTGTGCGCCGGAGTCTTAGATAATTTCAAAATGTTAAACCATATCTTAGGTACGTTATAAGATAAACTATCGTTACAATATATATTTCTTTTACTCAAAATTTCCAATGATTCTCTGATTTTAGCAATAAAATCGTTCTTTGCAGGTACTATAATTTTTGCGTTTTCAAATTCAATATTTATACTCTGTCGTTGACTTAACCTTGTATTTTAAATAACTTAATTTAAATTTAGAGAAAGATATCAAAATGTTTTATAGTATATTTTAAACGTTGTATGTTCTATTTCATTTTTGTTTTTACATCTACTACTTTCACAGATGCTTATTCAAAAGAACCGTATTTTTCATTCTCAAACGAAGCAATGAATTGAAGATTTTTTTTAACTATTTTTAACATTTGGAACAACTTTTTCATTTCAATAAATATGTTTAAAAACAGAACTTTCGCAATATTTAATAAATTTAAAAAATAGAAGGAGAAACATGTTTGTTCAAATCGTCAGTTGAAAGAAAAACGATTTACGCAGCAAAAAAGGACATTTTTTTCGAGCTTACTTTACATCTGAGCAACATAGCTATGAATCCCTAAGATAACTAAAAACCCTAATTAACTGACTTGAAAATCATTTTTTTCGCGCACAAATGAAAATGACAATCACTTCCGCTTTCTCAAATGTGAAATAACTAACATGAAAACTACAGCAGTAATTTTAAAGGAATACATTTTTACATTTATGAAACAGAGGGATTGAAAAAAAACTTAACTGATAATAAATTAAGAAAACTTTAGTTTTTTTCCGAAACTAGCATCTATATGGCAAGATAATCAATATGTTTTGGTCGTTAAGAGTATTCATGGATTTGTTGTCTAATTAGAAAAATCTTTTAATGGTTTAGTCAGTCATTTCATTTAATTATTTTTTATTTCTAGTCTAAACACTGTAAAAGAAATAAGAGCACAGATAGAAAACAGCTTTATTGACACATTTTATTTACTCTCCAGAATGGTTAAAATGAATGAATAGTTTCGTATTATTTAATTACACTCACGCTCAATACCCTATACTTTATACAATATCTATATTCCGACGTACGTACTATGCTTATATATAAGTTTACATACACATACACCTTATATACATTTATCTTACATGCACCGTCTTCTGAATCCTGGGGCAATGCCTGATTAAAAAATGGCGGCTGCCACAGGCAGATTTTTTTCAAGCATTTATTCGGTCCCTTGAATTTGACTTCCACTGTAATGTTCATACAGTATTATTCACCTTATTTAATCTAAGAAAAATAATGTGAACATTATTAATCAAAAAAGTGGTGTGCAAATTCAACACACCATAAAATAATTTTATGAGATTTAGTTTACCCAACTGTGCGAAACAATCAGGACCTGGATTCTAACCAGGGATCTCTTGGCTGAAGCTGCCAATGCTCTACCAGCTGAGCAATCCCGGACGAATATGGCGGAGAACTAATTCACCCAGTTAACCTTATTGATCATACTGATATGATTTCCTTACCAATTTGAATAACTGTGTCGAAATTAATCTAGCATAAAATAATTGGTCTATAGACAGACGCCATTTTTCAGTCAGCGAACAGGCCTATTATTCAGAGGGCTATAACGTACTTTATGCATCCTTACGTACAATAACTTTCAATGCATGCAACAGACAACCATAACAACTTTTTTTTTATTACATGGTACCCTGATTTAACTTTTTTTTTTTTTAAATCTGTATGGTTGATGGAAAGTTGGATTGCGTTTAATTTTTATTTAAGACTAATGGCCTGATATGGTTTTGCATGGATGCTTTCATTAATTAATGTATTTTTCTTTACGTAGTAAATTAAAATGTTTCACAGGGTTCTTTATACGTTCATGTTCGGTATATCGTGTAACCATAAATCTCAGAAATCGCTCTATAAAGCATTCATCAATAGTTTTCAATTGAGATAAACTTTTTTAAACTTCAATCATTCAAATTTTTCATGTTTTAAAATTCTTTACTTGATTTACAAAAGAGCTAATTCAAAGTTGATAAAATCGTAAAAATTCCATAAAAATATTAAAATTAAATATTTGTGTACAAAAATTAACGTATAAACTTCCAGTGTATTGAGTAGTAAGACAAACAGCGAAAAGCAAAATTGAATATTCAGCTAAAAGCAACGTTATAAAAGGCATTTTTAATTAAACAATATATAGTTTATTCAATTGAACGTGCTTATTTCAAAGAGTAAATTTTCGATTTCATTGACTTATTTTACATTTCATTGGTTTATCATTGGTTTTTTTACAGTGTATGTTTTTTTATACACGGTAAAAAAAAAAGACAATTTTTTTTAATCTACAAAAATTTAAATATAACCATGAAATGAAAATATACAATAGCCTCATCCAAGGTACCTATGATTCCAAAAAGAGCTCTTAAAAACCTCAGCATTCGAAGCCTCAGAAACTAATATATTTTCGAGATTTAAAGAAGCATTTATAAAAACATAGTTTCTCTTGCTGTCACTGATTTTCGGAAATGTTTGCGAGTAGTTTTTGTAGTGTATTGTTGATCACTTTTTTCAAATCGAAATATCAGTTGTTAGGATTCTGACTTTTCACAAGCTACATAATTGAACTTATAAATGAAAGAGAAAATAAATAATATTAATTTTAATGCTAATGCTAATGCTGTCAATCTATAATGTTTGTCTGTAAAACATGAGTGTTGAACATGAAAATGTTTACTTGAGAATCTATAGCATCAGAAAAAAAGATATTCCCGGTTTAAGAAAACTGATTAATACACTAAAAACCACTCGGAAGCGTTTCCAAAAATCAGTGGCAGCAAAAGAAACTTTTTTATAGAAATTCTTCTTTGAATCCCGAAAATATATTATTTTCTGAAGCTTCAAAAGATAAAGAACACTTTTTTGATTCGTTAGTAACCAGGAAGAGGTTATTGTATCATCTTTCATGGTTATATTATATTTTCTTAGATTAAGAAACATTTGTCTTTTTTACAGTGCAGAATAATTCATGGTAATTTTAAAATTTAAAATAAAATGAAAAACTGTATATTTAAAATTATGCATCACTACCAAAAATATACATGCATAAAAACTTTTCTGGTTTAAAAAAAAAAAATCATTTTCGATATTCAATTATATTGATCCAAATCTCTCAAGCGATTAGAGGAATATGTTTAGATGCCTTATATGATTCCAAATACAGTACATTTTCTTAAATCTGCATAGTTTAAAACCACAGGTTGTGCAGATCTTAGAATTTTGTAGATTTCTGGTCACTGTTTTGTTTACGTTTTTTAAACAATAATTTAAATTTAATAATGCACTCGAAAATATAATGAATGCTTACAATAAAGTAAAATAATTAAGTAAAATAATAAAAATTAAGAAAATTTAAAAAACATTCAAAATATTAAAAGCAAATAAGGTACTTTTCGGTTAGCTGGGCGCCAATGATATATATACATGTATATACAGGGGGTTTCACAAAGGACCCCTAACTTTAAAAATCAATAACCCGGAAACGGTGATAGATAGAAATATGAAACCAATGGTATGTTTATTAAAAAAATCGTAAGAATCTTATACGTAAATCTCAAAATTTAGTTAAAAATAGCACCGATAGATGGCGCTGAGAGCGTTAAGAATCCTTCTAAAGAGAGTTCAGAAGCATAGAAAGACTAGCCATCGAAGATTTCGCCATTGAAATCTGACCGCTATTTTCGTATAGTGAAAATAATTGGCATCGGCCACGTTGCCTGTCTGTTGAATTTTTTTGAAAAGCTCACGAATTGTTTTCCTGTCTGGGCCTTTTGCGACTTGAAATCGCGTTTGAAAACTTCTCCTTGTGGCAGTAGGACTCTGATTTAATCGGTGGTACTCCAACACAATAAACACACGTTTCTCCACGGTATACACCACTTTCGGAATTATTTTCACTATACGCTTATAGTGGCCAGATTTCAATGACTAAATCTTCGACGATTAGTCTTTCTATGCGTCTGAATTATCTTTAGAAGGATTCTTAACGCTCTCAGTGCCATCTATTGGTGCTGTTTTTATAAGATTCTTACGATTTTTTTAATAAACATACCACTGGTTTCATCTTTTTATCGATCACCGTTTCCGGGTTATTGATTTTTAAAGTTATGGGGTCCTTTGTGAAACACCCTGTATATACACACACATATATATACACATATATCTGTATATACATATAAATACATACATACATATATATACATATATATATTGTTATGAATTTTGTAAATATTTCATTCTTTTTAATTTATTTTATTTTATTATTGTGAAAATTGCAGCATTATTAATGTATTTCCTATTGAGCATCATGTAACTCAGTGCTAAAGGCCTCAGGTGGTTTGCAAGGAAAACAACCTTACAGCATCGGTTTCTATAATGAGTTCTATTGGAAAATCGCCAAGGAATGGGTTTATCGCCAAGTTGGCGATGGTTTTGGCGACTTATTTTTGTCGCCAAATTTGGCGATATATCGCCAAATGTCGCCAAGTTGGCGACGGATTTGGCGACTTTTTGTGCAACCACCCCCCCTTATACCTGTACATTGGGATCCTTTCTCGCTTTGGTTCTCTATCGAAGGTTAAAGAACTTTCTGGTAATTTCTGGCATCTGAAGGCTCTGGAATAATCTGGAAAGATCTCTGAAACCTATATAAGGACCTCCATCAGTTCAGTTAGTTAGTTGTCTGTCAACTGCGATTGAATTCATACGAGAGGCTTTGCATTGAGAACTGTGTTTCTCGGATCGATTTTGTCGTTGATACGTCGTGCTGAACGCATTGTTTCTGTGTGAAATTTTGCTGTGCTTTTATTGGATTTGAAGATTACTGAATATCTTGTAATTTTCAGAAGATATTGGTGTTCGTATTGCACTGTTTATAGTGAATAAAGCCTTTTGATTATTCTTATATATTGGCATCAGTCCTTTCGAACCCCGAGCTCACAACATTTGGTGTCAGGAGTGGGGTTGAATGCCGATCACCAGAGCAATGGAGGGTGAACTGAAACAATTATTGGAGAAATTAGCTGCGAATCAGGCTGAGATGTCAACCAACCTTGGCGAGATGAAAGGTGAAATGAAGAAGGATATGTCAGCGATGGATAAGAAAATGACTGCCAACCTTGGCGAGTTGAAAGAAGAAATGAAGAAGGAAATGACTGAGATAGATGAGAAAATGACCGCAAACCAGGCTGAAATGAAAGAGATGTCGGAAGAAATGAAGAAGGATATGTCAACCAACCTTGGTGAGTTGAAAGAATTAATAGATAATAAAATAACATCTTTAAATGAAAGAATTGACAGCGTGGAAAACAAATTTGAAGGAAGATTTCTGGAAATAGAGGAAAAAGTTCAAAAGACAGCCAATACCGTAGAAGAAAGGATAGAGAGTATAGAAAAGGAGTTGGAAAATGTGAAGAAACAAAAGATAACTGCCGAAAACTATCCCGAAGATGTCAAGTATCAAGCTATGCTTCCCCGGGCCTCTATTAAACTCTCGACCTATGACGGAAAATCCTCATGGCCAGTTTTTAAGACACAATTTGGGATCGTAGCGGACGCCAATGGATGGGATTCCCAGACAAAGGCTTCCCAGTTAGCTGCTTCTCTACGAGCTGATGCTGCCGACGTCCTACAGACTTTGCCTGCAAATGAACCGCTGGATTTTGAAACGCTCGTCAGTGCCTTAGAATTACGCTTTGGCGAGAAATGCATGAAGGAATATAGCAGACTCCAGCTCAAATCTCGACAGCAGAAATCCACTGAATCCCTGCAAGAGCTTGCTACGGATGTCGAGAGACTTTCACATCTTGCTTATCCTGACTGTCCGACTGAAATTAGAGAAAGCTTGGCTCTACAGCATTTTATTGATGATGTGCGTGACCCTGAGATCCAGAAACAACTCCGGATTGCAGATCTCAGTGACTTAAAAGGGGCTTTAGTTTATGCCCTGAAATTCGAGGCAGCCCAGCAAGCTACAAGGAAAGATCGACACTTTGTGCGAGTAGCCAACATGCCTGAGACGTCGGATAGAGCTGTGGAGCATTTACAGCAGCAGGTGAAAGACATGATGAGGCAGATGAACTCCTTGATGGACAACAAAACTGGCAGAAAGATCAAGTGCTGGAAATGCGGTGGAGAAGGTCATATTCAAAGAAACTGCCTAAAACGACCCAGCACAGAAGGTAATAGCTCCCCACGAACGGCGGAGCAGGAAAACTAATTAATGGCCATCTCGCGGGGCGGAGGTTGCCAGATTTCGAGAAGCCCCATTATCAAGTGTGTCAAATTTCTGCAAGAAGTTGCGGCAAGAACGGAGTTTTTATAGTCGGGCGTGTGAATGATTTGCCCTGTAATATGATCATCGATACAGGAGCCAATGTGACCATCATTCGGAAAGATCTAGCTCACCGGCTAAAGGAAAAACTCCTCTGGACCCCGCCCCGTGTTATCCTCCAAACCGTGACCGGGGATAAGATCGACATACATGGAAGAATGAAATTGAAAATAAAGTTTGGGAACGCCGCTTACCATCATACAGTCTATGTGGCCGATATTTCAGACCCTTTCATACTCGGACTGGACTTTTTAAAAGAGCAAGGATTTACACTGGATTTTAAGAATAATGAGTTACGCTCTGCTCAAGATGTCACTATTTTCAAACTTGGAAATGAGTCCGGGTCTATTCAACGGATCACAGCCAAGGCAGATGTTATCATCCCTCCTCGGACCGAAATGATGATACCTGGATTAACTGGAAACGAAAGAATTTTCCAGTATGGCTTGACTGGATATCCTGAGAAGAGCCCAAAGGGAGTGCTAATAGCATCAGCGCTGGTAGATCTGTCGAGAGATGTGATACCTGTGAGGATTGCGAACGTAAGTGAAAAGTCTAGAATTATCCAGAAAGGTGAAATGCTTGCAACCTGTGCTCCAGTCACCTGTGTTTGCAAAGACCCGAGCTTGACGTTATCGGAACCGCCTACAAGTTTAACACCTGTAATTGGACGAAATGAAAATTTATCTCCTGAACAGAGACATGCCGCAGAAAGACTGTTCCAGGAATTTAAGGATGTGTTTTCACAAAACGAGAGTGATATAGGGCGCACTTCACTGACACGTCATAGAATTGATACTGCCAACCATCCACCGATTAAACAGCATCCAAGACGCTTGCCGTTCGCAAAACAAGAAGAGGTTTCTAAGCTCTTACGAGAGATGCAGGATAGTGACATCATCGAACCGTCATCAAGTCCGTGGGCCTCTCCCATCGTGTTGGTCCGAAAGAAAGATGGCTCCACAAGATTTTGTGTGGATTATCGTAAACTTAACGATATCACGAAGAAGGACAGCTATCCTCTACCAAGAATAGACGACACGCTAGATACTCTTTCAGGACATAAATGGTTTTCCACGCTGGATTTGAAGAGTGGATATTGGCAAGTAGAGATCCATCCTGATGACAAAGAGAAGACCGCATTTACTACTGGACAAGGACTTTGGCAATTTAAAGTTATGCCGTTCGGGCTCTGCAATGCTCCAGCAACGTTCGAGCGCCTCATGGAGACAGTGTTAAAAGGTCTGACTTTTGAAGCTTGTCTCATCTACCTAGATGACGTCATCATTGGTGGCCGTACGTTTGAAGAACATCTAGAGAATATTCGAAAAGTGTTAACGAAACTAAGAGCGGCGAATTTAAAGCTGAACCCTTTGAAATGCAAGTTCTTCCAACGAGAAGTAAACTATTTAGGACACATCATCTCAGCTGAAGGTGTTCGAACAGATCCTGAAAAAGTGTCTGCAGTAAAGCACTGGAAACGTCCGGAAAATGTCCATCAGTTGCGAAGCTTTCTGGGACTATGCACTTATTACAGAAAGTTTGTACAGGGGTTCTCCAACATCGCAAGACCCTTGCATAGGCTCACTGAAAGCAAACAGAAGTTTCTATGGACACAAGAATGCGACAATTCCTTCCAGCGGCTGAAAGAAGCTCTCACATCCTCTCCAGTCCTTACCTATCCGCACCCCGAGAAACAGTTCATTGTGGACACGGATGCCAGTCATGAAAGTGTCGGCGCTGTACTTTCCCAAGAAATAGATGGCCAAGAACGAGTCGTAGCATACTGGAGCAAATGTTTATCGAAACCAGAGCGGAATTATTGCGTCACTCGTAAGGAGTTATTAGCTATAGTGAAAGCCATAGAACACTTCCATCACTATCTCTATGGCAGGAAATTTCTCCTTCGTACTGATCACGCATCCCTAACATGGCTGATGAATTTTAAGAACCCAGAGGGCCAAGTAGCCAGATGGATACAACGGCTCCAGGAATACGACTTTGACATCAGGCATCGCAAAGGCTCATCGCATGGAAACGCCGATGCCCTATCAAGAAGACCGTGTCCCGAGAGCTGTCGCTATTGTTCCAGAGCGGAGAGCAAGTATAATCCCGAATATGTAATACGCCAGACGAAGACTTCACTATTGACGCCACCAGATCCCTGGAGTGATGAGAAGATTCGAGAAGATCAAATGGCAGACTCTGAGATCAAACCAATCTTGGAGTTATTAGAATCTTCTAGCACGAAGCCCAGTTGGAAAGACATCTCTACTTACAGTCCTACGACGAAGCAATATTGGGCTCTTTGGAACTCTCTCCACGTCAGGAATGGTGTCCTGTTCCGAAAATTCGAATCGGAAGATGGGAAGACATCTCGGTGGCAGTTGGTACTTCCTCGATCCCGAATACCAGAGGTCCTCAAGGAATTACATGGCAGTCCCACTGGTGGCCATTTTGGAGTCATGAAAACATTACATAGAGTCCGAGAGCGCTTCTTCTGGGGAAAAGCGAGAGCTGACGTCGAACGATGGTGCAAATCTTGCGATGCATGTGCAGCTCGAAAAGGACCAAAGAAACGTAGCCGAGGAAGATTACATCTCTACAATGTAGGAGCACCTTTCGAACGCATCGCCCTTGACATCCTAGGTCCTCTGCCAAGAAGTGCTGATGGCAACAAATACCTCCTTGTTGTCATGGACTATTTCACAAAATGGCCTGAAGTTTATGCCATCCCTGATCAAGAAGCTTCTACGGTTGCGGATGCCTTGGTGTGGTGGCCAGTGGATATCAAGGTATGGAGTCCCCCTTCAAATGCATTCTGACCAGGGGAGAAATTTCATCTCTGCTGTGATTGAGGGTCTCTGTCAACTTCTCGGAATGGACAAAACTAGGACGACGCCTTTACATCCACAGTCGGATGGCATGGTTGAGAGGTTTAATCGTACCATCCTCAACAACCTCTCACTGCTAGTTTCAAGAAACCAACAAGACTGGGACCAAAAACTTCCCTTGTTTCTCCTCGCCTATCGCAGCGCCGTCCATGAAACGACCGGCTATTCCCCGTCTCAGATGCTTTTCGGTCGTGATCTTCGTCTACCTTGTGACCTGATTTTTGGTCGCCCTCCAGATGCGCCTTCATCGCCAGAGGGATACGTGCAAAATCTCCAGGCACGATTTGAAGACGTCCACAACTTTGCTCGAGAGCGGATCAACATACAGACGGAGAAGATGAAGACCAGGTACGACACGAAAGCCACGGGACATCAATTCAAAGAAGGTGACAAGGTTTGGTTTTATAATCCGACTCGACGCAAAGGACTTTCTCCCAAACTGCAATCGCACTGGGACGGTCCTTATACAGTCCTAAACAGACTGAACGATGTCGTAATTCGGATCCGAAAGTCACCAAGTTCGAAGCCTAGAGTCGTTCATTACGACAGGCTGGCTCCATACTATGGCCATAGTACTTAGTTCATTGATTGTAAATAGTGTAATGTAAATAATGTAAATTAGTATGACCATGGTCTTGTATATAAATTAATGTAATTATTTATTTTGCTTAGCATTATCATTATTATTGTTATTATTATTTAAATACTTGTATGTAATAATGTCTATGCTTTAGTTTTATTTTATTTTTAAATAAGTGTATATTTTGTATAATTCAGCATTATGAATGTGTTAGCATTTGTTGGTAACGGGTTTGCTTTCCGATCAAGGGTTGAACTGCCCGGGACGTGCAGTCCTTGAGAGGGGGGCAATGTTATGAATTTTGTAAATATTTCATTCTTTTTAATTTATTTTATTTTATTATTGTGAAAATTGCAGCATTATTAATGTATTTCCTATTGAGCATCATGTAACTCAGTGCTAAAGGCCTCAGGTGGTTTGCAAGGAAAACAACCTTACAGCATCGGTTTCTATAATGAGTTCTATTGGAAAATCGCCAAGGAATGGGTTTATCGCCAAGTTGGCGATGGTTTTGGCGACTTATTTTTGTCGCCAAATTTGGCGATATATCGCCAAATGTCGCCAAGTTGGCGACGGATTTGGCGACTTTTTGTGCAACCACCCCCCCTTATACCTGTACATTGGGATCCTTTCTCGCTTTGGTTCTCTATCGAAGGTTAAAGAACTTTCTGGTAATTTCTGGCATCTGAAGGCTCTGGAATAATCTGGAAAGATCTCTGAAACCTATATAAGGACCTCCATCAGTTCAGTTAGTTAGTTGTCTGTCAACTGCGATTGAATTCATACGAGAGGCTTTGCATTGAGAACTGTGTTTCTCGGATCGATTTTGTCGTTGATACGTCGTACTGAACGCATTGTTTCTGTGTGAAATTTTGCTGTGCTTTTATTGGATTTGAAGATTACTGAATATCTTGTAATTTTCAGAAGATATTGGTGTTCGTATTGCACTGTTTATAGTGAATAAAGCCTTTTGATTATTCTTATATATTGGCATCAGTCCTTTCGAACCCCGAGCTCACAACAATATCACTAATCTAAAAGTGCCGTAAATAATTAATAATGTATAACTAAATATACATAATGATAATGAGATAATTTTTTCTTGAATTAATCATTGAAACTCGCCTTATAAATGTACACTAATAATTCACATCAAACTCTTAAAGTAACAAAGTTTTATTTTATGTTCAGCCATACTTAATAACCAAAAGAGCTTGATTAATACATAAGTTATTTGGTAAAAATATCGCGATCGCCACTGATATCAGCACCATCTTGAATTTTTTCCGAAATAAATTTATACTTCCTTTATGAGAAAACATGTGTTGAATAATATTAACCAGAATTACATTTTAAAATGTGTACAAAACAATGTAAAAATAATAATAAACTTGAATTTTACATCTACATCTTAACTGTAAGTTTACATCGGAACCAATGTACGGATTTAAGGGTGGCGGATTTGAGGGCGTCTACTGCATAAAGCCATGTGAATAAAACTAAATTCAATTAAATACTGTAGAATTAAATTATATAAAAGTGTTTCTCTTTTACAATTTAATTACATTCCAAATTAAATTTAATTTAATAAAAGTAATTTTAATTGAATAAAATTAAAATTAAAATCATATGAGAGTGTTTCAGTTTTGTAATTTAATTTAATTCCAATTACTATCATATAATTATCAGCAAACAAGTGATGTTTTTGTATTACTTAAAGTCTGACGTTTTTATGAGAGCAAAACCATTAGATTATTTAGCAATATTAATTAAATTTAATTCACTACGGCTGATTGAATTTCTAGACATATGAATATTTCAATCATTAACGAGATTTCATGATGAGTCTTCAATAAATAAAAACCCTATTAACCCAATTTTCGTCCAAAACCTTAATTGACAAAATTTGTAATTTTCTAAATATAGTGCGACTGATTTATAAATTAGATTATATCATGTTTTGAATAAAAAAAACTATATGAAAATTTTAAAAATTTAATTTGTTTATTAACAAAAAGACTTACACGATTATAATTACACAAGACTATAATTATATTTCGCAAAAAAAGAAAACAAAAGAATGAAAGAAAAATTATACTTGTAATAAAGAAGAATATGTGGTTTACTCGATCTTTCTGTAATTATCAAAATGTAATATATATCATGTCTAATCATATTCACTTTTATTAGTTAATTTAATTACTATCAAATAGCTGTCACAAATCTAGCAATTGATTCATAAGGAGATAGCGCAACTTTCAAAAGATCAAATGCATCAGCGAATTTAATCATCTTTTAATGGACATTAAATTGCTACGGTTGATTCAGTATCCAGACTATATAGAATCATTTGATAAGAATAAGTTAATCAAGGAATCATTTAATATGTATCATTTAATCAAAGAATCGTTAAAGTGATTTCGAGATTAATTTTGACATTCGAAAAACAGTTTAACAGAGTGTATGCTTGATTTATAAATTAGAATTTATTATAATAAATGAAATAATGGTAAAATATGTACAAATTGCTAAATTGATGTATCACTTTAAAAGATATAAAAACTACATTAAAAAACCTATCTAGAAATTTCGACCTACATCTGAGGGCATCATCAGGTTTTATATCTCTTAAAGTCATACATCAATTCAGCAATGTGTATATATTTTACCATTATTTCATTTATTAAAATTTTATATGGTGTAACATGCAACACTTGTTGAGGTTTTATTATGCTGTGATAAAAATGTTGTATGAAATATTTTAAAGTTAAATTTTTTTATTTAAAAAAGACTGAAAAGTAAGACTCTAATTATATTTAGTAACGAAAAAGAGCGAAAGAAAAAATTATACTTGTAATGAAGAAGTATAAATGGTGTACACGATTGTCTTTAATTGTCGAAACCTAATTTATATCATTAATAATTATAATTCACTTTTATTAGATAATTTAATTGTAATTGCTATCGAATAGCTGTCATAAATCCAGAAATTGATTAGTAATGAGACAGCATAATTTTCAAAAGATCAAATGCTTCAGCTAATTTAATCATCCTTTACTGAACATTAAATTTCTATGATTGACTTAGTATCCTGGCTATAGAATCATTTGATAAGAATCAGTTAATCAAAGAATCATTTAATAAGTATTATTTAATAAAAGAGTCGTTAAAGTGATTTCAAAATGATTTTTTTAATTTGAAAATCAGTTCAATAGAGAGTGTGCTTGATTTATTAACTAGATTTTATTATGTTCTTAAAAAAAATAATGTATGAAAATTTTTAAAGGTTAATTTGTGTATTAAAAAATAAAAGACTGAAAAGTGAGACTCTTTATTATATATAGCAACGAAAAACAGCTAAAGAGAAAAATTATACTTGTAATCAAGAAGAATAAACGGTTTACACGATCTCTTATAATTATGTAAATCTAATTTATATCATTAATAATCATGATTCATTTTTATTAGATAATTTAAATGCAATTGCTATCGAATAGCTGTCATAAATCCAGCAATTGATTAGTAATGAGGGAGTGTAATTTTTCAATGATCAAATGCATCAGCTAATTTAATCATCATTTCATGAACATTAAATTTCCATGATTGTTTTAGTATCTAGACTATAGAATCATTTGATAAGAATCGGTTAATCAAAGAATCATTTAATAAGTATTATTTAATCAAAGAATCGTTAAAGTGATTTCAAGATGATTTTTTTAGAAGAATATATGGTATACACGATCTTTCTATAATTATTAAAATGTAATATATATATCATGTCTAATCATAATTCACTTTTATTAGTTAATTTAAATGTAATTGCTATCGAATAGCTGTCATAAATGCAGCAATTGATTAATAATGAGACAGCATAATTTTCAAAAGATCAAATGCATCAGCTAATTTAATCATCAGTTAATGAACATTAAATTTCTATGATTGATTTAGTATCCTGGCTATGGAATCATTTTATAAGAATCAGTTAATCAAAGAATTATTTAATAAGTATTTTTTAATCAAAGAATCGTTTAAGCGATTTCGAGATGAAATTGGACATTCCAAAAACGGTTTAACAAAGAGTGTGCTTAATTTATAAATTAGAATTTATTATAATAAATGAATTAATGGTAAAATATGTACACATGGCTAAATTAAATTATCACTTTAAAAGATATAAAAACTACATTAAAATACATATCTAGAAGTTTCAACCTACATATGAGGCCATCATCATGATTTATATATTTTAAAGTGATACATAAATTTAGCAATCTGTATATATTTTACCATTATTTCACTTATTAAAATTTTATATCGTGTAAATGTGCACGTCTGGTTGAGATTTTATTATGTTGTGAAAAAATATATTGTATTAAATATTTTAAAGTTTAATTTGTTTATTAAAAAAAAGACTTAAAAGTAAGACTGATCATATAGATCATAGCAATGAAGAAAAGCAAAAGAAAAAAATTATACTTGTAATGAAGACGAGTAAACGGTGTACACGATCTTCTTTAATTACTGAAACCTAATTTATATCATTAATAATCATTATTCATTTTTATTAGATAATATAAATGTAATTACTATCAAATAGCTGTCATAAATCCAACAATTTATTAGTAATGAGAAGGCGTAATTTTCCAAAGATCAAATGCATCAGCCAATTTAATCATCATTTAATGAACATTAAATTTTCATGATTGATTTAGTGTCTAGAGTACAGAATAATTTGATAAGAATCAATTAATATAAAAAAAAATCTTTTAATAAGTATTATTTAATCTAAGAATCATTAAAGTGATTTCAAGATAACTTTTTTTATTCGAAAAACTGTTTAACAGGGAGTGTGCTTGATTTATAAATTGGATTTTATTATGTTGTGAAAAAAAATATCGTATTAAAATTTCTAACGTTTATTTTCATTAATAAAAAAAGATTAAAAAGTAAAACCCTAATTGTATTTAGAAACGAAAAATACCGAAAGCACTAATTATACTTGTAATGAAGAAGAATAAACGGTGTACACGATCTCCTTTAACTATCAAAACCTAATTTATATCATTAAAAATCATTATTCATTTTTATTAGATAATTTAAATGTAATTGAGATCGAATAGCTGTCATAAATCTAGCAATTGATTCGTAATGAGATAGCGCAACTTTCCAAAGATCAAATGCATCAGCGAATTTAATCATCATTTAATGAACATTAAATTTTCCTGATTGATTTATTATCTATACTATACAATAATTTGATAAGAATCAGTTAATCAAAGAATCATTTAATAAGTATTATTTAATCAAAGAATCATTAAAGTGATTTCAAGATGAACTTTTATATTCGAAAAATGTTTTAACAGAGAGTGTGCTTGATTTATAAATTAAAATTTATTATAATAAATGAAATAACGGTAAAATATGTACACGTTGACAAATTGATATATCACAATAAAAGATATAAAATATATATTAAAAAACAAAGCTAGAAGTTTTCACTTACATCTGACGCCATAATCAGGATTTATGTCTCTTACAGTAATACATCAATTTACCAATGTGTATATATTTTACCATTATTTCATTTATTAAAATTTTATATGGTGTAAACGTACAAGACTTGTTCAGATTTTAATATGTTGTGAAAAAAATATTGTATGAAATATTTTAAAGTTTGATTTGTTTATTAAAAAAAAGACATAAAATTAAGACCCCTAATTATATTTAGCAACGAAAAACAGCGAAAGAAAAAAATGATACTTGTAATGAAGAAGAATAAACGGTGTATATACGATCTCCTTTAATGATCGAAATCTAATTTATATCATTAATAATCATAATTCATTTTTATTAGATAATTTAAATACTATTGAATAGCTTTCATAAACACCGCAATTGATTAATAATGAGGGAGCGTAATTTTCCAAAGTTCAAATACATCAGCTAATCTAATCATCATTTCATAAACATTAAATTTTCATGATTGATTTAGTATCTATACTATAGAATCATTTGATAAGAATAAGTTAATCAAAGATTCATTTAATAAGTATTACTTAATCTAAGAATCGTTAAAGTGATTTCAAGATGAATTTTCTTATTCGAAAAATGGTTTAACAGAGAGTGTGTTTCATTTATAAATTAGATTTTATTATGTTGTGAAAAAAATATTGCATAAAAAAATTTTAAGATTATTTTGTTTATTTAAAATAAAAAAAAAATAAAATAAAATAAAAATATTGAAAAGTAAGACTAATTATATTTAACAACGAAAAACAGCGAAAGAAAAAAATTATACATGTAATGAAGAAGAATAAACGATGTACACGATACCCTTTAATTAACGAAACCTAATTAATATCTTTAATAATCATAATTCATTTTTATTAGATAATTTAAATGTAACTGCTTTCGAATAGCTGTCATAAATCCAGGAATTGATTAGTAATGAGGGAGCGTAATTTCCAAAGATCAAATGTATCATCTAATTTAATCATCATTTAATGAACATTCAATTTCCATAAATGTTTTAGTATCTAGACTATAGAATCATTTGATAAAAATCAGTTAATATAAGAATCATTTAATAAGTATTATTTAATCTAACAATCGTTAAAGATGAATTTGATTTATAAATTAGACCTTTATTATGCTATGAAAAAAATATATGAACATTTTTAAAGTTTAATTGTTTATTAAATAAAAGACTGAAAAGTAAGACTCTAATTATATTTAGCAAAGAAAAAAATCGAAAGAAAGAAATTATACCTGTAAGGAAGAAGAATAAACGGTGTACACGATCTCCTTTAATTATATAAACCTAATTTATTTCATTAATAATCATAATTTATTTTCATTAGATAATTTAAATGTAATTGCTTTCGAATAGCTTTCATAAATCCAGTTCAAGATTTCAAGATGAATTTTTTTAATTCGAAAAACTGTTTAGCAGAGGGAATGCTTCATTTATAAATTAGATTTTATTACGTTGTTAAAAAAATATTGTATGAAAATTTCTAAAGTTTAATTTGTTTATTAAAAAAAAGACTTAAAAGTAATACTAATTATATTTAGCAACGAAAAACAGCGAAAGAAAAAAATCATACTTGTAATGAAAAAGAATATACAGTGCACACGATCGTCTTTAACTCTTGAAACCTAATTTATATCATTAATAATCATAATTCAGCTTTATTAGATAATTTAAATGTAATTGCTATCGAATAGCTGTCATAAATCCAGCAATTGATTAGTGATGAGGGAGCGTAATTTTCCAAAGATCAAATGCATCAGCTAATTTAATCATCTTTTAATGAACATTAAATTTCTATGATTGTTTTAGTCTCCTGACTATAGAAGCATTTGATGGGAATCAGTTAATCAAATAATCAATTAATAAGCATTATTTAATCAAAGAATCGTTAAAGTGAATCCAAGATGAATTTTGTTATTCGAAAAACGGTTTAACCGACAAATTATTACCCAATTATTTTTTATATACATTAAAGGAACGGTAAAAGTTTTAAAAAATTTCGTTGTTTATGTTATTCCAACACTAAATTCTTTAAAGTGTCCTGTACCTGAATCCTGAATTAAATAAATATTTAAAAAACATTTAATCTATATATATAAAAGCCGTTCTTGGTATGTATGTATGTATGTATGTATGTTCCTTATACAAATCTACGGTTTTTGTCCGATTTGAACACAACTTGATGTACATATACTTTAGAACACGAGTAAAATTACTGTCAACTTTAAAAATTTCTCAGACCACTCTTTATCACTTTTTTCAAACATTTCCCATAGTTTATCATTACAGAAATCTATTTTTTTCCCTCAATTTCTAATCCAATTTCTTTCCCGTTGCCATTCAAAGGAACTGCGTATGGACAATATTTTTATAAACCAATTTCAGATTAACTCACTATAATTTGAAATCTGAAAGTGACGTCAATTTTGTCAGTTGGGATTTTTTTCGCATATTACAAAGTACTTTAAACGACATAGTACATATATTTAAATGTGTTTGAAGAAAAATAAATAACGTACCTCCCAATTTTACAAAGGCAAATTGTCGTCAGGGGAAACTTATTTTCCGACTGCCCCTCGTAGTATCCAGTAGAATTATCTAAAAAAGAAAAAAAATACTTTATGTTTCTGTAAATGACACGGAACTAAATACAGTAACAAAACTAATGAGAATAATTTTTTTAATGTTAGTTTATAAGATTTACATTATGACTTTATAAAGATAAATAAAATATATCCAACAAAATGGAAGTTTATAATCTGTAAAAAGAAATCTAATTACGGTCTAGATTAATAATATCCAGTAGAATTATCTAAAAAAGAAATAAGAAAATGAAATAAAAACTACTCCCTGTTTCTGTAAATGACACGGAAATAAATACGGTGACAAAAACTAATGAGGATAATTTTTCAATGCCTTCTGTATAAATTTCTCTTGGGATGTCTGTTTCTCTTCTCACCTATTTTCTGCTATCACGATAGCCAATGGAGCGTAGAAAAAAATGACTCGACGTATTACTTTTCATTTTCTTCGATAAATCATTAATTTTTACCGACTTCGAACAAAGAAGGATAAACAATTTGTTTGTGTGTGTATATATATGTATATATCTATATCAGGGCTGTCCAACCAGGCGCCCGATAATCAACAGAAAGTTCTTATAGAAATATTTGCCTTATTCAATCTCCGAATATCTCCGATTAAATAAGGCAAATATTTTTATAAAAGTTTTCTGGTGAATAGCGGGCGCCAGTTTGGACAGCCCTGATTTATATTATAAAGCAAAGCCATTGATTATAAAGCAAAGCCATTGATTATAAAGCAAAGCCTTTGAAAGCAATGACGGTGAAAACAATCTTATCAATAAATTTATTTTTACTGCAATTTTTTTAACTTCTAAACATCACCTAATTTCAATCTTTACACCGTCGAATAGAATAAAAGGAACTTTTACACGCAATTTGTTTGAAAACTGTGTCTCAAGTTACTGATTTTTTTATTAAGAAAAATTCAACCATTTTTAAATCTGCGTGCAGCTTAATTACGGAAGAATGCGTAAATAATTAAGCATTTGTTTCTTTACGGGTAATATTCCATAACTAAATTGCCAAATGAAATCAAAACTTTACAAGTAATTAAGTAAATAAAACACAAATTTAACAGATATGTAATCGAAAAATCGCTTGCATACTGAAATAATCAGAATGACAAAGATTGCTTTATATGATGAAATGTTTCGCGATTGAACACTGGCATGCAGCTAATACAGAAGTACCGAAAAGGCTTTTTAGTGCAGTTTGTGGGCAATCTTAGAGAAAATACTAACCGTAAAACATGTATTAGAGTTTTCAATTGAAAACGATTTTCATCCATGTTGTACACCGAGTTTAATTTGTGGGTAATCTTAGAGAAGATACTAAATGTAAAACATGCATTAGTTTTCAATTGAAAACGAATTTTATCTATTCTGTACAACGGGTGTAGTTTTTGGGCAATCTTAGAAAAGATACTAAACGTAAAACATGTATTAGAAGTTTCAATTGAAAACGATTTTCATCTATGCTGTACACCGGGTGTAGATTTTGGGCAATCTTATAAAAGATACTAAATGTAAAACATCTATAAAAAATTTCAATTGAAAACGATATTCATCTATGCCGTACACCGGGTGTAGTTTGTGGGCAATCTTAGAAAAGATACTTAATGTAAAACAGGTATTGGAGATTTGAATTGAAAACGATTTTCATCTATGCTGTACACCGGCAGTAGTTTGTGGGAAATTTTTAAAAAGATACTAAACGTAAAACATCCATTAGCGGTTTCAATTGAAAACGATTTTCATCTATCCTGTACACCGGCAGTAGTTTGCGGACAATCTTAGAAAAGATACTAAATGTAAAACATGTTATTAGAGTTTTCATTTGAAAACGATTTTCATTTATGTCGTACACCTGGCAGTACATCGGGCATCTTTAACCCGAGCAACCCGAGTTGAATCGTATGGTATATAAAATATGTAAATACTATGTATATCTACGCATAATTTTTATGGGTGCTAGTGATATTAATATTTTTGTTCTTTTGAAAAGAGTTTACAACCTTTTACCTGCGTACAGTTTTTTTTATATGAGGTTACAGTTTTTTTATATGAGGATACTGTCATTTTCAGCCGAAAGTGAATTTATATAAGAAATCTGAAACCAAAATTGAAAAAGTAAAAACTAGCCGCATTATAGATCGTTCTCAGTTATCCCATGAAAAAAAAATCATTCAAAAATATTAAAATCCAAGCCAGAAGATTTGAAAATAACGCCCCCATAGGATTAACATTAGCTTCCATGTATGCGAAAAAACGCGAAAGCTAATGTTAAGTCTATGGTAAAATTATCTTAAACTTTTTCACTCGCATTTTACTATTTTTAAATGATTTTTTTTTTTTTTTTGCATGGAATAGCTGAGGACAATCTCTAACGTTGCTAGTTATTAATTTTTCGGTTTTGGTTACAGTTTTTTTATATTAGGATAGTTTTAATTTCAGAACTGGTTCCAACCGGTTCCGAAAGTAAAAGTTTTTTTTTTGGAAACCGAAATCAAAAAAGTAAAAGCTAGCAACTTTAGAAATTGTCCTCAGCTATCTTGTGCAAAAGAAATCATTTAAAAATATTAAATTTGAGAAATATTAAATTTGAGAAAATTGAAAATAACCTTCACATAGACTTATCACTAGCTTGCGAGTGTTTTCGCGCCACTAGTGTAGGGCCTTAAGAGCCTACGCTAGTCACGCGAAAAAACGCTCAAGCTAATGTTAAGTCTATGGGAAGGTTCTTGTGCGATTTCTCGCTTGAATTTTAATATTTTTAAATGATTTTTTTTTTTTTTTTTTTTTTTTTTTTTGCATAGGATAGCTGAGGTTGATCTCTAACGTTGTTAGTTTTTACTTTTTTGATTTTGGTTCCAGGTTTTTTATAAAAGAGTACTTTCACTTTCAAAACCGGTTCAAACCGGTCAAACCCGGTTCAAACCCGGTCAAACTGGGAACCGGTTCAAACCAGTATAAGGGTACTTTCACTTTCAGAACCGGTTCCAACCGGTTCCAAAATTGAAAATGCCCGCTTATAAAAAAAAAACTATAACCAAAATCAAAAAAGTAAAAACTAACAACGTTAGAGATCAACCTCAGCTATGTTATGCAAAAAAAATTATTTAAAGATATTATAATGCGAGAGAGAAATCTGCCAAGAACCTTCCCATAGACTTAACATTAGCTTGCACGTTTTTTCGCATGACTAATGTAAGTTCTTAAGCAACGTCAAAGTGTCAAGGGGCAAAAATGCATGAGGAAGTTTGGAAAGTCACAAAAAATTTTTGGTCATAACAGCAAATGCAGATTAAATATAAACACCTGCATTAGTTCCTGATAAAGCTAATAGATAGTGCTTGCTTGTGGAGTTTTCTTTTCTTTCTTCCTTTATCAAATAATACAATGCAAAAAAGTTGCATACCACTGTATCCTCGAAGGGTCAGAACAGGAGGTTTAAAGATAAGTACAAAAAAAAAGTCAGTCAATTAATTCTGGAAATTTTTATTGAAATTTTAGTATTTTAAAAACAATGTTTATGCCCAAAACAAGCGCATTATCTGCTGAATTTCTTTAAAATATATAAATTTTAAACGCTTCTTAAAATATGTCAATTTTTTTTCTTTCACGTTGTAAAATATTAGACATTAATTAATTTCCTTAAAAAAATATTTCATTAACGCCAGTGATTTAATTACCCTTTTTAACTTTACTTGATGAATAATTAATGCAAACGTGATAAGGAGATTCTTATTAAGTGAGAAAAAAATACCTTGCGATGTTTACATAAAAGGCTAAAAAAAAAACTTTAAGATTCTGAAAAGATTTTCTTTTCTTTTTTTTTTCTTTTTTAAGCATTTTTTGCCACTCGTATCGTAATAAATTTTTTCCGGTAAAAGAATTTTAAAAAAGTTCCTCCATAAATTCTCAATATATCATAAATATAGGGTATCCTCGGATGAACAGGCGGCTTTAAAAATGAAATAGCAAAGAAAGAGTGACATACATTGAAGTTATTTTTGTAAGCTATTAATAAGTGATGTCGGAAATTTGTTTAGGATGCTTCCTGGTTTAAGTACCAAATTTCACCGATATATGGCGCTGCACTGTCTCCAATTGTTATATTTTTCAGAATAACTTTTCAGTTCCAAAATGGAAACATTCTTTTTTCACATTTTAACAGCTAACAGAATGAATGACTAAATGCACTTAAATTCTTTTTTATACGTATTAGCTTGAACATTCTTACAGTTTGGGATAATGCAGCGCCATCTATCGGGAATATTTAGAAATATTGCAAGGAAGTACTCTAAATATATTCTACACTTCTCGCACTAATCTCCAGCAAGGATATTTTTAATAAATAGCTGTCATCGTTTATTGCTATTCAATTTAAAAGAATCCATCAGTTCATTTTATATCACCCTCTAATACGGGAAATATATTGTGCTATCCTCTAAAAAAAAAAACCAATGTTTCCTAAAAAAGACCCACCCAGTATTTCATCAAATATTTCACTGAAGTCAATTTTTTTGTTTTGTCCTGTTTTTATGCGTCTTTTAGAATAATAAAAATATTTAAAATACCTAAGGAGTGCTTGTTTAGTTTCAAAAGAATTTAAATTAACAATTACAGAATTCTGGCAAAACACGAGCTTCATTTTTACAGATTTTCTTGTTATAATACAATTTTAGAATAACGTACATAATTTTTTCATACTTTTTATTTCAAACCATTAAAAGGTAAGAAAATGCTTTATTTTCAGCTGAGTATGTCAGGTGTGGGGTTTTTTGATAGGTAACAAGAGGGTTATTTTTTAAAAAGTGTTTTTTTTTTTTCCTTCAAATCCCTGCTGCCATTTTGTAATAAAGTGATAAAATGAAAAATGCTCAATATTAAAATCTTAGTCAGAACCAGATGTAAAAATTTAGCCATGTTTTATTTTTGTGAATTCTTTATTAGACTTTACACAGAGAAAATTTCAAAAAATGTTTTTTTAGAGGACAGCACAATAAATACCCATAAATTCCCAAACAGCAAATATAGTTGTCCATTGTCGATACTTAGTAAAAACAGTTGTTGAAATGTTAAGGTTCATATGCCAGCAATAAGCCCCTTCCAATTTAGAGTGTTATTTGGCCAACTAAAATAATTTTGTCGGGCCACATCGGATTTAACGGATATGTGAACAGCTAAAATTTGGGTCATTGCAAGGCATTTGTTGGCAAATGGTTCCGTTAGCCAATGGTAGTACGTCAAGGCGAATACTTGTTACTGTTGGACAATGTAGGGCAATTGGGGACAATGTAGGACAATGTAGAACAATTAGCCAATACTGGCTACTTTATGATATTAGGATATGAAAACTACTATACATCTTTTCAGGATAATATTTGTTAAAAAAAATTATTTTAAAACAAGTTAGAAGGGATATTGAAATGATTTGCTAACATTAAGTAAATTTAAACATGTGCTTTTATTCTAATAATATACTTCTCTGTGACAAAAATTAAATAATTAAATGTAAGAGCCCTTTTGTTATTAACAGCGTGATTTTTCTTTTAACAATGGTCAACGCGTTGTTACTGGAAAATATTGAGCACTCGTTCTTTTTCGTCATTTTTAGGGTTTCGTTCATCTTACGAAACCCTATTCGTCCCGCGTCTCTGTTTGTCCGTCACATAGCCGGTTCTCAGAAAATGTATCCCTTACAGAATTGAAATGTCGTGTACTTACAGCTTAATACCTACTGTCAAGCTAAAAATCCTAAAATTTTGAAAAAATCGTATTATTTTAATATAGAGAAATAAAAAACAAAACATCTAACAGACTTTTCCTATTAAATTTAAACATTTTTCGTTATTGCAGTTCCCAACAATTAAAAATCAACATTAAAATTCTTTCTACAATGATTAATTTTCTATTGAAAGATTTCCATGTGAAAAATGAAAATGAAATAAAAAGTTTCACCAATTGAAAAAAAAAAAGATTAATAGGACGTCCTATTGGTAATAAAACGGAAATTTTCAAACATTTCTCAATAATATAAGGAGTATGAGAATATGTAAGTACAGAAAGCAGGTTAATAGGACGTCATTAGAGAATTAAAAAGAAAATTAGTCTGACGTCCTATTGGAAGTTTAACGGACTTTTTCTAGTGTTTGAGAGTAATACAAAGAGAGTATCAATATGAGTAATAGAGAAAGCAAGTAGATATGACGTCAGCAAGTGATTATAACGTCATATGAGTTTGAAAAACGTATGGAATCTTGATAAAAACCCGATTATGGAAATATTGGCATATTTTAACATTTTGAAGGTCTCTATACAACATGTTTAATTTTGAAATAGATTTTTTTTTAAATATTGCATTTAGTTCACATAGCAGATATTATTATGACAGGGTAGAATAGCGGGCTTCACCCGCTATCGGGTCTGTTCAGATATTCGAAAAAACGAGTAAATTAGACCGGAATATTTTACTTTATAAAAATGAAATTTATTTGGATTTATTAAAGAAAGGATAAAAGTAAGCTGCGCAGCATGCGCCCTGAGGGAGCACCCTGCACGTAGACGACCACGGAACCCAAGTTCTGAAGGATTTTTATCGCGCCAGCAGGTTTGTCTCCCTGCGGCGCTTCGGCCGGTCAGAGGACCGTCACCTACGGACCCTCTAACCTTGAACCCACGTGTCGACGACGTAGGCCGTTGCGATACATGGTGAAACCACGGGGAGTCACCGCGAGACACTTGGAGACGGGCCGACGTTCCCCAACAGCTTCGAAGCTGGAAACCCGAAAGGGAACCAGGCCCTAGGCCTTAAGTCGGGATGTTCCGACCCGTATTTGCTCTACCACAACTCGAGGGGTGTGAAAACCTACAGAGGTAGTAACGGTTCCCTCTCGTAGTGGACCTAAAGAAAGGATAAAGTATTTTGAAAGGAATATTAAACGGAACCCTTAGTCTGATCTTCGATCACACTTACCCATTTGTTTGAGTTTCTAATTGCCGACATAGCTGCCAACTTTCCGATTTTTGTCCCGACTGGACACCCAGAAAAGGAGGGTAATGTTATGACTGTGGACAACGTAACATTCTTTATTCTCTGACAAAATATGGACGGTTGTATGGATTCGTTTCCCTAGTGTTATAGGATATAGTTATATAATGCTTCCTGGAATAACCGGATACCTCAATTTGTTTATAAATGGTTGTTCTATTTAAAAGTATGCATTAAAGTTATGAAAATTGAACAAATATTCATCGACAATCATAATAAAATGTTAATATCTACATAATAAATGGATTATATTAAATGTAGTACCCTAATGTAGTTCACTTCTCTAGTGTTATAGGCTATAGTTATATACACTAGATTATTTTTTAACACATTTTTTTCAAATTGGTAAAGCAATCATACAAGTTGCCCGGACATTTTTCGTCCAGTTGGAAATTTACAACTTGTATGATTGCTTTACCAATTTGAAAAAAATGTGTTAAAAAATAATCTAGTGTATTCACGTATCCAGCGTTCACTGGAGTTCCATTTCCTGCGATCTTTTCTGTTGAGCTGATTATAATATCAGACCAGATGCTTTGATCAATAAGGTTAACTGGATGAATTATGCCCTCCAGATTCGACCGGGATAGCTCAGTGGTAGAGCGTGGCGGCTTCAGCCAAGCGATCCCAGGTTCGAATCCTGGCCCGGACATTTTTCGTCCAGTTGGAAATTTACAACTTGTATAGTTATATAGTCTATGCTTCCTGGAATAACAGGATATCTCAATTTGTTTATAAATGGTTGTTCTATTTAAAAGTATGCATGGAAGTTATGAAAATTGAACAAATATTCATCGACAATCATAATAAAATGTTAATATCTACGTAATAAAAAAAATATGAATAATTAATTCGACATGAAATCATAAGACTGTAAATATTAAAATAATATAACAATTTTTATTTTATTATATCACAAAAATGCATTTTTTTCACTTTTCTTTAGCTTTGCTTTCGTTTGCTATGAAGTAGAGTCCTGCGCGAACCAGACTCACTTGAATCCGTAACTTACCCGAACATGAAATACTCAAACACGAATCCGAAATGAAAAAAAATTAATCCATTTTTTAATAAACTTATGGAAAAGTAGTCTAAAATTATGTCTCTAATATCAATTTTATCTTATTGTATAAAAATGAACATCTAAACACTCATTACGATTCAAATATACAGTTTTTAGCAATTGAAAAATATTCAGGACTTTCTTTTGACAAATGGGGTCAACCCGAACCCTGCCCGAAAGGTCCAAAACTTAACCTGAACCCGAAACATGTAAAGTCCATCAATATTATCGTCAACTCAATCCGAAACGCAACGAAAAAATATTAGCGTCAACCCAACCCGACACGCAACGAAAAATATTAGCGTCAAGCCAACCTAACACGCAACGAAAAATATTAGCGTCAACCCAACCCGACACGAAACGAAAAATATTAGCGTCAACTCAACCCTACACGAAACGAAAAATATTAGCGTCAACGCAGCCCGACACGAAACGAAAAATTTTAGTGACAACCCAACCCGACACGAAACGAAAAATATTAACGTCAACCCAGCCGGACACGAAACGAAAAATATAATCGTCAACCCAACCCGACACGAGACGAAAAATATTAGTGTCAACCCAACCCAACACGAAACGAAAAATATTAGCGTCAACCCAACCCGACACGAAACGAAAAATATTAGCGTCAACCCATCCCGACACGCAACGAAAAATATTATCATCAACCCAACCCAACACGAAACGAAAAATATTATCGTCATCCCAACCCGACACGAAACGAAAAATATTAGCGTCAACCCAACCCAACACGAAACGAAAACTATTAGCGTCAACCCATCCCGACACGCAACGAAAACTATTAGCGTCAACGCAATCCAACACGGAACGAAAAATATTATCGTCAACCCAACCCGACACGAAACGAAAAATATTAGTGTTAACCCAACCCGACACGAAACGAAAAATATTAGCGTCAACCCTGCCGGACACGAAACGAAAAATATTAGCGTCAACCCAACCCGACATGAAACGAAAAATATTAGCGTCAACCCAACCCGACACGAAACGAAAAATATTAGAGTCAACCCAACCCGACACGAAACGAAAAATATTAGCTTCAACCTAACCCTATCCTCGGTTCAGGTCGGGTTAGTTCGATAAAACGGGATACCCGGCCCCATGCAAAACTCTTATTTGAAGTGACTGGTGTAATGTCATGTGCCATTTTCGTAAATATGAGTAAATGCTTCACTAAAAAAGATTCAAATTGTAAATCGTTTGACGTATCATGGGTTACTGTTAATTATGTGTTTTTGGAGTATAAACAGAACCGCTAAAAAGCAAAAAAAAAAAATAATAATAATAATAAAAAACATGTGTGCCTATGTGTTTATATGGATTATATACCCCTGACGTTTGGGTTTTTTTTTTTTTTTTGAGAAATATTCGTACGTGTTTTAAGTTAAATAAAAATGCTTAAACAGTAAAATTTAGTTAGTAATTTTTTCCTTACCTTGTGCTACTTAATTGATTTCATTTAATAAGTAACATTTCTTGTTCAAATACGTTGTTTTTTTTTTAAATGTCAATATAAAGAATTACAAATCTGTCTTATGCACAGATTTTGTGGAATGAAAATATACTTTTTATTATTTTTGTTATTATTATTTTAATTATTAATTTAATCTTATCCTAAAAGTTTTGAATTGAAACGTTAATGCTTGCCAAAATAGAGAAATTATTCTTTTATTTCGCTTTTGTTATTTTACGTTTCGTAATTTTCCTGTTAAGGGAATAAGTTTATTTTACGTGTTTATTCCACTCCAATTATGCCACTCAAATTATGGTTTTAGTTATTAATTCCAATTACATATGAATCCATTACGTCAGGAGCTTTTGCTAGACACTTTGTAGCTTAGAAGTACCATCGTTTTTGCTCAAATGAAGTTTTTTTTAATGTTATTTAACCCTTTATCTGTTGCATATATGTCAGAAAATATAATCAACGTTTGTAAAGTTGCTGGAAACTATCTCCGAAGCCTACGTTCGGAGCTCGAAGCGTCACACGTTGTGAAATTTCCGGTACATCCGTTACACATTGTCGGATAATTATTAATGTCCGTAGACGTCTGTGTGTGCGTGTGTGTGTCTGTGCATTCCCGGTATGTACACTCAAAGGCTTTGGGACCACTCGAAGCACAGGCAGCGCTTGAGCACCGAAAAATTCGTAAAAAAGGCGCGGAGCTCAAGTTCGGCCGGGTCGGGAGTCCGATCTGGTCTATATACAAATCTATAGATCATATACAGGGCTGAATAAAAGTATTCGGATATTTTTCCGAATATTGTATACGTTGGAAATTCCTGAAATTATGTTTTTAAATAGGTTATGCGTTTTTCAAATTGTTTACTTAGATGTTATCTCTCAGCTTATTAAACGGTATGATTTGTAAAATTATTTTGGAAACGTAGAAAAGTGTTACATAATCTATGCTTGACGCGTGATTTTTCGTTCTTGTTAATTTTTAATTTTTGTATAGGGGGGAAAAAAAGCTAAGGAATTCTCTATTTCTTTTCAAAATATCTCCTGTCGTATGGGTCCCATCGCAACGCGGTTTGGCTCATTCGACTCCACATCGATAGAGCTTAACGATTTTAGTTCGTTTTTCACCACCAGGGACACGTTTTTTTTTTTTTAACTATGGTCCGTTTCTATAACTCAGAAAGTATGTTACGGATTTCCACCAAACTGATTTCAAACATCATAATTAAAGTAATAAGGACCTTCTATAACATTTTTTAAAGTTTCTGAGTTTATACCACTCTTTTCGCATAATAATATCAGATTTTATATTTTGATTTCACAATATCTCGAGTTCTACAAGTCCAATCGCAACGCGGTTTGTCTCATTCGACTCGATATCGATAGCGCTTACATATTTTAGTTCCAAGTTTCACCACCAGGGGGTGTTTCCGGAAATCGGGTTCTATGGGCCCGATTACGACGGGGTTTGGCTCTTTCGACTGGATTTCGATAGCTTTACAGATTTCGGTAATGTTCGTATAGAACAGATTGCACCCCCTGTTGGTGGAAGGTGTAATTAAAGGATTTTTAAGCCAACTCGGGTTCTATGGGTCACACCCCGACGCGGTTTGGCTCAATCGACTCGACATCGATAGAGGATACTAGAGCTTATCGGTTTTAGTTCTTTTTCACCACCAGGGGGCATTTTCTTATCTCTGTTTCTATGGCCCGGATCACGACGGGGTATGGCTCATTCGACTCAACGTCGATAGAGGATACTACAGCTTATCGATTTTTGTTCCTAGTTTCACCACCAGGGGCCGCTTTCGTATCTCCGTTTCTATGGGAAGGATCACCACGGGGTATGGCTCATTCGACTCGACATCGATAGAGCTTACCGATTTTAGTTCGTTTTTTCACCACCAGGGGGCGCCTTCCTATCTCCGGTTCTACGGGCATGAAAACGACGGGGTATGGCTCATTCGACTCGACATCGAAAGCCTTAACGATTTCAGTTATGATCGTATAAACAGATTGCGCCACCTGGTGGCGGAAGGCGGAACTAACGCATACTGCAGCGCGTGCGCAGCACGACTGCTATACGGTGCCGCAGGCAGCGGGGACCCGAGCCGGAGGTTTGTTCAGTTAGAAGTTTATACTATTCGATGTGCAAATTAAGGGATTATCCGGTGCGTGCGTAGCACAACCGGTATACGGTGCCGATGGAAGCGGACACCCGGGTCGGAGGTTTGTTCGGTTCGAGGTTTATCTTATTCGAGGTTTTACAAGATTCGAGATTTTCTACAATTCGAGGCAACGATGTAAATTAGGGGCCCGCTAGCGGGCGAAGCCAGCTAGTATTATATTAAACAGCATGTATTAATCTTTATTTCCGTACATGGAAACGAATGAACAAACAATTTCATTTCTACTCAACTTAGATCGATATACACACGTCTAAAAGTTCAGTGAATGGTGTCATAATAATTAAGAAACGAAAGATGCAAACAAAAACCTTTAATCCCCTTCAAAGTAATCTCCCATTATTCACAACACACTTTTGACAACGTTTGTAAAGCTGCTGAAAATTGTCAGCAAAGCCTATGTTCGGAATCGCTCGAAGCGTCACCGCTGTGGAACTTCCGGCACAAATCGTACACATTGTAGTATATTAAATAGCGCGTATTACCCTTTATTTCTGTACATGGAAACGAATGAACAAGCAATTTTATTTATACGCAATTTAGTTCAATATACATGCGTTCAGTGAACGGTGTCATAAAAATAAAAAAACGAAAGATGCAAACAAAAACCTTTAATCGCCTTCAACGTAACCTTCCATTATTCACAACACACTTTTGACAGCGTTTGTAATGCTGCTGAAAACTGTCAGCAAAGCCTACGTTCGGAATCGAGGTCGGGATCACATGTTTTGGAATTTCCGGTACACTGTAAAAAAAATTTCCTGAAAAAAACGGAAATTGTACTGGCAATCGAGACGCCAGTACTATTTCCGTATTTTAACGGATAAAAAAATTCCGTAAATTCCAGGAAATTTTCCGTGATTTCTGAAATATCCGTTTTTAAATTTCCGTTTTTTAACAGATATCTGCCGTATTTTTTAGATATTTTTATATCGTTAAAATAAATTTTATAGGACCAAAAATATATATATATATATATATTTCTCAAGGAACATCTCATAACACTTTTTAATTTTTTCTTTCACTTCTGTGCGAGTTTTTAGCAAATAACCAATATTTGCTAGGACGGGGTTCGAACGCGGAAAGTTCTGTGTACTAAACTGGCGGGCTGTACCGTTACGCTACGAGCGGACACTTCGATTCCTCAAATGTTGTTATTTATTCTAAAGGATGCAAAAACGAAGGTTTCATAGATGGATTATTTCAATATTTTATTTTCATAATTTGTAATATCTTGCTTTATTATTTGATGCTTTATAACAGATAAATTTTAACTTTTTATGTATTATATGCGTAAAACATTACATTAAGACGAATGATTGTTTCTTTTTGCAATAGTACATATACTTTTTTAAATTATGTCTGTTGATCTATTTCTCAATTCCAGTAAAAACAATATTATCTTAAGTAGACGTATTTATTACATGCTATTGAAGTAAATTTTCTTTATCTCTTATTTTAAAAACTTATGTGAATAAACAATTTTATAATAAATTAAATTATTATATTTAATCTTTGCTGAGAGCTTTTGTGTACGATTCTGTTAAACTGAATAATTTTAAAAAATCAAAACAAAAAAATAGATTTTTAGAGAAAATTTTGAAATTAATGACCTTAGGATAGGTAAGTTTAAATTTGGACTTGATAATTTAGTTTAAATTAATTTAGTTTAATTTATAAAATTATAAACTAACGAAATAAATTATAAACTTCATTTTTATAAAAGTAAACAAAAAGTTATTAATTATTTTTTATAAATTTAAAGTCAAAGATATGAACTTCGTAAAATTATAATTTATAAAATAATAAATTTTTGTTTAATTCACAAATTTATAAGACAAATCAGCTTAATTTAACACCTACATACCGATAATTTGCAAAAATATTATTTTATAAATCCTTAAAAATATTTTAAAAAAAGAAATAGCGAACATTTTGAAATTAATGACCTTGGGATATTATGTTTAAATTTGGATTTATTAATTTAGTCTAAATTAATTTAGTTTAATTTATAAAATTATAAACTAACTAAATATATTATAAACTTTATAAAATTATAAACTTCATTTTTATAAAAGTAAAGAAAAAATCATTAATTATTTTTATAAATTTAAAGAAAAAAATATAAACTTTCTAAAATTATAATTTCTAAAATAATAAATTTTAGTTTAATTCTCAAATTTATAAGACAAATCAGTTTTGTTCAATACCAGTAATTTGCAAAGATATTATTTTACGAAACCTTTAATAACCTAATATTGCCTCACGTTAATAAAATTAAAATAAAATTTTAAAATATCAGTGAAAAAAGTCATAATTTGAAGCACTATACAGAAAAAAAATCCAGGCCTGGATCCTAGAAGATCCTTGACCCTAATAAATACAACAATCTTAATTCGCATTTCAAACAAGACAATATCTGTATGCAAACCTCTGAACGTTATTTACGAAAATGGGGAAATACGGACATTGTACTGTTTAAAAAAAAATCCATCAAATTTACGGAAAACTTTCTGCATATCTACGGATTTAAAATCTCCTTTACGGAACTAATGTCATTTACGGAAATTGTACTGTTGGATTATTTTTAACACAATTATTTCAAATTGGTAAAGTAATCATACAAGTTGTAAATGTCCAACTGGACGAAAAATGTCCGGGCCAGGATTCGAACCTGGGATCGCTTGGCTGAAGCCGCCACGCTCTACCACTGAGCTGTCCCGGTCGAATCTGGAGGGCATAATTCATCCAGCAAACCTTATTGATCAAAGCATCTGGTCTGATATTTTAATCAGCTCAACAGAAACCTGCGATCTTTTCTGTTGAGCTGATTAAAATATCAGACCAGATGCTTTGATCAATAAGGTTTGCTGGATGAATTATGCCCTCCAGATTCGACCGGGATAGCTCAGTGGTAGAGCGTGGCGGCTTCAGCCAAGCGATCCCAGGTTCGAATCCTGGCCCGGACATTTTTCGTCCAGTTGGAAATTTACAACTTGTAGAATTGTACTGTTGTTTCGGAAAAATGAAACTTCTCCGTAAAATTTTACGGAAAATCTCTTGTATTTTCACGGATTTTTTTTAGAGTGTACATCTGCAGAGTGTCGCTTTTCGTGATCACACGTTGTGGAAATTCCGGTACATTTACAGAGTGCAGGCTTTTCATGACTCGCTTAAGAGTGAGAATAAAAAGGAGTCCGGAGAACATATTGGATAATCAATAACAGTCAGTCAACGTTTTTCAAGAAAGTTTCGCACGCATATCGTAGTGTGCGGGCATGCGTTGTCGTAGAGCTGATATCCCCAACCAGTTTCATATAACATGGGTCTCTGTTTATCGTTTTCTCCTATTTGCAGCAATAATCAATGTTTATTGGCTGTTCCATTGCATTTCACACGTCGCCGCACACTTATTCCTTTCTATTGTCCCCAGTGGACATTTCTGCTTCAAAATACTGATTTCGACGTTAGGAGGCGCTGGTTCACGTGTTTCCAATGCGTATGCACACCTCACCGAATTTTTTACGCACACATCGTATAAACTTAAAATGTAGAAATCTTTTGTGATATATGTCCTCAATTTCCAATTCCAAAAAATTCATACTAGCTGATTAAATACTCCTACTAATGACATTTAATATTCTCTAAGCAGAAAATTTTCAAATTCATGTACAGTATAAGAGAGCTCCAATTTCATTTTCATATTTTAAAGTGCTTCTAAAGATCATTAGATGTAGATCTATAACTCAACAGAGTGCCCTAGGGTATTTTAGTAATTCCGTATAGTAATTACTTTATATTACTTATAGTAATTATTATAGTAAAGTAGTAAACTATTATAGTAATTATTATAGTAATTATTATAGTAAAGTAGTAAACTATTATAGTAATCTATTATAGTAACTATTATAAGTTATAGTTTACTAAGTTACTATTATAAGTTACTAAGTTTACTAAGTTACTATTATAAGTTATAGTTTACTTTATAAGTTATAGTAAACTTTTCATGTTTTTCCGTAACTATTATAGTATCTATAGTAAATTATTATGGTAATTATTATAGTAATTATTACTTATAGTATTACTTTATATTACTTATAGTAATTACCCCTATAGTAATTCCCTAGTTTATTTAATTCAATTTTTCCAATTCCAAAAAATTCATTTTAGATGATTAAATACTCCTACTAATGACATTTAATATTCTCTAAGCAGAAAATTTTCGTATTTATGTACAGTATAAGAGAGCTCCAATTTCATTTTCATATTTTAAAGTGCTTCTAAAGATCATTAGACGTAGATCTATTACTCAACAGAGCGCCCTAGGGTATTTTATTAATTCCCTATAGTAATTACTTTATATTACTTATAGTAATTATTATACCAATTTTTATAGTAATTATTATAGTAAAGTAGTAAACTATTATAGTAATTATTATAGTAATTATTATAGTAAAGTAGTAAAATATTATAGTAATCTATTATAGTAACTATTATAAGTTACTAAGTTTACTATGTTTACTAAGTTACTATTATAAGTTATAGTTTACTTTATAAGTTATAGTAAACTTTTCATGTTTTTCCGTAACTATTATAGTATCTGTAGTAAATTATTATAGTAATTATTATAGTAATTATTATAGTAATTATTACTTATAGTATTACTTTATATTACTTATAGTAATTACCCCTTTAGTAATTTCCTAGTTTATTTAATTCAATTTTTTCAAATTCCAAAAGTTTCATTCTAGATGATTAAACACTCCTACTAATGACATTTAATATTCTCTAAGCAGAAAATTTTCGTATTCATGTACAGTATAAGAGAGCTCCAATTTCATTTTCATATTTTAAAGTGCTTCTAAAGATCATTAGATGTAGATCTATTACTCAACAGAACACCCTGGGGTATTTTGATCATACCCTTATCAGTTAGTTTGGAAGGAATTTTGTAAATAAACATGTAAACATATTTTGAGCAAAATTTAAAGTAAAAGCTTTTTATTTACGAGTATTAAAAAGTTATGAAAATCATTATATGATATAAAAAGTCTGTTTTGAGTTTTAGCGTCAATTACAGTCAGTTGCAGAACAATTTTCGATGGAAAACTATTATGACTAGTTATGAGTAGTCTATTATCTATAGTTCGAAAAAAAAAAAATTTATTAAACACTCCTACTAATGACAGTTAATATTCTTTAGGTTAATATTTTCAATTTCAAATGAAATTGAAGAAAAAAGAATTAAAATTAATTTTCAAAATGTAAAGTGCTTTATGAGATCATTTGATGGAGGTATGTTAATGTAAAAAGCTCAAGAAGGTATTTTAATAATATTCTTATTTATTAAAAAAGAAATATTTTTTAAAGATATAAAATGTTCTTTTAAAGCTGCTTTTCAATTGAAGAGTTTTTTATAAGAGCTTTTTAACACTTGAAAAGTGTTTATGAATTCAGTTTGTATGTCTGTCTGTCTGTCTGCCCGTGTTCTAACTCTCGTAAATAGACTCCGATTGTCATGAAATTTTTATACAATATTGAAATTTACTATAGAATATGTTCGGTATTGAAAATCAAGTGTGTAAAAATGATTTATCCATAAAATTAGCCAACACTGGCTTATTTTATGACACTGGGATATGAAAACTACTATACTTCTTCTCAGGATAATGTTTGTTAAAAAATTATTTTAAAACAAGTTAGACGGGATATTGATAAATCCTTTTTTTTTCAATTTTACAAGATTCTTCCACCTTTTATAACCTCTGGTGGAAGAGATTGGACTTTCAGCATTCTTATAACGTCTATGATGTGGTTTATTGAAGACACATTAAAAAAAAAAAACTCTTTCAACACAGCTTATCAAGTTAAGAAAATAAAGTTTCATTTTTGAGTTTCATATGGCTAAAAAATAGATTTCTTCGATTACACAACAAAACTTCTCTGCTTATTCTAAAAATTAATATACAGTTTTGGTATAGCTTTGATTTAATATGTGAATGCATAGTACACACGTTAAGTATAAACAGAAATAAGGGACTAAATCTGAAATGTTTCGTAGAAAGATATATAATAGTGCCATGAAGCAACTCTTGTCTCTTATTATATAAGTATAGAGGGTTAAAAAGAGACATTGCTGAAAGAATGCCCATTGCTGAAAGAAAGACATTGCTGAAATTTGTCCGATAAACATTGTTTATAAGACAAAAAAATTACAGTTACAAACAATACACGTACACGCATTAACTGCAGAAATTACAAAAATCATCTACAGAAAGTTATTGTAATAAAAAACATCCGAAAGTTTCTATTTATTTTTAAAAGTATAAAAGCAAAATATAATTTTTCTTTTGACGGTTCCAATATATTTATTTTTGTATTTCCAGGTAAAAATATATAAATATTTGTTCTTAAAATATTAAATAGTAATATTAACGCCATTTAAAATTTGATTTCTAAATAAAATGCAATAATCAAATGGTTCTATTATTTTTGAAAAACAGCCAAGGTAATAAAATCGGAAATACAATTTAAAAAAAATAATAATATATTACGCAATCAGCCCTAAAAAAGATATTGAAGAAATCTTTCTATTCTCATTTAATCTATCAAGAGATAAAAATGAAGGGCGACGAGGAACAAATAAGGAATTTGTCAACTTTATGCAAAAAAAAAAAAAAAAAAAAAAAAAAAAAAAAATCCAGAGCTATTTATTTATAAACAATTAATGGAAAAATATTATTTTCTTTTGACAGTTTCAATATATATTTGTAGGATTTCAGTTTAAACACTCCATTCCCTTTATGACGTGCATGATCATCAAATTAACTGACGCTCTAGTACTATTATTATCCATGATTTAAATGCACGAGTTATAAATATTTTGGATCGCGAGATCAAGATAAAAAGAGCCAGTCTTCTAATTTTTATTGTGAAGCAAGCGTCGAAATGGGAAATAGCCAGTAAAGGCGCTGTTACGCCTAGTTGGACTATTGGTAAATAAATATATTGTATATGTTGGGCGAGAAGTGTATTAGCTGTGAAGAAATTATTAGTAAAGTATTGTAGAATTATCTGTCTAGGACTGTATTAAAGTATATATTTTGTTATTCAACATCTAGTCGTTCATATAATTACAGTAAATCAACTGTTTATATATCATCTTCTTACATATATATTTTTTCCCTTACAGAAAAAATGTACATTCTTACAAATTTAGCTAATATCACGCCATTAAACATTTGATTTCTAAATAAAATGAAATAATCAAGAGGCTCTATTATTTTTAAAAAACAACCCAAAAATAAAATCTGAAATACAATAAAAAATTTTTAAATAATATCTGACTCAATCAACCCTAACAAAAATATTGAAGAAATTGATCTATTCTCATTTAATTTATCAAGAGATAAAAATGAAGTGTTATAAGAAACAGATTGGGAATTTGTCAAATCAACGATTTCACCGCCGGAAGAAAATCCAATATATCACGAAAGGATTGGGAAATTTTGAAGTGACATGATTCAATTTATAGAAAAATACAAAATAAATAAATTCTTCGAAAGTATAGATTTCTTCAATAAAAAAATATTTCTATTAGAAACACGTGAATAACAAAAATATTGAAGAAATCTATGTATTCTCAATTAATCTGTCAAGCGATAAAAATGAAGTATGATAAGAAGCAAATTGGAAATTTGTCAAATCAAATATTTCACAGTCTGAAGATTATCCAATATTTCACGAAAGAATTGTGGAATTTTGAAGTGACATAATTCAATTTACAGAAAAATACAAAATACATAAATGCTTCGAAAGTATAGATTTCTTTAATAAAAAAATATTTCTATTAGAAACACATGTTTTTAAAAGTAAATACAAAGTTAATCTAAAAATGTATTTGCTTCCTTTATTCTTTTCTAGTTTTAAATTTTACAGAATAACAAAATGATCATCAAATAAATAATTTTAAAGAATACAAAAATAATTTTCATTCCAGCGTATGGAATATGGTTGGTCATGTGGTTGGTATTTGATCTGTATTGCATAATCATTTCTCTACACAGCTCTTAAGAGCCTACACTAGTCAGGGGAAGAAACACTCAAGCTAATGTTAAGTCTAATGTCAAGCTAATGTTCCTGACAGATTTCTCACTCGCATTTTAATATGTTTAAATGATTTTTTTTTTCTTTTTTTCATAGGATAGCTGAGGCCGATCCCTAACGTTGTTAGTTTTTACTTTTTTTTATTTTAGTGTTGCAGTTTTTTTATAAGCGGACATTTTCAATTTCAGAACCGGTTGGAACCGGTTCTTAAAGTGAAAGTACCCTTATATAAAAAAAATAACTGGACCCAAAATCGAAATAGTAAAAACTAACAATGTCCTCAGCTATCGGCCTCAGCTATCGTATGAAAAAAAAAATCATTTAAAAATATTAAAATGCAAGCGAAAAATCTGTCAAGAACATTAGCTTGACATTAGACTTAAAATTAGCTTGAGTGTTTCTTCCCCTGACTAGTGTAGGCTCTTAAGAGCTGTGTAGAGAAATGTTTAAAAAAAAATCATTTAAAGTATTAAAATGCTAAAGAGAAATCTGTCAGGAACCTTCCCATAGACTTAACATTACCGTTCGAGTTTCTTCGGACGACTAGCATTAGGCTCTTAACACGGCAGTATTTGATGAAACAATTGAATTTTCTTCCTACCATTCAAAATTTAATTTTGGCATTGCGTTAGAAAAACTAGTAAATAGTATTAGATGATACAAAGAAAAAAAGTCAGTGCTTCTGCTTTAAAGATAATTCTATACTCAAATAAAGAATTTCTAGAAAAAATTCACATTACTTTTCTTGTAATGTAGAGTATTATTGAACAATCTTCATGAAATATTTTTTTCAGAATTCCAGGAATCATACAAACTTATCTTGGGGATACCTCAAACACAAAGTTCTACAGATTTGTTGCAGAATTTTAACGATTAAATCTCATTTAAAATTTATTTATTTTATTATTATATACTTATACGTTTACGTATTAAAAAACATTAAATAGTTGAAATATTAAACTAATGTGAAATACATAGAAACGCGATGCTTTTTTACAAAGTATAATCCATTCAATGTAAAACTTTCATATTTTTTGCAAAACAGATACAAGAAACATTGTTTATGGAATAAAGAAATTCAAGTTACAATTACACGTTCCTACGCATTAATTGCAGAAATAACGAAATTCCTTATCAAAATTTTTTTCTAATAAAATACATATCAGAGCTTTTATTTATTTAAAAAATTTTAATGGAAAAATATATTATTCTTTTTTTAGTTTCAATACATATTTTTTCCAGAGAAACAAAAATATATATTCTTACAAAATTAGCTAATATTAACTCCAAGTAAAATTTGATTTCTAAATAAAGTGAAATAATCAAGTGGTTCTGTTATATTTGAAAAAAAAGCCCAGAAATAAAATAATAATATATGACTCGAACAGCCCTAACAAAAATATTGAAGCAATCTATCCTCATTTAATCTATCAAGCGATAAAAATGAAGTGTGATAAGAAACAAATAAGGAATTTCTCAAATGAAAGATTTCTTCTCCGGAAGAAAATCCAATATTTCATTAAAGGATTGTGAAATTTTGAAGTGACATAATTCAATTTACAGAAAAATACAAAATATATAAATCCTTCGTAAGCATATATTTCTTCAATAAAAAATTCGTTCTATTAGAAACACATGTTTTAAATAGTAAATACAAATTGAATCTAAAAATATATTTGCTTCCTTTATTTTTTTTCTAGTTTTAGATTTAAAGAATAAAAAGATGAGCATCAAATAAATAATTTTAAAGAATACAAAAATACTTTTCATTGCAGCGTATGGAATATGGTTGGTTATATGGTTGGTATTTGATCTGTATTGCATAAACATTTCTCTACACTGCTCTTAAGAGCCTACACTAGTCAGGGGAAGAAACACTCAAGCTAATGTTAAGTCTAATGTCAAGATAATGTTCTTGACAGATTTCTCGCTCGCATTTTAAAATTTTTAAATGATGTTTTTTGCATAGGATATCTGAGGCCGATCCCTAACGTCGTTAGTTTTTACTTTTTTTATTTTAGTGTTACAGTTTTTTTTATAAGCGGACATTTTCAATTTCAGAACCGCTTGGAACCGGTTCTTAAAGTGAAAGTACCCTTATATAAAAAAAACTGGACCCAAAATCGAAAAAGTAAAAACTAACAACGTTAGAGATCGGCCTCAGCTATCGTATGCAAAAAAAAAAAAAAAAAAAAAAAAAAATTAAAATATTAAAATGTTAGCGAGAAATCTGTTAAGAACCTTCCCATAGACTTAACATTACCGTTCGAGTTTCTTCGAACGACTAGCGTTAGGCTCTTAACACGGCAGTATTTGATGAAACAATTGAATTTTCGTCCTTCCATTCAAAATTTAATTTTAGCATTGCGTTAGAGAAACCTAGAAAATAATATTAGATGATAAAAAAAAAAGTGCGTGCTTCTTCTTTAAAGATTATTCTATGCTCAAACGAAGAAATTTTGGAAGAAATTCACATTAATTTTCTTGTATTGTAGCGTATTGTTGAAGAATCTTCGTGAAATAATTCCTTCCAAATTCTAGGTGTCACACAAACTTATGTTAGGGATACTTCAAACACAAAGTTCGACAGATTTGTTGCAGAATTTTAAAGATTAAATCACATTTAAAATTTCTTATCTTATTATTATATACTTATACGTTTAAGTATTAAAACACATTAAGTAGTTGAAATATTAAACTAATTTGAAATACATAGAAACACGATGCTTTTTTACAAAGTATGATCAATTCAGTTTAAAACTTTCATATTTTTTGTAAAACAGATGCAAGAAACTTTTTTTTGTGGAATAAAGAAATTACAGTTACAAACAATTACATGTTCCTATGCATTAATTGCAGAAATAACAAAATTCCTTATCAAAAACTTTTTGTAATAAAATGTATATCGGTGCGTTTATTTATTTTAAATAGTTTAATAGAAAAATATTATTTTTCTTTTATTAGTTTCAATACATATTTTTGCCAGAGAAACGAAAATATACATTCTTAGAAAATTAGTTAATATTAACTCCACGTAAAATTTGATTTCTAAATAAAGTGAAATAATCAAGTGGTTCTGTTATTTTTGAAAAACAGCTCAGAAATAAAACATGGAATACAATAAAATAATAATATTTGACTCAATCAGCCACAACAAAAATATTGAAGAAATCTTTCTGTTCTCACTTAATCTATCAAGAGATAAAAATGAAGTGTGAAAAGCAACAAATTACTAATTTGTGAAATATTTCGTAGCCGGAAGAAAGACCAATATTTCACGGAAGTATTATGGAAGTTTGAAGTGAGATAATTCAATTTACAGAAAAATACAAAATTTATAAATTCTTCGTAAGCCTGGTTTTCTTCAATAAAAAATTCTTTCTATCAGAAACACATGTTTTAAATAGTAAATACAAATTGAATCTAAAAATATATTTGCTTCTTTTATCCTTTTCTAGTTTTACATTTTACAGAATAATAAATTAACATAAAACAAATGTTTTGAAGATTATAAAAATATATTTTTCATGGCAGTGTATGGAATTTGGTTGGTATTCGATCTATATTACATAAACATTTCTTTACACAGCTCTTAACACGGCAGCATTCGATGAAACGATTCAAAATTTTCCCTTCCATTCAAAATTTTATTTTAGCATTGCATTAGAGAAACCTAGAAAATAGTCTTAGGTAATAAAAAAAGTGGGTAAGTGTGATCGAAGATCTCTCAAAGGGTTTCGTTTAATATTCCTTTCAAAACACTTTATCCTGTCTGTAATAAATCCAAATGAATTTCATTTAGCAACCAAAAAAAAAAAAAAAAAAAACATGTTTTTTATAAAGTAAAAATTTACCGGTCTATTTTTTCGTTTTTTCGAATATCTAAACCAGTCGGATATCGGGCCAAGCCCGCTATTATATTCTGTCATACTAATATCCGTAATACGGACTAAATGCAATATTTAAAAAAATATTTTCAAAATTAAGCAGATTGTACACCTTCAAAATGTTAAAATATGCGAATATTTCCGTAATCGGGTTTTTATAATGATTCAAATACGTTCCTCAAACTCATATATTTGCTATTCTCTATTAGTCATATTGATACTCGCTTTGTATTCTTCTGAAACATTTGAAAAATCCGTTAAACTTTCGATACGACGTCAGATTTTCTTTTTAATTCTCTAATGACATGATATTAATCTGCTTTGTGTACATACACATACTCATACTCCTTGTATTATTGAGAAATTTTTCCTTTTATTACCACTATGACGCCAATCAATTTTATTTCATATTAATCTTTTTTTCAATTGGTGAAACTTTTTATTTCATTTTCATTTTTCACGTGGAAATCGTCTGATAGAAAATTAATTATTGTAGAAAGCATTTCACCGTAGATTTTTAATTGTTGGCAACTGCTATAACGAAACATGTTTAAATTTAATAGGAAAAGGCTGTTAGAATTTTGGTTTTTTTATCTCTATTTATTAAAATAATACGAATTTTTCAAATTTTAATATTTTGAGCTCTTTATAGCTCGTACTAAGCTATATGCACAAAGTTTCAACTCTGTAAGTTACATAGTTTTTGAGAATGGCTCTGTGACAGACACACAACGGACTGCGAGTAATAGGGTTTCATAAGATGAACGAAACCCTAAAAAGTGAGTGCTTCGGCTTTAAAGAGCTATACTCAAACGAAGATTTTTTTGAAAAAATTTTCATTGATGTTCTCACATTGCAGCGTGTTGTTGAACAATCTCCAAGAAAAAATTCTTTCAAAATTCTAGGTATCGTGCAAACATTCTGTGTTATAGTATCTTAAAAAATAGGTTCAATTAAATAAAAAAAATAGAAAAATCAAGGTTTTATCTTTGTGAGAAACACTATACTATAAAATGTAAAAAGTAAGGTACACTGGTGCAAATGTGAGATGTACGCATGTTATGAGTATACACCATGCCTAGCGCATTGTTCTATTGTAAAAAAGTGACGGCAGATAGTTTGGTCCCAGCACACATTGAGAACACATATGGAACACTTTGATTCAAAAAAAGTGTTCCAGTTACCTTAATGTGTTCCGAATGTGCTCCGCTATAAATAAGTGTTCCGAAAGTGTTCTGATCAGGATATTTGTTAAATCTAAACTTGGGAACACATTTGAGAACAGACTGGGCGCACATTTGGGCACACTTATGAAATCATCGCTTTGAAAAAGTGCGCTAGAAAGTGTGCTTGAACAAAAGAGGTGTTCTCAGAAGTATTCGAAAAAGTGCGCTTCAAGGTGTACCAAAAAAGGTGACAAAATAAGTGTTCTTAAAAGTATTCTGAAAAGTGTATAAAGATTTATAAAGTGTATAAAGCCTTTACAACTCTCATCCAGTATTAGTTCATTATTCTGCCATTATGGTATGCTAAGCGGTTAGTCACTACTTTTTCCGGTAGTTTGTGCGCTACGTTTTGAAAAATGTAATATAGCGAATAATCGGATACAAAAGTGACAGTACTTTTAACGCTACTTCAGAAGAAGAAAAAGCGCCATTCTTTTAGTCAATTGATAGTAACTTGCTCCTTTTGTGAAAAATGTATGCTGCGCAACAATTTAAGAATATCTAAAACTCAACTGCAGCATTTAATAGTGCATTGTATGACGGCATGGGTTTTATCCATTGACACTTGCTGGTATATCCAAATGCCAAAATTCAAATCAAAAGAAATTTAAATGTAAATATTTCAAAAGTGCTTAAGAAGTTCCAATAGTGATTGACAAATATCGAGAGTGTATCTTCGTCTTCCAAAAAAGGCCAAGACGAACCAAAAGAATATTCAGAAATATTTTTAAGAGACAGTTACAACAACGCACATTGTATATAAAAAAGAATTTCTAATCTACGAAAATATTATTTAGGAAAAAATTATACGAAGAGATTTAAACAAAAATATACGAAAAGCTCTTCCCCGTTAACCATGATATCGAAAAGCATTTTATTTTTAGAAATATCATAAACCAATGCATTTTCGAGATCTAAAGAAGCATTCATAAAAAAGAAATAATAATAATAATAATAAATAAAATTCTTTTGCTGCCACTGATTTTCGGAAACGTTTTCGAATATTTTTTATCGTGTATTAATCCGTTTTTTTAAACTGGAATATCGGTTATTAGGAAACTGTCAATTTTCAATTAAACATTTTTATTTGTGTAATTATATTTATACATAATTTGTAGAGATGCCATACGCCTGTTATATATTTATACATTCAATAGCAACAAAACAATGTTAATGTTAATGTTAATAAAAATAAAAATAAAATAATGAAGTTAATTTATCACGTTTGTCTGTAAAACATGTTAGTTGAACATGGAAATTTTTACTTGAGAATTGATAGCATCTGAAAAACCTATATTTCGTGTTCAGAAAACTGAGTAATAGACTATAAAAACTACACTGTAAAAAATGACCAATGTTTCTTATTTTATGAAAATATACTATAACCACGAACAAAAATATAATATAATCTTCTGAGTTATCCGAAATTACGAATAGCGTGTTCCATTCTCTTTTGAATCTCCAGAAACCGCAATAAATTTCCAAAATTTATAGAATTATTTATAAAAACAAAGTATTTTTCGCTGCCCGTATTTTTCAGAAACGTTTCCGAAGGGTTTTTATAGTGCATTAATTAGTGCCCTCAGCCTGGAATACCTGCTTTTCGAATGCTATCCATTCTCAAGTAAATGTTTCCATGCTCAAAAAATATGTTTAACAGACAACATGCAAAATTAACATCGTTAACAATAACATTAAAATTAAGATTATTTCTTTACTCTTTCATGTATAAATTAACTTAGGCGGCTGAAAACGTTTACTTGAGAATGAATGACATTCAAAAAACAGGTATTCGAAGCTGAGGACACTAAGTAATACACTATAAAAACCCTTCGGAAACGTTTCTGAAAAATACGGGCAGCGAAAAATACTTTGTTTTTATAAATAATCCTTTAAATTTTGGAAGTCTATTGGTTTCTGGGGATTTCGGAATTCGGAATTCGGAATTTCGGATAACTCAGAAGATTTTATTATATTTTCGTTCGTGGTTATAGTGTATTTTCATAAAATCAGAAACATTGGTCATTTTTTACAGTGTACTTAAAAAAAATTTCCGAAACTCGGTGGCAGCAACAGACACTTTGTTTTTATAAATGCTTCTTTAAATCTCGAAAATATATTAGTTTCTGATTTTTCTTATTATAAATAACCCTTTATGGAATCGTGGGTAATTCGGAACATTTTATTGCATATTTTAGTTCATGGTTATATTATAACCATTTACATACAATTTCGTAGATTAAGAAATATTTGTATGTTTTCACAGCTTTGCAGAACTTGGCGGCTCTTCATCGGGATAGTCTTTTTAAGATATAATACTCACTCATACTACTCTGCCAATACGACTCCCTCGCCTCAAACAACAAAATTCACGAGAGTTTGTAAAGTGATGACGTAGCTCCAATTAGCCAAAATTTTGCTCAAAATGTAACATTTGGAAAAAGCCAAAAAGAAACTGAGCAGGCAGCGAAAATTGCAAGAAAGGTTGCTCCAAGCAAAGAAATTAAATGCAAAGAACAGAAAAGGGAAAAATAAATAAAAATAAGTTTAAATTTGTTAACAAATTATTTTACAATGTTCAGTTAATGTGCTTTAAAGATTATTTAATTTAGTGACCAAATCAGTGTCCATTTTTTTTTTCATTTGTATATTAATTTGCAAACAGCTCAAAATTTGTAATAAGTTGAAAGACATTTAATTTATGATTGTTACCAATCTAGTCTTACAGCTGGCAGATTTTTATTTTGATATGATTAAAAGTATTTCTTTATTTTTGGAGAGTTTAATAATAAACGAATGTTTATTCTCTTAAAATGTCTTTTTTTATTCAAATGACAATTAATTTATTCCCATTTCAGTGTTCGCGTGCTTTTACCACAATTTGTGAATATTTTTTTCTATTTTGTGGTTAAATAGTATAAATTATAGACGCCTCATTTAATTGCAGGATTTGTAATACTTTTCTGCATTTAAATAAGGCAAAACATTCTAATAAAAATTTCTGGTAAAAGCGTACGAACCCTGCATTTAACTTTTGAGCTACAAAAATACATGTTTACATTTGTCGCGTGAAATGCAAAATTACAAGGCAAGTGTATACACGCGAATTCCAACTCATGTTTAATTTGTATGACTGTTTAATAAAAATTCAATTTTAAATATATAAATATTCTACGTCTGAATTCCTAAATATCGCTATAAATATAAATAATCGGACATCAATTTAAAAACACTAAAACAACATTAAGATACATTAAAATTAAAATTAAAATAGATGATTCGTGAAATAAATATAGCACCTCCTCAGTAAAAACATCAGTATGATAAACAACTGCAAAAGTTTATGATATTGGTGAATGACTGATCTGAATTACTGATCTATCTGAATGATTGATTCTTTTACAATTGTTTATGATAATGATGTTTTTGCTGATGAGGTACTAATTTATAGCACGAATCATCTATTTTCATTTTAATGTGTATTAATGTTGTTTTAGTGTTTTTATATTAAAGTTTGATTATTATTATTACTTACCCATCATACGTAGTATAGGGTAAGTCTTGTAATCGTTTTGAAAATCGAAATTTTTTTGACGGATTTACACGTTTCAGACACTGGAGATTCCAAAAAACATATTTTTAGAAAAAAAAATTTGCCGTCCGTCTGTGTGTCTGTAAACGCTCTATCTCCCGAACAAATTGAGATAGAGACTTGCAATTCGGTATGTACTTAGTATGTAATAATGGGAAGAAGCCTATTTAATTTCAATAACCTCGATTAAACGGAACTATTTTTTTCGGACTCTCGAAATATTCGTTCTGATAAAAGGTATATAAAAATTTTCGAAATTGTTTAGTTTAAGAAATGAATATAAAAGACAATAAAAAAACATAAATTTTGCATAAAGCATGAAGTCGATCGGATGATTAGTTGCCGAGATATTTGGAATCCTATTTACCACACTCTCCGATTTTTCATGACCCTGTATTTCATCAAACCACGATTTTATTTGAATTGCAATGCATTTTATAAGTAGTTTACACATTTTTTATTTTAATATTTTATATTATGACTATCCATGATGGGTAAGTATTACGGTGACCCCCAACGACTAGTTTTTTTCTTTAAATTAAATTTATTCACACAAAACAGCCTTGTTAGAAATTGTTTGACGAAATTTTACACATTTCACATTCGGTTCGGAATAAAAATGCGTTTATTACACAAAGCCAAAGTTTCACAAATATTTCTTCTTACACACATGCCCTAGTGTACCTATGTAAAAAAAAAAAAAAAACACGACAAAAACACATCAAAAATATTTCATGTAAGAAGATAAAATTGAAATGTGACAGAAAAAATTTCAGAATTTGTCAAATGAAACATTTCACAACCCAAAGAAAACTCAATTTTTCATGAATGGATTGTGAAATTTTGAAGTGACATAATTCAGTTTGCAGGAAAATATAAATAAATGTTTTTTCAAAGGTAAATTTTTAAAATTTTCTCTAATAAAAACATACTTTTTAAAATGCATATAAAGATTGTATCAGAAAATATATTTAATCGTTAATTCTTATTTACATTTAACGAAAAATACAAAAATGTTTAAATATTTTATTCTTATTATGAGTTGATCCGTCCGGTGTTGCCTGGAAATCTGTATCTTTCTTTTGTGGTTTCAATAAAAATTGCCTTTCGGCGCGCATTATTCTGTTCTAAACAAACCTCTTTCCGAACGAAACTCCGGCACTCGTCCCCGCTGCCTACGGCATTGTATAGCAGGCGTGCTACACTGTAAAAAATGACCAATATTTCTTATTTTATGAAAATATACTATAATCACGAACGAAAATATAATATAATCTTCTGAGTTATTCGAAATTCCGAAAAGCGTGTTCCATTGTCTTTTGAATCCCCAGAAACCAATACATTTCCAAAATTTAAAGAATTATTTATAAAAACAAAGTATTTTTCGCTGCCTGTATTTTTTAGAAACGTTTCCGAAGGGTTTTTATAGTGTTAATTAGTGTCCTCAGCCTGGAATATCTGTTTTTCGAATGTCATCCATTCTCAAGTAAACGTTTTCAGCCGCATGAGTTAATTTATACATGAAAGAGTAAAGAAATAATCTTAATTTTAATGTTATTGTTAACGCTTTTAATTTTGCATGTTTGTCTGTTAAACATATTTTTTGAGCGTGAAAATGTTTACTTGAGAATGGATAGCATTCGAAAAACAGATATTCCAGGCTGAGGACACTCATTAATACACTATAAAAACTATTCGGAAACGTTTCTGAAAAATACTTTGTTTTTATAAGTAATTCTTTATATTTTGGCAATGTATTGGTTTCTGGGGATTCAAAAGACAATGGAACACGCAATTCGGAATTTCGGATAACTCAGAAGATTATATTATATTTTCGTTCGTGGTTATAGCATATTTTCATTAAATAAGAAACATTGGTCATTTTTTACAGTGTACGCACGCGATGCAATGTCGTTTGGTTTCAATTTGCACCGCTAGAGGGCACGCAATCATCTTCTTAGTTATCTGTATTTTAATTAGTCCATGTTAAGTTGAATAAACCAATTCACGTTGAAGAAGATTCCAAACAAATTTTAGGACACTTTGGTCGAAAATGAAAATGCCCTATAGGTCTACCACTTTCAACCACAGCTACCAACATGCAACCACCTTAGTGTACGATGGGGAACTCCAGGCTACTACCACACAAACACCCAGGGGTCTGCACTGGGTAGTTGTGCCTTCAAAGTGAAATATAAGGGCACACACGTCTATATATATTTACAGGGTGTCCAAAAAGTCTGGTAACGGTCTAGTAATTCGAAAAATAAATATACATCGGATTGAAAAACAAAAATATCCATATTCAATATTTTTGAAAAATCTATTTAAATGATATCAAAGTTGCCCCCTACACTGGGGGGGGAAGGAGGCAACTTTGAAATTTTAAATAATAACCCTCCTTTTTTATTGCGGATTCGGATTCTACAGGAAAAAATACGCAACTTTTGCATTGAACATTTTCTTTGGAAAACCGTAGATGGCGCTGTAATCGAGTAAAATGCAGTGAGAATCGTTTCCATTGAAAAGTTTGGAAACGCTCAAATAACTCTAGTAATATACATCATATTGAAAAACGAAAAAATGCATGTTCAATAATTTTGAAAAATCTATTTAGGTATAACAAAGTTGTCATCCCCAAATCTGGCCCCCCCGGAGGGAAAAGGAGGCAACTTTAAAATCTTAAATAATAACCCCCCTTTTTTATTGCAGATTCGGATTCTACGGGAAAAAGTACGTAACTTTTGTACTGAACATTTTCTTCCAAAAATCGTAGATGGCGCTGTAATCGATTACAATGCAAGATGAATCTTTTCCATTGAAAAGTACGGAAACAGTGAATAACTCGAGAAATATACATCGGATTGAAAAACGAAAAAATACGTTTTCAGTATTTTAGAAAAATGGCAACTTTTATATCCCTAAATAAATTTTACTATTATTTTCTGTATTTATACTATTACATAGTCTTGAGTTATTCGACCGTTTCTAGACTTTTCAATGGATACGATTCTCGCTGTATTTTACTCGATTACAGTGACATCTACGATTTTTCAAAGAAAATGTTAAATACAAAAGTTACGTATTTTTTCCCGTAGAATCCGAATTTGGAATAGACAAGGGTTACCATTTAATATTTCAAAATTGCCTCCCTTTTCCCCCAGGGGGACAGAGTTGGGGGGCAACTTTGATATCATTTTTTCGTTTTTCAATCTGATGTATATTACTAGAGTTATTTGACTGTCTCCAGACTTTTCAATGGAAACGATTCTCACTGCATTTTACTCGATTACAGCGCCATCTACGATTTTCCAAAGAAAATGTTCAATGCAAAAGTTACGTATTTTTTCCTGTAGAATCCGAATCTGCAATAAAAAAGGGGATAAATATATTTTTCAAAAATATTGAACAGACATTTTACTGTTTTTCCATCCGATGTGTAATTCTCGAGTTTTTCGACCGTTTCCAGACTTTTCGGACACTCTGTATATATGTATATACATATAATATATATATATATATATATATATATATATATATATATATATATATATATATATATATATATATTGCCACTAGATAACCTTGTTTATTATAGAGCTTGAATATCGTAGGGTAGACCGAGGCACTTTTGCACACTTTTTTTCTTCAATTTTTGTGAATTTTTCTGTTTTACTTATTACATTAGCATAGGTACGAGGGGCAGTCGGAAAATAAGTTTCCCCTGGCGACGTGTGTATGAAAGACGAAAAACGTAATGATACATTAAAGATAAAACATGACTTTTTTTTCCACATAAGTACAAAGTACATTGAGACATTTTTCATACCGCTTTATAAGCTTAAAAATGCCCTCCAGGAAAAAATCAGGGCTTTGCATACGGACGAAGCGTTGAACGGCTATGCGGGAAAGACGACACTGCAGGTGAACGCGAACGTGCAAAACACCGATACACCATTGGGTAGAGGTCGATCGCAATCAAGCAGGTGGAGCTGTTGCAGTGTCTGCGCAGATGGTGCTGTTTGTGCAGTGCCTGCGCAGATGGCGCTGTTGCGGTCAACAGCGCCATCTGCTTGATCGCGGTCGACCTCTACCCAATGGTCTATCGGTGTCTTGCACGTTCGCGTTCACCTGCTGTGTCGTCTTTCGCCCATAGCCGTTCAACGCTTCGTCCGTATGCAAAGCCCTGATTTTTTCCTGGAGAGCTTTTTGAAGCTTATAAAGCGGTATGAAAAATGTCTCAATGTACTTGGTACTTATGTGGAAAAATAAAGTTATGTTTTATCTTTAATGTCTCATTACATTTTTTGTCTTTCATACACACCTCTGTCCACAATCGCCAGGGAAAACTTATTTCCCCACTGCCCCTCGTATTTACACAACAAGTGGTCCTTAGAGTATAATCTGACATCATCAAATTTAGTTCCTTTGTCATTATAAACATTATGGAAATCTAATTTTTTTATTTATGTCAAGTGTGTAAAAATGCCCCCATGACCGGGTCACGTTACAGAAACCTTTAGATCTTCTAAGACATTGTAAAATGACACAAATATAGATTAAAATAATATATTTATCCAGTTAAACAATGGGCTACCAGTTATTGAAATAAAAATAGATATGTTTAATTTAAAAAAAACCATCATCATCATCGCTGTTACAGTTGACGCAGATAAAGTAAGTAGAATCTCCTCTAATGCATTCTGCATGAGCCCACCTCCTACATTTTGTGCATTTTACTCACTCTTCTGTTAGTTTAGAATTACTGTAAGGTCCTAAACAATAATTACAAACACATTAGTCAACTTTCTCATCTGAATAATTGTTAGAAAGGCAAAATTTTTTAGAGTTCTTCCCATCCTTCAATTTTCTATAAGGCTTTTTAGTGTTATTTCCCACCTGGATATCACTAGCGAACAGTTGTTTTTTAGCTGCCTTTAAATATTTTTGTTTATTCTGCGCCTGTTTTCGCTCTTTTGTTTTCTTTGATACATTTTGCTCCTCTGGTAACGACTCCTTTACTAGTGTGTCAGTCAGAATAGCTGACTTCTCCATTTTTAACACTTTCCAACCTAGTTGAAAAGTGTTTATGACTTCGGTTTGTCTGTCGTCTGCCGTCTGTCCGTGCTCTAACTCCCATAAATAGTCTCGGATTGCCCTGCAATTTTTATATGTTATTGTCGTTATCTATAGCATGTTCCCTATTTCGACTGAAGTGTGTAGCACGTATAGTTTTCTTACAGGGACACTCAAAAGAATTCCGTTACATTACGGTCTATGGGGAAAAATCCTTTGCGGTTCATTTTAATGATGTTACACAATTTCAAACACATTGTAATTGATATATATCACTAAGGTGCATTACAAGAAGCTTAATATAGAATACGTGTGCATAGCACTTATAGTTACTTTACAGGGACAGTCAAAAGAATTCCGTTACATTACGTGTATGGAGAAAAATCGTCTGCGGTTTATTTAAATAATGTTTCCCTATTTTAAACGCATTGAAATTTATATAAGGTTCATTACAAGAGACTTACTACAGAATATTGTGTGTATAGCAGTCATCGTTCATTGACAGGGACACACAAAAAAATTCTCTACTGTCTGTTAACAATAATTCCTGGAAGTGCGTTTTAAGTTACTGAACGCGATTTTAAATTTAACTCACTTTTTGTGTATTACGTGGTGTGTATAAATTCTGTAGATCCCATACAGGGAAGCACAAAAGTTCGCAAACACATTTCCGTTTATTGACAGAAACTCCAGAAGGAGAAATTTAAACTGTGCTACGCGTTTCCTAACTAAACTCAAATTTAGCATCCAGTGTAGTATATATACAAATCTATAGATCCTATACAGGGCTGAATAAAAGTATTCGGATATTTTTCCGAATATTGTATATGTTGGAGATATATGTTGGAAAATCCTAAAATTACGTTTTTAAATATGTTATGCGTTTCGAAATTGTTTACTTAGATGTTATTTTTCAGGTTATTGAACGGTAATGATTTGTAAAATAATTTTGGAAGCGTTGGAAAGTGTTACATAATATATGCTTGACGCATGATTTTTCGTTGTTGTTCTTCTTCTGTTAGTTTCCTTCCTTGGTCCTGCCTTTTGGAATGGTCTTACCGCCTCAGGGGTACGGAAGATGAGACCATCGGGCTGTTCAGGGTGCTTGGCGTGGAACTATCAACTTGTGAAGAGTATGAAACTGTCGAGTTCCACAGAAGTTTTTGATATGGAACTATGGGAGTGAGCAGAAGCGTTTGGGATAGAAGCATCATGTTCTGCTCTAGGATCAGTTCTGTCAGTTAGTAAGAAGTGCATCGATGTTCAAGTTCATGGATGTGCATCGATGTGTTATGCGAACTTCTACACTGTAAAAAATGACCAATGTTTCTGAATCTACGAAAATATAATATAATGACGAACAAATTTAAATTATAAACTCATCCTTGTTAACCATGATTCTGAACAGTGTTTCTTTATCCTTAGAAACATCAGACATCAATGGCATTTCGAGATTTAAAGAATCATTTAGAAAAACAAAATTTTTCTAGCTGCCCGTAATTTTCGGAAACGTTTACGAGTAGCTTTTAAAGTGTATTAATCAGTTTTCTAAGCACGGCATATAGTTTTTTCCGATGCTATCCATTCTCAATTAAACATTTTCATGTTCAACAAATATGTTTAACTGATAAAGATGCAAAATTAACAGCGTTAACATTAACATTAAAATTAAGATTATTTATTTACTCTTTCATGTATAAATTAACTTATGCGGCTGAAAACGTTTACTTGAGAATGGATGGCATTCGATAAATAGGTATTCCAGGTTGAGGAAACTGTTTAATACACTATAAAAACTATTCGGAAACGTTTCTGAGAAATACGGGCAACTAGGGAAATTTTGTTTTTATAAATAATTCTTTAAATTTTGTATTGCTTTCTGGGGATTCAAAAGACAATGGAACACGCAATTCGGAATTTCGGATAACTCGGAAGATTATATTATATTTTCGTTCGTGGTTATCTGGAGGCACTGCCGTGCCTCCGCCAAGTCGAGAGAGGACAGCCGTAAGCATACTTTTCTGGAAGCAACTCAGGGCACATTTGACAAAAAAATTATAAAATCCGGAAAATTCGAAAGAAAAACATTCGAAAATTCAACAAATTCCATCAAAATTGAAAATTGAAGATAATACGATCTTGTAGTCTTAGAAACTTAAGATTCGGTGTGAAGGTAGTGTTTAGTATCCAGAAAAAGAAAACATCAAAAACACCAAAAAAATCGAAAGCAAAATTGAAAAAATTGGAAAATCGAAAAAAATCTAAAAATTTCAAATAATCCGATTTTGTTGCGCTAGGAACTTGGAATTCGGAAAAGGTAGTATTTAGGATGCAAAATAAGAAAAAATTAAAAATTCCGGAAAATTTGAAAAAAAATTCAAAAATTCGAAAAATTCGAAAAAATTTGAAAAAAAAAATAATTTGATTATTTAGCCTTAGAAACTTAAAATTCTCAGTAAAGATAGTGTTTAGGATTCAGAATAAGTTAAAATAAAAAACGCAATAAAATTCGAAAATAAAATAAAAAAGTCGAAAAAATCGAAAAATAAGGAAAATTTGAAAATAATTCGATTTCATAGCGCTAGAAACTTGAAATTTGGAATAAAGGTAATATTTAAGATACTAAATAAGGAAAAATTAAAAAAATATGGACAATTCAAAAAATTAGGGCAGACGATATATGAACTCAAAGTTTCGATTTTTTGTCACTCACACACTCACTCACTCTCGCGTCATCAAAAAGATTGGGTAGATCCCGCAGCCACAGAAACTTAAAATTTGGAATAAAGCTAGTGTTTAGGATACAAAGAAAGGAAAAATTATAAAATCCGGAAAATTCGAAAGAAAAACATTCGAAAATTCAACAAATTCCATCAAAATTGAAAATTGAAAATAATACGATCTTGTAGTCTTAGAAACTTAAGATTCGGTGTGAAGGTAGTGTTTAGTATCCAGAAAAAGAAAACATCAAAAACACCAAAAAAATCGAAAACAAAATTGAAAAAATCGAAAAATCGAAAAAAATCTAAAAATTTCAAATAATCCGATTTTGTTGCGCTAGAAACTTGGAATTCGGAATAAAGGTAGTGTTTAGGATGCAAAATAAGGAAAAACTAAAAATTCCGGAAAATTCGAAAAAAAATTTCAAAAATTCGAAAAATTCGAAAAAAATTGAAAAAATTATAATAATTTGATTTTTTAGCCTTAAAAACTTAAAATTCGCAGTAAAGATAGTGTTTAGGATTCAGAATAAGTTAAAATCAGAAACGCAATAAAATTCGAAAATAAAATAAAAAAATCGAAAAAATCGAAAAATAATTAAAATTTGAAAATAATTCGATTTAATAGCGCTAGAAACTTGAAATTTGGAATAAATGTAATATTTAAGATACTAAATAAGGAAAAATTTAAAAATATGGATAATTTAAAAAAAATCGAAAATTAAAAAAAAAAAAAAAAAAAAAAAATAGAAAGAAAGAAAGAAAGAAAAAGAGAGAAATTGAAAATAATATGATCTCGTAGCCTTAGAAACTGAAAATTTGGTGTAAAGGTAGTGTTTAGGATTCAGAAAAAGAAAAAATTAAAAACACAACAAAAATTGAAAATAAAATCAAAAAATCGAAAAAAAAAAAACGAAAATTTGAAAATAATTCGATTTTGTAAAGCTAGAAACTTAAAATTTGGAATAAAGCTAGTATTTAGGATACAAAAAAAGAAAGAAAGAAAAAGTCTGTAAAAATCGAAAAAAAATCGAAAATTCGAAAAATTGAAAAAAATTCGATTTTGTAGCTTTAGAACTTAAAATTCGGCGCAAACTTATTGTTTAGGATACAGAAAAAGGAAAAATTAAAACACAATAAATTCGAAAATAGAATAAAAAACTCGTAAAAGATCGGAAATTTCAAAATAATTCGATTTTGTAGCGCTAGAAACTTGAAATTGTAATAAAAGATACAAAATAAGAAAAAATTAAAAAATCCAGAAAATTAAAAAAAAAAAATTCGAAAAAAATCAAAAATTCAAAATAATTTTATCTTGTAGTCTTAGAAACTTAAAACTTGGTGTAAAGGTAGTATTTACTATTCAATAAAAGGAACAATTAAAATATTCGTTAAATTCGAAAATAAAATCGAAAAATCGAAATATCTTTAAGAAATCGAAAATTCGAAAACAATTTGATTTTGTACTGCTAGAAACATTAGTTTTAAGATAATTGTCCTATTAGCTAGTACAACGCCCCTAATTGTTTTATGTTATTTCCCCCGGATTATGGTTTTCTTTTCTTTCGTTTACGAATTTCGTTATAGAAAAGTTCCGCTATAGACTGGCTACGATATAGGCGATTTCTTTATAGACAGGTTTGTTTTCTTTCACAGGTTGTACTCTATTTACTTCACATATGAAATATGGATTGTTAAATGATGTTAGCCCCACAAAAATTTTCACAGCTCCCCATACCCTCCTGACATTACTGGCTGGTTATGGTTTGATAGTCCTTTCTAAATAAAATCAGAGTGACTCTAAGATTCACTTGATTTATCTCTAAATTGAACCTAAATGATTCTAAGAAGACGAATCAAATAATTACTATATTGGCATGACAATCAGTTAACTTAGAATTAAAATCGAAAAATCAATAAATTTATAAAAAGTCGAAAATTTGAAAAAAATTCGATTTTGTAGTCCTAGAAGCTTGACATTTGGCAGAAAGGCAGGGTTTAGTACACAAAGTAAGGAAAAATTAAAAAAATCGTAAATAATATAAAAATACTAAAAAAAAACATCGAAAAAAGGAATATAGTTTGATTTATTGGAAATTTCCGGAAATTTCAATTTTGGCTTTCTTTTTATACTAAAAAGTTCTTTTATGTTAAATATCAAGTATATAGGGCTGTGAGTAATACCTCAGATGGATAGCATTTATCCTGGAAGCAATTGAGAGTACTTTTGACACTCCCCCTCCCATAATTTAGTGCTTGCCTAGGAACCTGAAATCTCTTTTTATCTACAGTACTTTGCAAACGAAACTAAAGCTTCAAAATTTTTATACCTGTAAATAATAGGGACAGAGTGTGGGCTTAGCGAAAATCAGTGGATGATCTCCAAAAAGAACACAAAATCAAGAAAAGGAGGATTACTTACAAAAAGAAGTGAAATCTCATCAAAAAGTCACCTGTAAAAAATACAGCCAAGTCTCGTAACTCATTTACCGTAAAAAGTACTGATATCGTATAAAGCCAAGTTTAACTATCTTATTAACTCTGAAATTTTCATTCACAAATCACTCCTAGTCTCTACATCTTTAGTTAATTATTATTTTGTGACTTGGCAATTACGCAGCACAGAGAAGTTATTACACATTACTATGTTATGGGATGGGATGGGATAATTTAATTAAGGCAAATTAAATACGCACAGGGAAGTTATTACACTTTAATATGTTATAGTATTATTTGATTAAGACTAACTATATACATCACATTCTCGTGCTACGTAATTGCCAAGTCACAAAATAATAATTAACTAAAGATGTAGAGACTAGGAGTGATTTGTGAATGAAAATTTCAGAGTTAATAAGATAGTTAAACTTGGCTTTATACGATATCAGTACTTTTTACGGTAAATGAGTTACGAGACTTGGCTGTATTTTTTACAGGTGACTTTTTGATGAGATAGTATATTTTCATAAAATAAGAAACACTGATCATTTTTAATAGTGTAGTGCCTAGATTTTATAGTTCGATTACATGTCCGTTAAATTTGTGTTTCATTTATAATATTTTATTATTTTATTTATTGATTGATGAAGTTTTAATTTCGTTATGGAATATTAGCCGGAAACAAATGCTGAACAATTTCTATTGTTAGGTAGCTTTCAATACTAAAAAGTCCTTCCGGCCTGTACCGGGAGGAAAAGGTAGCTTTCCTATATCTTCGTTTTAAAATTTTAGCTAATGTTACTCGAAAACAGCAAGCTAAGATGCAAAGAAAACGTTTACAAAAGATTCGTTAATACTGAATTGGAATAAGAAATTCGCCAAATTATTGAGCAATAGCCAAATTGGCTTCATTTATGAAGAATTATTTTGGTCGCCAAATTTGGCGATATTTCGCCAAATGTCGCCAATTTTGGCGCTAACGGATATGAATATATAGTTTTATGCATATGATTGGGAAAATTATTACAACAATGAAAGAAAATAATTTGCAAGTAATGGCGTTAATGTGCTGTTTTGTTTCAAAATGTCAGCCACCCCAGAATTTCAAACTGCTCTATCTCAGCCATTTTTTAAGATAGAGGTAAACCAAAAAATGCTCTGGAATCCTTGTATCAAGGCCTAACACGTAATTAAAATATAAATTTGAATTTTTAATTTTTTTGTATTTATACTTTATACTTTATAGCTTTATACTTTTTAGTATTGAAAGCTACCTAAAAGTATAAATCTACCTATTGCAGCCGTTCGGAGGAAAGCAGTTCCGGAAAATTTCGATATATTTTCACCGATCATGACCCCCAGACCCCAAAACCACCCTCCGCTCAAATGTTGATTTATATATATAGATATATCCATATATATATATATATATATATATATATATATATATATATATATATATATATATATATATATATATGACCTATGTCATACGATAACGCTCGTATTTATAAATCGATTTTGATGAAACTAATTGTGTGTATTAAGCTCACCAATGTCTCGACCGAGTTCGTTGGCCATTTTGTGTCAAGATGGCGGCCATTTAAAAATTTTAAACTAAAATAAATATACAAAAAAATTAAAAATTAAAATTTATTTTTTAATTACGTGTTAGGCCTTGATACAAGGATTCCAGAGCATTTTTTGGTTTACCTCTATCTCAAAAAATGGTTGAGATAGAGCAGTTTGAAATTCTAGGGTGGCTGACATTTTGAAACAAAACAGCACATTAACGCGATTACTCGCAAATTATTTTCTTTCATTGTTGTAATAATTTTCCCAATCATACGCATAAAACTATATATTCATATCCATTAGCACCAAAATAGGCGACATTGGTGACAAAATTGGCAAAATTGGCGACATTGGAGACAAAACTGTCAAAATTGGCGACACTTGGCGAATTATCGCCAAATTTGGCGACCAAAATAAGTCTTCATAAATGAAGCCAATTTGGCTATTACTCAATAATTTGGCGAATTTCTTATTCAAATTCAGTATTAACGAATCTTTTGTAAACGTTTCTTTGCATTTTAACTTGCTGTTTTCGTGTAACATTAGCTAAAATTCTAAAACGAAGATATAGGAAAGCTACCTTTTCTTCCCGGTACAGACCGGAAGGACTTTTTTAAGTTTAAACGGGTTAATCTTCCTTAATTAAGCTGCACGTAATTTGATATAGTCTTAAATATATATATATTATACATAAAAATTATTTTAAAAATTATACAAAACCCGTAAATTGAGATACCGTTTTCAAACAAAATGCATTTGAAAGTACATTTTGTGTAAAAATAAAAATTTTGCAATGTTTAGAAGTACTTAAATTTGCAAAAAAAAAAAAGAAAAAAAAAAGAGGAAATGGATTGTTTAAAACGTTTCCACCGTCAATATGACATCATCGTTACTTACGGACAGGTTTCTTGTCCTTATAATATTGTTATAGGATGGTGAAAAGCTGAACCAATGTTGAAATTTAACCACAATCAGCAGTTTTGAAATTCACGTGTGACAGTCTTTTGGTGCTTCTGCTTTTATTGCACCATCAAATGTTTCAACATTGAACGAAATTTTTTACAGTACAATTATGGGGAAAAGTTCTAAAATCAGGTGAACCCGATTATGAAAGAGTCTTTTTGAAAAGGTTTACTGGACGGATTTTGTTGCAATTTGCATTATTGGTTAGATATTTTTTAGGGAAGGTTTTAGTATATAACATGTCGTTCTACGTTGGTTAATTATATAATTATAATTGAAAGTTCTATAACCAGGTGTGCCTAATTATGAAATATTGGCTTTTTGAAAAAAATCTTGGATTTGCACTGTTAGTTAGATAAATTTTCAAGGATTGTTATATTGTATATTGTTCTACGTTGCTTAGTTATAGAATTATGGAGGAAATTTTTAAAATCAGGTGAGCCCGATTATGAAAGATTAACCTTCTTAAAAAGTTCTCGGACCTGCACCGTTAGTTAGATAATTTTTGAGGGTTGGTTTTAGTATATTGCATATTGTTCTATTGTTCTTTATCAAATTTACTATAAAAGATAAATTAAAAGAGTTGGTCCTTAACACCATAAATGTTGTCTGAAAGATTAGAAAAAAAAAACTATATATTTAAAACGAAAAGCACAATTTGTCAAATTTCCACATGAATATCGTCTCTTTAAGCATGCGTCAACGTTTTTTTTTTTTTTTTTTAAGGTTTCTTCCCTCAAAAACGGGAAACATGATTGGTTAGCCTGTTTAGCCTAGGGGAATTGAAAAGGGTTGATTGAAATGAATGGAGGTGTACCATTGCATTGAAAGCATAGACCTTCTAATATATTTCTGCTCTGAGGTTGAAAGCTAAAGTTTTTTATTAAGAACTCATGTTTTCACTACAGTCATATTTATAACCGACTAAAATGTCGGAGCCGACGCGAAAATAAACAATTAAAAAAGGCGAGAAGAAAACATTTATTTTACAACTAGAAAACAATATTTTTTCACGAAATTTTTACACGGGCTGTAAAACCGTTTTATTTATCACCAATAAATATTTTAAAGCGTTTGGACAAAAATAATTTTTTATATTAAATCTATGAAACCACCCTACATTTAAAAAAAAAAAAAAAAAAAAAAAAAAAAAAAAAGAGTGCTTTTATCACTTAATATGAATAGTTTTCACGAATTTTTCATTTAAAAATATAATTTCATACAAAATTTTAAAGAGAGCTTGGATACAGTTATATTTATAACCGATTGAAATGTCAGATAGTTTGGAAGATGAGAACTATTTTTTTATTGCTATTTAAAGAAGCCGACGCGAAAACAAACAAACAAACAAAAAAGCGAGAAGAAAACATTTCTTTTACAACTGGATAACAATATTTTTTCACGAAATTTTTACACGGGCTGTAAAACCGTTTTATTTATCACCAATAAAAATTTTAAAGATGTCGGACAAAAATAACTTTTTATTTTAAAACTATGAATCGACCCTACATAAAAAAAAGAAAAAAAAAACAAAACAAGAAAATGAGTGCTTTTATCACTAAATATCAATATTTCTTCGCGAATTTTTCATCTTAAAATATAACTTCATACAAAATCGGGTTAAAGATATAAAATAATAAAAACTTGATTTTTTTTTAATTTATCATCACGGACCCGGGCAACGCCGGCCCTGGGTCAGCTAGTATAAATCATAGCAATACGGTACTCAGAAAGGGATTTTCTCAAAATCAATGGTTAAGCAGTTTTCAGAACAAGCTTTTTCGTAAATCATAAACGAAAAATCTTAATATGAGTACAGCCCCGTAAACAATCAATCAAGATTTTAAAAATATAATTTCAAACCTGAACTACTCATACATAAATTAATGTTCAGTGACATGCATTTTGTCATCTCATCAAAGTGTAATTACATTTTGTGATGAAGGAAAACCCAATTATTCATCCGGCACCGAAAAGATTGTACATCTAGAAGTCATCGTAACTTAATTAGTTTTCTGAATTTTACGAGATCTGATGTTTTAACTGTGTTAAGTTTGACACTGTTTTTAATTAGATTCAACGTTAAACATCGGATGCAATTAACGGTAAAATGTGGAAACACGATAGCTCAAATTAAATCTTTTCCTTTCACAACTTCCTCTCTGTTATTTTGTTTTATCATTACCATGATCAAATTTTATCCTATAGTGAAGATTTTTGTAAATCTGTTGAATAAATGTTAATGTCGCAAGTTTTATGACGTTGTTTTTCATTAATGCTACACATAAGCGGAAGAAAGTGTTATGCAATAAATTTCAAATTTCGAGAAAATTAAAGTAAAATACTTTTGCTGTAAATGTTATTTATTTGTTTATTTATTATTTGGTAGAATGATTAACAAAAGATTAACAAAAGGTAGTGAATTCCCACATAAAAGTTTGTTAACATCTACTATATACATAAAATGAAAATAGGGATTTTGTTCCGGTCGATTATAACTTGAGTTCTACTGCATTTATTTTAATGAGACTTGCACTGTTAGTTAGATAATTTTCAGAGAAGATATTTCTACATAACATATCATTGTACGTTGCTTATTATAGAATTATGAGGGAAAGTTCTAAAATCAGGTGAATCCGATTATGAAAGATTAGTCGTTTTGAAAAGGTTTACTAGACGGATTTTGCTAAGATTTGCAATATTGGTTAGATAATTTTTTAGAGAAGGTTTTAGTATATGACTTATCGTTCTACATTGCTTAGTTATAGACTTATAATTGAAAGTTCCATAACCAGGTGAGCCCGATTATGAAATATTAGCTTTTTGAAAAAGTTCATAGATTTGCACTGTTAATTAGATATTTTATCAGGGATTGTTTTAATATATTGTATATTGTTCTACCTTGCTTAGTTATATGATTACGGGTTAAAGTTCTGTAATCAGGTAAACCCGATTATGAATCGCACCTGTACCGTTAATTATGTAATTTTTCAGAGACCGTTTTAGTATATTGCATATTGTTCTATTCTTCTTTACCAAATCCTACTATAAAAGATCAATTAAAAGAGTTGGTTCTTAATAGCCCAATTGTTGTCTAACAGGGTATAAAATATATAATAGCAATATGGCACTCAGAAAATTATTTTAATCAATGATTAAACAGTTTTTAGAGCAGATTTTTTCTTAAATCATAAACGAAAAATCTTAATTCGAGTAAAGCCCCTTAACTCAATCGAGATTTTAAAAATATATTTTTAAACCTGAAACTATTCATCTGTAAATTAATGTTCAGTAAGGTCATATGACATGTACTTTGTCATCTCATCAAAGTTTAATTACATTTTGTGATGAAGGAAAACCCAATTATTCATCCGGCACCGAAAAGATTGCAGTCATCGTAACTTAATTAGTTTTCTGAATTTTACGAGATCTGATGTTTTAACTGTGTTAAGTTTGACACTGTTTTTAATTAGATTCTACGTTAAACATCGGATACAATTAACGATAAAATGTGGAAACACGATAGCTCAAATTAAATCTTTTCCTTTCACAACTTCCTCTCTGTTATTTTGTTTTACTAGGATTAAATTTCGTGCTATAGTGAAGATTTTTTAAATATTTTAAGTCAATGTGAGTGTCGAATATTTAATGGGATTATTTTTCATTAATATTATACATGAGTGGTAGAAAGTGTTACGTAATAAAATTTAAATTTCGAGAATGGTAAAATAAAATTCTTTTGTTGTAGTTTTTATTTATTTGTTTATTTCTTCTCGGTAGCGTATGTTTAAAATGTTAACAAATGACACTAAATTCTTACATAGAAATTTAGTATCATTTAACAACTAAAAATTAAATATTATAATTATTATTTAAATTATTATATAGAGTGAAAGCTGTGAAAACGGAACATGTTTATAACGCAATCTTGTCGACAACAGAAAGATTTCATCGTCTCGACGGAGAAAATTTCAATCCTTTATTTTTTTTACTAAAGCAGAAAACTGCCTAAAACGGAATTTTTGTCTGGTCCCTAGAAATTTCATTTTAAAAAGTTTTGCAGTGTAAAAATATTGAATATCTCTATAATAAAAGCACAAGGCCTTTGACTGTTATCAATAATTCTGGGATGACCGCTTCGCTTTTGCATATGCCAGGCGGCCATTATTATTCAAAATTATTTTTTCGAATAAAACTGCATAAAAATGATTTTCGCAAAATCATTATCAGAATCATTATCATTCGAAGATTACATTTTTAGAAAGATCGTTCAAAATAAGTTAACGTTTGAGAGACGACTTACATTCAATTATGTATATATTCTGCATTAACTTCAGTTGAAATTCTCAAATCTCGCTCCATGAAAGAAAACAGAAAAGATATTCATTCGTCGTGAACGTTTACAATATTAAACCATAGAGGTAATCGTTTGCAAAGCGAATCATTCCTAAAGCTTTGCGATGTAGCCTGGTGTTTGTCGTAGCGATCATTGCAGGAATCGAGATAGCGACGTAGGCCAATGATACCATAGACATGTTACACATAGACCAAGTAGATCGCCCGTACTCGTGTGTGCAGTAGGAGTCATAAAAAACGGACAGGTGTTTCTGGCTATCCAAGTAATTTGGCAAACAATGACGTCAGCTGCCTTTTCCTTATAAGCCTTTCAAAGTTTAGCCAAATTATGTTAGGTAAATGAAGTTCTATACAACTGAACTCCCTTAATGCTTTTTTCTTGACGAAGTACAATGTAAACAGAAGCAATAATACGATTTGGGAATTGTAAAATATTACGAATTAAATAGTGCGATAATGCGATTTGATTTCTTGACGAAGTAAAGTGATGTAAACAGAATATTACATTTTGTATTGCACGTGAAATAACGATGTCGCACATTCTGTGATGCGTGTATTTTATTTACATTACATGTGTTTGAAGGATTTCCAAAAAAAAAATTAAACAGAAGCTTTTTTAATTTCCAGGAATGTGGTTGTTTTGTATTTTTCAATAAGAATTACTGTCTGCTAGCGGCGTTAGCCAGCTAGTTATAAAATAATTTTTTGCATTTTTAAGAATAATTAAAGTAGTATTTTAGCTTTACCATTTGATAAAAAGCATTTTTTCTGAAAACAATGACCCAAACATTTTCTTCACACTCGTGCCTTCAATTAGATAAATTCTTCTACTTAAAATGGCTCAGGGGATGAAATTGTTATAAATTATTTTAAACTTTCCAAAGTTAAATACCGGTAATAATTAAACGCTCTATTATAAAGCAAAAATATGTCCGTGAGTAATACTGACTTCGTATGAACGATCGCAACGACTGATCAATTAATTTTGCATTTACTGCAATTTTCTTAACTCCTAAATATCGCACAATTCTCATATTTATACCGTCACATCACTTCGAATAGACAAATTCTTTCAATTGCAATTTGTTTGATAACTGAATTTCAATTTACTCATTTTTACAATGTATAAAATAATTTATAAACCTAATTTTTTAAATATATATTTCTATCGCGTGCAGCCCGGTTACAAAAGATTAACGCTTTTGCACTTAAAATAATGTAAATACTTCAGCCTTCGTTTCCGCCTAATAGTCCATAACGAAATTAAAACTTCATCAATCAATAAATAAAATAATAAAATATCATAAATAAAACATAAATTTAAAAGACATGCAATCGAACTACGCACTTAAATCACTGAAAGAATCAAAATGTCTGCTGCAAGAAACGAAATCGTTGACGATTTTTTCGGCTATAACCTACTGGCATGCGTCTAATACAAAAGTACCGCTTTTAACAAATTTTGAAACTTTATTTGAATATATTATGGATGTTTTCATATAGATTTTTTTTTTGTGTGTGTGGGGGGGGGGGGGCAGGGGTATTGGGCCGTGGTTTCGCCGTACTAAGGGCATTACACCCTGATTTCGATCTCGAATTCATTTAATTCTTTTTTTAACTGATCCCTCAATAAAAGACAAAATCATGTGCAAAAATCTCAAACTTTGAAATTTAATAACTATGTCAATTTTTGTAGTACAGAAGTCGAACTTTTGGTGTTATATCTGTTATGATATATTTAAACTTTAACTAAATATAACTATAGGGATTGAGGGACCGTATAAAAAGTTAGATTTCGTAATTTTTATAAAATTCCTTTTTTACTTCAAACGATGCCCCAACATAAATATTTACCTCATATGAAACGTTTTTGTAATGGGAACTATATGTCTACGACCGACGGTTAGGAACTTAAAGGTCGGCGATAAATAACATATTGCATCCTGTATATACATATATATATATATATATATATATATATACAGGGTGTGTCCGAAAAGTCTGGAAACGGACGAATAACTCCAGAAATATACATCGGATTGAAAAACGGAAAAATGCATGTTCAATATTTTTGAAAAATCTATTTAGGGATATCGAATTTGCCACCCCACCCCCCAACTCTGCCTCCTAGCAGGAAAGGAGGCAACTTCGAAATCTTAAATGATAACCTCCTTTATTATTGCACATTCGGATTCTACGGAAAAAAAATGTAACTTTTGTATTCATTTTTTTTCTTCGGAAAATCGTAGGTGGCGCTGTAATCGAGTAAAATACAGTGAGAATCGTTTCCATTGAACAGTCTGGAAGCGGCCGAATAACTCGAAAAGTATTCATCGGATTGAAAAACGGAAAAATACGTGTGCAATATTTTAGAAAAATCTATTTAAGGATACAAAAGTTGCAATTTTTCAAAACTATTTCCCGTTTTTCGATCCGATGTATATTTTTCGAGTTTTTCGACCGATTCCAGATTTTTCGAACACCTTGTATATGTATATGTATAGGCATAGGTGTGACAGGGAAATTGTTATTTATATAGCAATTCAAAATTATAAAAAGGCGTTTATGAATTATGTTTTCATGAAATATATTCAGCTAAATATTTTTTCCCTGAAAATAAATTGCCATTATCGGAAAAATACTTCTCACTCCATTATTTCTAAGAATTTTCTTTAATCATTTATGAAAGAAAAATGTAACGGGAAATAGAATTTTCGTTCCTTTTACAACCAGTTCTTCTCATCGGTAATCTATAATGCATTTTCTTTTAACTTCAAAAAATATCAATAAAAGTAATACTTTACTTTCGAACCAGAATAAAACACAGATAAAAGTAGAAAAAGTTTTGAAAATTTCAAAATATATATTTTTTGTAAATTGGAAATTGCATTATGATGATCATTATCAGAAATTTTAACAAAAATATTATTAATTTAATTTTTTTTTCTAGCAGACAATAAATAACGTTGTCATACTTTTAAATAAAAAGTATAGTTAAACAAAAAATATACTTCGCATTTATGAAATATTAATATTTAGTTATTTTTTAAAAATACATGTTAAAAATGATCGCATTGTCTTTACGCTTAATTATGAATATACGAAAAGAAAGGGAAAATTTTCGCAGGTTACGAATTAAAATGCTCTTTGTAAACACTAATAATCAGGAAATATTTTGGTACCTCTCCATTATCCCATCAACCACTTTTCATAACAAAAAACTATCGCCAAACTATAGGATTTAACGCCAAAAATGCATGATCTTGGCGTTATATTCATTTGATGTTAGATGCGTTACACGTGTTTGTTATGTCATCAAGTGATTTTTAATTTGACGTTTGTCTGTATATTTAATGATGTTTTAATTTATTAGTTATTTTGTTAATTAAAGTAACAATTACGTCTTTAAACTGCGACACAGTGTTATTAAAAGAGAAAAAGCTCTGACAAGTTTGCAATGCATAGTTAAGTATAATAAATTAGTTTCAGCTGACGTCACTAATATTTATCCACCAGGATAAATAAGAAAAATAATGTAAATAAATAAATATCGAAGAATATATTTTTTTTCTGTTTTCACTAATATATTGGAAATTGTATTGTTTAATGTTACATATAAATTATACTTTTCCGAATTATTTGTATTTTTTTTTTCTTTTTTTTTAGATTCCAATGGCAAAATTGTTTCATTTGTTTATTGGGTGTTACAGTTTAGCAAATAGCTTGATGATAGTCTTTTTTAAATTCCTACTATTAGCTCACACTCTCTATATATATATCTTGTTGGAATTTTCAATTGTTAATAAAATATTTTCTATCCATCCATTCAAGTTCAAATAATTTTTTTAAACTTGTACTGGATGACAATTGATGTTAATACAGTTTTTTTTAAATATTAATTCATTAATTAATTTTAATTTTTACATGGGACAAAAAAATTCTCCCATTGTTTCATAAATGAAATGAAAGATTTATTTCAAATTAGTGATGCCAACAAAAAATAAAATACCGCAACGATGATTATAAAATAATGTTCAATAAAGATAACGTGGGACATTAATGCTGCACGGGTTTATTTTATATATTTATGATTAAAATGTAGGAATTTACTTAAAAAAATAATTTTTATATTACTTGTTTTTTATGGAAGTGGTCGACGGGATAATCGAGAAGTACCAATATTTTTGTTTTAGTGACACCTTTACCAAGAAAATTCTGTATTGTAATAAAATTATTTTACCTTAGAAAAATAAACGGATAAAAATCTTCGGAACATATAAGTATAAATGCTGAAGACTCTAATAAAATTATGCAATGTACAACAAAATATTATTTGCTCTATTATTTCAAAGATTAACCTCAATCCCTGACGAAAGGTAGCAAGAATTTTAATCATTGTAGAGAGGCAACAAAGCGCTGTATAAATTATATATATTAGAATAATATAGAAGAAATTTTTGTGGTGGCCACAGCATACTAGTTCAATAAAATGGAAAATAAAATTACTAAGCATAGCATTATGCTAAAAATAGTTTATAATTATAATGGGTTTTCCTGTTAAAATAGCCAATAAAATTCTGATATTTCCATTAAAAATATTTTTTCTTACGTTTTTTATGTGTTTATTCCCCCTGTTCGCCGAACAAAAGGGCAAATTTGTAATGTTGTTTTCTCTGTAATTTTTTTTAAATGCTTAAAAAATCTGAATTTTCAAACTTGAGATAAAAAACTATAAGTATAACCCTTGAGAGTATCGATCATTACTTGATGTTTTAAAAATGCATTATATTTGTAGAATTATATTAATTTAAACAAACCTTGTACTGCTGTGAAACCTACAGCATAGTGAACGGATATATCAGGTCGCGGCGGTGAGAATGTTTTAAACAGTTCCTCACTAAACATTTTTATTTTGTCGAACTTTGATGTGTTTAACCTCGATATATAAGGTGTCCGAGAATTATTGGACACATATGAAATTATGAAAAAAAAGGCTAAGAACAGTGGTGGTTTTTCGATGTCACGCATTAATGACATGTTTTCAAAAGTTTTAGGTAGCTTTCATTACAAAAAGCTACCAAATGCAGCCGTTCGGAGGAAAGCAATTCCAAAAAATTTTGGTATATTTTCACCGATCATGACCCCCAGTCCCCCAAACCACCCTCCGTTCAAATGATGATTTATATATATCCATATATATATATAAACATATTGTAAAAATTAACCATTGAAACAGAAGCAACTGACCATATACAATGAGATTACTATACCATATAGCACTGTCAAATTACATATTATAAAACATAGTCCTAATATATGAAGTATTATTTATTCAAAAAATGAAGCAAAAGTATAAACACAAATGGAGGCTTATAATCTAATTCACTTTTTCAAGGGCAGGGAAACCACATTATAAGCAAAGAATGATTGTTTTCTGTAACTGACACCAGCTTAATGCCAAAAATTGTGTCTAATCCTTGCCCAAACAATCATTGGAACAAGATTGAAAAACAAGGATAACATTGAAAATGGAACACTACAAATCAAACCAACAAATTGATAAAGAGGGGAGAAAATAAATAAATGTATAAACAAATAAATAAAAAGGAATATAAAGAAAATCCATACATTACTACATCAAGTATTTATTCATATTCCGTAGCACCATTTGAAAAGCACATGGTAAAAGTGAATTCAATAGAGCAGGTGAAATTTACAGTTAAGTAACATCCAGCATAATATATATATATGTCTGACATATGTCATGCTGTAACTCTCTTATTTATGAACCGATTTGAATGTGACTGAGTATGTGTATAGGAAATACCAAGGTCTCAACCGAGTTTCTTGGTCAGCTTCATCCGCCATCTTGTTTCAAAATGGCGGCCAGTTAAAAAAATTTGAATTTTTTAAAATTCAAAAACATGTACAAAAAAATTATAAATAAAAATGGCAGTTTGAAATTCTAGTGTAGCTGAGACTTTGAAACAATCTGATTTTTGTTATGCTGTAACTCTCGTATTTACGAACCCATATGAATGTGACTGACCATGTGTACAAAACATACCAAGGTCTTGACCGAGTTCGTTGGCCAGATTCATGCACCATCTTGTTTTAAAATGGCGGTAAGTTAAATTTTTATTATTTTTTTTAAATTCAAAAGAATGTATAAAAAATTATAAATTTAAAAAGTTGTTTCCGTTAAGTGTTAGATCGTGATACAAGGACTCTGGAACATTTTTTGTTTTGGCTTTATCTTAAAAAATTTTAGGGTGAAATTCTAAGGTGGCTGACATTTTGAAACAATCTGATGTTTGTTATGCTGTAATTCTCATGCTGAAATTTGCATTCAAATTCAGTATTAACGAAACCTGGGGCTGAATCTTCTATAATCGCGTTCCAAGCATTTTAGTTAAGGGTGTTTGAGTAAAATGAGTTGAATTTTTAAAAACATGGACTGGACTATGAAAGCTACCTTTTCCTTCCGTTACAGGCCGGAAGGACTTTTTTCGCAGCATTGTTATTCCTATATTTTTCCCCGAAAAAAAGAATTGTCGTGGTGGTCCGATTCTTTGGCTTCCTTGATCTCAAGATTTAACTCCGCTGGATTTTTTCATGTGGAATTATGTGAAGGATTTTGTGTATCAGAAGCCTTGTACTAACTTGCAGGAACTGAAGTAGCGTATCACAGCTGTTGTTCCATCCATAGCTCCTCAGGTGTTTTTAGATACACAGAATGAAATCGAATAACGCTTGGACATGGCTACTACACGTAACCAAGGGATCGCACATCGAGATGTATTAACTTTTATACTTTTATTGTAAGTTAGTAAACACATTTTGCAGGATTCCCAGTAGTGTTCCCTATTAAACGTTTATACGAGTACACGTATTATACGGGCGCCGATTTTAGATACGTATCATACTACAAAGGCGGTTATACGTATTATACGAAATAGCATATACGGTACATCGTATATACGGATCTTACACCAGCGGTTAAACGTATAAACGCTTAAATGGTTTTCGTTCATTGCTTAAAAAATTATGCCTTTCCCCTGCTGGTCTGCGGATCAGAGACTTTGAAAAACACCAGCTATGTCCCGTGCAAAAAAAAAAAAAAAAAAAAAAAAAAAAATATCGGAATATTTTTTCCTTAGTTTAGATTTTGTCCTCTCCCCCCCCCCCCCTCAAATCTAAACTATTAATTATGAAATGATTTACTATGAAATGATTTATCTTTCGCATATCTGTAACACACGCACATAGCTTATTTTGATTTATGGCGTGGATATTTCGCCCGAAACATTAGTATTGCTGAACACAAACTTACATTGACTTCATATTTTATACTGATATTGAACAATCCAACTTCTGGGAAGTTTCATAATCTTATTTTTATTTTAAAGACCCCCACGGAAGGCACTCCCCCCACCGTCCTATATCCCTTCGTGCAGATAATCGGCTGTAACAAATAACTAGTGGTGTACCGAGTAGTGCTTTGGCCGAGTAGCCGAGTGCCGAGTACTCGGCCATTTAATACTCGGCCAAATACCGAATTTTGATACCGAGTACCGAGTAATTGTGTGTAAGAAAGAATCATTGATGCGCACATGAAGTGAGCCTAGGGAAAACATTCCTATGTGTGTGTGTGTGTGTGCATTTTTATATATACATAAACATATTTCTTGAGCATATAATCATATTTTTTTAACTTCCATTAGAAATTTAATTTATTGTGCACCTTGTAAAATAACTTTTTGTAAATTCAAATTTTTAAGGCAGTGGTAACATTATTTACAAAGTATGAAAGAAAAAACAAACATAAAAGCTAAATTAACCAATATGAAATTAAAACCCAACATTACTCATTCCGATACTTGAAATCTGTCTATGAAAAATGGTTATTGTTTGCTGTAACAATTCATTGAATAATGCAAAATATTTCATATTTTCTAACTTACCTTATTTTACAGTTTCTTTTCATTTTTTCATATGTACAGCATACAAAGGCATTGTTTTAGCATAGCAGTGCTTGCAGCAACTGCATTTTTTCTGAGGCAGGCCAAATATACAATACTAAAAGAATGCTCTATCTTTTGAAAATGTAGGACAATTGGTGCTTTTGTAACATAATTTACAATATAACAAATTATTAAAATTTGTTTTATTGTATTTTCTATTTCTACAAACAGTTTCTTTTTCTAAAATCAGCTTTTCCTACAGATTTAAAAATGACTTACCGTATATACTCGTGTATAAGCCGACCCCCAAAACCGAGATGCAAACAAGTTTAACACCAGTAATTCAGAATAATTTTCTACGCCCTGCTTTATCTCATTTAATTGTGAATTATATAAGATGAAGAACATTATTGTAAAATACTGGTATTAAACATGTTTTCATCAGGAATTTTGGGGTCGGCTTATACACGAGTATATACGGTATTTTTATTTGTATAATTATAAAACTAAATTAATTTTAAACAACATTAATTTTACATCAGGGATATTTCTTACTTTTTTCTATATTTTGTAGATATGTTTTTTTATACCAAGCAAATAGTTTTTGTGAATGATTGCATATATTATACATTTATATTCAAATAACTTTTTATAGATCAGTTATAAATTCTTTTGTCTTCAAATATGCTTGAAAATGCTATTTTTATAACTACTCAGTATGGGCCGAGTACTCGGCAAATTGGCCGAATAGACCGAGTACCGAGTATATACCGAGTACTCGGTACGGCTCTACAAATAACTAACTAAACATACTTTATTTTATTTAAGAATACGTTTTTCTATATTAAAAATATTTTGAAAATATGTTTTACAACAAAAAAGGAAAGAGAAAGCAAGTCATTTTAAGCTCGTGTGATTGCGTTCTGAAACCTGCAGTGACGATTTTTTGTCAGGCTATAAGTAATCGAAATTTATAGGTACTAACACAAAAAATGAAATTTGTCAAAATTAACAACAATTCTTAAAGCGTAATATCTTGTAATGCACATACACTTTATATAAAAAATACAACGAGTATCATGGTTAAAAAATGAAATTGCGTTATACATTAACTCAGAGTAGAAAACATTAGCACCATGGAAAGAACAACACTTGACCCCCCCCCCCCCTCCCGGGCACAATTGGAGTATACGCACACAAAAATATTTTTTTTTTTATTAAAAACGAAAGAACACACTTAATAAGGATTAACAATAAATCTGGAACGTGTATATTCTCCTTATTTGCTCAAAAATGTCTTTCGTATTGACTTTCGTTATTGACTTTCGTTAATGACTTTCGTTATATATTTACGATAATCGTTTATAGGGAAAAATGACAAGATTCTATGTATGAAACATATTATACAGATTGCTTAAGTAACGCCACAGATTTCCAACTTGTTCTCCATTCAGTGACGTAACACTGATGAAATCCATTGGCATTAAAAGTAAATACGATACTTGAAATATACGTATACTTGATTTAAACGTATACTTGAATTATACGTTTAACCGATATACGCTTAAATACCGATATACGCTTATATGTATCTGGATACGTTTAAACGTATAGTTTAAGGTATACGTATTCCTTAAATACGTATTATACGTATATACGTATATCGGTTAAACGTATAACTGAAATACGTATCGCATCGGGAGCACTAATTCCCAGCAAAACATGTCTGGCATGACCCTGACTTTCCCTGACTTTCCCTGACAAAATCTCAAAAAATTTCATGACCAAATGGGCATAGACAAAATCTGCTTTCATATACAGTAATTAAATTTTAAAAATATATATTAATTATTATTATTAATTTAAAAATAATATATTTCAAAAGCTTTAGATATATTTTTATAAAATTAACACAAAATAACTTAATAAAAAGCAGCATAAAAAATAAATTCAGAAATTTGTATCATAATAACAGGGTTCATATTATTTTCCCAGGAGAAAATTCAATCACCTAACTACCCAAATTTCAAGGATCCTTCAAAGAAAATTGAAAAATTAAATTCTATAAAATACTATATTGTCTGAACAATGAAAAATTATCAAATGCAAAAAAACTTAACCTTTGTCAGTTTTCAAATGAATGCCATACAGTAGCAGTCAGTCTTGAATGTGAAATGTTAGAGACAGTCTAAAAAAATATGGAAACATTTTTCATACTGTGATTTTTCCCCATTGGCATTTGGAGGAATTTTTCAGCCTTGCAATCGACAAGAGACCTTTTATTTTTTTTTCCACAGACTTTTCCATGACTTTTTAAAAAATATTTGTAAATTTCCTGACTTTTCAGAATTTCCATGACTTCCCATGTCACTGGGAACCCTGTTTTGTTTCTATAGTATCTAGTTTCTGTTTTGTATAATTTTCAAATGTGTCCAATAATTTTCAGGCACCCTGTATATTATATACTTAGTATTTTTAAGCAATTTTAATTGTGTATTGTTAGTTTAGAGTTGTTGTATAATGTATGTTAAAATTTTAATTAATATCGCACGGCCATTTTCACACCCTAATCCACCATTTAAACTCTCTGTAAACTATATCATATTTTTCTTTCGCGTTGTAATACATTACAGATTGATTATTTTATTTATGTTTTTAATTAACAGCAGTAACTATTTTAATCTTTTAAGATTACTTCAAGAATAATTAATGAATATATGTGACACGAAGATTCTTGTTAAGTAAAAAAGAAAAATTCCTTTCGATGTTTACATAAAAGGTTTTGAAAACTTTAAGCTTCTTAAATGATTCGATTTTTTAAGTTTCCTTTTTACTGACAAAAGCTCGCAATGTAATCATACTTTTCTGATACAGAAATTAAAAACAAAAACAAATTCTGTATAAATTTTCAATATCTCATAAATACACGGTGATCCTAGAATGAAATGATGATTTAAAAAATAGAATAGCATAAAAAAGATAACAGATGCTGATGTTATATCTGCAGGAGATTAATATGTGATGTTGGGAGATTCTTTACAATGCTTTTTGTTTTAGAAGGGGTCCATTGTTTGTGGAACGTCGTTCACAAACAATCTGACACTGGTTTTGAGACTGGTTTTGAGACTGGTTTTGACAGGTTTTCGACACTGGTTTTGAAGGGAAAATCAAACAAGTTGGAAATTGTACGTGAAACGTGACAAAAGAGCTGCGTTCGTACTATAACCATTTTTTATAAATATTAAGATCTTAGTGCAAAAGCTGTTGCACTCTTATGCAAAAATGCATGAATACAAAATTTATTTTCGGTGACGCACATTTTTATATTATAGATGTTCATTTTATTTTGTCAAATGAAGTTTCAATACACTTTTACAAACAATTAATGACAATTCCGTTACATTAAAATTATACTATGCACAAATATCTAATACAAGACAATGTAAAAAAATCATCGTTATTTCAGTCAGTAAAGGAATTATATCGTCTGTTATTATGATAGATTCATTTCCGTAATAAAATAAGTACATTTTAAATTGGCAAGATTTTATCTTTTGTTGACATTGACTGAAAATTCCATTGGAAAACTGAAGCCTAGCTTTGAAAACTTCAAAACTTGAAATCTATATTTAGACTCATTTTCCTTTTAATATCTATTTCTCCGGAAACATCTATCCAAAACTCTGTCAGTAGCTTATAGGATTGCTATAAATAAACAATTTTAGTTTACACACTCAGTTTTTAAATTCAGTAATACCAAAATAATAGGACTCCATCTTATCATTGCAATCACCATGGCAACCTAGAATCATTACCTATCATGGTATATCATTGAATTAATTACGTGTGACAGGATTTAATAGAATGAAGAACACTTTTATTAATATCTTTTTAAGTTTTGATTCGATTTTCATGAAATTTGAAATGACTCAAAACAAAATTCTGCAACGATTATATATATTAAATTTCAAACCATTCGGTTGGGTAGTTTTTGCACTGTTATATGCGGACAGACGGACAGACGGGTGGACCAAACGACGACTATTGATGCTACGTATTTATATATTTACGAGCGCACCTAAAAATGTCCTTTCATGTAAAATTTTTTTTAACTAAAATCTTACCAATGTTTCATTTTAACATGAAGTATTCATTTCTGTTTCATTAAGAAAAATAATAAAAAGAACAATATATCATTATTCCCTTAAATTCTGCAAGACGATGGGCGCTGTTGTTGGCTAAAAACACATAACACAATTAAGGTTGCCTGGTTCCTGAGGCCCAACATCTTTTCGGGACCTTTACAAACTAAAGTAGTGGCTAGAATAATTTTCGGAAATATTTGGGATTTATCATATATATTATTTCTGCTGTCAACATCCCTTTTCTATGCATTTAGAAAACACACAACAAGCAATATCGATACACAACAATAAACATTCGAAAGGTTTTTGAATCAGCTTCTGATATAGTACACTCACATTTCTTTAAAACACATTTTTCGATTCAAAATTGCTGTTAACTAAAAAATTAAATCAGCATTGTTTACATAAATTAAATGAAAGATTTTACTGAAATCAATGTTGCCACAAAAATAAAATACCGCATTATGTCATGCTTAGCAATGATTATTTATATATATATAAAAATAGTACTAAAAGGATAAAGTGTGATTTCTTCGCATGGGTTTATTTTATATTTATGATTAAAAAGCAATATTGAAATTGAAATGTTTAGAAGAAAGATACCATCAATCGATATATGCAGTGGTATTTCACGTGTACACTAAAATGTATCCCTTTGCTATATTAGATAAAATTGTATTTTATACGTTATTCAATTTATTTTCTTTGTCCCAAGTTTTTCCCGAAGCGGATGACGTCATTTTCTAATGCAGTTAAAATGTCATTATTAATTTTTCTCGTGCGTGCCTTTTGCTATCTTCGATCAATTTTTACTGTAATTTTGATGGAATAAATGAGACGCTATTTTGGCTTGACTAATGTTGTTTGCAAATATTTTTACCCTTAATTTTTCTTTAGAAGTTTAAACCTACGTGTAAACAATATTAAATATTGCTAAAAAATATTAGACTGCAGTGCGAAATCCTCGCAAAGATCCACTGGTTATTAGATATTCAGGGCTTAAATTGCGCCGGAACCCACCGAAGCCCGGATTCGGTACTTCTCTGCTTTTAGTAAATATTTCACTATTAGTCAGAATTCACCGGAGCCCATAAATACTGGGCTCCGGAGCCCAGTGATTCAGAAAAACCGAAGCCTAAATTAACCTTTCCTTTTCCTCCCATATTGAAGCTTTTGCATTATTTTCTATCAAAACACCATGTGTGACATAATATATTGCACGCGTAGGAAATGAAGATGAAATGAGTTCAATTTTTATATCACTCTTCGGGCTTGTGCGTGCTCGAACTCAATCTGTCTGCACATAAAAAATTTTATTTATTCATCTCTCTCTATATATATATAAAAAAAAACTAACGATTTGGAAATGGACCAATGAAAATTTGCGTAGATATTCCGGGTTATTCTCTTTGCTTTTTTTACTAGGGACTTTTTTGAAGAGCAATTACTTTTTTTCTAGCCATTCTACGGATTCGAAAATCATACCACCAGACGCGTAATATAACAATCTTTCAGAAATTCAAAAAATTATCATGGTCGGACGATAAAAACTCAAAAAATTCTTAAAAATCGAGTAAAAAGGAGGGGGAGGGGCATAATACGGTTATTAGTACTGCAGAATATTAGGGCTCCGGTACTTTTTTTGTTAGAAATTAAGCTTTGGATATTACAATAAAGTTGCCAAGTCAACCAAAATATTTTTTGGTTTTGAGAGTATAATTTCAGAATACTGCGTTTTTAAGAATTTTTTTCTAAATTCTTTTATTTATTTCTGAGCCTTCATCAACAGAAAGTCCAAGGCCATGGCCTAGTCGCCCTGCTCAGTAATCAGATTCTGTAAATATTTCCTACAACACTGAGTGAGTGCTGTGAGTCAGACATATCTGTTTATGCTGTGTTTAGACTAAGTGTTTCAACTATTAAAATGTTTTTTGTATATTAAATTTATTTTGTTTGATTCTAACCCTCATGTCACTTTTATTTATTGTATTAACAAATTACGAGGCGATAAAAAATATGTAACGTAAGCAGACGGTACGAAAATGATTGTTCGATCCTTTTGGATATCCGTAGTCAAGTCGGGGACAAAATGAATCGTTAAAATCTTATTCACTAAAAAAAGTTGAGAGTTCATCATTAACCGTTTAGCGTTTACGATTACCTTTACTTCTTACTTTAATCTTTTAGAATATATAATTAAATTTCTTTTACTTTTTTGTACTACTTATAATCTCAATTTATCAAGTTAAACCTAATTTCAAGTATATTAAATTTGTTTGGCTTTATTCTAACCCCCACTTTGCTTTTATGGATTGTATTAACAAATTACGAGGCGATAAAAAAATATAATGTAACTTATAAAAGCAGACGGTACGAAAATTATTGTTCCTTTTGGATTTCCGTTGTCAAATCGGGGACAAAATGTATCGTTAAAATCTTAATCACTAAAAAAGTTGAGCGTTTATCGTTAACCGTTGATCGTTTACGATTACATTTATTTCTTACTCTAATCTTTTAAAATAAATAATAAAATTTCTTTTACATTTTTGTACTTTTTACTCTAATCTTTTAGAATAAATAAATAAATTTCTTTTACTTTTTTGTACTTCTTATGATCTCAATTTATCAAGTTAAACCTAATTCCAAGTATATTAAATTTGTTTGATTTGAATCTAACCCCGCCTTTTACTTTTATGGATTGTATTAACAAATTACGAGGCGATAAAAAATATACACTAACTTATAATATGTATATATATATATATACAGACGGTACGAAAACGGTTGTTTCTATTGGATACACGTAGTCAAATCGGTGACAAAATGTATCGTCAAAATCTTAATCACGAAAAAACGTTCAACGTTTGATATGAAAAATATCAATTTTGATTATTATTTTTCCAAACTTTGAAAAGATTCTTTTCATTATTTTACTTTTCGTACTTTATTAAGTGAAATACGTTAATTTATTTTATGAGCATGTTTCATTCCAATTATAATTTTACTTCTTAATTACGGCTGCATCAATTTATATTGCATCAGAAGCACTTCCTATATATATACTGATTAAAGCAACCAGTCAAATAATTTTTATTAAACTGCAGTGCGTTTAATCTTATATAAAGATTTATTAGCTCGTATATGAAAGGTAATTTCTGTTCTTAATAACATCCCTCTTATCAAATGATTAAATTTATTTCTGACTTTAATCTTTTATTAAACATAATTAAATTTCTTTTATACTACTTATAATCTCGATTTATCAATATAACCTATTTTCATCTCGGAAATTCTTACATTTAAAAAATATTTTAATTTTGTTAGTTTATTATTTCAAAATTTCTGCTGACACTTATTCACTAAATGAGTCTATGTTGTTAAACTTTTTGCAGGGCTGTAGCTAAAAGTGAATAATAGGGGGGCTCAAGAAAATATAGGGTAGATTCATATTTTTTCTCTCTCTCTGACATATGCACGCACAAACAAACACACACACAGATATATGTGATCAAGGTATTATATAGAAAGATAAATTAGTGCGTGTTCATATTGTAGGCACTATGTTTATTATTAAACTGTGTATAATAACTTCATTTTATACTAAGAAAAAAAGGCTGCAGAATAAAAATTTCCAGTGTATAACTATTGTATAATTATACTGGGGAAATAATAAGTGATGATGTCAACAAGTAAATAAAAAACTTGCAAAGAGTTGCAACCTTTAATTTTTTTCTGAATATTACCTGCCCTTAAGGATTCTAAAGTTGCAATTTAATATGATAAAAAACATTAACAAAATCAAGGATGTATTTTGAATTTTCAAATTATTATTGTTTTAAAACACTTATTTAAACTAATTTAAAACACTTATTTACAGTTCTTATACAAATACTACAATTTAGTATTTGTGCAAAACTGTAAAAGAGTCCCAAAACTAAACACGAATTTTGAAAAAGTTTCATTTGGTGACTTTGGAATCTTTCCCAGAAGTTTTAGGGGGGGGGCTGAGCCCAACCCCCCCCCCCCCCTCTGGCACTCCTCTAACTACGGTCCTGACTTTTTGTGGTGGGTAGAGCCCTACCACTGATTTCACAGTATCTGCATAGTCATATACAGTAAAAGTCAGGCAGCGTACAGCGGTAGAAATGATCGGATTATTATTCCAAAACGCACGTCAAAAGTCGTAAACATACTTCCATGGCAGCTACAAAACAAGCAATAAAATATTCTGCATCAGTCTTTAAGTCTTGATCGAGCGCAATTACTATCACTTCAAACAACTGAACTCTCTCTTTCTCTACTAGCCGTTTCATTCACAACTTCTATTTATACTCTCCGTCGATGAATTATAAAATATCTCAAAAAATCTACCCGAATGTTCATGAGAGAAGAAAGAATGAATCACGTTCACCAGAAATTTTAATTGGACCCCTGCCAAAAAAAGTAATAATAATAAACTTTCTCCATGAAAACCGCTCGCACGCTCAATCAAAATTCCGAAAATTCGTACAAATATTGAACTAATTACATTCAGAAAGGCAGCGAGGCTTTTTTTCTGCTAAAGGGTTAAAATATTTATATTTAATAAATATGACAGCTTATAAAATTTATGTATTTATTCACTTTCGTTGTAAAATAATAATAGTCGCTAAATGACAACCCATTCAACCACGATAAAAGATAGAATATGTAAAATTTATTCATTTTTTATTATTTTACCTTTTCCGTAGTTTAGGTGAAACGAATAATTTAACATGCGGTACTTTTATTTGAATTACATTTTTATTTTATAACATGTTAAATTGCGCATATTCTGGAAATTGATTAAATAAAGTGCTGCATAATGTAAAATCTTCCGAAGTATATTTAAAACTTTTTTCATGTTTAAAACTGCTTCCTGTTATTTAATTTTCTGTAAAGGATTTTATTTCAGATAATAAAAATAGGATAAATACGGAAATAATTCAGAGTAAATAAAATAAGTTTCAAAAAACACCATTAAAATATATTAAGACAGACATAAGCTCACTTTAAAAATAAAATTTTATAAAATAAGTTTCGATCAAACGTAAATTCATGGAATTTAATTTTTAAATGTGATAAATCTATTATATTCAGGATATCTGAAGAATCGTGAGAATCCTCTAAATTGAAAAAAAAAAAAAAAAAAAAAAAAAGATTACTCTCTAAATACAGGGTAGCTAAAAAGGAACTGAACTTTAAAAGGAAATCATTAACAAGGGTGGGTGGGTATGTGGATTTCTTTATACCCTCGAAATATTCCAACGGCTGGATGGATTTTAATGAATGAGGTCTCTATCGATTCGTCTTAATCGTCCGATAGTTATAGGCTAGGTTTTGTTTTCATAAATTAAAAATGGGGGCCGTAAAATAGAAAATGGCGGTAGAGACGAAAAAATTTTTTACGCACCATATTGAGTGGCATATTATTGGATAGGTCTTTCAAAATGAAGACGATGCTTCCTAGACTATTTTACAGTCAGAAGCTCCGTTTGCATGTTTTTTTAGTTAGCTTTTTACGCAGTCCTTTTTTTTTATTTTTTTCATTTAATTTACATGCTTGTTATCAGAAGAGTAATGTGCGGTGCGCATGTCACGTCTTTTAATTAGCATCTTATGATGCTTACAGTGCCATCTGTTGGTCCACTTTTGAACTTTTTTTTTCCTTTCACAAAACAAATTCCCATTGCTTCACGTATACTCAGGGGAAATGTCAGGTCATTCTGACCTGTGTTTATTTTCTTTACAGCGTTTTCAAAGTGCAACTTTAATTATAACCGCCCTGTACAGTATTTTTGAACTATGTCACTTTTCTAGCAAGTAAGCGATAGGTACAATAAAAATGTAAAAAACATTATTTCGCGAGAAAAATACTTAATATGCAGTTAAAATATAAACATTTTACTTGATTACAATTTTACATCCACTAATGGCAGTTCATGATCTTTAGGCGTAATATTTTCAAATAACGCAAAAGAGACTTCTTCCAGATTTCATTTTAATAATGCAAAGTGCTTTAAAAGATCATTAGATAGTGGTCTATTACTCTGCAAATTACACAAGTGTATTTTAATGATACTCTTATCAGTTAGTTGGAAGGATTTTTTTTTTTTTTTGTATGAAAGAAATTAAGGGATGTTCTGTAGGTGCACTTAAAATGAAGTGTTTTTATCTAGGAGATATGTATACGAGTATATATATATATATGTTAAGAGTAATCGTGATAGTTTGAACTTCATTGTATAATATAATAAGTTTAGTTTTAAGGAAATCGTAGAGAAGTTTTATATTTCCTGATATCACTTAATCACTATAAATTCGAGAAATAAAATATTATTTACGGTTTTTTTAAGCAAAATTATTTTGGTGATACCTCATATCTGATACCTCATATTTGTATATACATTCATGCATTATACCTCATATTTGTACATTATATATCATAATGTATAATGCACAAATTTGGTGATACCTCATATCTAATGTCTTGTTGAAGAATGATAATAATCATTAAATATTATTAAAATGTTCTTTATTTGTGTTAATTTTTCTAATAAAACTGTTCAATTAATTTTGCAGTTAAAACTGCATGAAAGCATAATTTTTTTAAGCAAATTGAAAAGATAAACTGATAAAAATTCTTGAAATTATAGGCATGTTTAAAAAAAATTGAAGAAGTCGCCGTACGGGAAAGGTTTAAGCGTATACCATACAATAAGCCCGAAAAAAATATAACTTACGGAGAAAACGTACAATCTGGCAACCCTAGTCGCGATAAATTTATTGGATTATGTTGAATGTGCCAATATTGTCTTCTATAAAGAATTTTTCTTAAAAACAAATCAGAGATGCCAAGTTCCGACTAATCTCCTGTAATATGTGGATTAATTTGAATCAGTTTAACAACGTTTCGAATCAGAAAAATTATTTGATGAATCTTTATTTAGTTAAATTTTAGATTTCTACGTGGGTGTATTCAATTTCATTTCTTTTTAAAAAATCTGGTGTGAAACTTATTAAGTCTGGTTTAAATTAACCCACCTATTACGGAAGATTAGAGAGAGCTTGGCACCTCTAAAACAAATCAATAATTGATTGTTATAATTGTTATTTCCGAACTGTACTTGTGTTACATATTTCTAATAACAATGTTTAATTAATTTTGCAGTTCAAAATGCATCAAAAGCATAATTTTTTTAAGCAAATTGAAAAGATAAACTAATAAAAATTCATAAAATTATAAAAATCAGGCATTTTTTTTTTCTTAAATGGAAGAAATCTCCGTACGGGCAAGGTTAGAGCAAACACCGTACAATCAAACTGAAGAAAATACAACTTACGGAGAAAACGTGCAATCTGGTAACACTAGTGGCGATAAATTTACCCAATCCTTCCTCACTATTAGTCCAGTAGAAATAGCGCAAAAAACGGCCTTGCCTTACAAAAATTCGGGTAGTTCTGATTTTTGGGTATGCTGTAAAGGTTGACTCTCTAATAAAAAAACCAAGTTTTCGACCTTCTAGACCGTGTGCGTTTTTTACAATATTGAAAAAAACAATATTTTTCGGAACTTTTTTCGATTTTTCTTAAATAACTCAATTTTAGTACATTTTACAGAAAAAAGCACTTTTACCATTTTGTAGAGCATAAAATTCTCTACAGCATGCAGTATTCAGGTTTGTAAATTGTCCAAATAGGGGGTAAGATACGGAGCCGGGAAATTAGGGCAAAATTTGCAAAAAATGTAAAAATCCACTAAAGACGTTAGTTTTTGCTTAATAACCTACTTTTAGTGCGTTTTAGAGACAAAAGCACTTTCACCATTTTGCAGAGCATAAAATTCTCTACAACATGCAGTATTCATGTTTGTAAATTGTCCAAATAGGGGGTAAGATGGTTTTTTTATTAGAGGGTCAACCTTTACAACATACCAAAATATCAGAACTACCCGAATTTTTGCAAGGTAAAATGCTATTTCTACTGGACTATATTTTACGTCTTGATTCTTAATGTTCTCAGCTTTTACGTTCGCTTTTACAGCTAGCTGCATTGAGAACCATGTGGTATAGTTCCATGTTACAGAAAAAAATGCAAATCTACTTTTAAATCTCCTAAAATATAGTATTTTTGATAGTTTTATACTGGTTTTTGATGGTTTTATATGTTTTTTTATGGTTTGTGATGGTATTATTTGTGTCACTTTTTTTTGCAAGTGAGCAATATGTTCAATGTAAAATGTGCAAAAAAACATTATTTCGTGAGAAATGTATTTAATATGCAGTTAAAATATAAACAATTTACTTGATTAGAATTTTACATCCACTAATGGCAGTTTATGATCTTTATGCATAATATTTTCAAATAACGCAAAAGAGACTTTATTCAAATTTCATTTTAATAATGTAAAGTGCTTTAAAAGATCATTAGATAGCGGTCTATTACTCTGTAAAGTACACAAGTGTATTTTAATTATACCGTTATCAGTTAGTTTGGAAGGATTTTTTTGCATGAAAGAGATTAAGGAATGTTTTTTACCTGCACTTAAAATGAAGTGTTTTTATCTAGGGGATGTATATACATATTTGTATTAAGAGTTATGATAACATTATCGTGATATTTTTAACTTCACTGCATAATATAACAAGATTAGTTTTATGGAAGTCTTAGTGCAGTTTTATATTTCCTGATATCTCTTAATCATTATAAATTCGAGAAATAAAATATCATTTACAATTTATTTAAGCAAAATTATTTTAGTGTTACCTCATACTCAATGTACCATAGTCTTGTTTCTGAATCATAACTGATCCAATGAAATATTCTAAAAATTTTCTTGATTTAATCCTATTATGCTTATTAGCGTAAGTATAAAATAATACATTCAATAGTTGAAATAATAAACCAATTTTAAACACATAGAAACACGATTATTTTTATAAAGAGGGATATGAGTATCTTTCAAGATTACACGACGAAACTGTGCCGGCTACCGCAGAGCGCAGTTAAAGGAAAAATATTATTCATTATTAAATGCAGATTCTGAAACCATAAAAACTCATTCATAGAATGTCCATTTAATAGAAACTTCGTTATAACGAAATGGACTTCTGGCGAAGATCAACAAGAACATCAAGACTGGAAAAGCTAAAAATTCAAGAACACGTGAAATTATGAAAGTTAAACAAGATTATGTATAGATGATCGAAAATAGTAAGTATAGTTGGTATGGGCATGTTCAGGCCCGAACTGTCCAGGTGAGCTGGTCGGCGATTGCCGAGGGCACCCCGCCCAAGGGGGCCTCGGAAGTTCCCCTGAAAAATGGATATACTACTTTGATTATTTCCCTGAAATCTTATGAGTTTACAATCAATTTTAAGCAGTTTGTAGTTGGTTTTTGTTTATAGTAGCCTACGTAGAGCTACGGTGGTGGTGTCGTGCCATGTCGCTGACCAGACGGAAGAGAGCTACTGGCTGACTCATCGCGATCTGTGCAGTGCTCATAGGCTCAGATTCAGAGTGCATTGCGACGCTAACTCGCTCAATTTCGTAGTATGGTTGTATTTAGTGCAGGTGTCACAGTTGTGCCACTTCTCTCGGCAGTGATTCCTCAAGAACTAATACCAACTCTGATATAGAAAATGATGATGAAGTAAACTTCCAGGAGACGACTAATGTTGCTTATAATACTGCTACGCAATATCTTGAATGTTTCATCTGTCCAAACGAAAAGGACCCAAGTAGAATTCAAAAAGCTTTAGTGGAGAAGCGTAAATATCCAATAAAAGACAATGTAAAAAAATCATCGTTACAATGTTAAAAATTTGCGGCAATCTGTCCAGTCATTCGACGGTTTTTAGAGAAAACGCTTAAATAACCATAGTTTAACACTATTCTGACCATAATATGGCAATAACATAGTTATAATACAGTTAAATTACGGTTATGTAACAGTTTTCTATAAAAACGATCGAATGACTGGACAGTTTGCTGCAAAGTTTTAACAGTGTACGGCAAACTTTAGATTTTGTGCTTGATAATAACTTAAGAATGCACATCATGAATTTCGGGGACCTCACTCGCATGTACTTTCTGGTTATATACTATAGAGTATATTTAAAGCTGGGTATTTATAACTTCCCACCAATTGTACGCAATTTAAACAGTTATTAACCGACTGGCCCGTGATTTTCTGTTCTCAGAAAACACATTAAAATGATTGTAAAGAAACAAACTTTTAACAGAGTTATGTTTTAAAAAGTATATTGAATGTGAAGGGATGTGAAAGATATTATATCATCATACCGCAATTATAAAACTAATATATATATCCTGGAATTTACAAGCATTCTTATGAAAATACAGAAAAATCTCCAGACGCTCATAGGATTAATAATTATAAATGTTTTAAATATTTATTAACCCATCCCGTTGGCACGTTAAGATTACATCCTAACTTAGTAAGTGCATTTATAAAATAAGCTAAGTCGATTTGGAGCCCTTAAGATTTGGTCTTGCGAGTCTAGGCGAAAATCAGGCCCTGCATTAAAATGATGGGTGTCTTGTTTGTGTCATACCATATTTAGCTCCATCCATGCCAGATTAAAAAAATTTTCAGAGTCTCAAAGTTCAGTCTTTAAATTTACAGGCAGTTAGTTAGCAACAATTGTAAATATAGGAAGAATGCAAAGTCTCTAATTTTGCATACACTGCCATGCCACTTTTGTAAGTCACTGACTATCAAGCAAGTCTAGTTATACCACAGATTTGACGACTGAATCTTGTGGCATTATCAGAAGTTATTTAAAACATTGTAGTTCATAAAAGCTTGATTTTTGGAAATTTCCATAAAAGTGTTTGATGCCAAATTTCGTGGCTCAAGTCGTCAAGCTCATCGTAAAAATACACATTTTTAAAGACAAAAATATGGTAAATGACTGTAAAACTACTTTTATACTAGCAATAGTAAGTGTGTGTACAAAACAGTTTCTACAGTTTGAAACAAAATATAAAATTTTATTCTGTCAAACAATGCATAACATCGCTGAAAAGCATTTGAGGTTATAACTGCCAAATAATATATTGTATTTCGAATTATTTTAAGCAGCTCTGTATTACAGTTGTACTTGATTCCCACATCACATAACATATTAAACTCACAGCATTCAAAACGCACTAGTGTAAAGCAATTATCATTCATTTACAGGGCCACACAAAATTATTCGTTTTCATAATGTTCTACGAGGAAAAACTGTTTGCAGCGTATTTTATTTACGTTACACTATTTAAAATATCATGAAATTGATATGCACTACTGATTTTCTTTTTGTTGTTGTTGAGGAGGAGGAGGAGGAGTGGCGGAGTAGTGTTGAGAGTTAATCAGAGAAACTTAATTTTTCTCTAAGTTTTGAATTCCACAAGAAACATAACAAAACTCAAACCGAGCCTGAACAGCAATAAAGAAAACATAGAATCGATCGAACTTGCAAAAAACATTTTAATCAACCCGACTGAACATGACTTGTAACATATTTTAATCAACCCGCTCCTCATCCAACCCGACGCTTAGAAATTAGGATTAGCGACCCGACCCGAACGTGACGTATGTCAGAATCGTATAAAATAAGATTATCCGATGTAGAAACCTTTTGTGAACCAATCATATTTTTTTTTCCTAATCTCTTCCAAAAAATATTAAAAGGTTGAAATAACCACACCCCACATGATAAAACTACATGACAAAAGATTATTCTAATCCAAAACTTACAGCAATATTTGAACGCATGTAAGGGTTTTAACAAAAGAACGTAGTTTTGTCCATCCTCTTTTTTTAAACAAAATAAGCTAAATTTCATAACAAAACCCAAACCGAGCCTGAACAGCAATAAAAAAAACGTAGAATCGACCGAATTTGCAAAAAATATTTTAATCAACCCGATTGAACATGACTTGTACTGTTTTTTAATCAACCCGCTCCTCATCTGACCCGACGCTTAGAAATTAGGATTAGTGACCCGACCCAAACATGACACAAATCGGAATCGTATAAACTAAGATTATCCGATGTAGAAACCTATTGTGAACCAATCAACCCATTTTTTAATCAACCCGATCCTCATCCGACCCGACGCGACGTTTAGAAATTAGGATTAGTGACCCGACCTGAACGTGACGCAAGTCGGAATCGTATAAAATAAGATTACCCGATGTAGAAACCTATTGTGAACCAATCAACCCATTTTTTATCAACCCGATCCTCTTCTGACCCGACGCTTTGAAATTAGGATTAGTGACCCGACCCAAACGTGACACAAATCGGAATCGTATAAAATAAGATTATCCGATGTAGAAACCTATTGTGAACCAATCAACCCAATCCTCTTCTGACCCGACGCTTTAAAATTAGGATTAGTGACCCGACCCAAACGTGACACAAATCGGAATCGTATAAAATAAGATTATCCGATGTAGAAACCTATTGTGAACCAATCACACTTTTTTTCTAATCTCTTCCAAAATATATTAAACTGTTAGAATAACCACTCACCACATTATAAAACTACATGACAAAAGATTATTTTATTCCAAAACTTTCCTCAATATTTGAACGCATATAAGAATTTTAACAAAAGAACGTAGTTTTTTCTATGCTCTTTTTTTAAACAAAGTACGCTAAATTTTATAACAAATATCAACAGTTTCGGAAGCTACAAAAGTTTTCGAACAAATATTAAAGCATATCTTACCCTGTCATAGCATGGCTTCCTGCATAATTTATAGCATAACAGCTTTTCAAAATATTTATTGTAGAACTTAGAAAAAAATAAAAACAACATTGAATCGAATTTCTCGTATGCGGGTTATGTGTTAAAGTACTTAAGTTATCTGAACACGTTCTGGAAATATTTCTCTAAAATAGCCGTAATGTTATTATTTTTAAATATAAGTTTCAGAAAACATTTTAGGATTTTGGAATTTTTTAAATAGATTTTATGTTTAATACTCACAAATATTAAGAAAAAACTGCATTTCAAACATGTAGAAACAATACTTTTAATGATATAACTGTAAGAAAAAGGTCCCATTAGTGGCTAAGAGGTTCTGCTCTCGAAGCTGGTAGATGGAAGATACTGTGTTCAAACCCCTGTCGCACTCGTCGACCTAACTGTTCGGTGTTTTCAGCGGTTTTCTTCGAACCTTGCCGCAAATACGGGTTAGGATCCCTTAGAAAGACCCCTACGGAGAGCACTCCCCCCCTAGGGCCTATATCCCTCAAGTGGATAATCGACCATCATAAATCAACCTACCAACCTGAACGAAAAAGTATATATAAATACAAACTCTTTTATGATTAACTTTTTTAAAATTTACAAACATAATTAATATTTAACATTGTTTGTATAAATGTATTTTGTCTATGTTTAAAAAAAAACCTAATGAATAAAATGAGAAAATGTTATGAAATAAAAAAATATAAATTATTTCCAAAAATAAGTATTTTTACAATTAAAAATTAAAATAATATAGATTATAAATTTTTAAAGCATTTAAAATATAATTTTCAGAAAACATTATAGGCTTTTAGAATTTTTTAAATAGATTTTATGTTTAATACTCACAAATATTAAGAAAAAACTACATTTCAAATATGTAGAATCAATACTTTTAATAATATTACTGTCCGAAAAAATATATATATATAAATACAAAAACTTTTATGATTAACTTTTTTAAAATTTAACAACATAATTAATATTTAACATTGTTTGTATAAATGTATTTTTTGTCTCTGTTTAAAAAAAAAAAAAAAAAAAAAAAAAACCTAATGAATAAAATAAGAAAATATTATGACATAAAAAATATAAATTATTTCCAAAATTAAATATTTCTACAATTAAAAATTAAAATAATATAGATTATAAATCTCTAAAAATCATTTTTAATCATGAGAAGTAATTGCTTTTTTCATTCCGTGTTTCATTATTTCCGATTTTTTTTAATTGAATAATTTGTCGCGGGAATTAAATTTTTCGTATTAAAAATAAAACCAATCTCAAATGTTAATTTACTCTAATAATACTGCCTCAGTTAAATATATAAAAATGTTACAGAATTTATTAGATTATCAGGCAATTTTTGAACTTTTCATTACGACATCCACGAAACAAATATTGGAAAAGTGCAGTTTTGCATATTAACTAGATTCGTAGATTGATCGACCTGATAACACAGCAAAGAGCAAACGAAAGTTCGCTAATTACTTACTTTATAAAAACTAATTAAGTTAGAATAATTTATCGCCATACTTTAGTTTGTTTTTATGTTGAATATTTATTTCAATTTAAAACAATGATATACAATTTGATAATGCGGGGATTGTGAAATGTTTTTTCAAATGAAATATCAATAATTGTTTTCGGAAGAAATCTTTCTTGATATTTGATTAAAGGTTAAAACATTGGTTCTCAACCTTTTTTAGTTCACAGGCTATCAAAGCCTGAAATCTAACGAGCCCGCCGGTTCTGTATGTACGTAACGCTTGATAGAAACTCTTGATAGAAATATCCGTTTTGCTTCAAATTTTGTTTATAGGTTCATTGTGAAAAGGCGCTTCTCTTAATAATTTTGGGGGTTGATTGGTTAAGTAGAAATTGGGGAACGAAGGGCTAATCCCCCACTTAATTTAGATAAATGGGTTTTTAATGCAGAATTATTCGATTTTCTCCAAATTTTGTATATAGGTTCATTGTGATAAGACGCTTCCCTGATCAGTTTTGGGGGTTCATTGGTTAATTATAAAGGTGGGGGGGCAACGGGATGCTAATCTCTCCTTAATTTATTGTCGATTTCTTTATTTTTCGAGGGGCATTATTCTTTGAAATAAGAGTATAATATACAAATAGTGTGACTAGCCTGTGAGCTCAATGCCATCAGTTTAACTAGGCGCTTTTCTATTTATTAATTCCATGGCACACTCGAACTCAGGGTTTAACTTCCACTGCGCACTAAACTTAGATTGATTAAAAACCTACCAAAGGAATACATGCCTTTTTTCTATCTAAAATAGAAGAAAGTAATCGAAATTTTTTTCGACTTCCAGTTTTCGACGGATTTACCCGTTTTATAAGTCAGAGATTCCGAAAAACAATTCGACATTGCGCTATTCTCATTCATGTTTTTACAAAATGTCTGGTTGTCCACATTGTATCATCGAAAAGTGTATGAAGTTATGCAGATAATTGAACCAAATTTGTATTCTGTGTTTTTAGTTATGGCCAGCAGGTCCCTCTTGAATTTTGGGATATTTCGATGAAAGAGGTTACTGTAATCACGACTTTTGTTCCATTTGCATTATTGTATCATCGAAAAATGTATGAAGTTATGCAGATAATTGAACCAAATTTTTTGTATGTGTTTTTGACTCTGTCCTGCAGGTCCCAGTTGAATTTTGGGATATAGCGCCAGGAGGGGGCGCTGTGATACCACACTGTTAGAAATGGATACAAAAATTCCACGAAATTTTCTTCGTTTTTGACGAAACTGTTTTCTGGGAAATGCTTCGAGCGAATATTTCGTCAAATCGAGTAAATTTCTTTCCTCAAAAAAGTGAGGAAATTAATTTCGTCAAATTGCTTGTTCGAAAGAAAGTGCAAAAAAAGATTGGTGGTGCCGCCATCTATTGACAATTTTAGAAGCATCTGTAATTGACAGAGTTAAAAAGTAAGACACATTTCTCAAGTCTTCAACGGGTTTCGAACGCGCGATCTGCGGTATGGGAGACCACTGTTCTGCGTCTTACGCCAGCGGAACCTGAAACGAATTTGATTTTATATGTATCTATGGGATGTTGATGTGTGTTTACATTTTTAGAAGTATTTTATAGGTGCTGTAGTAATTTCTGCATGTTTTAATTAATAAAGCTAGATTATTATTATGGTTTTTCTATGGTTAAAAAATAATTAGAGTATGGCTTGATTAATATAATTTATTAGAGAAATTTCCTTTGTTCAATGAATGATTAGAATATGGTCTAGTTAATTTGTTGGTCAGAAATAATAAATTTTGAAGTGCATATTGGGAGAAGAGTTCATCATTTTTAGATGATAAGATTTTAATACGTTTCTATTTATAGAGGGGAAAAGGATCAGTTATGCATATTTTAAATTTGATTGTTATATGAATATATTTCTTAAATTAAAAAAACTCCTAAAATTTTGATTTTTTTTTTAAACTATTGGGAAAATGGGCGTTGCTTTCGATCGAAAATGAACCAAATGATGTTCGCAATTTACTATTTTAACCGTTTTTAACGAAATTCTGAAACTTTAGAAGAATTTTTTAAGTGTTGTTAACGAAATTCTATAACTTTAGAAAAAAACTTTGAATAGGCAATAGAAATGCATGAAATCGTTACAAAAATGTTAAAGGTTCAAAAAGGATAGACGCAAATTATCAGATATGAAAAATAAAGTAGAAATTTGGTACTTTCGTGTTATAGCGGCCCCCAAGGATGAAGTATTTTTATTTCTGTTTTCAGTAATATATTGTAAATTTGGTACTTTCGTGTTATTTATTTATTTATTTATTTTTGAACGATTTTGTAACAACAAAAATAATCTGGCCGTGAATGGGGAAACATTTTCGTCAAATATTTGAGATTTTCCATTTCATTAAAAATCACTTAATTTTGAGACGAAACGATTGTCAAAAATTATGAAATATAACTCAAGAATTGCTAAATTGTCAAAAGTGAGAGTTTTATTTTTGACAGTGGGAAACAGTTTCGTCAGATATTTGAGGATTCGCGTTTCGTCAAAAACTACGTGACTCTGTGATAACGAAATAAGGCCTAAGGATTGCCGAATAGTCAAAATTGACGGTTTATTTCTGAGAATGCATTTAAAGATTTCAAATTCAAAAAAAATTACAAAAAAATAGAAATCTTAAAAGTTTTTTCCGTTTAATGTTCGGCCTTGATCCAGGGATTCCGGAGCAACTTTTGTTTTGCCTCTTTCTTAAAGAATGGCTGAGATATAGCAGTTTGAAATTTTAAAGTGACTGATATTTTGAAACAAGACAGCAGGATTCCTCCATAAAAGGGTTTAATTTATGAGTTTTAATGAACTTTCTCGCACTTTTCTTTCATTGTTGTAGCCATTGTTCCAACTCTTATATGCTTATAACACTATATATTTATATTCGCCAACGTCAAATTCTCGCCAAACTTGACGACAGTTGGCGAAATATCGCCGAATTTGGCGACAAAAATAGGTTGCCATAAATGAAGCAAACTTGGCTATAGTGGATTTTTTTTTTGTGATATTCTCATTCAAATTGAATATTGACGACAACTGGGAATGAATCTTCTTTAATCGGGTTCCACGCATTTTAGCTTTGTGTTTTCCAGCAAAATTAGCTCAAATCTTAAAACCAAGGAATAGGGAGGCTATCTGCTTCTACCGGTACAGGTCAGAAGGACTTTTCGTAGCTTAGAAGTCTCTGATCGCATCCGTTTCGTTAGTTTCGTCTGATCGCATCCAGGTAACCCGACGATTTGCAAGCAGCTGACGTACAACAGAATAACGAAAAATATTTATTTTATTGGCGATGTGATAGCGAATTTTGAAGAATTAACATGATTGAGATAGGAGAAAGTTTTGGGATTGCCACATCCGACTAGTTAATTTATTTAGCTACAACAAACGAAATTCTCCATCATAGATAAACATAAAAAATATAGATAAAATATTACATAATAGATAAAATATTTTGTTATAATTTGCAATAAAAAGATTTTTTTTTACAAATCTTCTTTACAAGTTACAAGATAGGAGTTTTGGACTAATAAATTTTCTTTCAGGAATCTAGCCAAAATTTAGTTTCATTTTGAACATTATCCGCAGCAGAAAAACACATGTTCGTAATAAGAAATTTCAAAGAATTGCAATGAAAATACATAAAACAATGACCTTGTACATAATTTAAATTTGGCATTGCGCCAAGTGAGTTTCGAAAGGAGGTCGCGAAGTTGGTCCATGACGCATTTTTCCATTTAAGTTTTTAATTAATATTTCGGCTAATTAACGATATATTTTTTCGAAAATCATTATCAGCAATCCTAGGATGATTTCGCGTTGGTAAGTACCTCGAGTGCCCCTCACCTCTCCGCTGAGTGCCTGCAAAGTAAAGTTTGTTCTCATAAATGTTACATTGAAATTTTTGTAATAATTTTAAATTTACGAGTGAGGAAAAACCAATAGGTTATAATATTTTCAGGGTTCCGTACTTAAAAAGTAAAAACGAAACCACTATAAGATAATTCGTGTGTCTGTCTGTCTGTCTGTCATAGCCGTTTATGTCGAAAACTCTTGAACGTGGAAAGTTCAAACTTGGCAGAGTTATAAAAGCTATTCACCCACATATTTATAGATTACTAGCCATTCACAAATCTTTTAAAGAAAAATTTAGTGGGGGCTAATTACGTTATTTTAAAAATATTTTTATATCTATCGTGTGTGAGTATTGTTCGAAAGATTATGTAATACCGAACTCAAAAATATATTTGTTTTAATTTTAGGTGATATATTTTCAGAGATATCGCCAAGAATGTACTGCAAAAGTATCCCCCCCCTCCTATTTCCGAATCTAGTGAAACTAAAATTATGAAAAATTAGTGGTACTAGGAGTTTATTTAAACCTTTTAGGAAAGCTATAGCGATTATCAAAAATCACATAATTTTTTAGAAAATCGCATTTTTCTGTTAAGAACAAACTTTACTTTGCAGACATTCAGCGGTAGAGATGAGGATTGCTCGAGGTACCTATTGACGCGGAATCATCCAAGGATTGCTGATAATTTTTTTCGAAAATATGTATCGGTAATTAGCCAAGATATTCATTAAAAACCTACCTAGATAAACGCGGCATGGACCAAGGCACCATTGCAACTTTTCGACCTCTTTTCGAAACGCAGTTGGCACAATGCCAAGTTTAAACTTTGTACAAGTTCATTGTTTTAGGTATTTCCATTGCAATTTTTTGAAATTTCTTATTACGAATATTTAAACACTGAAGTAAATTTGGAAATGAAATAAAATCTTAAATAATAATAATAATAATAATAATAATAATAATAATAATAATAATAATACAAGGTATTATGTCATGAAACGATGTAAATTATTTCTCCCAAAAATGTTTTTATCATAAGATAATGTTAAAGTAAAATATATTATTTACTTTTAACAATAGTTAGTAACTATGAGTAGATATTAATTGCTTTTCCCATTTCGGTTTTCTTATTTGTGATTCATTTTAATTACACAAATTGTCATGAAGCTCATAATTTTAGTTTGCAAAATAAAGTTACTTTGATATACTGTTTTAAGCTAATGATATCACTTCAGTTAAATATGTAAAAATGTGTCGTAGTTTATAAAATTATCTTCCGATTTTTGAACTTTTAAAGATGGCACTACCTTTTAATCTTCGGCTAGACAATTATTGAAAAAGATAAATTTTACACGTTAATTGGGTTTTGTAGATTATCTGAGTTGATAATAAATCAAAGAGCAAATGGAAACGAAAGTCCTGTAATTGCTACCTCGTTAAAATCGAAAAAATATCTAATTAAACTAGATTAATTTATTTTCATATATTACTTAGGTTTTTATGATTGAACAATTCAAAACAATGATGAATATTTTTATGTGACAGAGTTTGTGGAATGTGTTTTTCTGTTAATATTATTTAAGTAATTTTATCGGATAAATTTTATTGATTATTTTATAAAATGTTAAAGAACGGTTTACCTAGTAAATTAAAATTGTAATGTTTGAATAATAACTTAGATCAAGAAAGAATAAAACTTTGCTAATTGGCAGATTTTATCTACTTAACAGAAGCGGCTAAGGTAGTAAATACTTTTGAACTTTAAATTCTTTTATTCCAACTTTATTAACTTTTATTCCAAAATTTCTACAAATCTTTTCTTGGATTTTATCCATTATAAAAGATCGCATGTCTTCAAATTTCATGATACGCCAGTGGTTGAAGCTGACGTATCATGAACAAAACTTGCTAATTGGCAGGTTTTATCTACCTGCCAGAAGAGGCTGAGGTAGTTAATACTTTTGAACTTTAAATTAACTTTTATTTCAAAATTTCTACAAATCTTTTCATGGATACTTTACATTATAAAAGATCGCATATCTTCAAATTTCATGGTGCGCCTGTGGTTGAAGCTGACGTATCATGAATAAAACTTGCTAATTGGCAGGTTTTATCTACCTGCCAGAAGAGGCTGAGGTAGTTAATACTTTTGAACTTTAAATTAACTTTTATTTCAAAATTTCTACAAATCTTTTCATGGATACTTACATTATAAAAGATCGCATATCTTCAAATTTCATGATACGCCAGTGGTTGAAGCTGACGTATCATGAATAAAACTTGCTAATTGGCAGATTTTATCTACTTGCTAGAAGCGGCTAAGGTAGTTAATACTTTTGAACTTTAAATTAACTTTTATTTCAAAATTTCTACAAATCTTTTCATGGATACTTACATTATAAAAGCAATGGATCGATGACGCACAGGTAGGCTTCAGAAAACACCAATCTACTAACCAACAAGTTACAAGATTGGCACAGGAAATTAAAGATGCGATGGATAACAGCGAGACCGTTGTCGCTGTTTTCGTTGATTTCAAGGCGGCATACGACTATATCTGGAGAGCTAGATTACATTATAAGCTCCATAACATTGGAATTAAAGGAAATATGTTGAATTCGATCCGTAGTTGTACTACACAAAGGTTTTGTTCTGTTCAATATGGAAACCAAACTTCAAAATATAGGCAGACTCATCGCGGACTCCAACAGGGAGGAGTTACTAGTACATCGCTTTTTAGTGTTTACATTAACGATCTTCCTCAAGAGCTAAAAAGAATCGCAGGAATTAATTGTGCGATGTATGCAGATGATTTAGTTATCTGGACCTCCGGAAAACATAGAAAAGGAGATGAATTGATTAGCAGAATTAACAATGCAATGATGGTACTGGCCGATTGGTGTAATTTAAATGAAATGCAAGTAAACATTGAGAAAACTAAATACCAAACTTTTACACTAAGCCATCAAGAAACGGAAATGACCATAAAGTATATGGGCATACCTATTAGGGAAACTAATGCCAGTACATACCTAGGAGTAACATTTGATAAAAGGCTATCATGGAAACACCATATTGCAAATATTTCAGAAAAGGCCATTAAGAGATTTTCAATTCTCAAAAGATTAGCAGGAGTGATGTGGGGCTGCTGTAGAGACACCCTTAATACTACGTATAATATGTATATTAAGCCTTTGATAAGGTATTGCTGTGAGCCACTGATAACATGCTCAGGGCTTTATATCGAAAAACTCGAAAGAGTTCAGAATCAAGCTTTAAGACTGATAACCGGTGCGATTAAAACCACACGGATCCAAGCAATGCAGTATTCGACAAATAATAAGCCTATTGGGGAGATTGTCATAGAAAAGGCACTAATTTTATTTGAGAAACTTATTAGACTGCCTTCAAATAATTACTGGAGAGAATATAATACTGAACAATTAAGAAAGTTAAAAACTCAGCAGGGATTCATGCAGAAAGTGACTGAGTATCGCCTTGCACTAGAAATTCCTAGTAATCCTGAAAAGCTGCTTCCAATGTTGAACCCGACAGAGTTACCTTGTATACGAGGTAATACCGATTTGCTGTATCCAATTAGGAAAAAGGATGCTGGGGATAAAGAGTTACATGCATATGCAATGGAAACTATTTATACTAGGTACCCCATAAAAGAATGGCTCCACGTTTATACGGACGGCTCCAGACTCTCTTTGGAAGAGAATGCGGGTGCTGGAATCTACTCGGAACTCTTCGCATTTTATGCATCCTTGGGAACAAACACAACACCGTTCGATGGAGAGGTGCAGGCTATCTGTATTGCCACACAACAGCTAATTATACGAGATAATGATTTCAAAAAAGCAGTTATTTTATCGGATTCAATCTCTGCTATTCAAGCAATAACTTCCTTTAAGATTCCCGACTCAAGAATAATTGAGGACTGCAGGAAAAATTTTAAGCAACTAAAAGAGAGTGGAAAGGAAGTGGAACTACAATGGATCCCGGCCCATTGTGGAATATACGGGAATGAAGCGGCTGACCAACTAGCCAAAAAAGGAACTAAAATAATACAAACACCAAGCAATGAAATACCTTTCAATTCAATATCAAGAATTATAAAGAGAAAAATGGACTCTCAATATGAAAGGAGAAAACTAAGTGAAATCGAAAATAAAGAATGGAAAAATGCAATATCTCATGTCCCTGCAGCACCTAGAAGAACAAGTGTTGTCTTATTTAGACTTGCCACGGGACACGATTGTCTACCTAGTTACCTTTTCAGATTTGGTATTCTTGAAAGTCCAAATTGCCCTATTTGTGGAGAGGATGTAATCTTGAATGCACAGCATTTACCACTGTGCCCCGCACTATCAAGTAACAGTATATCTGGCAGATATTGGGAGGCCAGGGAACTAATGAGGACCTCAGAGCATCAGCCTATTTGATTGTATTCCCTGTTTACAGTTGACTTTTTGTTTTCTCTAAAGTCTCTATATGTCACCCTTGTTTCATTTGTTGTTCCGTTTATTCTTCAATTGTTTTGGTGGCATATAATAGTGTATAGATGTTTGTCTAAGTGCTATTGCTTTGAAAAAAAAAACATTATAAAAGATCGCATATCTTCAAATTTCATGATACGCCAGTGGTTGAAGCTGACGTATCATGAATAAAACTTGCTAATTGGCAGGTTTTATCTACCTGCCAGAAGAGGCTGAGGTAGTTAATAATTTTGAACTTTAAATTAACTTTTATTTCAAAATTTCTACAAATCTTTTCATAGATACTTACATTATAAAAGATCGCATATCTTCAAATTTCATGATACGCCAGTGGTTGAAGCTGACGTATCATGAATAAAACTTGCTAATTGGCAGATTTTATCTACTTGCTAGAAGCGGCTAAGGTAGTTAATACTTTTGAACTTTAAATTAACTTTTATTTCAAAATTTCTACAAATCTTTTCATGGATACTTACATTATAAAAGATCGCATAGCTTCAAATTTCATGATACGCCAGTGGTTGAAGCTGACGTATCATGAATAAAACTTGCTAATTGGCAGATTTTATCTACTTGCTAGAAACGGCTAAGGTAGTTAATAATTTTGAACTTTAAATTAACTTTTATTTCAAAATTTCTACAAATCTTTTCATGGATACTTACATTATAAAAGATCGCATATCTTCAAATTTCATGATACGCCAGTGGTTGAAGCTGACGTATCATGAATAAAACTTGCTAATTGGCAGATTTTATCTACTTGCTAGAAGCGGCTAAGGTAGTTAATACTTTTGAACTTTAAATTAACTTTTATTTCAAAATTTCTACAAATCTTTTCATGGATACTTACATTATAAAAGATCGCATATCTTCAAATTTCATGATACGCCAGTGGTTGAAGCTGACGTATCATGAATAAAACTTGCCAATTGGCAGATTTTATCTACTTGCTAGAAGCGGCTAAGGTAGTTAATACTTTTGAACATTAAATTAACTTTATTTCAAAATTTGTACAAATCTTTTCATGGATACTTATTTTATAAATGAGTGCATATCTTCAAATTTCATGATACGCCAGTGGTTGAAGGCTGGCATTAATATATATGTCATTAAGAGTTACAGCTAAAATTTTTCTAACAGATTATTCATAAACTAGCTTTTTCCCGTATCTCCTCCGCCTAGAATGTAAATTTTGCAAGCAACTTTTACTAATATTTTTTAAAATGTGAATGATTTTATTTATTTTTTTACATTGACAATTGTGTTTTTGAATAAGTTTATTTTTACATTCGTTTATTTCCCATCAAAATACGCCAGTTAGAACATTTTTATAAAACTAAACTTTCAGTATCGTGTTCACAAGATTATAGAACTTTCCCCTCATTGATCTGTAACTAACTAATGTCGAATAATATATAATAAACTAAAACCATCCCAGAAAAAATATCTATCTAATAGTGAAACTCCTATCAAAATACATTCGGTAGAACTTTTTTAAAAGCAAACCTTTCGTAATCGGTTTCACCTACTAGTAGAACTTTCTATAACTAAGCAACGTAGAACGATGTGTTATATACTAGAACCTTTGTCCTAAAATTATCTAACTCTTAATGTAAATTCCATCAAATCCGTTTAGCAGAACATGAGTTTTAAGCGCTCGAAAAGAAATTCCCATTTGCATTTTATATACAGTGTGCGTCAGAAAAAGAACATACACTGTTTAACGGCTCATAACTTTCTACATTTTCTTTCTTTTCAAAGTGTCATTCATTGGAAATAATGAGTGGACCAAGATGAACTTTTGAAAAAAGAAAATTTATTTTAAAATACTACTGGAAGTATGAAAATATAGCAGAAGTATAAACCAATGAAATGTTTGTTGAAGTTTGTGAATCAATAGCCCACCGTTATAAGCAGTGTATTGACCGGAACCGTAAACATTTTGAACGTCTGCGGTAGGTGAAAAATTCATACTTTTTATGTAGATTCTTTTGCAATTTAAATACACCCAGAAAAAGGAATTGATTAAAACTACAAAACATGTTTTGTTGAGTACAATTTGGTTGTTCTAGCAAAATTCAAGTAAAATTAAACCATTTTACTTGAATTAACAAAACATTTTTTGCTGACGATACAAAGATTTTTTTTTGGAATTGCAAAAAAAAAATTTTTTGTTGATTCAAACAAAATTTCCGTTGACCTATATTTAAACAAAAAGTTTTGTTGGGTCAACCAATTTTTTTTTGATTCAACAAAACTTTTTTCTGGGTGTATTAAGTATATGGGAATAAAAACTGGAGTTATAATCATTCAAAGTGTGTATACATTTTTATGACGCACTCTGTATATAGTAGATATCGCTCTACTCTTAACCAAATAGCTTATATATATGTTAATACTACTGAAACCTTCTACGAAAAAGTTATCTGATATAGTGCAAGTATTTTTTATAATAGTTCATCAGAAATTATAAGATATGTACAGTCTTAACAAAAAAAGAAGAGGAAACGAATGACGATCATCATGCCACTTTTAAAAATAGCAGAATAAACCTTTTTGGAACAAAAGGTTCTTGTTTATTGTTTCTGCTTTTCTGTAATGCTGAAATTTTCGTGGGGAATCGTCTACATATTGAAATTTTCAATATTAATACTAAGGTAAAGCCAGGAGAGACTGCGCGGTCGGAGAGATTGCGCACATAGAGGTTCGGGGAGAAGGAGTGGAGTGAGCGCGCATCGACTCCAGGTAGTTGTACAACAGCAGTAGTGGAGTGTCTACTTGAAAGTGTATGTTGATTGTTTTAAGTGTCTAAGATAAAGTATCGCTATTCTGTTTTGTTTTCCCAAAGTAAGTTCTTGAATTTGCATAGCTATTCATCAGAATTTCTATACAATGTCAGTAGTACAAAATATTTTAAACTTAAACGATTTTTCATAAACTACTAATCTAGACTAACAATGTGAACATCAACGGTTCATTTTAGTAGCGGCCATGTTTATATAAAAGGCTGCGCAATTTCTCCTCCCAAAATTGGAGAGTTTGCGCATCTGCTACTTAGGAGAGATGGCGCATTGTTTCCATTAGTTTCCATACTAGAAGAGATTACGCAGCCTATTGGTAAATTTGCCTAAAAAATGAAAAATTAAAATGGACTAGTTTTATGTTAAACGTGTTATCAAGTAACTTAATGTTATTTTGTAATCTTATCTGGATTTGCTTTTTCTGATTATTTAATTTTTTCCCCTTTAATTAAAATTTTTTAATCGTTTTTAAAGTTATTTCCTTTTTCTAATTCTTTAATCATTAGGTTGAAATATTCCCTCCTAATATAATAATATTTGTTCACAAAAACCTTACAACAATGTCATTTAAGTGTAATTATTATTGTTAGCAATTTAATTGTAGCTATTATTAGTAACAATCTCTCCTACCCATGTGCGTAGTCACACCAATCCTATAAGGACAGATTGCGCAAAACAACTTTCTTGGTTTTATTACAACTATTCTATTAAATTACAACATAACAACAAAATAACAATGGAAATGCATAAAAAACAAATGAAGTAAAAATTATTCATGGATAGTTTAGCAAAAAAATAATATTTAGATTTTTTATTGTTATTCTTTTGAATTGTGCGCAGACTCTCCTAGCTTTACCTTAATACCTGATTTTGACATTCATAATTTATGAATTTTTCAATTGATATTCAAAAAATATTATGAATTATAACTTGTGGGTTTTTTAACACAAATCGATTTCTAGAAGCTACAAATATGCGAATGCAAAATTATTACATACTAGGGGATCCGACCCGGGCTTCCCAGGTTACAAAATAAAGATGAAAGACATTCTTTTAATTGAAAACTCTAACAGATTTTTTACATTTAATATATATATATGTATTGAATTGAATGTATTAATATAATATATTGATTGCCCACTAATAATACCAAAAACATTTTTATATGAAATTAAACTAAAGTCATGCACTCGTGACATCATAATTCAATTTGCTAATATAATTTGTGACTCGTGCTAGAGCCAGTCTGGACATATTGACGTTATCATTATCTTTTTACACTTGAAGGTTTCGTTATGGTACTCCATTGTGAAATTTGATAATCTTTTTAATTCAATAAATGAAAAACGGCATAATCATTAGATGTGAAATTTATATCAAGAAAAATACAATTTTTTACCTTTCTAACGCAGTTTGTCTAACAATTTTCGGTACTTATGTATTATCTGTTAAGCCAATGTTTAAGCTAATCTGTTTAAGCCAATTGCACCAGGCATGGAGCCAATATTACTAATTATAGTAACTCTTATATTTTGTTTTCTTGCTGCATGGTACATGTCTGGGAATAATCTATAATATTATTCTTTCTTATTTACTATGCTATTTACCATTTATTAACTTTACTAAAATAATGTTATTTACTATTTTTAACAATGTTATAAATTTAATAAACATATATTACATTTTATTTATTCTATATTAATTACCATTTTTAACAATGCTATTTGATAATGCTAAATTACTGCATTTGAAAACATGATTGGCAACGATAAACACGATTGGCACTTGGCAACCATTTTTGGCGATCAATCTCCTGGCACGGATAATACGTAAGTACCCAATTATTTTCGGACAAATACTTTTCGAGCTATTAATTTTTTCAGTAACATCAAATATTTCATTTTCCGAGATTAATCTGTGGCAACGATTAGCGAAAATCTCAGTCGTCAGCAACGCATAGCTTTTTATTAAAGAGGATTTCACCAAGCAGTTTGTAAGTTATTCTTACAAAACTACGCTCATTGCAATCTGTAACAATTTTGTAAAAAGGAATTTAATATTTGGAGTTTGAAATTTTAAACCTGCATAATTCCCAAACTACTTGTCTGAATAACTTCATTCAAGGAAAAAAAAAATTACGAAGAATCCAAACATGATATCAAAGTTAGATATTAGGGCAGATAACTTTAAAGTTTGATACAATTTCAATATGTAGACACACCCTCATGAAAATCGCAATCTACCAGGATTACAAAATATAATAAACAATGAACTTTGGTGCAAACAGGTTTATTCTGCGGTTTTTAGAATTTGAATAATGATCATCGTTCGGATTTTTCTTTTTTTTTTTTTTTTTACTTTCACACAAGTGAAAAAAATAAATAAATAAATAAATAAATAAAAAATCATAAAAAAACCGCGAATAGTACAATGATTTTTCTGAAAATAAACTAATACTTCTGTAACAATAATTATAGAAGTAACAATAAAAACTTTTTATTGTGCAAAATCTTTCGAAAACAAGTAATATAAAAAAAAATTAAGTCAATTCCTACTTTTTAATCGTAAATATATAAAATAAACCCGTGCAGCATTCATGTCCCACGTTATCTTTATTGAACACTATTTTATAATCATCGTTGCAGTATTTTATTTCTGTGGCATCACTCATTTGAGATAAATCTTTCATTTCATGTATGAAAACAATGGGAGGAATTTTTTTCTCCCATTTAAAACTAAAATTAATTAATTAAATTTAATGAATGAATTAATATTTGTAAAAACTGTATTAACATAAAGTGTCATCCAGTACAAGTTTTAAAAAATGTATTTGAACTTGTGTGGATGAATCCTAATCCTATCCTAATAATATTATAAATCTGATTGTGCGCAAATGTTAGGCTGAAGCCAGAGTCAAAATGGAACATTTAATGATCCTGTATTTTTGCATACAGATTGATTATAACCCTCATTTGAACATAGGCTGGTTTCGGTTTATTTTATTCAAATATTTTTCTTAATAATTCAAAATTTCGTTTTTTCATAGAGAGTAAATGGACATTTTTTTCGTATAATATTTTAACATGGTTAAATCTGGAGGCACGGCAGTGCCTCCGCCAAGTCGAGAGAGGACAGCCGTAAGCATACTTTTCTGGAAGCAACTCAGGGCACTTTTGACCCCCCCATATCTCCGCGCTGGAGTATTCCAAAAATTTGAAACTTCGTTTTTCTAGAGTATTTGGCACACAGGACCAAAATTTAAAATTACAACTTTCTGTCTTTTCTAGTTCAGACGATATATGAACTCAAACATTCGATTTTTTGTCACTCACTCACTCACTCGTTCACGCGTCATCAAAAAGATTAGGCAGATCCCGTAGCCCTAGAAACTTGACGTTTGGAAAAAAGGTAGTGTTTAGGATACAAAGGAAGGAAAAATTATAAAATCCGGAAAATTCGAAAAAAAAACATTCGAAAATTCAACAAATTCCATCAAAATTGAAAATTGAAAATAATACGATCTTGTAGTCTTAGAAACTTAAGATTCGGTGTGAAGGTAGTGTTTAGTATCCAGAAAAAGAAAACATCAAAAACACCAAAAAAATCGAAAGCAAAATTGAAAAAATCGAAAAAATCGAAAAATTTCAAATAATCCGATTTTGTTGCGCTAGAAACTTGGAATTCGGAATTAAAGTAGTATTTAGGATGCAAAATAAGGAAAAATTAAAAATTCCGGAAAATTCGAAAAAAAAAAATTCAAAAATTCGAAAAAAATGAAAAAATTAAAATAATTTGATTTAGCCTTAAAAACTTAAAATTCGCAATAAAGATAGTGTTTAAGATTCAGAATAAGTTAAAATAAAAAACACAATAAAATTCGAAAATAAAATCAAAAAATCGAAAAATAAGGAAAATTTGAATATAATTCGATTCCATAGCGCTAGAAACTTGAAATTTGGAATAAAGGTAATATTTAAGATACTAAATAAGGAAAAATTAGAAAATATGGATAATTCAAAAAATACCCATAAATTAGTGCAGACGATATATGAATTCAAAGTTTCGATTTTTTGTCATTCACACACTCACTCACTCTCGCGTCATCAAAAAGATTGGGTAGATCCCGCAGCCACAGAAACTTAAAATTTGGAATAAAGCTAGTGTTTCGGATACAAAGAAAGGAAAAATTATAAAATTCGGAAAATAAAAAAAAAAAAAAAAAAAAAAAAAAAAAAAAATTCGAAAATTCAAAAAAATCGAACAAAATTGAAAATTGAAAATAACACGATCTTGTAGTCTTAAAAACTTAAAATTTGGTGTGAAGGTAGTGTTTAGAATTCAGAAAAAGAAAACATCAATAACACAAAAAAAAAATTTAAAATAAAATAAAAAAATCGAAAAATTTCAAATAATCCAATTTTGTTCCGCTAGAAACTTGGAATTCGGAATAAAGGTAGTATTTAGGATGCAAAATAAGGACAAATTAAAAAATCCAGAAAATTCGAAAAAAAAATCAAAAATTCGAAAAAAATTGAAAAAAAAAAAAATAATTTGATCTTTTGGCCTTAGAAACTTAAAATTCGCGGTAAAGATAGTGTTTAGGATTCAGAATAAGTTTTAAAAAAAAAACGCAAAATAATGTGATCTCGTAGTCTTAGAAACTGAAAATTTGGTGTAAAGGTAGTGTTTAGGATTCAGAAAAAGAAAAAATTAAAAACACAACAAAAATTGAAAAAAAAATTTAAAAAAAATGGAAAAAAAAAAACGAAAATTTTAAAATAATTCGATTTTGTAAAGCTAGAAACTTAAAATTTGGAATAAAGGTAGTATTTAGGATACAAAAAAAGAAATAAATAAAAAATCTGTAAAATTCGAAAAAAAAATTCGAAAAATTGAAAAAAAATCGATTTTGTAGCTTTAGAACTTAAAATTCGGCGTAAACTTATTGTTTAGGATACAGAAAAAGGAAAAATTAAAACACAATAAATTGTAAAATAGAATAAAAAACTCGAAAAAGATCGGAAATTTCAAAATAATTCGATTTTGTAGCGCTAGAAACTTGAAATTTGTAATAAAGGATACACAATAAGAAAAAATTAAAAAATCCAGAAAATTATAAAAAAAATTCGAAAAAATCAAAAATTGAAAATAATTTTATCGTGTAGTCTTAGAAACTTAAAACTTGGTGTAAAGGTAGTATTTACTAATCAATAAAAGGAACAATTAAAATATTCGTTAAATTCGAAAATAAAATCGAACAATCGAAATATCTTTAAGAAATCGAAAATTCGAAAACAATTTGATTTTGTACTGCTAGAAACATTAGTTTTAAGATAATTGTCCTATTAACTAGTACAACGCCCCTAATTGTTTTATGTTATTTTCCCCGGATTATGGTTTTCTTTTCTTTCGTTTACGAATTTCGTTATAGAAAAGTTCCGCTATAGACTGGCTACGATATAGGCGATTTCTTTATAGACAGGTTTGTTTTCTTTCACAGGTTGTACTCTATTTACTTCACATATGAAATATGGATTGTTAAATGGTGTTAGCCCCACAAAAATTTTCACAGCTGCCCCTACGCCTCCCAACATTACTGGCTGTTTACATATGTCTTGATAGTCCTTTCTAAATAAAATCATGGTGACTCTAAGATTCACTTGATTTATCTCTAAATTGAACCTAAATGATCCTAAGAAGACGGATCAAATAATTACTATATTGGCATGACAATCAGGTAACTTAGAATTAAAATCGAAAAATCAATAAATTTATAAAAAGTCGAAAATTTGAAAATAAATCGATTTTATAGTCCTAGAAACTTGACATTTGGCAGAAAGGCAGGGTTTAGTACACAAAGTAAGGAAAAATAAAAAAAAATCCGTAAATAATAAAAAAAAAGACTAAAAAAAAACGGAAAAAAAAACATCGAAAAAAGGAATATAGTTTTATTTTATTGGAAATTTCCGGAAATTTTAATTTTGGCTTTCTTTTTGTACTAAAAAGTTCTTTTATGTTAAATATCAAGTATCTAGGGCTGCGAGTAATATCTCAGATGGATAGCACCTATCCTGGAAGCAATTGAGAGTACTTTTGACACTCCTTAGTGCTTGCCTAGGAAATCTGAAATCTCTTTTTATCTAAGTACTTTGCAAACGAAACTAAAGCTTCAAATTTTTGATACATGTAAATAATAGGGACAGAGTGTGGGCTTAGCGGAAATCAGTGGATGATCTCCAAAAAGAACCCAAAATCAAGAAAAGGAGGATTACTTACAAAAAGAAGTGAAATCTCATCAAAAAGTCACCTGTAAAAAATGCAGCCAAGTCACGTAACTCATTTACCGTAAAAAGTAGTGAGATCGTATAAAGCCAAGTTTAACTATCTTATTAACTCTGAAATTTTCATTCACAAATCACTCCTAGTCTCTACATCTTTAGTTAAATATTATTTTGTGACTTGGCAATTACGTAGCACGAGAATGTGATGTATATAGTTAGTCTTAATCAAATAATACTATAACATATTAAAGTGTAATAACTTCCCTGTGCGTATGTAATTTGCCTTAATTAAATTATCCCATCCCATCCCATTAACATAGTAAGGTGTAATAACTTCCCTGTGCTGCGTAATTGCCAAGTCACAAAATAATAATTAACTAAAGATGTAGAGACTAGGAGTGATTTGTGAATGAAAATTTCAGAGTTAATAAGATAGTTAAACTTGGCTTTATACGATCTCACTACTTTTTACGGTAAATGAGTTACGTGACTTGGCTGCATTTTTTACAGGTGACTTTTTGATGAGATTTACTTTACCGTTGCTAATACTTTATCGTTGCCAAAACTAATTCAAATTCCGGAATAATAATTTTTAGTCAACAATTTAGTTTCAATTGAAAAATGTTCAAGTGAAAAATAAAAATGAAATAAAAAAATTAAAGAATTAAAAAGAAGATTAAATAATATTATTAGAAAATAAACGTACTTTTTTTAAGTTTTTGATAATAATACAAGGTTTCAATATGAGTAACCATAGGAAACAGGCGAATATGACGCCATACATAAAAAATAAAGCGGATATCTTTGATTGGTGAAATAAAATGATCTTGGGTTTTTTTTCTTCGCTTTTTTCTTTTGTATGGTAATAATTCTTGGCGTTTTACCGTCTGCGCAGGACTAATATAACTATACCGTATTTTTTATTTAAATTTTAAAAAAGTAAAAAGAAGTTTCAAAAGAAAATGGTCAGCAAATGTCAATAATATGCTCCGCAAAATTATCCATATCGAAAATGATGTCATGGATAGCGAGAAATATTTATTTTCATTCTTAAAACTAAAAGAAATAACTGGATTACCTAAAAAAAATGACGAATGTTAATAGTTCCATTTTTGTTGATAAAAACTAAAGATTTAATATTATTTCGTTAAAGCAACATAATTTCCCCTATGCCAGTACTGAAATTAATTGCCTGGAAAAGAAAATTAACAAGAATTATGTCATTAAAAAGGGATTTCTCTGCGGGGAAAAAGAGGCGTCATATTTGAAATAAAACGGGAATTTTCCAATGTGTTTTAAAATGAGTGTGAATCAATTCCTTACATTAATAATACAAGGATCAGTAAGTATAGAAAGTAGATGAGTTTCACGCCATATTTATAACGAAAAATTTAAATGTTTTTTTTATCTATACTGATTATTAAGCATGAATATCCGTTATTTACAGATGAGAATTTTCTGCTAAAAATCGCATGATAATTTTAAGAAAAGGAAAATGAACACGAATCTATGTTTGTATTTTGCAACTACTCCTCACTGTAAAAAATTGCTGCAGTAAAATTATTGCAGCAGAGATTCCAGGCAATGTCCATAAGAAAACTGGTTTTGTGACTAGATAAACGAGCTTTGTTATTAGATAAACGGGTTTTGCCCGTAAAAACATGAAATTTAGTGAAATGGACCGTTTACATTGAAAAGGGACTATTTCCTGTAAAATTACGGCAGCAATTCACGGAGAATGCCCGTGAATTTACAATTTTCATTTACAGTGCCAGAATATTGAACGCAACGTGATTTACTTTATACCGGTTATCATTGGTTCGAGGATGTTACACAAACTGTCAGAATTTAAAAAATTAAAGTAGATGCCAAGATTTTTTTTTCTTTTTTGTTAATTTGTAACGAAGTTTCTCTAAAAACGGAAAGTAAATTACTCCATATTTGTGTATAAAAAAGGGAGAAATAAAATAGATCTGTTTATTTTTTACACCATTTTCTCATTAAAACTGAAAAACAGAATTGATTTTCTCTTTGAATAGATGGTGAAAACAAAATCTTGATTTCAGTAAATTATCCGAAAAATAAAAACATATTTTTACATATTCAAACTTCATGAAACAATTTATTCTGGAGAACAAAAATTGCCTGTCAACATACTGTCATTTAGAAAATAAGATTTGTTTCAGCTATACATTAAACCAAGGAGGCAGAACTGAATTTAAAGAAAAAGCATGTACTATTTCCAATTAATGTTTTTTTGAAGGGTGGCTGTTAAAACGTTTCACAAAGGCGTTAAAAGTAAAATTGTTTATCAGGTAAAATTGACATTTGCTTTTACCCAATTCGTCTATTTCCACGATTTTATTTGGCCCTCCTTTTTGCATTGGTTGCAATTTCATTTTCGCGATTATTTGGCACAAAATTTCACTTTTAAAAGACTGAGTTATGTCAAGGTCATTATAACAAAAGAATACCGTATTGTCGCCTATGAAATGTGATAAATAGTTAGTTAATTTTAACGTTTTTAATTATCGGGAGTGAAATATTTTCTTAATTAATGTATTTATTCTTCTTTTAATATTGCGTGAACAAAGTCACGGGTAACAGCTAGTAATATTATAAATCTGATTGTGTGCAAATGTTAGGCTGAAGCCAGCGTCAAAATGGAGCTTTTAATGATCCTGTATCTTTGCATGTAGGTTGATTATAACCCTCAAATGAACATAGGCTAGGTTTTATTTATTTTATTCAAATGTATTCTTTAATAATTAAAAATTTTATTATTTTCATAGAGAATAAATGGACATTTTTCCATAAAATTTAACCATTTTACTTTATCGTTGCTAGGGCTTTGATCGTTGCCAATAAATAAAAATATGGAAAAATAATTTTTCCTCAACAATTAATTTTCAATTGAATGATTTTCACGTGAAAAATGAAAATTAAAAATTCAAAAGAAGATGAATTTCCGTGATATTTGAAACAAAAATATGGAGTATTTGTTATTATACATGAAGTATGAATATCGGTTACATTAAAAAGATCTTTTTCTGTCAAAAATTGCGTTATAATTAGAAGGAAAAATGAATATTAATTATATTATTAAAAATAGATTTTGCTTGGACCATGGAACTATGAAAAGGATCCTCCTCGGTTTGGACAAATATGACATCATAAATAAAACATGTAATTTTCAAATGTTCGTAATAAAATTACAGGGAGCATGAATATCAATGTATAATGAAAGTAGATAGATAATGGACGTATTATTTAAGATGAAAAACTGAATATTTTTTATCGTTACTGATTAATAATTAGCTTGAATACCAGTTACATACAAATGTGAGTTTTCCGCTAAAATTTACGCCCTGATTGCCAGAAAAAGAAAATTAACAAGAATTACGCCATTAAAAAGAGATTTCTCTGAGGAAAAAGTGACGTCATATTTGAAATAAAACGGGAATTTTCAAATGTTCTTTACAAGGAACGTGAATCAATTCCTCAAATTAATAATACAAGCATTGGTAAATTTAGAAAGTAGATTAGTTTCACGTCATATTTAAAACGAAAAATTTTAAATATTTTTTTTATCTATACCGATTATTAAGCATGAATATCAGTTACATACAGATGAGAGTTTTTTACCAAAAACCAAAACGTAATTATTAGAAAAATAAAAATAAATACGAATCTATTATATTAAAATCTGACTGCCCATTTGCATTTCGCAATACTCCTTTCAGGTTGTCGAACGCAACGCGATTTACTTAACACCGGTTATCATTGATCCGAGGATGTCAACTCTCAGAATTTAAAAAAATGATTTAAATTCAGAGATTTTTTTTTTTGTAAATTTTAACGAAGTTTCTCTAAAAATGGCAACTAAATTATTCCATTTTTGTGGATAAAAAGAAGAAATAAAACGGATTAATATATTTTTTCTCATTAAAACTGAAAAAAATAATTTATTTTCAATTTGAATAGATGGTGAAAGAAAAAAAAATCTTGATTACAGTAAAATTTTTGAAAAATAAAAACGTATTTTCACATATTCAAACTTCATGAATCAATTTATTCTGGAGAACAAAAATCTTCTGTCAACATATTTTCATTTAGAAATAAAGATTTTTGTTTCAGGTATAGATTAAATCAATGAGGCAAATTTAAGCTCCTTGCTGTTAGGTCTACAATTATTGCTCCCTATTCACAAGAATTGAATTTAATGAAAAAGAATATACTATTTCCATTATCTTTGAAGGATGCTATTAAAACGTTTCACAAAAGCGTTAAAAGTAAATAGTTTACCAGGTAAACTTGACAGATGTTTTTACACAATTCGCCGATTTCCACGATTTTATTTGGCCCGCCTTTTTTCATTGGTTGCAATTTCCTTTTCGTGATTATTTGTCACAAAATTTTACTTTTTTAAAACTTAGTTATGTCAAGGCCTCTATAACATAGAAATACGGTATTGTCTCCTATGGAATGTGATAAAGAGTTAGTTAATTATTTACGATTCTAATTATTGGGAATGAAATATTTTGTTTAATTAATGCATTTATGCTTCTTTTAACGATACGTGAACGAAGTCACGGGTAACAGCTAGTAGAAAATATTTTATGAACGATTGAAAATTCCAACAACATATATATATATAGAAAGTGTGAGCTAATAGTAGGAATTAATGAGAAACTTTGTGAATTATAAGATTTATTATAACTCACAATTACGAGGGAAAGTCATTAAGTAAGTCACAAAAGATAATTAAATAGTAACTTACAATGGTATTCACTTCAGAACCATTTTTATTTTTCAACCTATTCTCCACCCATATTTATGCACTTTTATCACCGTTTTATCAGTACCCCAACACCAGCTGCATAACATTCTTGGGGATGCTGTCTCAGCCACATCAGGACTTCAAGTTGAACCTTTTCATCATCTGTGAAGAACATCACCTGGCTTCCAAGATGGTTTTTTAGTGGACTAAACAAATGAAAATCGCTTGGGGCTAAATCGAAGCTGTATGGTGGATGTTGAAGAAGTTGCAAGATGATGTTCACAGAGGATGAAAAGGTTCAACCTGAAGTCCTAATGTGGCTGAGACGGCAACCCAAAGAATGCTATGCTGCTGGTGTTGGGGCACTGATAGAACGGTGATATAAGTGCACAAATATGGGTGGAGAATAGGTTGAAAAATAAAAATGGTTTTGAAGTGAATACCATTGTATGTTACTATTTAATTATCTTTTGTGACTTACCTAATGACTTTCCCTCATATTATACTGAAAAAGAAGACAGACGCTTATCTCGTATCTGCTAAAGCTACAAACCGCGATCATCGGATGTTTGATATTTAACACTTTCCATCGTAGTTGAAAAGTGTTTATGAATTCGGTTTGTCTGTCTGTCTGTTCGTCCGTGCTCTAACTCGCGTAAATATACGCCGTTTTCCACAAAATTGGTATATATGTTATTATGAGGTTTACTATGACTTGTTCGGTATTAAAAATGAAGTAGTTATTAGCATTTATAGTTCATTTACAGGGATACTCAAAATAATTTTGTTACATAGCGGACTATAGGTAAAAAATCGTTTGCCGTGTATTTTAATGATGTTACACTATTTCATACAAATTGAAATTTATATATGTTACTTAAGTACAAGGGTATTACGATAGAATACGGTTTGCATAGCATTCGTATACAGAAACACACAAAAGAATTCGCTTACAAAACTGTCTATTAACAATAATAGCTGGAAGTTGTGGTACGCGTTTTTAGTTTAAACTAATTTTTCGTCTATTACTTGGTGTGGGTAAATTCTATAGATCCTATACAGGGCTGCACCAAAAAATTGGGATACATTTTCGTCCACGGATGGTAATTGTTGAAATGTGGTTTTCAAATGTGTAATGCATTTTCCAAATTGTTTACTTTTATTTTGACCTTGACCTTGTTTACTCTGATAACCGGCTGGGAGGGGATAGTGGAGCTTAAGCCGAAAGGTAGGCCACCCCACCTGGTTTGACTTTGACTTAGACTTTGCTTACTTTGATATCATATTTCACATTATTATACTTTGGAAGTTTTGTTAAAGTAGTCTGAATGTGTTGGAAAGTGATTCATAATCTTTGTTTGACGCATGATTTTTCATACTTGTTACATCTACTATATAATTCGATCCTTGAATTTATTTTTCGTTTTAGTGGTTCAAAAAATCGACTTATACACCAGAAATACGCATTTGAAAATAATTATTTAGTATAAGTGTTGACGAAAATAATTAGTTTAATCCACATTCCTGAAAGTGAATTCCGATAAATTAGAAAGTGTTATGCGAGTACTTAATGAAATATCGAGATGAAGTGGCCACTTTAAGTTTAAACCTGGAAGCGTTTCATTACGCAGAGTGCGTAGTAATTGAGGACATACCTGCAAATCTCTACAAGTACTTCTCTGAGAGTATATAATGTTACTCAAAGAGGTATCGAGAGAAATTCGACACTTTCAAAATATAGAGTTTGTCTCGCGAATCGGATTAAATAAATCTAATTGAACATATCGAAGCATATCATTTTTTACGCTTTAGGAATACAAGTATCCCCATATTATTGCACTAATCGGAACAGACATTCAATGGAAAAGCTGCAATACACTGCATTGCAAAAGTATACATAGACCTAAGAATTTGACAACTCTGACAAATATGTTGAATTTTGTGGAAAGAGAAAGATATTAGATAAATGTAAGTGGTAATTGTAACAATACAAAAGGAGGGAAAATGCATATTTAATTAATAGCATAAGAAAACTAGTCGTTGGAGGCCACCGTAATACTTACCCATCATGGATATGCATAATCTATATAATAAAACCGTAAGTCATGTGACTGTCATCAACAGTTCCGGGATGTCCGCTTCACTTTTTCATATGCCAGGCGGCCATTTTTATTCAAAATTATTTTTTCGAATAAAACTGCATGAAAGTTACATTTTTAGAAAGATCGTTCAAAATAAATTAATATTTGAGAGATGACTTGCATTCAATTGTGTATATATTCTGCAATAACTTCAATTGAAATGATGTTCGCAGTTCAAATTCTCTATCCATGAAAGTAAACAACAACATAAAAAAACATTCATTCGTCGTGAACGTTTAAAATATTAAACCATGGAGGTAATCGTTCGTAAAGCAAGTTCTCCGCGAATGAATTTTTGGACCACTGCCTGGTGTCAAAAAAATAATTCGCACCAGTGAGACAATCAAAGTAACTGTGTGCTATACAACTCAACTTCGTTCCGGATCTTTTCTTGACGTAAACTGAATGTAAACAAATACAACTCATGTAATAATATTTAATGAATCAAATTTCGAAACAATTTGTCAGTTAATTTGGTATTTATATATTATACGTGCCAGGAAGAGCGATCACCGAAAATGATTGTTAATCACCAATCATATTTACCATTGTTAATGACGCGTTCAAAACAGTAATTTAACTTACATAACTAAAATACATAACGTCATTAAGTACATTTATGTTATTTTTAAATCGCCAATACCAGTTTTTATTTTTCGCGTGTGCAAATTGAGAAACGATACTTGATTTTTAAATCAAATGTTTTGATTTATGATATTATTTTTTATTTATCTATTTTCTATTCTGAATGAAAAGTGTGAACGACATGTATTTTTAATTCGAACAGCTGTCGCAGACGCATGGGTGTTGGCGCAATTTTTCTTTTTGCACCATTTTGGCGAGAAAACCCCATTTTCAGTTAGAGATTGCTAAAGATGCATGTTACTTTTATTTCGCTCTTCCGGGTTGCCATACGAAGCAAAATCTAGCCGAAACCGCTGGGTTGCCTTGGCATAAAATCGCCATTTTGACGCCAAAATGATACCCCGATGCGTCTGCGACAGCTGTACCCAAAATTACGTGTAATAATATGCAGCCCGATTATGGCACATTATTCAAGACGTTTTAGATGAGAATAATGATAGATTTTCTAATCTTCCGTAATCGAGTCTACAGCCAAAGTTACAGGAAAAAAAATATATTAGCAACTATATGGTTCAGTGAAAATGTGGATATCATTAAAGACTTTCAGAAAATATACTTCATTGCATCAAATCGTATTAGCTAAACTACGCCAATTGGCAATGGACCCAATTATGGAAAATTACTTAATATCTTTAAGAATCTCCGCATTAACGAACATATTGCAACTCATAAGCAAACGGACATGAAGCATAAATGCTTAAGTGGATTAAGTGTTTTTTTTTTATTTTTAAGAAAGATGAAATACATAACAACAAAAAATGGTTCGAAAACGTTGCATAATTAAGGCCTACAATCTCAGAAATATTTTCCCAAAGTCACATTGCACAAGACTCTGATGTCAGAAGAAATAGACTTCATGACATAAAATAAGAAAAAATGAATTGATATTTAACAGAGAGCACACAGAGTTCACAATTGAATACATCCATGGTATCAAAAATGAGTACATAACGGTTCATATTTGAACACATTCATGGAATCAAAAATGAGTACATGTGTTTCTAAATTTTGAAAACATTATTTGAATCGGAGCTATTTTGAGTATGTGACATATTTAAATTTGAGTACTTTTTACTCAATTTAGAAAATATTTTTTTCATTGTAGATATTTCACGGTTTGCATTTAAATGGTATTTTACATATTCGTAAGCAGCAGTAGACATTATTTATATATTTGTGGTCTTATTATGTAAAGTTAATGTGTAATAATGATTATTCGTGTTAGCTGAAAGTATAATCATGGTTTTAGTACGCGTCCATGGATTTACTTCAGTTTCAAAAGCAATGATTGGTTGAAAACTTTGATTTTCTTTGAATGGAATATATTTAGAATAACAAAAAATGGAATATTTTAGTTTATTTATTTATTTATTTTATTTCAATATTTCTTTATTCCTTATAAAATTTACAATAAAACATTATTTATATATTTGTGGTCTTATTATGTAAATTTAATATGTAATAATGGTTATTTTTGTTAGCTGAAAGTGTAATCATGGTTTTAGTACGCGTCCATGGATTTGCTTCAGTTTCAAAAGCATTTATTGGTTGATAACTTTGATTTTCTTTGAATGGAATATATTTAGAATAACAAAAAATGGAATATTTTAGTCTACTTATTTATTTATTTTATTTCAATATTTCTTTATTCCTTATAAAATTTACAATAAAAATAAAAAATAAATTTTATTTTACAGAAAAAGTTGAAAAATAAGAAAAAAATTCCAGTAATAAGTTGTATGCATATTTGTTAATTTATATAGTGAAGATTTTAAAAATATTCATGATAAATTTCGGATTGTTTTTGTTAAAATAAAGGGTGATATAGGTATTTGAGAACACACATTATAGGTGAAATACCATCCTGTACATCATAGTTACAAACCTTTTTCTGTTACATGTAAACATGTCTGAACCTAGACTAACTCAGGAAATGAAGAGGCATGCTCAGGCCACTCCGATTTAGAGATTACCGCAATCTTGAAACATGCTCCATGTTATTCTCCTTTAGAAGGGCAAATTAGTAAGGGGCAAATTGAAGGCTTCCAGAGTTTCATACAGAAAACGATATTATCGGCAATCTGACATAGCCGGAACTGTCAGTCGTGTCGATGAAAATCCTAGGAAGTCGATGAAGGTACTCGCTAGGAAGTTGCAGGTTGATGAGGCCACCTTCAGACATGTGGTTTAGGAGGACTTTCATTAGAAGTCGTACGTCATGAGAAGAAGTCCGTTCTTCTACAAGAGAGTGAGGGATAACCACCTGATAAGTGCCAAGCGCCTCCTAAACAAGCTATAAGATCCAGAGGAGCCAGATTTGTGGTTTTTCTCCGATAAGGAGAGCTTTGTCCAGGTCCTGAAAGTGAACTTTAAAAAGATTGGTGGCTGTGTAAAATCCCCGAACATGTTCCGACCATCATGCACAGAAGATTTCGAGCATCACCGATGATTCTGGAGGAAAAATGTTAGAAGAAGAAGTCTAGAAGAAAAAAATTCATAACTTCGTCAATTCACAAGATATTAAATCAGATTAAATTTATTATGAATCCTCTTAATATTATTTAAAACTTTTATATTGACACGTTTTTTGTAGGACCAACCAAATTAAAAACAAAAAAATCCCTGCTGGCTCCACCTGCAAACAAGTTAGTTTTCGAAATGGGCAGTTCCAACTCTTGTATCATGACAAAAAGGTCATTTCTTCCGCAATTCCAAACAAACAGGTGCCCCACGGTCTGCATCTTTGAAATCTACTTATGCCTGTAGGCCGAGCCGTCAGGGATTTTTTTAACTGTTTTGTGCAAGCATTTGAATTTTAAAAATAATAATGGCAATGTCGAATTTCAAGTTTATAGCCCGAACAATTCAAAATAAATCGTAATTTAAAATGGGTTTAAAACGTTTTCTTTTTTTAAATTTCGAGTGTTTTAAAAACATTTTCTTAGTCATCATTTTGCATTTATAAAGAAACTACCATACCAACTTTCAAGTTTTTAATCCCGACAGTATCATAGAAATCGCAAATTTAGAACTTTTGTTTTTTTAGAAATCCTTCTTAGCTAGCATTTACATCTTAAAAGTAACCACTATGATATATTTCAAGTACCTAGCCGCAACAATATCACAGAAATCGCAATTTTAAAAAGTTTTTTGCTCTTGTATCCTTTAAATTTTCGAATTTTGGACAAATTGGTCTGTATATTCATTTGCGTTTTAAAAGTAGCAGCCATGTCAAATTTCAAGTTCATTCCTTAACAATTCCGTAGAAATCGTAATTTAGAATGTTTTTAGAATGCTTTTCGCGCTTTCACCCTGTTAAATTTCGATTTTTAAAAAAACTCTTTTGTGCGACCATTTATGACTTAAAAGTAGCAGCCATGTGAAATTTCAAATTTCTAACCTTAACATTTACAGATGTATCGTAATTTGGAACGTTTATAGAATTTTTTCGCTCGTTTCACCCTTTTAAATATACACTAAAACACTTTTTATTTTGCTTAAAAGACGTCAACATAAACATTAAAGATGTTAAAATTTAAAATTTACATGTTTCGATTTGTTCATCAAATCGTCATCAGAATATACACAAACCACAAATACAATGTACATAAAAAACGAGAGATTAAATTAATTAAAAACCAGAGAGTCTGAACAGTCACTATGTGAAAGAAAAAAACAACGCCCTCTATAGTTTTAATTTTAACACCGCTCTTAGATCCATCTACAGACCGCATCGCACTATTATTCAACCACTCAACCCAAATCTTCGGAATATTAAATGGCAACGTATCCTTACATGTTTTCGAGCTTCTTAAATAAATTTCAATAGATTCCCTCATGAAAGTTTCATGAAGAAGTTCAAAAAGGGCGTTGTTCCTTCTTTCACATGGTGACTGTTCAGACTCTCTGGTTTTTAATTAATTTAATCTCTCGTTTTTCATGTACATTGTATTTGTGGTTTGTGTATATTCTGATGACGATTTGATGAACAAATCGAAACATGTAAATTTTAAATTTTAACATCCTTAATGTTTATGGTGACGTCTTTTAAGCAAAATAAAAAGTGTTTTAGTGTATATTTAAAAGTTAATTCTAATGGACGTATTTTGACTCTCCACTTTATTTGAAATATAATAATATTTGAATCGTTTTACCCTTTTAAATTTTGACATTCTTTAGAAACCGTTCTTAGCATGCATTTATAATTTAAAAATCCCCATCATGACAGACAAATTTCTTTCTTCTAGCTTCAGCAGTTTCACAGAAACGACAATTTTAGAACTTTTTTTTTGTCGTGTGCACTTTTTAATTTAGAATTTTTTAAAAACTCTTCTGTGCGAGTATTTACAGCTATGGGTGTCACGCGGTTTATTTTTGTTTTGAAATATCTTTCGCTTATTTTGTTCCTCCTATAAGATATATAAATAAATTACTTATTCAAAATATCAAACTAAATAAATAAAATGAAAGCACTAACTTTAAAAGAGATATCATGTGATTGTAAAGAAAAACCTCCTTTGAATATTTCATTGCATTAGACTTTTATATTATAAAAATATTTGTAAAACGAAAATATTATTTTTAAAACATATTAATATCCAAATAAGAATAAATAAACTTATCTAACAAACATTACATTTGCAGCAGAACATTTTGAAAAAGATCTTTTCAAAGAATAACGTATTTTAATATATTTATTCAATAGGCAAATCCATTACAGTATACTTTATTATGCTAACAAATGGCTAAAAGTAGGAAAGTTATCTTTTATATATCATGTAAAAAGGAAATGTGCTCAGTCTCAGCTTGAAAGTTTCCTTATGGGAAACTAAAATATAATACTGGTTAAAAAGAAATTGCTTAAAGTGGGTAATATTCGACACTTTACATAAATCATACGTACTCATATAAAGGGCGATGTAAAAAAAAAGGATGGTAAAAACTTCCTTATGGTAAACTAAAATAGAATGCTGGTTAAAACGAAATTGCTTAAGTAGCTAATAATTGACACTTTACATAAATAATACGCACTCATATACAGGGTGCTGTAAAAAAATGGTACAAATTTCATTATGGGAAACTGAAATATGCTGGTTAAAAAGAAATTGTAAAGTTGGTAGTATTCGACATTTTACATAAATCACACGTTCTCATATACAAGGTGTTGTGATAAAAGGATGTTAGAAACTTCATTATGGGAAATTAAATAGAATTCTAGTTTTAAAAAAAATTCTTAAAGAGGATAATATTCGTAATATTCGACACTTTACATAAATCCTACATACTCATATACAGGGTGATGTAAAATAAAGATAATAAAAACTCCCTTATGGTAAACTAAAATATAATGCTGGTTAAAACGAAATTGCTTAAGTAGTTAATAACTGACACTTTACATAAATAAAACGCACTCATATACAGGGTGTTGTAAGAAAGATGGTAGAAATTTCATTATGGGAAACTGAAATATGCTGGTTAAAAAGAAATTGCTTAAAGTGGGTAGTATTCGACATTTTACATAAATCATACGTTCTCATATACAAGGTGTTGTAATAAAAGGATGGTAGAAACTTTATTATGGGAAATTAAATAGAATTCTAGATTTAGAAAAATTTTTAAAGTGGATAATATTCGCAATACTCTACGCTTTACATAAATCATACATACTCATATACAGGGTAATGTAAAAAAAAAAGATGGTAAATACTTCCTTATGGTAAACTAAAATATAATGCTGGTTAAAACTAAATTGCTTAAGTAGTTATTAACTGATACTTTACATAAATAGAACGCACTCATATACAGGGTGTTGTCAGAAAGATGGTACAAATTTCATTATGGGAAACTGAAATATGCTGGTTAAAAAGAAATTGCTTAAAGGGGGTAGTATTCGACAGTTTACATAAATCATACGTTCTCATATACAAGGTGTTGTAATAAAAGGATGGTAGAAACTTCATTATGGGAAATTAAATATAATGCTGGCTAAAAAGAAATTTCTAGAATTTTTGTGGATTGAACTTTGTACCGTTATATTAAAAATAAATTAACAACGTGAAATAGCACAAATAAAACACATAAACTATATTTGCCAGTTTATATGTTTTATTTGTGCTATTTCATGTTGTTAATTTATTGTTAATAATAATAAATTGCTTAAAGTAGGTAACATTCGACACTTTTAATGCATCATACATACTCATATGCGGGGTGTTGTAAGAAAGATGGTACAAACTTCATTATGGGAAACTGAAATATGCTGGTTAAAAAGAAATTGCTTAAAGGGGGTAGTATTCGACAGTTTACATAAATCATACGTTCTCATATACAAGGTGTTGTAATAAAAGGATGGTAGAAACTTCATTATGGGAAATTAAATATAATGCTGGCTAAAAAGAAATTTCTAGAATTTTTGTGGATTGAACTTTGTACCGTTATATTAAAAATAAATTAACAACGTGAAATAGCACAAATAAAACACATAAACTATATTTGCCAGTTTATATGTTTTATTTGTGCTGTTTCATGTTGTTAATTTATTGTTAATAATAATAAATTGCTTAAAGTAGGTAACATTCGACACTTTTAATGCATCATACATACTCATATGCGGGGTGTTGTAAGAAAGATGGTACAAATTTCATTATGGGAAACTGAAATATGCTGGTTAAAAAGAAATTGCTTAAAGGGGGTAGTATTCGACAGTTTACATAAATCATACGTTCTCATATACAAGGTGTTGTAATAAAAGGATGGTAGAAACTTCATTATGGGAAATTAAATATAATGCTGGCTAAAAAGAAATTTCTAGAATTTTTGTGGATTGAACTTTGTACCGTTATATTAAAAATAAATTAACAACGTGAAATAGCACAAATAAAACACATAAACTATATTTGCCAGTTTATATGTTTTATTTGTGCTATTTCATGTTGTTAATTTATTGTTAATAATAATAAATTGCTTAAAGTAGGTAACATTCGACACTTTTAATGCATCATACATACTCATATGCGGGGTGTTGTAAGAAAGATGGTACAAATTTCATTATGGGAAACTGAAATATGCTGGTTAAAAAGAAATTGCTTAAAGGGGGTAGTATTCGACAGTTTACATAAATCATACGTTCTCATATACAAGGTGTTGTAATAAAAGGATGGTAGAAACTTCATTATGGGAAATTAAATATAATGCTGGCTAAAAAGAAATTTCTAGAATTTTTGTGGATTGAACTTTGTACCGTTATATTAAAAATAAATTAACAACGTGAAATAGCACAAATAAAACACATAAACTGTATTTGCTAGTTTATATGTTTTATTTGTGCTATTTCATGTTGTTAATTTATTGTTAATAAAAATAAATTGCTTAAAGTAGGTAACATTCGACACTTTTAATGCATCATACGTACTCATATGCGGGGTGTTGTAAAAAAGATGGTACAAACTTCATTATGGGAAACTGAAATATGCTGGTTAAAAAGAAATTGCTTAAAGGGGGTAGTATTCGACAGTTTACATAAATCATACGTTCTCATATACAAGGTGTTGTAATAAAAGGATGGTAGAAACTTCATTATGGGAAATTAAATATAATGCTGGCTAAAAAGAAATTTCTAGAATTTTTGTGGATTGAACTTTGTACCGTTATATTAAAAATAAATTAACAACGTGAAATAGCACAAATAAAACACATAAACTATATTTGCCAGTTTATATGTTTTATTTGTGCTATTTCATGTTGTTAATTTATTGTTAATAATAATAAATTGCTTAAAGTAGGTAACATTCGACACTTTTAATGCATCATACATACTCATATGCGGGGTGTTGTAAGAAAGATGGTACAAATTTCATTATGGGAAACTGAAATATGCTGGTTAAAAAGAAATTGCTTAAAGGGGGTAGTATTCGACAGTTTACATAAATCATACGTTCTCATATACAAGGTGTTGTAATAAAAGGATGGTAGAAACTTCATTATGGGAAATTAAATATAATGCTGGCTAAAAAGAAATTTCTAGAATTTTTGTGGATTGAACTTTGTACCGTTATATTAAAAATAAATTAACAACGTGAAATAGCACAAATAAAACACATAAACTATATTTGCCAGTTTATATGTTTTATTTGTGCTATTTCATGTTGTTAATTTATTGTTAATAATAATAAATTGCTTAAAGTAGGTAACATTCGACACTTTTAATGCATCATACATACTCATATGCGGGGTGTTGTAAGAAAGATGGTACAAATTTCATTATGGGAAACTGAAATATGCTGGTTAAAAAGAAATTGCTTAAAGGGGGTAGTATTCGACAGTTTACATAAATCATACGTTCTCATATACAAGGTGTTGTAATAAAAGGATGGTAGAAACTTCATTATGGGAAATTAAATATAATGCTGGCTAAAAAGAAATTTCTAGAATTTTTGTGGATTGAACTTTGTACCGTTATATTAAAAATAAATTAACAACGTGAAATAGCACAAATAAAACACATAAACTGTATTTGCTAGTTTATATGTTTTATTTGTGCTATTTCATGTTGTTAATTTATTGTTAATAAAAATAAATTGCTTAAAGTAGGTAACATTCGACACTTTTAATGCATCATACGTACTCATATGCGGGGTGTTGTAAAAAAGATGGTACAAACTTCATTATGGGAAACTGAAATATGCTGGTTAAAAAGAAATTGCTTAAAGGGGGTAGTATTCGACAGTTTACATAAATCATACGTTCTCATATACAAGGTGTTGTAATAAAAGGATGGTAGAAACTTCATTATGGGAAATTAAATATAATGCTGGCTAAAAAGAAATTTCTAGAATTTTTGTGGATTGAACTTTGTACCGTTATATTAAAAATAAATTAACAACGTGAAATAGCACAAATAAAACACATAAACTATATTTGCCAGTTTATATGTTTTATTTGTGCTATTTCATGTTGTTAATTTATTGTTAATAATAATAAATTGCTTAAAGTAGGTAACATTCGACACTTTTAATGCATCATACATACTCATATGCGGGGTGTTGTAAGAAAGATGGTACAAATTTCATTATGGGAAACTGAAATATGCTGGTTAAAAAGAAATTGCTTAAAGGGGGTAGTATTCGACAGTTTACATAAATCATACGTTCTCATATACAAGGTGTTGTAATAAAAGGATGGTAGAAACTTCATTATGGGAAATTAAATATAATGCTGGCTAAAAAGAAATTTCTAGAATTTTTGTGGATTGAACTTTGTACCGTTATATTAAAAATAAATTAACAACGTGAAATAGCACAAATAAAACACATAAACTATATTTGCCAGTTTATATGTTTTATTTGTGCTGTTTCATGTTGTTAATTTATTGTTAATAATAATAAATTGCTTAAAGTAGGTAACATTCGACACTTTTAATGCATCATACATACTCATATGCGGGGTGTTGTAAGAAAGATGGTACAAATTTCATTATGGGAAACTGAAATATGCTGGTTAAAAAGAAATTGCTTAAAGGGGGTAGTATTCGACAGTTTACATAAATCATACGTTCTCATATACAAGGTGTTGTAATAAAAGGATGGTAGAAACTTCATTATGGGAAATTAAATATAATGCTGGCTAAAAAGAAATTTCTAGAATTTTTGTGGATTGAACTTTGTACCGTTATATTAAAAATAAATTAACAACGTGAAATAGCACAAATAAAACACATAAACTATATTTGCCAGTTTATATGTTTTATTTGTGCTATTTCATGTTGTTAATTTATTGTTAATAATAATAAATTGCTTAAAGTAGGTAACATTCGACACTTTTAATGCATCATACATACTCATATGCGGGGTGTTGTAAGAAAGATGGTACAAATTTCATTATGGGAAACTGAAATATGCTGGTTAAAAAGAAATTGCTTAAAGGGGGTAGTATTCGACAGTTTACATAAATCATACGTTCTCATATACAAGGTGTTGTAATAAAAGGATGGTAGAAACTTCATTATGGGAAATTAAATATAATGCTGGCTAAAAAGAAATTTCTAGAATTTTTGTGGATTGAACTTTGTACCGTTATATTAAAAATAAATTAACAACGTGAAATAGCACAAATAAAACACATAAACTATATTTGCCAGTTTATATGTTTTATTTGTGCTATTTCATGTTGTTAATTTATTGTTAATAATAATAAATTGCTTAAAGTAGGTAACATTCGACACTTTTAATGCATCATACATACTCATATGCGGGGTGTTGTAAGAAAGATGGTACAAATTTCATTATGGGAAACTGAAATATGCTGGTTAAAAAGAAATTGCTTAAAGGGGGTAGTATTCGACAGTTTACATAAATCATACGTTCTCATATACAAGGTGTTGTAATAAAAGGATGGTAGAAACTTCATTATGGGAAATTAAATATAATGCTGGCTAAAAAGAAATTTCTAGAATTTTTGTGGATTGAACTTTGTACCGTTATATTAAAAATAAATTAACAACGTGAAATAGCACAAATAAAACACATAAACTATATTTGCCAGTTTATATGTTTTATTTGTGCTATTTCATGTTGTTAATTTATTGTTAATAATAATAAATTGCTTAAAGTAGGTAACATTCGACACTTTTAATGCATCATACATACTCATATGCGGGGTGTTGTAAGAAAGATGGTACAAATTTCATTATGGGAAACTGAAATATGCTGGTTAAAAAGAAATTGCTTAAAGGGGGTAGTATTCGACAGTTTACATAAATCATACGTTCTCATATACAAGGTGTTGTAATAAAAGGATGGTAGAAACTTCATTATGGGAAATTAAATATAATGCTGGCTAAAAAGAAATTTCTAGAATTTTTGTGGATTGAACTTTGTACCGTTATATTAAAAATAAATTAACAACGTGAAATAGCACAAATAAAACACATAAACTATATTTGCCAGTTTATATGTTTTATTTGTGCTATTTCATGTTGTTAATTTATTGTTAATAATAATAAATTGCTTAAAGTAGGTAACATTCGACACTTTTAATGCATCATACATACTCATATGCGGGGTGTTGTAAGAAAGATGGTACAAATTTCATTATGGGAAACTGAAATATGCTGGTTAAAAAGAAATTGCTTAAAGGGGGTAGTATTCGACAGTTTACATAAATCATACGTTCTCATATACAAGGTGTTGTAATAAAAGGATGGTAGAAACTTCATTATGGGAAATTAAATATAATGCTGGCTAAAAAGAAATTTCTAGAATTTTTGTGGATTGAACTTTGTACCGTTATATTAAAAATAAATTAACAACGTGAAATAGCACAAATAAAACACATAAACTATATTTGCCAGTTTATATGTTTTATTTGTGCTGTTTCATGTTGTTAATTTATTGTTAATAATAATAAATTGCTTAAAGTAGGTAACATTCGACACTTTTAATGCATCATACATACTCATATGCGGGGTGTTGTAAGAAAGATGGTACAAATTTCATTATGGGAAACTGAAATATGCTGGTTAAAAAGAAATTGCTTAAAGGGGGTAGTATTCGACAGTTTACATAAATCATACGTTCTCATATACAAGGTGTTGTAATAAAAGGATGGTAGAAACTTCATTATGGGAAATTAAATATAATGCTGGCTAAAAAGAAATTTCTAGAATTTTTGTGGATTGAACTTTGTACCGTTATATTAAAAATAAATTAACAACGTGAAATAGCACAAATAAAACACATAAACTATATTTGCCAGTTTATATGTTTTATTTGTGCTATTTCATGTTGTTAATTTATTGTTAATAATAATAAATTGCTTAAAGTAGGTAACATTCGACACTTTTAATGCATCATACATACTCATATGCGGGGTGTTGTAAGAAAGATGGTACAAATTTCATTATGGGAAACTGAAATATGCTGGTTAAAAAGAAATTGCTTAAAGGGGGTAGTATTCGACAGTTTACATAAATCATACGTTCTCATATACAAGGTGTTGTAATAAAAGGATGGTAGAAACTTCATTATGGGAAATTAAATATAATGCTGGCTAAAAAGAAATTTCTAGAATTTTTGTGGATTGAACTTTGTACCGTTATATTAAAAATAAATTAACAACGTGAAATAGCACAAATAAAACACATAAACTGTATTTGCTAGTTTATATGTTTTATTTGTGCTATTTCATGTTGTTAATTTATTGTTAATAAAAATAAATTGCTTAAAGTAGGTAACATTCGACACTTTTAATGCATCATACGTACTCATATGCGGGGTGTTGTAAAAAAGATGGTACAAACTTCATTATGGGAAACTGAAAAATGCCGGTTAAAAAGAAATTCCTTAAAGTGGGTAGTATTTGACATTTTACATAAATGATACGTTCTCATATACAGAGTATTGTAAAAAAAAAAAAAAAAAAAAAAAAAAGATGGCATAAACTTCATTATGAGAAACTGGTTAAAACTAAAGTGCTTAAAGTGGGTAATATTCTACGCTTTACATAAATAATACGTACTCATATACAGGGTGATGTAAAAAGAAAGGGTACAATCTTCATTATGGTAAACTGAAATATAATGCTGGCTAAAATGAAATTGCTTACAGTGGGTAACATTCGACACTTTTCATAAATCATACATACTTATATGCAGGGTGATGTACAAAAAAAGAGGGTACACTATTCATTATTTTAATAATGCTGACTAAAAAGAAATTGCTTAAAGTGGGTAATATTCGACGCTTTACATACATCATACGTACTCATATACGGGGTGACGTAAAAAATGGTACAAACTGTAAAAGATGGCAGAATACACAGACCAGTAAACCAGAATCGCAGTCCGTTTATTTGGTAAAAAAAATACAGGATATTTCGTTCCAATAAAATCCAGAATATTGTTCATAACTTTAACAATAATGAAGATATTTTAACGATATTTCATGTAGACTTTCTTTGACTTGTATGAAAAGGGAAGATATCCTTATAAGGACTGTAAATGCAAAGTTTCACCATGTGCTCTATCTTTCTGAGATGGAGATAGTCCAACTCAGTGCTGTTTGGATGTGGATGGTGGTTATTTCCACCATTTCTCTTGATACACTTAAATTTTACTTAATGTAAGTTATATCTGTTGGAATTTACTTTTTAATATCTCCATTGTTTTTAAATGAGAAACGAAAGTCGGGATGAGAGTGTGACATTTTGTATTTTTGACTGGATAAAGGGTATTCCTAACCTGGTTTCGTATACAGTGATTGTTTGTTGTAATACACTGCACCAACCCTTTATACGAAGGTTATTTTTTAAATAAAGAACTGTTTCAATAAGAAGAAAAATGCTGTAAATATCAATAAAATATATTTATTTCCGTATTCTGCATACTTTCATCTGCATACTTTCATGCGTTTTTTAACGTTTTTTTCATGTTTTGCAGCGTTTTTTGTTTCAAATAACGTCACAAATCGGTTGGAAGGCAGTTGTAATTGGTAGCGGTGGAGATTGTAGGCACAATCCGGGCAATTGTGATAGGCAGATGAAAAGGTCATCAGTTGATTGCAATTCGAACAGCGATTTGTGAAATTTTCGCTTTTTGTTTCATGCAATTTTTAGAGTTTTTCATGCACGTGACGTCATTTATGTGTTTGATTTCAGAAATTGGCAACGATAACTTACTGTACTTGTATGGCAACAAAATAAGCGTCATTTCGTTTCTGTTTCGAACGTTAATGATAATTTCTAATTTTTTTAAGGTCGGTGGTTAACGCTGAAGGGGAGAGGGGAGTGTCCGGTCGTAATTTAAATATCGCGTTAATGCTGTAATTGAAACTCCCTCCTTCACCCCTGTCTCTAAAATCAGAACTTTTTTTATTATTAGTCCGATTCAAACAAAACCTTTTCTAATATTCTTTTCAGGTCCCTCAGGTACTAGATAAAATGCGTTAAAAAATTTTCATCCCTTGGTTACCACTATTTATGAATATTAATCTCCAGGGAGGTGATTTATTTTCTCGTGTTCTATAGGCCTGATTTCAACGGGAATTGGTTCATTCAACTTACTAATTTAGATATAGCAAACTAATTAATACATAGATTTGGTATTCCCTGGCAGTGAAAAGTGGAACTAACAGATATTTCCGCGTGTGCACGGCACGCCTTCTACACGGCGCCATAAGCAGCGGGAACGAGTGCTGGAGTTTCGTTCGGAAAGAGGTTTATTTAGAACATAATGCTTCACCTAGTGGTAGAAACTGGAACTAAAAGATTTTGCAACGAGTGCGCAGCACGTCTGCTCACCATAGGCAGCGGGGACACATGTAGGAAATTTGTTTAAAACAGAATGTACCCTCTGGCGATGGAGCTAAAATATTTTGTTGTGCGTGTCCGAAAATGGCTATTTTTATTGAAACCGCAAAAGAAAGTTACCGATTTCCCTGACAACAAAATATTCTCATTTTTACTCCTCCTCGAGTATTAACAAATGTATTGGAGGTATTGATTCGAAACTCACAGTCTGTACGTAGTTTATTTTTTGGATTCTGGAAACGTAAATTTTATGAAAATCCGACAGTAACTTTTTTTTTCATTTTAATCAAAAACTGACCTGCTTTGAAGCAAATGATTCAGACATTTGAGGGTGTGATATTGAATTTACTTCCATTTTAGAGTCCATCTCTCTAGTAAATTTCCGAAAGACAAAAAGTTACTAGAGGAACGGTTTCGTGCAGCGATTTTTAGAGCGATGTCATATTTCGTGTTATTTTTTGACGGTACAGGGCAACGCCGGACGGATCAGCTAGTATATATATGTCGTATTTCCAAGTTCGAATTCGGTGTGAAGGGCAGTCGAAAGCTCGTTGATAAACAGGTTTAGCTCTGTGCCAGGTTTCCCTTATAGATCGCATCAGGAGGCCGTGTGGTGTCATCAACAACAAAAAACTTCAGTCCGTTTATCAGTCGAAGAAACAGTTTATTTCCAGTTAAAGACATCACTTCAGGAGGAATGCTCGTTAGCCAACGCTAAACGAAAAAAAAAATCTCCACTGACAACGTTCCATTATTTTATAGAATCCGTCCCGATTCTTTTAGCAAACACCAACGTCAAAAAATTCTCTCCGAATCAGGATGTACGTGTTTTTAAACTAGCTTGCGTAATAATACAGAATACGTCACGTAACCCACTTTTATCAAATCAAAAGGTCCCTTTAGGAACTCTATTAGTATTTCCGGTGGATTTATCTTGTCGCAAAATAGTTTCCTTACCCGCGAAAAATCTTCTACGCTTTTCCAGAATATTCGATAATCTCGTACCAGATGCCTGCCATATCAACAAACAAATTTATCTGTTTTGAGGCTGTAGTTAAACTTCGAATTTAATACGTAATAAAAATAATAATGATAAAAAGAAAATGAATCTTTGTTGAAGGGGGGAAAAAAAGAAAGAATTAAAGTTTTTCGGAAATATTTTAATAGACATTTATTTACGGAAATAAGGTTTTTTGAGCGGAATAATTTAAGAGATGCGATATTTTAGCATTTAAATAAAGAAGTTATAGCAATTTGACTACACGGGAATAATACTAATGAATTTTGATAATGGATTAAAATAAAGATGTTCTATTTAAAGAATAAATTAAAAAAGCTATCGCCATTTTTAGACTAACTACCTTCGAATAAATATTATTAAGTGGATTAGGATAAATTGGCTTTACATATGGATAGTAAAAGGCTATTGTAAGAATAAGAATTATTTTAATAAGCTGAGTTATATACGGAATATTATTGAATGGAAAAAATTTATAGAATAATTGAGGAAAAAAATTAAATTTTGTAATATATATATATATATATATATATATTATAAAATACTTCTATAGAAACGCAAAGTGAAAGCGTTAACTTTAAAGGGAAGGAGGAATAATTGTAAAGAAATCTGCTTCATCGCATTAAACTTACACAGTTATAAAACAGGTTATGGAACATAACAATATCCAAATGGCTTAACAATAGATAAAAGTATCGCATACACTTTACATGAACTGCGGAATATTTAGGAAAAGGTTTCTGCAGAATGTCTTTATTTATGTTTATTCAATGGTCGACACCATTCGAGTACAAACTATTTTGCTAACAAAGGACTGGAAGAATAACGACAGAAAGTTTTCTTTTATGTGTTCTGAAAACAAAGAAAAGTCGTCATTCTACAAAGTGAACATAAATGTTTCATTATGGAAAACTGAAATGTGATGTTGGTGTAAAGGAACACGAAAGAAAAATCATGCGTCAAGCATAGATTTTGAAACACTTTCCAACACTTCTAGAATACTTTAACAAAACATCACAGTTTAATAAGTTGAAATATGATATGTAAGTTCAAAAGATTTAATGTCTTTATTTCTGTTTATTCAATGGTCGACACCATTAGAGTATATTCTATTTTGCTAATAAAGGACTAGAACAATAAAGACAGGAAGTTTTCTTTTATGGGTTCTGAATACAAAGAAAAGTCGTCATTCTACATAAATGTTTCATTATGGAAAACTGAAATGTGATGCTGGTGGAAAGGAACAAGAAAAAAAAATCATGCGTCAAGCATAGATTTTGAAACACTTACCAACACTTATAGAATACTTTAACAAAACATCACAGTTTAGTAAGCTGAAATATGATATGTAAGTAAACAATTTCAAAAACGCAAAACACATTTGAAAACTGAATTACTGTCAATAGTCAGAAAAGTATTAGAATTATTTTGTGCAGTACCAATTCTAAAAAGCATATTTTATAATAGCTGACTAAATGGTGTGTCGATATACGTCTATTTCTGGAGTATGAGTCATATCCGGAAGCTCATAGCCTCAGTCGAAGTGAAACTTTACTTGTGAGAACACATGCTATTTTGTTATGTTTCGGCTTTGTTATTGTGTTTAAATGTATACTTTGACATGTGCATTTAAATAATTTAACTTTTCATGTAATAAAAAATAATTAAAATTGAAAATGGGTTATTTTTAAGACTTTTTAGATCTAATTTTTTGAAATATATTATCTAATATATTCAAAACTTTTTAAAGCTGTAACGAAGTTTGTCGGACCCTTTTAGAATTATAATCATATTGGTTATGGTATTGAAGACAATTTTTTTTAATGTTGAGCATATAGTTGCCGTTTTTAGCTATCAATGATATTTTAGAGGACTGCAAACCTATTAAAATACTCAAAAACCAGCCTCTCTATACTCTAGAGACTCAGCTTTGCTAAATACTAAATACAAGTAATATATATATATTATATACATTGGTTTATATAACATTAATGTGTAGTTAAATTAGCCACATTTAATTAAACATTTTTTGTAAATAAAACAAATCTATCAACAATTACTTTCCTTTTATAAACAGTAAACAATTAAGTAAACGTTGCATTATATATTTATTTTTTAAATAAATGCATATATTTATGTATGTATAACATTAATTAAGTGTATTTACTAGTAGTAAGTTTTAACTTTAAAACCCATGAAAAGTAATTTTGACAAAGATTTTGGCTCAAATACTCCACTGTGGGCCGTAGCGTTTGTTTTGAGTATCTGAGACAATACTGCCTGCCACAAAATGAGAAGCTTGGGTCGACATTCGCGGGTTCGAAACCAGGGCAATCTGGGCTGGTTGACTGCGCAAAATTTTCCGGAATTTCCTTGTTACGAGAAAGGTAATTCTGGTCACTTTCCCATCAAAAGTACTCCCTGATGTCATTCCTCGTATAGCAATGTAGCCAAATCTGGCCTATACTCCATGAGTGACAAATCCCTCCTTTTCTCCCGGGACTATAAAGAAAGGGCAGCTGACGTCACTGTTAGTTAAATTACTGTTGGTTCGCAAGAAAAATGTTTGTTCTTTATGACTCCTACTGTACACATGAGAATGGGGCGATTTAATTGGTCTACATTAAACTGGTCCATGATATGATTGGCCTACGTCACCATAACGTTTCCTGCAACGATCGCTACCACAAAAATGTAGTGGTAGATTGGTTGATCGAACTGTTTGTTTGTAAATATGCCCTTTCCTTATTAAAAATATTGTGCCGCTTCTTTTAGTGACTAAGATAGCTTTTTACTAGAGGCTGTTCGCACATTTTAGACGAGTTTGTTTTCGTGTGAAAAATTCGTCTGCATAGAGAAATCATTTTTCACAGCTAATAATATTGTTTTTGAAAGTATCAATTATTGTCTTGCAACTGACATTTTTGTTTACATGCAAAATGGCGCTTTTAAAGAACCGATGGATGGAAGGCTATATTTTAGCACTTTCCAACGATTATTCGTGTTCGGTTATTAAAAAACGCTGTGAAAGACATGGTTTTTCTATATCTAAAGCCACAGGAAATAATATTGTCAATAAAACATGGAAAAAGAATGAATTCTTGTCTTGTAACTGAAATTTTTGTTTACATGCAAAATGGCGCTTGTAAAGAACCGATGAATGAAAAGCTATATTTCTGCACTTTCTGAAGATTATTCGTGTTCTGTTGTTAAAAAACGCTGTGAGGGGCATGGTTTTTCTATATCTAAAGCCACAAGAGGTAATATTGTCAATAAAACATGGAAAAGCGTGGATTCTTGTCTTGCAACTGAAATTCTTGTTTCTATGCAAAATGGCGCTTTTAAAGAACTGATGGATGGAAGGCTATATTTCTGCACTTTCTGAAGATTATTCGTGTTCTGTTATTAAAAAACGCTGTGAAAGGCATAGTTTTTCTGTATCTAAAGCCACAGGAGGTAATATTGTCAATAAAACATGAAAAAAGCATGAATTCTTGTCTTGCAACTGAAATTTTTGTTTACATACAAAATGGCGCTTGTAAAGAACTGATGGATGGAAGTCTATATTTCTGCACTTTCCGAAGAAATTTATTCGTGTTCGGTTATTAAAAGACACTTTGAATGGCATCGTTTTTCTATATCTAAAGCCACAGTAGATAATATTCTCAATTAGACAAGGAAAAAACGTGAATATCTGGCTTTAAGGGTAAAAGTTGTTCTAAATATGTGTCCAAGAACAGAAAGTAATTCTTTGAATATTGCAAAGGTAAGATGTTTTATTGTAAAAGAAAATCCTCCAAGTCAAAGAACTGTTGCTTAATCATTAAAATGCTTAATGACAACTGTTAACAAAAGAATTAACACTGATTTGAATTTTAAAAAGACAAAAAAACACATTGTTCATATTCTTTCTCCACGACATATCGCCGAATGTCAAACAAGATGCAGAATTCCTTAGGGGAAGAATTTATACGGACAAAATTGGAAAAATGTTGTTTCAATAGATGAAGCTTGGGTCTATTTAAATTATTGTAATTAAAAGAGATCGATTTATTATTATCAAAGAAGAGAAAAAAAAATATTAAAACATGGTTCAATGTTTCTAAGAAAGTTTTAACAAAGGATCTAAGATTGTTGCTGGCTGCTGGCTTTGCATGCAACGGCAAATTGAAAATAAAACAAGAACGAAAAATCATGCGTCAAGCATAGATTATGTAGCACTTTCCAACGCTTCCAAAATAATTTTACAAATTATACCGTTTAATAAGCTAAAAGATAACATCCAAGTAAACAATTTGGAAAACGCATAACCTATTTAAAAACATAATTTCAGGAATTTCCAACATATACAATATTCGGAAAAATATCCGAATACTTTTATTCAGCCCTGTATAGGATCTATAGGTTTGTATATATACTACATAGGATGCTAAATTTTAGTTCAGTTAGGAAACGCTTAGCACAGTTTAAAATTCTCCATCTGGACTTTGTCAATAAACGGAAATGTGTTCCCGAACTTTTGTGCTTCCCTGTATAGGATCTACAGAATTTATACACACCACGTAATAGACAAAAAGCGAGTTAAAATTAAAATCTCATTCAGTAACTTAAAACGCACTTCCAGGAATTATTGTTAACAGACAGTAGAGAATTATTTTGTGTGTCCCTGTAAATGAACATGACTGCTATATACACAATATTCTGTAGTAAGCCTCTTGTAATGCACATTAGTGATATATATAAATTTCAGTGCGTTTAAAATAGCGAAACATTATTTAAATAAACCGCAGACGATTTTTCTCCATAGACGTAATGCAACGGGATTCTTTTGACTGTACCTGTAAATTAAATTTAAGTGCTAAGCACACCCTATTCCATATTAAGCATCTTCTAATGCACCTTAGTGATATATATAAAATTCAATGCGTTTAAATTAGTGAAACATTATTTAAATAAACCACAAATGATTTTTCCCCATAGACCGCAATGTCACCGAATTCTTTTGAGTGTCCCTGTAAAAAAACTATAAGTGCTACACACTTCCGTTGAAATAGGGAACATGCTATAGATGGCAACAATAACATATAAAAATTGCAGAGCAATCCGAGCATATTTACGGGAGTTAGAGCACGGACAGACGGCAGACGGCAGACGGCCAGACGGCCAGACAAACCGAAGTCATAAGCACTTTTCAACTAGGTTGGAAAGTGCTAAAAAGAGGAGAAAAATATTAAGATCAACTCCATATACTATCAAAAACATATTTTACTCCAAATCTTCAAACGTGAAATACCATCTCTTTACGTCAAGATAAAAAGAATATCCTCCCCCCCCCCCCCCCCGACACACACACAAAGAAAACTTTCCTCCCATCCCCCAACCTAAGAAAGTTCTGAATATACGATGAAACCAATTTCAATATATATTAATATTATATTTCACGTATATACACTTTGCTGCCACAACTACTCAGTGCGGACCAGTGGTGTTTTTGCGTGTGGTAGTAGCCTCGAGTCTCCCGTCGTACACTGTGGTGATTGCATGTCGGTAGCTGTGGGGGTGTGGGAGATAGGGTGGTTGAAAGGGGTTGACATAGGGCATTTTCAGTATAAAAATTGATGTGTGTATTCTTATATTTCAGTTTGCAACCACAAATACCACGCGCAGACCTATGGTGTTTGTGTGTGGATAGGGTGGTTGAAAGTGGTCGACCTAGGACATTTTCATATTTCGACCAAAGTGTTCTACAAAATAAAAGAAGAAACAAAAACAGAAATTCTTTTAATGTACGTCTTCTGTATTAAATATTGAAAAAAAAAACTGTACAGATGTACCAAAAAAAAAAAAAAACAGCAAAGCGTGTTGTCCTTAGCTAGTACATATATATATATATCTATAAAATATCTATGCTCAGATATAAATAAAAACAAAAATATTAGATTTATACGAAATCAAGCAAAACTTTATGGTTATCCTATCTTTTTGATAAATTCAATTATCAACTCTTTTAAATAACATTTATTACATCATATAAATATAAACAATTTATGTAATAATTTATTTTGTTTTAGTGTGCGATCAAATATAGCAAATAATACAATTAAAACATATAAGGACTATTATTAAGTTGGTTGAACATTGTTTACACTTTATATAGTCATGGTGAATGTGCGTCTGCCGATCACCTGTATATTAAGTGATACTAATGATCAGTTATAAAAAGTCTATAAAATATGCATTGTATTAAAATAACTGTAAACATAACATATACAAAAACACATCTCATCAAGATGATATTTCATGATGTGCGCCATGTGGTCGTATTGGTATAAATGTAGACCTTGTGATGTTTAAGGAATTTTTGATAATTATTGTGAGTAAGATATTTTACCTATTCTTTACAAGTTTTTCATTTCCAATTTTACTATTTCCAATTGTTTTCTGGTAATAATACAGTATACCTGGATGAATATACTGATCTTAGCATAAATGCCAGTATATTTATGAAATACAAATACTGTATTATTTTTAAAACACGTGTGGATACATCCAGGCTGATGATTATATCTACACGTGTTTTTTCATATCCAATTCTAATTTAAATCTCTTGTTATCCAATTTTCCATTATATTTAGTTCATATTTCATTTCAAAATCCATTTGTATTCACTTGATATCAACTTCAAATTATTAACATTTTATGGTTTGTTATATATATATAATTTTTTTTTCCTCTCTCTTTAAATTTAAAAAATATTTTTCATATTTTCAGTATTTTTGGCCAATTACCATTGAAGCAAATGCTATGGTAATATTATGATTGCACTTGTTAATTTATTAACTATGTGGTATTCTGTTTACACTTCATTACTAATTATCTCTTAGGAGATTTAATTAGTATAAGAACTTGGTATGTTTTTTGAAATTCAAAGATATTATAATTATTTAACATTCTATAAAATTCTGCTGCATTGCGCAAATTGGTATGGAATGGTTTATACATATTCTTTTCAATAATTATCTAATAGAAATTATTGATTTTCATATGATACCATAATTAAGCCTATTTGGCTCATAAATCACTTTGATTAGCTTCTGTTTGGAATACATAGTTACTATAGCTGCATTGCTCTTTTAATTGTGTATTTAATAATAATTTAATAATAATTATACAATATTACTATTGTATCTTGGTATCATTTGTTCATCTATTGAATTTTCAAATGCATCTTTATATTATCTTATTCGGGTTCTTTTTGTATTTTGCCAAAATTAATTTTGTACTGACTTATTATTGCTTAGGGGTTTTAGATTGTTGTCTTTTGATGTTCGTTTGCTTAATGGGACTTTATGTATATATGTAAATAGTTTTATTATATTTAATCAAGTATAAAACAATCATTAATCTTATTTTAAATTTTTTCTTTTATGGTTATTCAAGAGTACTTTATAAAAATAAAAAAATGTATTATTTGATGGTATAATTTTTACTATGTATCTCTTGCAATTTTTATTGCTTTCAAACAATATGGTAGTTATGAGTAAATTGTTAGATACTGGCAATTTAGGCCTTGGTGGATCCAGGACTAATGCTCGGTACAGGAAGATTATTAGGGATCTTCCTGGATCGTTATCAGATAACCTATTCTATTGTCCCAAGCCTGTTCTATGTTTTCGAGAGTGTGAATCTAAGCGTTGCCTTACATGTCCTTTAGCTGATAAGTCCCAGATTTCAAATAATCACAATCTTAATATGGTAAAATTTTGCAAAGCATACAATGTAATATATTCATTGAAATGCAATTCGTGCAATATGGAATATATTGGACAGTCTTGTCAAAAATTACATAAGCGGCTAAATTTACATCGTTCTCATATTGATAAATTAAAAAAATCTAAATTTCAAACTACTCATAATATTGAATATACTCATTTCAAAAATCATGATTTTAAAAATATTACTATTAAAATACTTAAAATACAAAAAAATTTTACTGAACGACTTTTTCTAGAATCTAAATATATAAGACATTTTAATACTACCTATCCTTATGGATTAAATCAATTAGTATACAAAAAATCACATCCTGTTTTTTCAGATTTAACTAAATATGAAAATTATAAAAATCTTTATTCAGGATTAAATTTTTCAAACATAAAAAAAACTTCAAGATCTGGTAGAGGTAAACATAACAAAAAATACACTGATAATATTGTGATACAACATGAGCTTGATGATCTTGAGGCACGATTTTGTAATGATTATAGTTGGTTAGCTATAAGAAAACATATTTTTAGTATTAAAAAGAAATATTTGAACCAATATTTCAAAGTATTTAAAAAGAATCAATATTCTCTACATTTTTGTGATATCTTTTATGATATTCTTCATTATAGAGCAAACTTATTAAATACAAGTCTTTCTAATAAACCTAAATATAAAACTAATAATACACAACTAATTATAAATTTTTCCAATCATGTATTTAATAATATCAATTTAAACAATGTCATAAACAACACTACTAATAATTTTCCAATAAAAAATTTTACTATTCACAAGACATATAAATATAATCGCAAACTTTGACGTAAAATTTTTAATTACAATTCTTTTGCAAAACAATTGGTCTCTTCAAATAATTACCCTTGTTATTGTAATGACCCAAAATTTCAAAAGTACATAAATACAACACATGGTCATATTATTACTGGTGATCTTAATATTGTAGAACAACCTATTTTACAAAACTTAATGCATAATGGCACAAAATTTCGCCTTCCATACATGTGTAAAATCAAATCCATTATATTGCAGTTTATTCAAGATATTGATTTATTTATATATAAAATTGCTATTGATTACAATAAACCTATCGAGTATTTTAGTGAATGGAGATTTTCTGTAATAGATAAATTTAAAAATGAAATTATAAAAAATTATCAACATATTACACATACAGCTTTTAAAAACATAAATAAACATATATCAGAACTACAAAACAAATTTATAATTACTTATGTGATAAATCTCCAAATAATTATGCTATTATTTGTAAAGAGTACTATAAAGAGTTAATTCACAATGCAATTAACACAAGTAATATTTTTAATAAAACTAAATTAAATATTGAAATTAATAATAGAAAATTATTAAATTATCACAAATTACCAAAAATCAAATGTAACAATTTAAATTATCCTTATCTTGTTATAATTCCAAAATTTCATAAAAATCCTATTAAATTTCGCACAGTTACCATCGGGTGTAACACATATAATAATAATGCAAGCAATTTACTTCTTAATATTTTAAAGCAGATATATGATATAACGATAAAACAAAATAACCAACATTGTCTAAAAAACAGTTTTCAGCTTATTAATAAAATACATAATATCAATCCGGTAAAATTCATAAAAACATTGGATTTTAATGATTTATTTAATAACATTGATATAAAAGACTTATATAAAACAATGTGTATAATATTTAAAGAATTTAAATCTCAATTAAAATTAAAAGATCATATTTCCGTAATTTTTTTTTAACTTTATTAAACTTTACATTGCATAATAATTACATCATATATGACAATATTATTTATAAACAATGCCAGGGAGTACCGCAGGGTGGGACCGCTTCTAGTATTCTCTCTGACCTTTACTTATATTATTATGAAAGAAATATTGGTCCGAACAATGATTATGTATTTTATCGCTATATTGATGACATTATCATTTTTTATTTCAATGATAAAAATTGCACATCACCACTCAATTTTTATCCTAATCAGCTTACATTAAGCGAAAATGATTTGATTAATAAAAACATAAATTTTCTTGACTTAAAAATTAATATTAATGATAATTATAAATTAATATTTGATATTTATGATAAAAGATTTGACTTTCCATTTAAAGTAAATATTTTTACCAATTTTGCTTCATGTTTACATAAATCAGTTTATAAAAATATAATTATCAATTACCTTCATCGTATAAAATATCTATGCTCAGATATAAATAAAAACAAAAATATTAGATTCATACGAAATCAAGCAAACCTTTATGGTTATCCCATTTTTTTTTTTATAAATTCAATTATCAACTCTTTTAAATAACATTTATTACATCATATAAATATAAACAATTTATGTAATAATTTATTTTGTTTTAGTGTGCGATAAAATATAGCAAATAATACAATTAAAACATATAAGGACTATTATTAAGTTGGTTGAACATTGTTTACACTTTATATAGTCATGGTGAATGTGCGTCTGCCGATCACCTGTATATTAAGTGATACTAATGATCAGTTATAAAAAGTCTATAAAATATGCATTGTATCAAAATAACTGTTAAACATAACATATACAAAAACACATCTCATCAAGATGATATTTCATGATGTGCGCCATGTGGTCGTATTGGTATAAATGTAGACCTTGTGATGTTTAAGGAATTTTTGATAATTATTGTGAGTAAGATATTTTATCTATTCTTTACAAGTTTTTTATTTCCAATTTTACTATTTCCAATTGTTTTCTGGTAATAATACAGTATACCTGGATGAATATACTGATCTTAGCATAAATGCCAGTATATTTATGAAATACTGTATTATTTTTAAAACACGTGTGGATACATCCAGGCTGATGCTTATATCTACACGTGTTTTTTCATATCCAATTCTAATTTAAATCTCTTGATATCCAATGTTCCATTATATTTAGTTCATATTTCATTTCAAAATCCATTTGTATTCACTTGATATCAACTTCAAATTATTAACATTTTATGGTTTGTTATATATATATAAATTTTTTCTTCCTCTCTCTTTAAATTTAAAAAATATTTTTCATATTTTCAGTATTTTTGGCCAATTACCATTGAAGCAAATGCTATTGTAATATATATTATGATTGCACTTGTTAATTTATTAACTATGTGGTATTCTGTTTACACTTTATTACTAATTATCTCTTAGGAGATTTAATTAAAATGTTATAAGAACTTGGTACGTTTTTTGAAATTCAAAGATATTATAATTATATATATATATATATATATATATATATATATATGTGTGTGTGTGTGTGTAGCATTTTGACGAGGTTGAGATATTACGATGAATAATATTCGATGAAAAGATGGCAGTCCTTCAACGATATAGCAAGTTGCAGTCGATATTAGCGAGAATGGCGAAGTAGAAGGCAATGAAATGAGTCCACCAAAGTTTTCCAATAAATCCAGCCAATCTCCAGACAAATAATTTTATTAGAAGACGAACATCACAGAAACAATTCCCAAAGGTCTAAAACTTATAGCCCTCGGGCTAACGTTGCTTCTCTTCATTGAATTAAGATGTTACTGGGCCAGTTGAATATTCTACGGACATAAAAATACCAGACACATATTTGTTTAGCTTCCGAAAACGTCAAAAAATCTAGTGTTCCGACCGGTGCGGGCGAGTTTTGTTCTCTCCGCGGAGATATACAGAAATTACGTCACGAGCGCACAACCCAATGAGTGAGAAGCTAGCTTTAGCCCAGCGAATGAGGCTAAAACAGTAAAGAATCCCGTACTTGGGTGCGGAGAAATTTTGAAGTTAAAATCCCAAGCGCGCGAAAAAATCAGAGCAATAATAATAATAATAATAAAAAGAAAATGGCTTTTAAAAAACATTCGAAATGAGAATGCGTCTCGGAATCCCATAGATTGGAGAGCTGTTAAAAGCTACGAATGATCTTAAATTTTAGATTAAGATTTGGAATAAAATAATTATTAATATACGGATATTTACTTTTAAAGGACTTTAAATAGGAATAGATATTATTAAGAATTAAGGAAATACTGACTATGACAGAAGTTAGATTAATTTTAAAATATTAATGCGAATAAAATGGAAGGATACGAAGGAAATAAATTTTATATAACATATATATATATATATATATATATATATATTTGTAAGAAGATGATGTGTAAGCAGTTGATTTACTGGAATTATATGCACGACTAGATGTTGAATAACAAAATATAAACTTTAATACAGTCCTAGACAGATTATTCTACAATACTTTACTAACAATTTCTTCTCAGCTAATAACACTTCTTGCCCAACATATACAATATATTTATTTTCCAAAAGTCCAACTAGGCCTAACAGCGCCTTTACTGGCTATTTCCCCTTTCGACGCTTGCTTCACAATAAAAATTAGAAGACTGGCTCTTTTTCCAATTTTGAAGATATTCAAATCTTGATCTCGCGATCCAAAATATTTATAACTCGTGCATTTAAATCATGGATAATAATAGTACACTAGAGTGTCAGTTAATTTGATGATCATGCACGTCATAAAGGAAATGAAGTATGTTTAAACTCAAATCCTATATATATATATATATTTCTTTTTTTTTCAAAACTAAAAATGTAAGCATTTTAAATATTTCGAAACGAAAATGGCTAATACTAAAATCTGTCCATTTATTTAAGAAGCACGTATTTTGAGAGTTTAACACTCAGTGCCTGCTTTGTTAAATAAAGAAAAAAGTCATAAAACTAAAAAATGTCGTTTGGCCAAAATGAGAGAAGTCATAAAAGATGGACATAAATTTCCCATCTAAAATTAATCGTCGCAAGTTCCATAGAATTTTTATGTTCATCAAGTACGACAAAATAGGTGGGTTTGATAAGTTTTATGACTCGGTTAACATAAAAGTTTAACACGGTACATTTACTTTCTTTTTAAAAAAATTATATAAAAAAAGAAGTAAAGGTTAATTCATCAGCATTTTCATGGGGGGACTGCGGACTGAAAGAAAAAATGTGTTGACTTCCAAAGCAGTTAACCCTTTACAAATATACTGGGCTCGACAAATACAGACTCTGGGTCGCCATTGGCAACCAAAATATTTTAACCCTACAGTGCATGAATTTATCTTTTATAATTGTGTTTTTTTAATACTTATATTAAGAATTCGACACCAGAAATTTTAAGATAGATTTTTAACTTTATTTAGTAGCATATTTATGTTTTCTATACGGGATTAATATTTCTATATAAATATAGTGATTGAAAAGAACTTGATTTATTTATTAAAAGTTAAATGGAAAGTGTTGCCAATTGGCTACACTATGCACTGTAGGGTTAACTGTTAACTCGAAACATCAAAATTCAATGATCTAAAAATAATTCGCTTGAACGGCATTTTACTTAACTAGCTGACCCGCACGGCGTTGCCCGGGCAGTCTGTCATTGAAAAATATAACAGTATAGTGGACTTCATAAAAAAAGACTGAATAATATTTATTTATACTAAAAGCTTGTAAAAAATTAAATAAAATTTAAATTTCAAAAGTTTAACAGTTATGTTTAAAAAATGAAACGGTCAGGGAAAATTATTACACTTACTTTTCCCTTTTTAATTTTATATTGCTAATTGTATTTTTTAAATTATAAATATTAAATGCTTATACAAAAATCAATATTTCAAATGAAAATTTATAAAAATATATCTGTTTAATTGTTAATGTTGACAAATTATAATTACAATGTTTTGACACTATAATCAATAAATCATTGTTTGTTTCGCTTTTATTCCTGTAAATGGCAGCACCAACCAATGAGATGCGTTTCATTCGGGCGTTGCCATTAAACAATTAACAAATAATCGCGATTTATATGCCACGTTCGTTAGCGTAATATATATATAGATTATTATAAACCATAGAAAGCTATAAATAGTGGGCACTTTGAATTTAAAAAGAAAATATCCAAACATAAACAACATACTATTTTAATTTTAAGACATTTATTCAAATAGTTTTAAAAAAAATCATGTGAGTTGTAATTTCCCAGCTGGGCGAAAAATATCAGGGATAGGAAATTACAACTCATATGATTTCTTTACCAATTTGAATAATTGTGTGTAAATTAATCTTGTGTAATCACGTATCCAGAGTTTTCTGGAGTTTCATTGTCTGTGATTTATTCTGTTGAGCTGATTCACATATCAGACCAGATGCTATGATCAGTAAGGTTAACTGGGTGAATTATGTCCTTCAGATTCGTCCGGAATTGTTCAGTTGGCAGAGAATTGGCGGTTTCAGCTAAGATATCCCAGGTTCGAATCCTGGCGTGGACATTTTTCGCCCTTTTGGGAAATCACAACTCAAAAACAACATGCGCCAGAAACTAAAAAGCAAAAAGTAGAAAAATACAGAATTTGAAGAACCATGCCAGAGAAAGTATTTGTAAAATTCTTATCTAAGGTAAAGTGTCATTAAGCTATAGATAGGGAGTACTTTGAATTCAAAAATAAAATATCCAAACATTAACAACATACTCCAGAAACTAGAAAGCAAAAAGTAGAAAAATGCAGGATTTGAAGAACTATGCCAGAGAAAGTATTTGTAAAATTCCTATTTAAGGTAAACTGTCATTAATCTATGAAAATACTTTGAATTTAAAAAGAAAAAGTCCTCCTGGACTGTACCGGGAGGAAAAGGTAGCTTTCATATTCCATAGTCCATGTTTTTAAAAATTCAACTCATTTTACTTAAACACCCTAAGCTAAATTTCTTGGAAACCGATTATAGAAGATTCAATCCCAGTTTTCGTTATTACTGAATTTGAATGCGCATTTTTGCATAACAGTTACAACATAACAAAAATCAGATTGTTCCAAAATGTCAGCTAACCTAGAATTTCAAACTGCCATATCTTTGTCATTTTCTAGGATATGGCAAAAACAAAAAATGTTCCAGAATCCTTGTATTACGTTCTAACACTTAACGGAAACATTTTTTTTTTTTCAATTTATAAATTTTTTTGTACATGTTTTTGAAATTTGTAAAATTTAAAAATGTTTCACTGGCAGTAATTTTGAAACAAGAATGGCGGATGAAGCTGGCCAACGAACTCGGTCGAGACCTTAGTATGTCCTATACACATGCTCAGTTACATCCAAATCGGTTCATAAATAAGAGTTACGGCATGACATATTTAAGATATATATATATATATATATATATATATATATATGGATATGTATAAATCAACATTTGAATGGAGGGTGGTTTGGGGGTCTAGGGGTCATGATCAGTGAAAATATACCAAAATTTTTTGCAATTGCTTTCCTCCGAACGGCTGCGATAGGTAGCTTTTTGTATTGAAAGCTACCTAAAATCCAAACATAAACAAGTACATGTGCCATAAACTATTAAGTAAAATGTAGAAAATGCTGAATTTAAAGAACCATGCCAGAGAACGCATTTGTATAATTCTTATATAAGGTAAAGTGTCATTAAGCTGATACTGTAAAATGCTGTCGAAATAATTCCTTTCAAAGTAATTTTCTTGAAAAAGAAAATAATAATGCTAGTTAAGAACATTTATTTTTCGTGATATGACGTACTTTATTTTTTCAAACTTTTTAATGTAAATTTGAATTATTTAGAGTTATATAATTTTGATAAGTTTCGTTATGAAACTCAATTTATATTATCTTCCTAAATTAATTAATGAAACTGTAATGAAGAGTTAAGGAAATATTCAAGCACTATGATCATGATCAGGGCTTGACAAATACGGTCGCCAGGTCGTCACTGGCGACTAAGTTTTTTTTTTATCTGGCGACCAAGTTTTTTCTCTGGACTTCTTTTTGTACAAAAATTTACCTAAGAAATGAACACAAACGGTATTTTTCCTCTCCTCCACCTCTACTCGTGCGTAGCAAGCAGTGATCTTCCCCTTCCCTTGTACTTTTAATGGAAAAAAACGAGTTGAAAAGGCATTTTCATCTCATGCACAGAAAGCGCTATTTTTTGCACTTTAGCCAGATTGCATGTTACATGATTTGAATGTGGGGCGACAGGACAGGTTTTAATAAAAAGTAAGATATATTGTCAGTCCAGCTTCTGTGACACCTACAATGCTAAAAGCTGCTCTTTTTTGTAAGTTTCAAATCATATTTTTAAGTTCAGAATTAAAACTTATTAATGTATCACATTCATTTTAAAGAATAATAACATATAAGTTATCATCAGTAATTCATTTGGAGTAAATATATATGATTTAATTAAAATTTCAAAAATAATTAATTTTAATAAAATTAAAGAATAATCTTTAAAGATATGAGTAGTTAACAAAGACTTATAAAGTATATGTAAAGAATAATACATAAGAGAAAAAAAAAAGCTATCTTAAACTTCAATGTTAAACTACTTTAGTACACTGGAACTTCCCTTTAACGAAGTTCCTATTTAACGAAGTTTTCTACTTAACGAAATTTTCTGCAGAACTTTGACTTTGAACACCATTAGCATGTAAATCAATCTCCATATTACGAAAAATATATTCTATATAACGAAGTTTATTCCACTTTTGTACGTGTACAGAATCCAAACTAAGGTTGCTGTTGCGATGGATATGCGAATTTATTTCAGTGGATTGTATGAAAATGAACACATTTAAATAGTTTCCATTCTGCTTGGTGTTACATAAAACAATTTTTTTTTCAGACTAAGAAAAACACTTGTTGTCATTACTCTCCCACACAGAGACTCCAGCGCTGACAGTTGGGGGAAGTCAAAATCCCCTTTTTGCATTCAATGATATAGAAGATGCAGTGACGCAATGGCGTCAGATATATTGAAGCAAAAAATATCAGTTACAGTCAGACAGTTACCATTCTGACCTTCCATTGCTGATGAACAACTGCTTTGTACATCCACAAGAACGTTCTTCAAAATTCAAATCAAAGAACATCAAAATTATTTTTGTTCCTACCAATACAACTTCTAAACTTCAGTCATTAGTCTAAGGAATAAAAAAAAAATCTTGAAGTGCATTATTGAAAAAGATGAAAAAAACCAACGTAGTGAAAACATTAGTTTGAGAACCTGCGTATCAGAGCTGATGAACGCTTGAACCACAGCTTGGGAATGTGACGTGATTTCTTCGACCGTACACAACTGTTTTGTAAAAGAATTATGAATCAAATGCTTCTGAATCCAGTACCTGTTTGTCATTATCTGAAGGAAAAATTTCATGAATTTAAGTTGATTTCTATTTAACGAATTTTCTTCATAACGAAGTTTTTAAGTGTAACGATGAGACTTCGTTAAATGGAAGTTTCACTGTATTTTAAACTGCTTTGAAAAAATATATATAGTGTAAGATATGGAAATAATTTACAAAATGGATGTTTTTTAAAGTTTTTTTTTTTTTGTTTCACATATGAAAAGAGCAGTATTAAATTTTACTATGTAAAAAATTTATTTTCTGAGGAAAAAGAAAGAAATTTTACTCTTTAAAACTTTTTATTTTTAAAAAGCAATCTGCAACAATCATTGCTCACTAAAAAAATAAATACATTATCATCTAACGTTCCAAGTTTACACTTTCCCCTTCTTTCACCATCAGCATAAAAATAAGTTTAAGATATTTTAAAATGTTTATTTGTTTTATAAAAAACTCTTCTGCCCTATTTATAGCTCTTTAGTGACAATAAATAATCAAAAATAAAAATTATCTCTGCTCCCCAAAATTCCGACTTTCCACCCAAGCTCGTTATTTAAAAAAAAAACAATCTGCAACATTCGTTGCTTACTAATAAAAAAAATAATTAACTAACTAAATTACCCACTTTAACCTCCCAAATGTACGCTGCCCCCCCCCCTTTGAATCCCAAGCATGAAAAAAATTATATGTTTATTTATTTAGTGCTTTTTACTAGCAATAAATTTTGAATCATATAAATTTTCCCCATGCCCCTCCCCACCCTCCCAAAAATAATAATCCACTGTCTTTTTAGCCCACCCTCCAGCGTCCAGAATTTAAAATCTTTAAAATACCTTATTTAAAGAAAATTGTCACATTTTTTCCTCGAGAAAATAATTAAATAATCATCTAAATTGTCCCGTAACCTACCATTATTTAAGCTTCTCCTAAAGCATACAAATAAGTTTAAATTCCTATAATTTTTATTTTTATATAAAACAAATCAACTGCTTTATTTGTTGCTCTGTAGTGGCAAAAAATAAATTATCAATCTTATAAATGATCCCTCTTCCCTTGAAATCTCTGTCCCTCCTTCCTTTTCTCTAGGATAAAAAATTTAAAATTTTAAAATTTTTTATTGAAAAGTAAAATGTTGTAGCTATTAATAAAAAGTATACGGATGTGCCAATCCTAAAACTTTCTTCTATCTCATACATATTAATACTTCAAAAAGCGTAATTTTTATGGTGCATTTTATAATAAAAAATAAACATAGAAGCGGTACCTGGTGGGCGAATTACACCAAAACCTAATCAGCAACAACTTATGTCAACGTCTAACTGAATCTGAAGTTTCATGAAATTCCGTGCATTAGTTTTTGAGATAGAGCTATTGCGAAAATCGTGAATAATGCAGCGTAGCAGAGCCACCTGTTGGTAGATTTACACCAAAAACTGATCAATACCCATTTATATCAAGGTTTAACTGAATTTAAATTTTGATGAAATTCCATGCATTAATTCTTGAGATATAACTATCGCTAAAACCATGTAAATCCGGAAAATGCAGCATAGCAGCACCACTGTTGGGCGATTTACACCAAAACTTAATCAGCAACAACTTATGACAACGTCTAACTGAATCTGAAGTTTGGAGAAAATCTGTGCATTTTGTTCTTAAGATATTGCTATTGTGGAAATAGTGAAAAATACAGCATAGCAGCGCCACATGTTGGCAGGGCTTAATTTCTAAAAAAGAAAGTACCGGGACCCTAATATTCTGCAGTACTAACATCCGTAGCGTACCCCTCCCTCCCTTCGCCGTCACTGCATATCTATATTTCATACATTATTTTCAAAATTTAAAGCATTGTTTTTTTATTTAGCAAAATAAAAAATTTAAATACATATCTGCGCATACTTAGCTATCAACTGTTCCAATTTTTTAGTTATTAGTACTTCCAAATAGAAACCTTTGCCTAATCTTAATGTTAATTAATCGCAGAATTCTGCGATTAAATAGACTCAGAATTATGGTTCGGAAATAGTGTTAACACAAAAAGTGAATAGTTCGCAGCTACGCAGAATAGAAAAAAACTATCTAAAAAACTAACAGAATTCTAATCAAAATAGCATTAAAATGATTTGAAATGGAAATAAATAAACTTTTGAATTTAAGACCTGCCCAAACCCGAAGACTGATATTAAAATCGAGCCCGTTTCATCTCCATCTCTTACGTGAGCGACACATTCCGTCACTTATAAGTGTTTTGATAGAAAAAAAGGCAAAAGATTGGAGATGTTGAGGGAAAGGAAAGGGTAATGTAGAATTCGTTTTTATGAAGCGTTATTGCACTGGACTCCGGAACGCAGTGTTTATGAGCTCCGGTGAATTCTGGCCAATATTTCAATACACTGCTCAAAACAATTAAAGGATATTTGAAGTTTTATATAAAATAAAGATATAAACGAAATTTTTTTTGCCGAAAATAGAAGAAGAGAATCACAAATGCAAATTTTTCTGGTTTTCAAACTGTGGAGTATGCAAATTTTGAGTTCGACGTCAAAAACGTCGCTTCAGCGGCAGCGAATGAAATTTGACTTTCAACTGGATAAAAGAGAATGAAGACAAGGATGATCGGCATTCAGTGATTGCTTTGTTTCGATGAGTACGATGTCTCAGCGAAGTCATTTGACAGATTCAAAAGCTTGGAGAATTATTGGTAGGTTAGAAGGGGGCCAAAGTCAAGCCGAAGTAGCGCAAGCCATTGGAGTGTCACAAAGTGTCATTTCCAGGATCTGGAACCGTTTTTTGGAGAGTGGATGTGCAGGCCGAAGACCAGGGCAAGGTCGTAGACGGGCAACAACGCCCAATGAAGATCGGTATTTAGCGTTAACAGCTCGGAGACACCGAAATATGAACGCTACTCTTCTCCAACAACACCTTCGCTCGGCTACAGGCACCACGATTTCAACTCAGACTGTCCGAAACCGGCTCCATGCTGTAGGTCTGTATGCTCGCCGACCGATGGTATGTGTTAGATTAACATCAAGGCATCGTCGCGACCACAGGGAGTGGGCAACCGAGCATGTCAACTGGAGGAGAAATGAATGGGGCAATATTCTGTTTTCTGACGAGTCCCGTTTTTCTGTGCATCCGGATAATAGGCGTATTTTCATCTGGAGGGACCGTGGCAGTAGGAATAATCCTGCGTTCGTGCACGAAAGTGTCAGATTTGGCGGTGGAGGAGTGTTGGTGTATGGTGGCATCTCCATTGACGGGCGCACTGACCTCTACATCATTCGAGATGGAGCTCTGACTGGTCGCCGATATAGGGATGAGATCCTCAGACCTATTGTAGTCCCTTACGCTGCAGCAATCGGAGATAACTTCATTTTAATGGACGATAACTGCAGGCCACATCGTGAAAACCTGGTGGAGGATTTCCTTTTCGAGGAAGGAATCGTTCGAATGGAATGGCCAGCGTGTTCTCCAGACATGAATCCAATCGAGCACGTTTGGGACGCTCTAGGAAGACGAGTTTCTGGCCGCCAACAACCCCCACAAACTCTCCAAGAACTGGAAAGAGCTCTTCTGAAAGAGTGGGGCAGAATACCCCAACTCGTCATTAATAGCCTCATTGAGTCCATGCCTCAAAGGTGTTCAACGTTGCTGGCCGCCCGTGGAAACCATACCCCCTACTGAAAATGATTTTCTTTGAAGAAAACACCTTTTCTTATTCTTTTTTTCTCATATGCACAAATTGTGTTTTTTTCCTTTTGTACACAAATGCGCAATAAAATGCATTTTTTTCTGCCAAAAATGTGTAATTTATTCTCATATAACCTACTATGTCTGTCGACCATGTATCAATCAGCTAAAAAGTTTCCCAGATACAAAATCCACCTAAAACTGCAATATCCTTTAATTGTTTTGAGCAGTGTATTTACTAAAAACAGAGAAGTACCGGAGCTGAGTTCCGGTCTGGTGGGATCCGGAGCAAATTAAGCCCTGTATGTTGGGCGATTTACACCAAAAACTGATCAGCACCAATTTATATCAAGGGCTAACTGAATCGATAGTTTTATTATATTCCGGGCATTAGTTCTTGAGATAGAGCGCCCACAAAATTTTTCTCACATACATTTTTTAAAAGCAGTCAAATCGTGTTCAGAACCTTCTAAAATTGTTTATGAATCCAATACTTTCCTCTCGTAAAGATAGAAGAAAGTAAAAATAATCTGTCATCTGAACTATCTTCCCATACTTTCTCCCTCCTCCTCCCCTCCACCTATTCCGCCATAGCACATTCTTTAAAATATTTAAAAATATTTAAAACTAGTATGTTGTTGGCATCACAAAACTTTCTTCTATATGAATCATATCGTCTGCCTGCAACCAAAATTAAATGACAATCTATTCATTCTTGAGATATTGCTATCGCTGAAATCGTGAAAATCAGAGCATAGCAGTGACACCTGTTGAGCGGTACACACCCAAGCTTAATAAAGATATATTTATGTCAAGGTATAACAGAATTAAAAGTTTGGTGAAATTCTGTACATTAGTTCTTGAGATACATAAGTACAGCAGAAATCATAAAAATGCAGCATATTTTGCCAATTGTTGGGCGATTAACAGTAAAACCCGATTAGCACCAATTCATGTTAAAGTCAATGCAAACTTGAAGTTAGGTTAAATTCCGTCCCTTACTTTGTGAGTTAGAGTGCCCACAAAATTTGTGAAAAATGCAGCACAACAGTGCCACTTGCTGGGTGATATACACCTAAACCTAATCAACACCAATGTATTACAATGTCTAACTGAATCTGAAGAATGATTAAATTCTGTCCATTAGTTCATGAGTTGGAACGCCCACAAAATTTTTTAAAACATTGTGAAAATGCAGAATAGCAGCGCCACCTTCTCAGCGATATACACCCAAATCTAATCAGCACCAATTTATGTTAAGGTGTAACAGAATCTGAAGTTTGAGTGCCTATTTTTAATAATTTCACTCGGGTGGGGTCGTTTATGGAGGTCAAAAGTCAGTTTAAGAAATAATACATTATTACCTCCAATTATTTATTTTACATTTTCAATAGGGCTTCTTTCATCCATTGCATCAACCGCTTCTTCTGAAAATTTCTAGAGAGGGCACACACCTCATTTGAAATAATAATAATAAACTTTGAAATAATAACAATAATAATAATAATCTATATTTGATTTATTCCTTTGCAGAAAATTCACGTATATGTGTTAATGTATTTCAAAATTACCAGATTGTTAATAAATGTAATTTTGTCTTACATTCTTCAAAATTTATACCGTATCAAATTTTTAATCACCTACAAAATTAGTCAATTGTCTTCAGTGGTGTAGTCATAAAAAAAAAAACAGAGTTTATATGCTATAGACAGAAGGTATACACCAGACAGTATACGCTGTAGATACAGAGAGTATACAGAGTTATCCAGAACATATATGGTGTATACCACATTATATTCTCCACTACATCTCTGGTTGTCTTTAAAAAAAAAAAACATGGTAATCAAAAAAATTTTATGCTCCGAAAAGTGAAAAGTTTGCATTCGAATATTTATTTCTGTATTTCAGAATATTTTCTTTAAAATGCATTTTCGAAAATCTTCATTTATTCAACAAAATGTAAGCTCAGAGCATCATAATCTGATTAAACTTTATAAATTCATGCAAAAAACACTAATAAACAAATATTATTTAGTTACTTCATAAAAACCTACTTATAATTCCTTTTATAAAAATTTTACGGAATTACAGAATAGTTCCTCAGGTCATCTATAAAAAGTTAATGACATATGAAATTTTAAATATATATATTTAAAATTTAAGGTATTGCACACATGAGGAATGGGAGGGGCATGGGGGGAGGGGTAGAGGTGTAAGCGGTGATGTGGTTTGTCAAAGAATAATCTTAGAACCTAAAAAAAAAAAATTAATTTAGCCAAAGAAAGTGTATTTCAGAATATTTTCTTTAAAATGCATTTACCAGATTCTTCATTTATTCAACAAAATATAAGTTCAAAGCATCATAATCTAATTAAACTTTATAAATTCAAGCAAAAAACACTAATAAACAAATATTATTTAGTTACGTCATAAAAACCTTTTTATAATTCCTTTTATAAAAATTTCACAGAATTATAGAACAGTTCTTCAGGTCAACTAGTTAAAATTTAATGATGTATGAAATTTTAAATATATATATAGATTAAAATTTTAAGGTACTACTCACATGAAAAATGGGGGGAAGGGGTAGAAGTGTAAGTGGTGATGTGGTTTGTCAAAGAATAATCTTAGAACCTAAGGGGCCGTCCATAAATGATGTTACGATTGGAGGGGGGTTCATGAAATTGTGACAGTTTGTGACAAGGGGGTTGGAGGGGGTAAAAAGAATTGTGACATCACCCATTTTGGTTAGAAAAAAATCATTAAAATCAACAGATTAAATTTTGAAGTTATTTTGAAATTACCAGAATTTGGGTGTATTTTTTAATCGGACTAAAACAACTTTCACGTGATTTGTTTTCACTTATATTCCTTTCTTTTCAATATATATATATATATATTATATAAATATTTTATTACTAATTGTATTACTTTATTGTATATTAATTATGTTTTTGTCGTAAACCTTAATCTTATTTTATACAAAATAAATACACGAATAATTTTTATTGATATGCACACAAATGTCATTAAAACTTATAGTTAAAGTTGAAAAATAAAATTTGAAACATAATCTACAACGTAGTGCTTTGTTTCTGAACTCCAAGTATATGTCTATGTAATATAGCGTGACATGTGACAACGGGGAGGGGAGGAGGGGGTATGGTGAAGTGTGACACTTTATGACTAAGGGGTGGGTGGAGGGGATCAAAAATATTGAAAAAAAGTGTAACATCATTTATGGACAGCCCCTAACAAAAAAATATAATTTATCCAAAGAAAGTGATAAGCATGCCAAAAGAAATACATGAAATACAGAGTGTTGATGATGATATTTATAACTTTTCCATGAAAAACTCCATCCTGGAATTTTAACCACCAGTGCCCCCTAGCAGCTTTTTTTCAATAAGTTTATACCAGGCCCTTTCAATAGATAAGTACCGACCTTAGGTATATCTGTATATGAGCAATTTTCCCATAAGTATCATGATTAATGACAATCAATCAATTAATGAAATCAAATTTTAATTCATAAAAAAAAATTTCAGCAGCTAATTTAAATCTGCATTCAAATATTAATTTCAAGCATTGTGGCTTTATTGGTGGTGTTACCATCCCCAAGATTTATTCCTGAAATTTTAGAGATAAAATAAAATAATTTGTTCAATGTAAATAACTGTTGTTAAAAATCAATGAAAATTGTGGCTACCACTTAGGCTTCCTAAAAATAAGTGGCAATTTTCCTTACCGTCCCTGTTCTAATTCACTATTAAATGTATGGTAAGGGTCTCACTGGGATAGTATGGTATTAAACATTAATGCAGAACAAGAAGAAATGGTATTTTTCTCTTATCCCTGAAAAATTTCATTCTGGAATTTTAACACCCAGTGTCCCCTAGAAGCTTTTTTTTGAAGGCCCTTTCAACAGATATGTACTGATCTCAGGATAAAACTGTATATGAGCAATTTTCCCATAAGTATCATGATTATCGACAATCAATCAATTAATGAAATCAAAATTTAATTCATAAAAAAAAAAAATTCAGCAGAATTTAAATCCACATTCAAATAACAATTTCAAGCATTGTGGCTTTATTGGTAGTCTTACCATCCCCAAGATTTATTCCTCAAATAAAATAAAAGAATTTTGTTATTTAGTTCAATATAAATAATTGTTGTTAAAAATCAATGAAAATTGTGGCTACCACTTAGGCTTCCTAAAAATAAGTGATAATTTTCCTTACCGTCTCTGTTCTAATTCACTATTAAATTTATGGTAAGGGTCTCACTGGAATAGTACAGTATTTAATGCAGAACAAGAACATGTTCAACAAGAACAAGAAAAAATGGTATTTTTCCCTTATCCATGAAAAATTTCATTCTGGAATTTTAACAACCAGCGTCCCGTAGAAGCTTTTTTTCAAGGCCCTTTCAATAGATATGTACCGATCTTAGATAAATCTATATATGAGCAATTTTCCCATAAATATCATGATTAATGACAATCAAACAATTAATGAAATCAAATTTTAATTCATAATTTTTTTTCACCAGATTTTAAATCTGCATTCAAATATCAATTTCAAGCATTGTGGCTTTATTGGTAGTATTACCACTCCCAAGATTTATTCCTGAAATAAAATAAAAGAATTTTGTTATTTAGTTCAATATAAATAATTGTTGTTAAAAATCAATGAAAATTGTGGCTACCACTTAGGCTTCCTAAAAATAAGTGGTAATTTTCCCTACCGTCCCTGTTCTAATTCACTATTAAATGTATGGTAATGGTCTCACTGGGATAGTATGTTATTAAACATTAATACAGAACAAGAACAAGAAGAAATGGTATTTTTCCCTTATCCCTGAAAAATTTCATTCTGGAATTTTAACACCCAGTGTCCCCTAGAAGCTTTTTTTCAAGGACCTTTCAATAGATATGTACTGATCTCAGGATAAATCTGTATATGAGCAATTTTCCCATAAGTATCATGATTATCGACAATCAATCAATTAATGAAATCAAAATTTAATTCATAAAAAAATATTTCAGCAGAATTTAAATCCACATTCAAATAACAATTTCAAGCATTGTGGCTTTATTGGTAGTCTTACCACCCCCAAGATTTATTCCTCAAATAAAATAAAAGAATTTTGTTATTTAGTTCAATATAAGTAACTGTTGTTAAAAATCAATGAAAATTGTGGCTACCACTTAGGCTTCCTAAAAATAAGTGATAATTTTCCTTACCGTCTCTGTTCTAATTCACTATTAAATTTATGGTAAGGGTCTCACTGGAATAGTACAGTATTTAATGCAGAACAAGAACATGTTAAACAAGAACAAGAAAAAATGGTATTTTTCCCTTGTCCAAGAAAAGTTTCATTCTGGAATTTTAACAACCATCGTCCCCTAGAAGCTTTTTTTCAAGGCCCTTTCAATAGATATGTACTGATCTCAGTATAAATCTGTATATGAGCAATTTTCCCATAAATATCATGATTAATGACAATCAATCAATTAATGAAATCAAATTTTAATTCATAATTTTTTTTTCAGCAGAATTTAAATCTGCATTCAAATATCAATTTCAAGCATTCTGGCTTTATTGGTAGTGTTACCATCCCCAAGATTTATTCCTGAAATTTTAGAGATAAAATAAAATTATTTTGTTCAACGTAAATAACTGTTGTTAAAAATCAATGAAAATTGTGGCTACCACTTAGGCTTCCTAAAAATAAGGGGTAATTTTTCTTACCGTCCCTGTTCTAATTCACTATTAAATGTATGGTAAGGGTCTCACTGGGATAGTACAGTATTAAACATTAATACAGAACAAGAACAAGAAAATTTAAAACTGGAAGTTTAAAAACGCTATTTTATTAAGTTGAATTTCACCAATTTCTTATTCTTGAATGTTAAAACTGTAGGAGAACGTATAATATATATATATATTTTTTAATAGATATTATTAATGTTATACTTTTTTTTTTTTCAGGAGAATTTAAATCTGCATTCAAATATCGATTTGAAGCATTGTGGCTTTATTGGTAGTTTTACCATCCCTAAGATTCCCTGTTCCTGAAATTTTAGAGATTAAATTAAATTATTTTGTTATTTAGTTCAATGTAAACTAGTCGTTGGGGGCCACCATAATACTTACCCATCATGGATATGCATAATGTAAAATATTAAAATAAAAAATGTGTAAACTACTTATAAAATGCATTGCAATTCGAATAAAATCGTGGCTTGATGACTTCATAAACTTTAAAGGCTCGATTACTGAATTGCTTGAAAGAAACATCCTTATAACTCCAAAAACAATCACTATTATTAATGTTGGTAAACGTCTGTCTGTGTGTGTGCCTGTCTGTCTGTAAACGGGTAAAAATCGGGTCAGAAACGCCGGACGGAAGCGCTTTTTATGTCAAAAATTTCAGAAAAATCCGGGCATTCCGGAGTTATAGTTTTCGAAGGAGTCGGCCCCTAATTAAGAACGTTATTAATTAAAAACCTCATCAAAATTAGCAAAACAAGAAGCAGTTTTATCGAAACACGAAATGAAAATTTCCGTTTTGATAATCGCAGACATCCAAATTGTCGCTTTTTAACGCACCATCGAATAACCCGTTTCGGAGGTTCGTTCGGCTTGAGGTGGATGCGAGCCAGACGGTCGTTCGTTTCGATGTTTTATTAAAAAAAAGGAGTTTTCAAAATATTCGAGGCACCTATGTGAATTAGGGGCCCGCTGGCAGGCGAAGCCAGCTAGTGTTTATTATTAATGTTCGGAAACGTCTGTCTGTCTGTCTGTGTGTGTGTCTGTGTGTCTGTACCTGGAAAAACTCGGCAACCGTAGCGAGTAGCGAAGCGCTTTTTTTTTTTCAAAAAATTCGGAAAAATCCCGGGATTGGTGACACTCAGTATCGAAGAAATCCGGCCCCAATTAAGGAAGTTATTAATTAACAAAGTCTCGAAAATTAGCGAAAAAGGAGCATTTTTTCCAAAACAAAGAAACGATTTCAGTTTTGACTTGAACGGGGCCCTCCGTCGAGGCTAGCAACCGAGCCAATCAGCTTTCGTCTTCCACCCGCATCCCCATATTTTTCATTCCGGCTCTGATAAACATGGCGTACTGGAAGTTTTCCAGCCTTTTTTCAAAAAACCGCAAAAATGGTCACATCGGCACAAAAATTTACAGACGGACGTAAAAAAAATTACGAATTCATGAAGATTCGTGAAATTCGACCAATTAGAAGAGAAGTTATCAATTAATAAACTTTTAATTGTATGTCGAAAAAAAGATCAGTTTTAATTTCGATACTTCAGCAGGCGTCTAACGGCGACAAACGTTTGCTGAAGAAATAACAAAACAAAACATTTTTTTATAGTGGAAGTATTCCAGGTCTATCAATTTTTTTTTAAATATTACATTTATCGATTTGAAAATTATACATCCATCCGTAAATTTTCACAAGGATTCTAAATATGTAATTTTCGAATTTCTCCGATAATTAGGACAGAATTTACAATTATTTTTTTATTTAATTAGACCACTTAAAAAGATTTTATTTGGGAACACCTGATATATTTCATTAGCACAGACATCACGACGTTTATTCATGGAGATAAAACAATTCCTTTTTAAAGGAACTGCAGTTTCTATAAGCTTATAAAAAATTAAAAAATAATAATTTTTGGATCTGAAGAAAACGCATCCTTGCTCAGAGTAGGGTGACATTCCAGGGATTCAAACAATTTTCGATTTCGGACCATAATTTTTTATTTTAGCAAAATCCCGATTTTTGTATGGTAAAAAAAAAAAGAAGCTAAGGAATTATCTATTTCTTTTCAAAATATCTCCTGTCGTATGGGCCCATCGCGACGCGGTTTGGCTAATTCGACTCGACATCGATAGAGCTTACCGATTTTAGTTCCTTCTTTCACCACCAGGGGCGAGTTTTTTTTTTCTCTTAAGTATGGTCCATTTCTATAACTCAGAAAGTATGTTACGGATTTCCACCAAACTGATTCCAAACATCACAATTAAAGTAATAAGGACCCTCTATAACATTTTTTAAAGCTTCTAAGTTTATACCACTCTTTTCGAATTATGATATCAGATTTATATATTCATTTCATAATATCTCGAGTTCTGCGAGTCCAATCTCAACGCGGTTTCGCTCATTCGACACGATATCGCTAGCGCTTACATATTTTAGTTCCAAGCTTCACCACCAGGGGGCGCTTCCGGAAATCGGGTTGTACGGACCCGATTACGACGGGGTTTGGCTCTTTCGACTGGATTTTGACAGCTTTACAGATTTCGGTCATGTTCGTATAGAGCAGATTGCGCCCCCTGGTGGTGGAAGGTGTAATTAAAGGATTTTTCAGCCAACTCGGGTTCTATGGGTCACATCACGACGCGGTTTGGCTCAATCGACTCGACATCGATAGAGGGTACTAGAGCTTATCGGTTTTAGTTCGTTTTTCACCACCAGGGAGCGTTTTCTTATCTCTGTTTCTATGGCCCGGATCACGACGGGATATGGCTCATTCGACTCAACGTCGATAGATGATACTACAGCTTATCGATTTTTGCTCAGAGTCTCACCACCAGGGGGCGCTTTCCTATCTCGGTTTCTATGGGAAGGATCACAACGGGGTATGGCTTATTCGACCCGACATCGATAGTGCTTACCGATTTTAGTTCGTTTTTTCACCACCAGGGGGCGCTTTACTATCTCCAGTTCTACGGGCATGAAAACGACGGGGTATGGATCATTCGACTCGACATCGAAAGCATTAACGATTTCAGTTATGATCGTATAAACGGATTGCGCCACCTGGTGGCGGAAGGTGGAACTAACGTATACTGCAGCGCGTGCGCAGCACGACTGCTATACAGTGCCACAGGCAGCGGGGACGCGAGCCGGAGGTTCGTTCAGTTTGAGGTTTATACTATTCGATGTGCAATTTAAGGGATTATCCGGTGCCGAAGGCAGCGGGGACCAGGGTCGGAGGTTCGTTTGGTTAGAGGTTTGTACTATTCAATGTGCAAATTAAGTGATTATCCGGTGCCGAAGGCAGCGGGGACCCGGGTCGGAGGTTCGTCCGGTTCAAGAATTTACAAGATTCGAGATTTTCTACAATTCGAGGCACCGATGTAAATTAGGGGCCCGCTAGCGGGCGAAGCCAGCTAGTCTATATTATTAATGTTCGTAAACATCTGTCTGTGTGTCTGCCTGTACCCGGATAAACACTGCGAGCGCAGAGAGCAGCAGGACGATTTTGGTATCAAAAAATTCGGAAAAATCCGGGCCTCCAGGAATTACAGTTTCGAAGAAGTCGGCCGCTAATTAAGAACGTTATTTATTAAAAACCTCATCAAAATTAGCAAAACAAGAAACAGTTTTATCAAAACCCGAAAAGAAAATTTCCGTTTTGATAATCACAGACATCCAAATTGTCGCTATTTAATGCATCATCGAATAAAAATCTACCGGAAGTATCGATCCGAAAATCGGGGTACGCACGCGGCCGATTTTTGTCGTTCCAAAAAGTCAAATTTTTTGAAATTCGGACCGTAACTTTTCTTTATTTCGGCCAAAAACTGACCAGACATTCAACATTGACCCCAGACGGGAAAAAGGTTGCTGTAAAGAATGCCGGGTTGACACATCCGAGATCAAATCGCTCCATTCCTTTTTGAAACAAGTGGAAATAATGACTCTACATTCATGAAAATTTGCACACATGTGTAAAAAAAATCGCGAATTCAACAAAAAAAATTCATATAAATCGACCAATAACTTTTAAAGATATCAATTAAAACTCATTAATGAAAATGAAAAATTAAATTATTTCTATTTCAACTGGGTAGAAGTAAAATATTTGCAGGTGTTATCATCAGACATTTGGACACTTTTCTGCCAAAAGAGGTAAACTGATAAAAAGATTCATTTTAAAATGATTCCAGTTTTTATGGGCATATATTTTAAATATCGGATTTTCGAATCTGATATATATGAATCCTTGCTCTGAGTGATCTGGCATTTCAGGGATTCAAAAAATTTTCGAATTCCGACCATAATTTTTGATTTTAGAGAAATTCCGATTTTTGTATAGGGAAAAAAAAAGAAAAAGAAGCTAAGGAATTAGCTATTTCTTTTCAAAATATCTCCCGTCGTATGGATCCCATCGCGAAGCGGTATGGCCCATTCGACTCGACATCAATAGCGCTTACATATATTAGTTTCCAGTTCATGGCAATATATATATATTGCCCATATATATATATATGGGCAATATATATATATTTTAAATATCGGATTTTCGAATCTGATATATATGAATCCTTGCTCTGAGTGATCTGGCATTTCAGGGATTCAAAAAATTTTCGAATTCCGACCATAATTTTTGATTTTAGAGAAATCCCGATTTTTGTATAGGGGAAAAAAAAAAAAGAAGCTAAGGAATTAGCTATTTCTTTTCAAAATATCTCCCGTCGTATGGATCCCATCGCGAAGTGGTATGGCTCAATCGACTCGACATCAATAGCGCTTACATATATTAGTTTCCAGTTCCACCACTAGGGGGCGCTTCCGTAAATCTGGTTCTATGGGCTCGATTACGACGGGGTGTGGCTCTTTCGACTGGATTTCAATAGGTTTACAGATTTGGGTTATGTTCGCATAGAACAGATTGCGCCCCCTGGTGGTGGTAGGTGTAATTAAAGAATTTTGAGGCTTACTCGGGTTCTATGGGTCACATCACGATGCGGTTTGGCTCATTCGACTCGGCATCGATAGAGCTTATCGATTTCAGTTCGTTTTTTGACCACCAGGGGACGCTTTCCTATCTCTGGTTCTATGGGTACGAAGACGACAGGGTATGGCTCATTCGACTGGACATCGAAAGCCTTAACGATTTCAGTTATTATCATATAAACAAATTGCGCCCCCTGGTGGTGGAAGGTGGAACTAACGTATACTGCAGCGCGTGCGCAGCATGACTGCTATACGGTGCCGCAGGCAGCGGGGACCCGAGCCGGAGGTTCGTTCAGTTAGAGATTTATACTATTCGATGTGCAATTTAAGGGATTATCCGGTGCCGAAGGCAGCGGGGAACAGGGTCCGAGGTTCGTTCGGTTAGAGGTTTATACTACTCAATGTGCAAATTAAGGGATTATCCGGTGCGTGCGTAGCACGACTGGTATACGGTGCCGAAGGCAGCGGGGACTCGGGTCGGAGGTTCGTTCTGTTCGAGGGTGATGCAAGCCGGAGAATAAAAAAGATTCGAGGCACCGATGTAAATTAGGGGCCCGCAAGCGGGCGAAGCCAGCTAGTCTATACTATTAAAAACCGTTCGCGTATCTATCTATGTAACCTCAAAAATTCGAAAACCACAGGGCGCAGGGCTACGAAATTTTGCCCACCGGTAGCTGGTAGGGCGGTCATGAACGATTGGGGCAAAAAATTCGAAAATTTTAAATAGAATTTTGATAGATTAAATATTAATTAAAATCTATCCGCAAAGAGATCTCATCAAAAATACGCTTTTTTCGGTTGGTTGGTTGTATAAAATCTCCACAGAAGTAATTAAATAAATCAAGGTAGGGATGATTGCAATTCCCAGTCGAGTGTTTAAAATCGATGGATCAGAGATTATATGAGTTGTAAACAATCAACTTAATTATTGACCGTTGCCAAATGCTAAAATCTTAATTTTAAAAGATTTTAGCGACTTAATGAATGATAATTAGCTGGGTTTAAGGTTTTTTTACATGACATATTTTAGTATGATAGCGATTATTAATACAGAAAACTTTATTTAACAGATTATTTGTTAAATTTGCGGGGTGTGGAGGGGTGGGGGTAAACGACTTTTTATTAAATATCACATATATTTTACTTGACCGCGCGCCACCTGGCGGCGGCTTTTTCATTAATTGACCCTCCTTATTAATAAATCCAAATCTACTGCTCTGATTTCAACTGAACTAATTACATTTAACAAATTTACCTTTTTTTTTTTATTCACCCGTAACGTTTAATCGCTGTTTTATATAGATGATGATAGCGCTAGATGATGATAGCATTTTAGAATAACAATTTTCGTAAAAATTAAATTTATGTTCCTGATAAAAGTACAGAGCCAGTATTCAGTTATGCATACCAAACAGTCAAAGTTAGTGATTTGTTGTTGAGCACTTGACCGCGCGCCTCCTCGCAGCCCCTCACTCAAGTTTTTTTCTCTAACTGTGCTTTATTGCCAGAACTCAGGTAATTATGTTCCGAACTTCTCCAAACCAGTTCCATTTTGCTAAATTATCAAAAAATCAGCATTCATAGCGTCAGGGTGTACTTCTAAAAAACAGTTACCAGTATTTCCGAATAATAGTCTAAGCCAAATTTCAAATTAAGTTCCTAGCATAACCAAATGAATCAATCTTTAAAGATGCATATAGTGGCTCTTTTAATTTATCATTTGCTGAAAGGCACTTGAACATCCGCTCCCCCCGGCCCCTCCCTCAAGGCTTTTTGTCTAATTGTACCATGTTTCCAACTCTCAGCAACTAATTTTCCGATTTCAGTGCAACTGATTCCAAACATCATATTTAACTTAATAATCAACGCCTATATCATTAAAATAAATTTGTGAGTAGCGGGTACCCCTATTTCCGAATAACAGTCTAAGAGAAATTTCTAATTAAGTTCCTAGCTTAACCAAACGAACGAATTTTTAAAGATGCATAGTGGTCCTTCTAATTAGTAATTTACTGAAGTGAACTTAAACATTCGCTCCTCCCCGGCACCTCCTTCAAGGTTTTTTTTCTCTAACTATGCCCCGTTTCCATAACTCAGCAACTATCTTTCCGATTTCAACGCAACTGATTACAAACATTATAATTAACTTAATAGTCACCCTCTATAACATTAAAGTAAATTTATGAGTAGTAGTTACCACTATTTCCGAATAATAGTTTAAGCGAAATTTGTAATTAAGTTCATAGTTTAACCAAACGAACAAATTTTTAAAGATGCACATAGTAGTCCTCCTAATTAGTCATTTTCTGAAGGACACCTGAACATCCCCTCCTCCCGGCACCCCCACTTTACTGCAATGTGAGATATTACGGACACCACGGTGCAATACCAACAAGCTGTAGCGGGTATTACGATAATTATTTTACCTCGCAGGCAAATAATTAGAGATAATTTAATTGCGCTTTATTATTTCATTTTTTTTAAATAAAGAAAAACATTTTATCACAAATGACAACAACATTTTTATTTTATTTATTCCCTTATTCCAAAGATATCGTTTTATCGTCTGCTGCCATAGCAACAAAAATTAAGTTTCATTAAAAAAAAATGCACAGTAGTATTTTTTTTTCTAAATCGTATAGTTATTGAACAACTCAACACTTTAACAGGGGAATTAAATTCATTTTATTCACATTTTAGAATTAAATTCCTGAACTCCCGTGCGTAGAACGGGTTAAACAGCTAGTAGTCCTATTAACTAGCGGTTTATTGGATCTGTTGAAGCGTCTCATTTCCAATTAAAATATATCTTTGAATTGAAATTTGGATGAAATACAGGGTCATGAAAAATCGAAGAGTGTGGAAGATATAATTACAAATATCTCGACAGCTCATTCTCCGATCGATTTCATTCTTTGTGCAAAACTTCATGCTTTATGCAAAATTTATGTTTTTTTATTGTCTTTTATATTCATTCCTTAAAATAAACAATTTCGAAAGGTTTTATACACCTTTTATCAAAACGAATATTTCGAGAGTCCGAAAAAAAAATTCCGGATAATCGAGGTGACTGAAATTCAATAAGCTTCTTCCCATTATTACATACTAAGTACATACCAAATTTCAAGTCTCTATCTCAATTTTTTCGGGAGATAGAGCGTTTACAGACATACAGACACACAGACGGACGGCAAAAATTTTTTCTCTAAAAATATGTTTTTCGGAATCTCCAGTGTTTGAAACGTGTAAATCCGTCAAAAAAAATTTTCGATTTTCAAAACGATTACAAGACTTACCCTATACTACGTATGATGGGTAAGTAATAACTGTTGTTAAAAATCAATGAAAATTGTGGCTACCACTTACGCTTCCTAAAAATAAGTGGTAATTTTCCTTTCCGTCCCTGTTCTAATTCACTATTAAATGTATGATAAGGGTCTCACTGAGATAGTACAGTATTAAAAATTAATACAGAACAAGAACAAGATAAATTTAAAACTGAAAGTTTAAAAATGCTATTTTATTAAGTTGAATTTCACCAATTTCTTATTCTTGAATGTTAAAACTATAGGAGAATGCCTCATATATATATATATATATATATATATATTAATAGATATTAGTAATGTTATAAAATTTTATATATCTGAGACAAACTTTTTAAATTATTAGATTAGATGTAATTATATTTTGTTTTATTATTATTATTATTTTGCTTGGTATTAATTACACTTTTTAATTGTTCAGCACATATGTGAGGCAAAAAGTTTGACAGCACTTGTATTAGACACAATTTTTTTTAATGTAATGCTGTTCTTTTTTAAATTAATCTCTTATTAATAATGATTAACAAACCTCAGTTTAGCACTTTAAATTACTGGACTTTTTTTTTTTTACTTAGTAGATCGTTTTGAATTATTTTTCAATTTTAACATTTAAAATTTTTATTTCTACATTAATGATAATGCCTATTTTAAACTAGTAGATACTCTCATACTTTTTCCTTGTATGTTTTGGGTTATAAGATTTTCACTTTTAATCAAAACCTCCTTTATTTCTGAACTAATAAATAATTTCTTAGCTTTAACATAATTTAAAATTTAAAGTTAGCATATATTTTTTAAATTATTATTTTCTAGCGTTAGCATAATTCTTAAATTTTAAGCACACACATTTGAAAACTATATTCTTATTTTAGAAAAAGAAAAAAATAACTTTTATTCCTAATTTTACATTGACTCGGGGACGAAAATGATTTATTTTTATTATCATTTGTGAGAAAATCGACTTTTCTCAGACCTTACAAAACATAATTTTCTTTCTTTCCTTATTTTTCAGCTAAAAAGAAAGGACATCATTTGAAAGTTTAAAAGGTTGTTTCAATTATTATTAAAATGTAATTTGCGTTTCAGACTTAATTTTTCCCCATAATCTATGCTTGAGCCCGAGAACTGTTGCCCGAAAATATGTGAAAGTCGTTCTATATATATATCGGCTCGGCTTACATCTATTTTCATTCATAAGCGCCGTGTATTACAGCGAAAACACAAAATTGCAAACCAAAATATGTCGTTTTTTTCCAATAAAAACAGTAGCCAGCTCTCAGAACCTCCGTTTTCGCGAAAATTGGCAAAAAAAGTTTCCAAGATAGCGGGGCGGGAGGCACGGAAATACTCCCCCTTTCGTTATAGCATAACTGAACCTGAACGGTAATTTGGCGGGAAGACATTGTGTATATTTTTCAGTGGCGCACCCAGGATTTTATCATGGAGGGGGCCGAGCATTGGCGGCGAAACAAAATAAAATTAGTGGGTGCAAAATTTCTCTAGTTGTGATTGCAGTAGGACATTACAAGCAGACACTAATTAATCATCAAATTACCGTAATTAATTCAGTATTTAATAATTAATTATTTATTTTTAATGAAAATAAAAATTATTATACTTAAAATTTAATTTAATTAATAATTTTAAAAACTGCTAATTTTTGAAAGTGTAGAAGTTAAATATTTAAAGAGCTCCTAAACAAACATTTATAGAATTTCCTATTTCTATCTATCTAACTGTCAGACATATTGTAGTTCAAGGAAAATATCCAAAATATTCTTAACGAGATGAATTAGTGGATACAAATTTTTGGACTGATTCATTTAAATTTAACTCGTCAGTCAGAATGTTATGGGTATTAATAAATTAATAAAGAATTTAATCTATTTTAGGACATCATAGTTAATTCTTGTAAAGGCATTGCCTCTAGTCTTGGAAAGGGCAGATGCCCCTACTGCTTCCGCCAACTTCGACATTATTTTCTGAAAGATCTTCTGCCTTTACGGACAAATGTCTGCCAATTTCATTCGTTTCCGAACAAAAATGAATTTAAAAAATGTGTCTGAAAGTAGCCTTTTTGGATTTGAGAACAGCCTTAAGCGGGTTCGCCATAATGATGTTTCAATGTACAGGGATTTTTTTTTAAACTGACGCTATTCAGAGCCGCCGGTAGCTCATTCTAATAACTGAATTGACACAAAATTTTATAAATGGACTAAGAAAACCATGGGAAAAAAAGATTCCAACCAAAAAAAATTAGTTCCAATCACCTCCGATAGGGGGAAATGTGGCGCTGTGGTAATTTATGCAACTGAGAATTAGCATAAAATACGGGCAATAAATGAAAATGCAAATTTTTGCTTACGCAAGCGACAGTAGCGCCAATAGTTTAAACTATAAATGCATGCGAAAAACTCCGAGAAACAATTTCAGCTCAGGTTGAAAATGAATCTCACTTTACCGCACCGCGCATTACTTGTGAAGTTCTATTACTGTAACCAGTGCAATGCACCAGCCGCTCTTCGTTTATTTAGAACACGCCATAAACTGCCGAAAGGACCTTTATCCGTTAATGCATTGAAAGCGATAATTCTGAAATTCGAAGAAACAGGCTCGCTAGCAGTTCGGCCAGGCAGAGGACGTAAACCGGTGTCAGAAAAGTGATAATGGATGTTGCAACTGCGATCAACGATAGGTCACAGAGTACCTCTGCTGTTTGTAGTAGCAGCGCACGGGGTGTTGCCTGAGAACTGGATTTAAATGTTTCGACTGTATGGAAAGTCTTGCGGCGAATTCTCCACTACTATCCATACAAGATTAGCTGCTTGCAACAACTTCAACCCAATGATTACGATAAATGACTGACATTTCTTGCAAGAATGGAAGTCGATGATGCTTTTTCGTGGATAATTTTATGGGGAGATGAGGCCCATTTTCATCTGAATGGGTCTGTTAATACTCATAACTGTAGAATTTGGGCCACTGAGCAACCTCATACAGTTCTAGAAACTCCATTACATTCATCAAAGCTCACTGTTTGGTGTGGCTTTACAGCTGAATTCATCCTTGGACCATTCTTTTTTTGAGAACATAACTGCGACAGGGCCAGTGACGTGTACCGTTAACGCAGAAAGATATCATAATATGCTGACTAGTTTTGTCATTCCACAACTTCAATAGAGACAATGTCTGGATTAGATCATTTTTATGCAGGATGGTGCACCACCACATATTGGTGTAAAAGTACAGCAGCTGTTGTGCCATCACTTCACTGACCAAAGAGTTATCAGTCGTTGTTTTCAATACGTCTGGCCGCCCCGGTCTCCGGATTTAACTTCATGCGATTTTTGGCTCTTGGGTTATTTGAAATCGAAAGTCTATCTTGGGGTAGTAACAAATCTGAGTATCTTAAAAGACAACATAATACATGCAGTAAGGGCTTTTCCATGTGACATGTTATTCTCGGCCGTCGAAAATGTTGTACAAAGAATGCAAGGTGTGGTCACATTGAAGAGAACGGTGGTCACATTGAATGTGGTCGAATTCCTCGTCGGGAAAGTGTATATGATGAATAAAACATGACATTTTATCCAAATTATTAATTTTGTCTGTTTCTGATGTTTTCTTTCAATGTACAGCACCAAATTTCCCCCTATCGGCGGTGATTGGAACTAATTTTTTGTTTTTGTTGGAATCTTTTTTTCCCGTGGTTTTCTTACTCCATTTATAAAATTTTGTGTCAATCCAGTTATTAGAACGAGCTACCGGCGGCTTTGCACAGCGTCAGTTTAAAAAAAAAACACCCTGTATATCTTAATTACTTACATATTCTACAAACAAATGCTTGTTTCAACACATGATTATAATCGTTCATTCAAGATATTAAAACAAATTTGAAATTTTAACAATATGAAATATAACTTACAAGAGAACTTTTGTATACTCGTGTATAGCTCTGTGTAGTATTCTAAGTTCAAGCAAAATGAAAAATAATTGGTAAGGATGCAACCGAACCAAGTGAGGATTTCGTATTATAATGATCCAAACTGAAACTATATTACATCTGAATCGTTTCAAATTTAGACGCCGGACTCCATTGTTCAATCGAGTAAAAATTGAAACAAACATGTTTCAGCTTTCAAAGTCAGGGACCGATTTACAAATTTTTGGGCCCTGGGCACCTATGCTTACGGTGGCCTTGAATAAAAGAAAATATTATTGAAACCCCTACTTATTAAGATAACCACTACTGACTTTAAAAATTTTGGGATATTTAATGATGTTTTTATTGTTAGATATTGTACTGTTTACAGTTAGATCCACCAGATGGCTGTACCAGTTAGGGAACACAGCAGTAGAATAAAGAATGTCGCCTGATAGAAAAACGTGTGTTTCTTGATCTCCTAATATGCATAAGCTAAAAGCTTATAAACGATATCTTTAAGAATAATATATAACATATTTGACATGGTGTCAGAAGTTTTAAGATACTTCACGTGATCAACGGGAAAATTTATCGTAAAATACGAACTTTTTCGCCGAATAAAAAAGGCTTCAGAAATCGAAAGTAATGGCTAACAGCTTGCCGACAATCTCGCCGTTCGTAACAAGTACGAATCCATCAGAAGCATGGAGATATTGGAAAGCAGATTTTGAAGATTATCTGGAAGCTTTAAAATATGGTACAGAATCTGAAAAAACAAAAACCGCACTCTTTCGTCATGTATGTGGAGAAGAGTTAAAAAAGCAGTTACGCGCGTTCGATCTTCAACCAGCCACTGACACGGAACATGTTAGTTTAAAACAGATCTTAGAAGAATTTGATAAATATTTTAAGGATTATCAAAATGAAGTCTATGCATCCTTCAAGTTTTTAGAAATTAAACAGGCAAAAGGAGAATATTTTTCTGACTATTATTCGCGACTTCGTAGCGCGGTAGTCGAATGTAATTATGGTGCTTTGCAAGATAGAATGCTCCGAGATAAGATAATTCAAGGTCTATGGGATAAGCCGCTACAGGAAAGATTAATACGAGAAACCAGTAAAAAAGAGAAAAGTCTTACAGATATCGTAAGTGAATGCAAAGCAGCTGAGCACAGCAAAGCTCAAGTTTCTGAAATGAATGCTGAGAACAATTCTGTAAACGCTATCAAGAAAGCTAAAAATAGCTCGACACCGCCTCATTTTTCTCAACATAAAAATATTCATAATCAAAAGAAGACTTGTAGATATTGTGGAAAATATCATGAACCGAGAAAATGTCCTGCATATGGTACAAAATGTAAGCGATGTGATGGGAATAACCACTGGGCGATCGTGTGTAAAACGAAAGTAAACAAAAATCGTAATTCCAAAAAAGTGAACACGATTGAAGAAGCAGATTCTGACGTTGTTTATATTGGTGAATTAAAATCACTAAATCAGTTAAATTCTGAAAATTTGGGTTCGGTTTGGCTTCAAAAGCTTACAGTCAACAATAAACAAGTTATATTCAAGCTGGATTCTGGATCTCAAGTAAATGTAATACCAAAAGCAGAATTGCTTAAGTGGAAAGAAAAGCCAGTGGTAAGAAAAAATCACACTCCAGTTTTAGATTACAGTGATAATGTTGTTCCTATAATAGGTGAGTGCTATTTAAAATGTAAAACTGATAAATTTCAAAGTGATTTTAAATTTTTAGTTACTACTCTTGATTCTTGCCCTATTTTAGGTCTTGATGCTTGTAAAAAGTTAGGTTTGATTAAAAGATTGAATTTAATTGATAAAAATCCAAAGTTGTTTGACACACCACAACAAATTATTAAAGAATATTCTGATGTTTTCACTGGGTGTGGACGGTTAAATAAAACGGTTCATATTAAATTAAAAGATAATTCAAGTCCTCATGTTGCAGCACCTAGAAAAATTCCACTAGCTTTACATAACAAAGTTAAAGAAGAACTTAAAAGAATGGTTGAGACTGGTATCATAACTAAAGTTAATGAACCAACTGAGTGGGTTAGTAATATGGTTATTGTTAATTCACCTAAGAAATTACGCATTTGTTTAGACCCCAGACCCTTGAATGAGGTAATTCAAAGACCTCATTACCCAATACCCACTGCAGATTCACTCATAACAAAACTTCAAGGTTGTAAAGTTTTCACAATATTAGATGCTAAGAATGGCTTTTGGCAATTGCCACTTGATCAGGAATCCTCTTATTTAACAACTTTTACTACTCCTTGGGGAAGATACAGGTTTCTTGTTTTACCATTTGGGTTAAATAATGCTCCCGAAGAGTTTCAGAGAGCTATGGATGAAATTTTTGAAAATGAACCAGAAATAAATCCCTATTTTGATGATATTGCTTTAGGTTCATCTACAATGGAAGAACATTGTAAATTATTGCACAGAACACTTGCATTGGCAAGGAAAGCAAATTTAAAATTTAACATATCAAAAACTCAGCTTTCTTTAACTTCTGTGAATTATTTAGGACATGTACTGTCTGATAAAGGTATTGAACCTGATCCAAATAAAGTAAAGGCCATTCATGAGTTTGCAACTCCCAAAAATAAAGAAGATTTACAACGATTCTTGGGTATGATAACATATCTCGCAAAGTTTACTCCACATTTGTCTAATTTGACTCATTCTCTACGTCAACTTCTGAAAAAAGACACTGAATGGTTGTGGGACAGTAATATTCAAAAAGATTTTCATCTCATAAAAGAAACCATAATTAAAGCTCCATGTTTACAATACTTCGATGAAAATAAAGTTGTAACTGTGTCTGTTGATGCTAGTAAAAATGGATTAGGTGCTACTCTTCTACAGGAAAATAAACCGGTTGCTTTTGGGTCAGCTTCTTTAACTGATGCGCAACAACGTTACGCACAAATTGAAAAAGAACTCTTAGCTGTCATCTATGGATTAGAACACTTTAATTATTATACGTATGGTAGACCTGTTGTAGTACAGACTGATCACAAACCTCTATTAGGCCTTAGTAAAAAACCATATGATTTAATTTCTCCTCGTCTGCAACGCCTGTTGCTTAGGCTAAATAGATATAATGTAAAACTTGATTATGTTCCTGGAAAGCAACTTATCATAGCCGATACTCTTTCTAGAGCACAGTCACCTACAGAAATTTTTGATGAGGGAGATTACCTAGAAACATTTGCCAAAATTAATCTTTTGACACAAGCTTCTGAAGAAAAATGGAATGAATTGGCAGAAATGTCAGCTAACGATGAAGAATTACAAGATGTTCTATATCATATTAGGAATGGCTGGCCTGAAAAATGCAAAACAAAAACAGCTGCAAAAGCATATTGGCATTGTAAAGAAGAATTATCTGTAACAAAGGAAGGTATAATTTGTAGAGGACAGAAACTTGTTGTACCAGCTGCAGCTAGAGAAGAAATTTTGAAAAGATTACACATTTCACATAAAGGGGTAGTGTCCACTAAAGTTAAAGCAAGAGAATATTTTTATTGGCCTAACATTAACAAAGATGTAGAAAATTTTATCTCCAAATGTAAAGTCTGTCAGATGTATCAACGAGCAAATCAAAAAGAAGTCCTACTAGATACCGACCTACCAGAAAGACCATGGCAAAAAGTATCCTGTGACTTTTTCTATTTAAAAGGGCAGCAAAATCTTTTAATGGTAGATTATTTTTCGAAGTATGTTGAATTGAAACCTTTGAAAAGCACAACAGCCCAAGCTGTTATACCTGTTATGAAGTCTATTTTTTGTACTCATGGAATACCTGAAGAACTTGTCAGTGATGGCGGTCCCCCCTTTGATTCTTATGAATTGCAGAAATTTTTTAAAGAATGGAAAATTTTGCCCCGCATAACTTCACCACATTTTCCACGAGCACATGGTCAGGTTGAAAGAGCAATTCAAACCATAAAAAATTCTCTCAGAAAAGCTGAAGAAGATGGAAAAGATATTTATTTAGTACAACTAGATTACAGAATCCAACCTGCTAAAGATCTTCCCTCTCCATCTGAATTGTTAATGGGCAGAAGATTAAGATCCTTTTTACCAGCTCATCCTGCACTGCTAACACCAAAGTTTGATATAAAAGAAGCTTCTAAATCTTTGAAAGAGAGGCAGGTAATGCAAAGTAAATATGCCAACAGACAAGCAACTCATCTACCAAAAATATCTGACAATAAAAAAGTATGGTTCCGGCATAAAATGAAAAGTCCTTGGAAGCAAGGTACTGTTGTTCAAGTAGGACCTCAACCTAGATCTTACCTAATAAAAGGAAGAGATGGAGGACTGTACAGAAGAAATAGATATCATATTAAGCTGGATCATTCCAAAGATGATGACAACAGAAAAACACCAACAGTTGAAGATCTTTATCCAACTTCATCAGATGCAGAGCCAGATCCCAATTCCAATATAAATAATTCAACTGATTCCTCAACTGTTAATACCCAAACAACATCTGCGGATCAAAGAAGATCAAAAAGAAATATTGTTAAACCTATCCGCTACAGAGACACTTAAGACATTTGAACTTCTTATTAATTTGAAATAATTTAGCATTAGAACTCTAAAATAAAGTTAACTTAGTTTAATCTCGCTTAAAGACTATAAAGGTAAATAATTTAATTTTTGTTTGTTTAATTTAAAGTTAAATATCCAGATCAGGTAATTAATGTTAAGTTTATTTGTGTATGTACTTTTCCTGTTTTTGTAAAAAGGGCATGTTAGATATTGTACTGTTTACAGTTAGATCCACCAGATGGCTGTACCAGTTAGGGAACACAGCAGTAGAATAAAGAATGTCGCCTGATAGAAAAACGTGTGTTTCTTGATCTCCTAATATGCATAAGCTAAAAGCTTATAAACGATATCTTTAAGAATAATATATAACATATTTGACATTTATAAATTTTCTTCTCAGTCTTTTAGCAGTAAAAGTTTTTATAACATCTTCATAATCTTTAGTATCTCGTTGACGATTTTTCGATCTTTTGAAATCTGTTTCGAAAGTGAAAGTATTTGAATAAAAAACCTGTAAACAAAATCGAAAAATTAAAAAAACGGCTTTTGTAGAGATCAACCTCAACTATCCAATGGAAAAAATAGTAAAAAGATATTGAAATGCAAACGAGATATTTAAAAAAATTCTCTCATAGAATTAACATGAGCAGGAGGATTATTGAACGTAAGTGATGTAATCCTTACAAAGTGATAATGTTAAAAATATAATAACGTTTTTTAATAAAAAAAAAATAAAATAGAGTTTTCTATATTAATTTTGTTTTTTAATAGTTAAAACTTCATCAGATTTTGGCAAATAATTGAAAAATCTTCAGTAGCATTTGGGCCCCCTAAAATTCGAGGGCCCTGTGCCCGTTCCCCGATTGCCCTGTCATAAATAAGGCACTGGAAAAAGTGTCGCTTTTTTGGCAAATTTCTGTTTTCATTCTGGCGATAAAATAAAAGTTTTCTAAAGCAGCATGCATTAATGAAAGGGGGGGGGGGACCTCTTAAAAATCTTTTTTTTAAACTGAATGCTAACACGGGGAGACCCGTGTATTTTAGGTGCTTTTTATGGAAACTTTTTACACACACACACACACAAAAAAGAACTTTGATCCCGTAAATATTTTAGGTATTTTTATAGGTTTTTCTCCCTTTTCCTTTGGAGGGGGCCAGGGCCCCTTCGGCCCCCCTTTGGGTGCGCCACTGATATTTTTATTTACTTATTCAAATAGCCTAATCCTATACTGCCGAACACCAAGCAAGAGAATACTAAAGAATAGTTCTATCTCACACTTAAGTTGGCAAAGCTTTGGCGTAAATTCAATGCACGTTCACTGTGATTGGTTGCTCGCGAATGGTTGCCGCATTCTATTTCGAAGGAAAAAGATTCTTATTCTTCATCTTCCTTCCTAGTGTGATCAAAGAAAATTGAAAAGTTTTGTACCGTCCGTCGTTCATTACATTCAATCCGCCATTTTCTTTTCCAAAGTTTTGGGTCCTGGTAAGTTATTTTATGCTATCTCTCTAGAAATAAATATAACGTAAGTGTTTTTGTATTTAATTCGCACGCAGATGATTTTGATAAGTTATCACTTACTTATTTTATAAAGAAAACTAGTTACTTCGCCTAAATCGTAAAAATAAAAAATTAGACATTTTCCTTATGTTAGAAATACACTTAATATTTCAAGTCGATAGATTGTTAGATTTAAATTGTTAATACTTCAGATTAAATTAATAAAATAAAATTAAGAATTTATAGAAAAAAAATCTAATGCTTAATGTGTAAAATATTTTTGAAGAACGCCTACATTTAATAAATATTTAAAGGATGATCTTTTTGTCTTCTGGAAAATAGATAAGATAATGGTGATAATAAATAGGACCGGTTTTTATTGTTCATTAATATTTCTTTTTGTTGTTGTTAAGAGTTTTGTTACATATTTGTGGACATGAAATTAAAAATTAAAATTTGTAATAACTGCCAATGGAATATTCAAAATAATAATTTTGTACCGTTCATACTGTTGAGTATAAGACATAAAACTCAAAATTAAAAAAAAAAAATGATGAAATTTAGCAATTTAATATAATATATTATAATAATATAATAATAATATACAATATAATATATAATATATTAATATATAAAAGCACATTTAACAGTCGTAATGAATTCTTATTTTACATAAAATGTGCATGAATTGCAAGTATCTGTAGATAAAACTGCAAATTAGCAATTTAGACTGTCTAATCGTCATGTTTAATTATTAGCATGAAGATGATTAAAAAAATATATCAAGCTGTTAAAATTTATAAAAACAATCAATTTCAATTTGGGTTTCATTGTATTTCTATTTTAAAAATTAATATGTGTATGCGATTTAGTTTTGAAATTGAAAGTATTTAGATAAATAATAAAACTAATATCGGTCATTAATATGGTGATATGAAACTGCAAGGAACTTGATAATTTAAACAACACTGAAAATTTTCAATTTAAAATGTCCTAAAATACATATATTTTTTAATAACGTATATTTCGCCATCTGTTGTAAATTAAGGACAATAACAGTACAATTTATTTTTATATAAAAGATTTCTGATATATTGAATAAATAATACAAAAAACAGATATAAAATGAAAATATTTCAAATGAAGTAGAAAATTTTATGAAAAATTTAAGTAGGTCTTGCAATTAATTTTTAAAAATAACTATTATTACATTAACATATTTAAAATAGTGATACTTGTGAAAAATTAAATATATAAACACCTAGAAATATCAAATTAAGTCACAAATTCAATACTTAAAATTAAATAATACTAATAATAAAATCAGATTTCGTGTTGTTTTATAGTGCCCCAGGGCTACCATTTGTAACTAAAATGCTACTAAAAGGGATTATTTTCAGCATCAGACAACTATGGCTACTATTTTAGCCTCAAAAACGACTATTTTGGAGGAAAGCCAGAAAAAAGAGACTATTTTCCAATTCCAGCTAATATTTTTGTAAAAAATTAATATATATATATATATATATATATATTTCACCAGTCCCCCAGAATTGCAAACTTTTTCTTCTTTTTTTTTAACCCTACATTCTGACCTAATATTTCCATATCAATTTCTTAAGTTTTTTATTCATTTTTTAAAATCTGTAAAAACTACCATTTGTAACTAAAATGCTAGTAAAAGTGACTATTTTCAGCATCAGGCAACTATGGCTACTATTTTAGCCTCAAAACCTTCAAAAGCGACTATTTTGGAGGAAAGCCAGAAAAAAAGACTATTTTCCAATTCCAGCTACTATTTTTGTAAAATTTAAAAAAAAAAAAAAAAAATTCACCAGTCCTCCAGAATTGCAAACTTTTTTTTTTTTTAACCCTATAATCTGACCTAATATTTCCATTTCTTAAGTTTTTTATTCAATTTTTAAAATCTGTAAAAACTTCCATTTGAAATTTATAAAAAAAGGACTTTTTTTACTCTAAATATAGTGCAAAAATACCAATCATTCAAATTTTGGTGGGAAACTAATTACTGATTTTTGGTTTGGCTACATCCATAACCCTTCTGCTTTATAGTATATTTGTCCAATTTTTGATTGTTTTTAAATGTATTTAACCCTTGATCTGCCATATGAACCACAAACAATTAACTGTAGATTTGTTCATTGTGCTGTGTGAATCGTATTTGTTTCTAACTTCGTATAAATGCTTCATACTAGAAATTTGAATTAATAAACGAGCTTAAGTAAATGCTACTTAGAAATAAGAAAATCTTGTTTTCTATTACAATTTTTAAATTTAATAACATATTTAAAATATTAAGAAAAACACTTAGAATATTGCCTTTCTTACTTATTTAGATGGCTTTATTTGGTTTATTGTTGTCTATAAAATCACACTTTATTTATGCTGATTTGGCTATTTTATTTTACATAAATTTCTTGTAAAAAATAGATTGGTATGTTTACATATTTTCTTTATCAAATGCATCCTTTTTCGATTAAACCACTTTTTATTGGCAGATTTCTTGCTTCTGTTCCTTTTTGTTTAGAAAATGGAATTAAAATTACAGCTAATAACATACAATAAAAGTTTTCTTGTTTTCAGATACTTCACAATAATGCCCAAGTATAAGGCAAGCATATATTCAATTTAGTTTGAGAAAACCAAATTCTGATCTTATATTTCAGATAATTAAAAAAGTTTTTTCTTTCTTTTCATTTTGTGTGTGTGATTTTATAATAAAAATACAAAAAGTGACAAATTTGGGTGGTAGCATAAACTGTAGAAAAATATCTGGATTTTCATGATATTATTTTTATGGCACGTAAGGATTCTTGCCACTTCCCTTTTATTAAGTAAGCATGCAACTATTTTTGTACAAATGCTACTATTTTTTTTACTGTAGGGCTACTAAAGCAACTATTTTTGATGCCATTATGGAGTGGCAGCCCTGCGCCATCTATCTTAATTTTAATTCAGACATAAATTGAAAACTTTTACGAAAAGTGCAAAATGAAATCTTATTTAGAGTTTCTTTGGCGGCATCTGCTTTGCTTAAGATAAGATAAAGCTAAAAATGTAGTATTAATTCTGAATTTATACAACTTAATATTTAAAAAAGGCATCTATATTAATTAATTATAACTCAGAAAGTTCTTACAATTTAAAAATGGTAAAACGAAGTAATAAATTGAATAATTAGCCTTTTTTTTTTTTTGTACTAAATCTTTTACTAAACTTAAGCATGCATGTGTGGTGGCGCCCTCTATGATCTTTAGTTGAGAAAATAATAAATGTTCCAAAATGTCTTGATTAAACATGTTATTCTGTATAGTTTATGACATACTATTCCATATCTATCTAGAGTTAGAAGAGGTCGAAGTTTGAAGATGTTAAAATTAAATATGCATGACAAGCTTTTATTTAACATTCTTTATACTTTAAAATGAGGTCATATTATTAGTGCCATGCTAAGCATAGAAATTGTTTAATAATTATATCAACTTTTAGATGATTTTATTTTTTGTGTTCTATTAACCTGACGTAACTACATTTTCTTCAGCATGACTCATCTTATGTTAACCCAGGTGGACCACTTCTGAGGCTTTAGAGACTAGATTTCTGAAAATAGTTACTTTGTTGACAAACGAAACAGTAAGTGTTATTTTTTATTATAGGGCAGATTAAAGAGGGATGGGTCAATTTAAAAAACATAATAATTTTTACAAATTATGTTTCGCTAGTACAATATGGAAATTTTCAGAATATCATTTTGAAACATTTTAACATATTTAAAAAATATATATTTGATGAGAATAGTTAAAATTTTAGGTTAATAAACTAATTAAATTAACAAGAAAAATGTCCCATCCCTCCCTCATGTTAAGGAAGGTTGGGACATGTTTGTAAAATGAAAATTCCTATTTAATTTTTCAAAAATGTTGTGAGAAAATGACAAAAACAGAGTAACATTTACATTCCTAAGGTATATTGTAAATCACAACATTTATTTTATCTTATATTATGCTTTTAAAATCCAAATGAAATGAAAAATATGGCTTGTGTCCAACTAGTGTCACCTATTACTTTTAGTGGGTGTAGCTTTGCAATTATGTCTTGTTCATCAATGATTGAACAATTATAATTAGGGCCTGCTTTAGACTCAGAAGTAGAGGAAACCCCACTTCACACAGCCCCCCCCCCAGGGTTGTTTAGGTTTAAACCATGCTGGTTTAAACCATGGTTTAAACCTTGGTTTAAACCAAATGGTTTTTTTAAAAAAAACAAATGGTTTTTTTAAAAAAAACTAGACTTGGTTTTAAAAAAAAAAACAGACTTGGTTTTTTTGAAATACCAAAACTTAAAAAAAAACAAAAAAAACATTTATTTTTCATCACATACTGGAAATTTTTTAGCAAATTTGGTCTTGAGTTCAGTGAAGACGGCAGAAGAAAAGTTCAAATGTAAAATATCAAGTTTTGTCACAGACAATACTGCAAATATGGTTTCTGCCTGAAGAGCTTGGTTTTTCGGGACTTACATATGGGTGCAGTGCCCACATTTTAAATCTGTTAGCCAAAGATTTGGTTAAAAGTGATGTAACAAAACATGTTACAAGTATTTTAAAATATTTTTGCAACCATCATCTCCCGAAAGCATGGTATCATGCAGAAGGTGGAAGTGCATTGGTACTTCCTCTAGAGGTACGATGGAATACTTATTGTAATTCACTTGAATCTTATGTTAAAAATTGGTCAATTTTTACAAAAGTTTGTGAGGATCACAGATCTGAGATTGATAGTGACATCTCCAGTAAAATCTTAAACATCGGTTTAAAAAGAAATGTCGAAGACATGATTGCGATTTTGAAACCAATTGCTGTAACTATTGATTTTGTACAGAGGAATAGCTGTTCTCTCGCTGAATGTGTATTAGCATGGAAAAAGCTAGAATTGAAGCTAAAAGAAGCATCAACATCAAACAATAAAAAGGCGATATCATCAGCGTATAAATACAGATATGAACAATCATTAGTACATGCACATTTTGTTGCATTTATTTTAAGCCCATTGGTATTAATTTCTAACCTAGGAATTGATGTCACAAAAGAAGAGAAAAACAAGGGTCTTGAATTTATCAAACAAAAATGTGGCTCTGATTTCTTAGCACTTACATTAAAATTTTTGGAGAAGTTGGAACCGTTTCATAATCAGGATCAAAATGTTTTTTTTTTTTTACCCCAAAGTTGTTGATACAATGTCTGACTTTGAATGATGGAATAGTTTTTATAATGTTTCAGGTAAATCTTTGATTACGGAGAATGATTTGGAATTTGTGAACATGCTAACTACAGCCAAAGCATCGACTGCCTGTGTTGAAAGGATTTTTTTCGACATTTGGTGTAGTTCATTCAAAATTGCGAAACATATTAGGCATAGAGAAGGTATCAAAATTAGTGTTCGTAATGAAACAAATGAACAATGATTGAGGATAAAATTTATTATTCATTCCTATTATTAAATACTGCTGTAAGATATCTATTCAAGAAATGTCAAGTTTTTTCTTCTTTCTTCAATAAAATGTTTAGCTATATTTCATTAGTTTGTGATTCTTTACCTTCAGTTTGCAAATATTTATCCAATAGTTGTTATTTGTGTCAGTTAAAATTTCTTAGTTTAATTTTCTTTAAAAGAAAATGTAGATTAAAGACTAGTGTGTTAGTAGTAGTGATTGATTTATATATATACATATATAAGTGATACACTTTTTATTGTTTATTGTATATTAAAATATTATAATAATAAAAAAAATATTATAATGGTTAAATTAAAATAGTAAAAATTGTATTATATAATTTCAACAAAATAACTTAAAATAATTTTTGTTTAATGCTTGACTTCAAATATTTGAAAATATTAATATTCTTCGTTTTTCTAAAATATAAAATCATTTAAACCAAAAAAACCTGGTTTAAACCAAAAAAACCAGGTTTAAACCAAAAAAACCCGGTTTATTGGGTTTTTTTGAAAAAAACCTGGTTTTTTTACAACCCTGCCCCCCCCCCTCACCTATTACTCTGCCAATTGCTTTGTCATTTACTAAATTCGTTTTGCGTGTGTTTTAACTATTTCATATTTTACCATCAAAATTTTGAGTAAACTAAACAACACTTTTAATATTTAAAAAAAAAAACTAATTACCTATATACGTATGAAAATTTATTTTATTATATACATAACTAATTAATTTTGTAAATGTATTAACAAACATGGAACTACAGTTGTGAATATTTGAACTTCACAATATATTTTATGCTTTACAAATTGGAGCATTTGTCAGTGTTAAGAACAGTTCAGGGCCAACAAATACTTGAAGTAAATTTATGCTTAAATTGCAACACAATTTTGCTTCTCCTTTTACTTTTATTTTATGAACAGAAATTTGATATCAGTGAATGCTAATTAATTTCTCCAAAATTTAAATAACTTATTTTCCATATTTTGTATTATTTCTTCACTCTTTATGAATATAAACTATTAATGATTAATTTTTTTGATATTTTTAGCACATTTTACAATATCAATCATTTGGAATTAAAATGTAAAACATAAGAAAAAAGAAAATAAGTTGCGTGTAATTGCTGTTTTTATACTATTAATTACATTAAGGGGGAAAATATAGAGAGTAAATGTGTCAGAGATCGGAGTAAGATTGAGTTTCATAGTTTAGATCAGAGGTTGGCAACCTATGACCCACGGGTCACCGAGTGACCCATTTCATAAATTCAAGTGACCCACTTGAGCTCCAAAAAAGTATAAAGAAAAATAAAATTATATTAAAACATTATTTCGAATTTATTTTGGAACTTTAAAAAGATTTAATTTTAATTCAGAAATTCCAAACTATTAAATAACATACAGAAAATTGCACTTATTTGTTATAATGCGTATATGTTTGCATCAGGAGAGCCATTGAAGAGAAAGTAAAGTTCATCCAGTTATGTTTCCTTTTATAATAATTATAATTTTATTTTTTGTGTTTAAAGTTTAAAACGGCGCATGATGATTATGATTTAAAATGTATCTTATTATTAACCGAAGAAAGACTTTTAAAATGAAAATACCACTGACCCGAAACGTCTTCATATTACACATATTTTGGTTGATTGTGACCCGCAGCCGAAAAAGGTTGCCGACCCCTGGTTTAGATAAGTTTCTTAAGAAAAAAAATGCATTTTCTACCCTGATTGAAATATTTTTTTCTAAAAATAAGTTTAGAAAAGTAAATTTTGGGGCCTCTTTGCCTTTCAGTAGCTAAGCATGGGCTTCACAGGCCTATTCGGTAAACAGGCCCTGGTTGTAATGTACGTTTATATACCTTTTTAAATAGTGTATTGCCATGTAAAAATAAAAGTTTGCAGTTTGGGTTCAATAATTATTTGAAAACTGTAATATTTTATTTAAAAAAGCTAAGGAAATTGATATAGAAATAAATATAAATATTTAATACCAATGGTTGACATGGATAAATAATGCATGAGTAAGAAAAGACAAATTTGCACTGCTTTAAATTAATTTTTATATTTGTTCTTAAAAAAATGAAAGTAGTTAAAATAATTTTTTAACTTTCAAAATAATAAGTTTTATTTGTTGCATTATTGAAGTCCAAAACAAGATAGTCTTATAAATATCAGACATGAGATTCTGCTATGATTTTCCACTTTTTCCCTTTTTTTTTTTTGTCACCCCCCCCCCCCCCCTCTTCTTTAAAAAAATCAATTGGTGATTTCTGCAGAACCGTTTAAAAAAAAATTGTGTTGATGTGTGCCATGGACAAAGTCAAGTGTGGCGGCACAGAAAAATTCATGTCAAGTTTAGAGAATTTTTTATCCCATTCATTAAATTTTTAGATTGGGGATTATTCAGAGATTTTCTCAAAGGGAGACACAATATACGGACATGTGATTCGTCTGCAAATTATTAATCTATGGCTGAATTCCATAAAATCAATTCACAAAGAAGAAGAAAAAATGAGAATTTTGTTAAAATGACTGCAGAAAATTTTCAAATTTTGTCAAGAAATCCAGTTTTAAAAAAAAGAAAATCGCAACTTTCTACGGACATGTGATTTGTTTGCAAATTATTAATCTATGGCTGAATTCTGTAAAATCAATTCACAAAGAAGAAAAAAAAATGAGAATTTTGTTAAATGACTGCAGAAAATTTTCAAATTTTGTCAAAAAATCCAGTTTAAAAAAAAATGCAACTTTTGTCAAATGGTTTCAGAAAAAACATCAGGAATTCCACCAAACAAACGCAGGAAAAAAAATGCGAGTTTCATTAAATGATCACAAAATAAACTTTAATTTTGTCCAGAAATCTAGTAAAAAAAAAATTATAAATTTCATTGATCAGTCACAGAAAAAATCATAAATTTCATCAATTGGTTGCAGAAAAAATAGAGAATTTTGTCAAACACTTGTAGAAAAAAAAATTGCAGCTTTCATCAAACGGTTGCAGGAAAAGTCATAAATTTCGCAGGGCTTGAATTTTAGGGCGGGATTTGTGCCGAAAATTTTGAAATCCCGCCCAAAACCTTATCGTGGGTGGGAGCCTCCCGCCCAAACAATTTCAGCATTTTTCGGAGAAATTTGCGTTATTTAATTTACCTGCAACAGAATGATAAATTTCGTGATTTTTTTCTGCAACTGATCGATGAACTTTGCATTTTTTAAGCGACTGATCGATAAACTTTTCGTTTTTTCCACAACAAATCGGCGAACTTTGCGTTTTTCTGCGACAGATCCACGAACTTTGCGTTTTTTTAACGACAGATCGAGGAACTTTGCGTTTTTTCTGTGCCTGATCAACGAACTTTGCGGGTTTTTCCGCGACAGATCAACGAACTTTGCATTTTTTTTTTTTCACGACTGGTCGACGAACTTTGCGTTTTTTCCGCAACAGAGCAATAAACGTTGCGTTTTTTAAGCGACTGATAGACGAACTTTTCTTTTCTTAAGCGACATTTTTTCCGCAGCAGATCGACGAACTTTGCGTTTTTTAAGCGACTGATCGACGAACCTTGCGTTTTTTGGGGACAGATCGACGAATTTTGCGTTTTTTCCGTGATCGATCGACGAAATTTGCTTTTTTTCGCGACTGATCGACAAACTTTGTGTTTTTTTGGCAACAGATCAATGAACTTTGCATTTTTTCTGTGATTGACTGACGAACTTTGCATTTTTCCGCGATCAATCGACGAACTTTGCATTTTTTCCGCAATCAATTGGCGAAATTTGCATTTTTTTGCGGTCTATCGACAAAATTCGTGTTTTTCCCACGATAGATCGACGAAATTGGTGTAATTTCTCCTTTTTTTTTCTTTCTACAGATTGACAAAGTTCGTAATTTTTTTTTACCTGTGTCTGACTGACAAATTTAGATTTTTTTCTCTGTGTACGACTGATGACTTTCACGATTTATCCCCGCGACCAACTGATGAATTTCACTATATTTTCCCATGACTGATTGACGAATTTCGCAATATTTTCTGATGAGCAATCAACAAACTTCATGTTTTTTTCCTTGACTGAATGACGGACTTTGCAAATTTTTCCGTAACCGATTGGTGAGTTATTCGGTTTTTTCTAGTGACAGATTGGTGAAATTCACTATTTTTTTTTCTCGCTCCTCACTGAAAATTTTCAAGTTTTTTACTGCAAATGACTGACGAATTTCGTGTTATTTTCTTGCGACTGATTAACAAACTTCGCCATTTTTTCCCACGACTGATCGACGAATTTTGAGATTTTTTTTTCCTATGAACATAGACATAGATAAGGACTTCTAATAAAATAGCCTTTTTGAATAAGAAAATAGTTTCTCGTAAAATGTTTCAAATACAATGTCTGTGTGGAGCAGTTGTATTAGTTCATCTACCTCTTCAAATCGTCTGCTTGACAGCCTTCGTCTGGTAGGTATAATAGATTTATTCTATGGTATTTATCCACATTGTTGTTTGTAGGTGGCGTTACCTTAGCACAGTTGTACACTGACTGGCTGCTATGAAGTCCTAAAGTCGCAAATCGATATTAACACTATTTCGTTAGAAATCCTTCTCTATTTCTGTTCATGCATAAGACGAATTTCATTATCTTATTCCCTCAACCAATTGACTAAATTCACAATTTTTTCGAACGACAAATAGACGTATTTAAAGATTTTTTTTTCCTGCAACCGAAAAGAGGGAAAAGAACAAAAAAGGACAGTAAGAGCCACCGGTCACTGCTCCCTGTTAAATTGGCCTACAGTCAGCACTAAACAAAAATGAGATTAGAAGAGCTGCAAAGATCTTATTACTTTTACTCCTTGAGGTAAAGGAGTACACCTTTTTAACACTTGTGAAACAGTAAAAGTGTACCTTGTGAAAGAGGCTTCAGCTTCTCTCAATCAAATAAAATCTAAATTCAAAAATTTATTTAACAACCTAATTGTTAAGGGTGCCTAACACATTTAATGGAACTTGAAAAATACACTGTATATATAAAACTTAATTTTCTTCCCTTTTTTATAATAAAAATAAACATTTTACATAATCATTCTCAGTTAACTTAATTTTTTCAATGGTATTTTGTCATGTCTGCATTAATGTAATTCTTTAAATAGCACGTAAAATAATAGTGGAGTTGAAAGATTTTTTTTTTCTCCTTCCCAAACATTACAACTCCCCTCCATTTAAAAATGTTGGTAGGGAGACTTCCCTCTCCTTGGAAAAATTGAATTTCAAGTCCTGTTTCGTCAATCTATCACAGAAAAATTGTAAATTTTATCAAACAATTGCAGAAAAAAAAAATCCTGATTTTTGTCAAATGATCACGAAATAAAACCTTTAATTTCATGAAACAATCGCCGAATAAAATTGCAAAATGTAAATTTCGTCAAGTGGTCACGTAAAAAAATCTTGAAATTCGGCAGTCATAAATTTCTTCAGTCAGTCAAGAAAAGTGTGATTTTTTTTTTTCTCCATAGGGATTTAAATAAATCATTCATGATTTTTTTCCAACAAAAGTTTCAATGAGGTGCTTACAGTGGTTGATCTTTTTCCATCCATAATATGAATGTCAGAATTTATTTTATTTAAATCTAAAACCTAAAAGGGAATAAAATCCCTCCATATTTCTTGCATATATATTTGTTATTTTGAATTTTATCGACAACTTTTCATCATCCTAATAAAAAGTCATCACTGAAAATTGAATCTGTTGCTGAATTACCTGAAATAGCATTTTAAAAAATATATATTGTGGATAATTTTTCTGCGCATAAAATAACCTTCTTAATTTTAATTGTTTTGATTGTGCATTATTTTAAATAATTTTTCGAATTTATGCTTTATGCACTTTTCCTCTTTTTTTATCTGTCTGCAATCTCATGCCTGAAATATAAAATACCCCCCAAAAAATTGTATGTAATTAAACATAGTTATTTGGATAGACATATCATTTGGAACTGATGGACATGTCCCATCCCTCCCTTAGATCAACATTAAAAAAAAATAGGTATTTTACAACAAGCATGTGACTTTTAGTCTTAACTGTTTATTCAGAATATATATATTGTTGAGTTTACAAAACATTAAAAATAATTAAGTTAGCATCAAAGAATGAGATTGAAAATTTACATTAAAAATCTGAGTAGTTAGTTACTTTTGATATTGCAAAAGAATCTTTTTAATTCACAAACTCATAGTTGCTTGCAACTAAAAAGATTTACACCAACAAGTATGATGCAATGATTACTCAATCTGGTGGAAGAGTCATATATTAAAAATAAAGCTTATTTTAAGCATTACTACAGATGTCCCATCACTCTCCTATCCACCTCTCCTATTTTCATGCTTTTTTTGTACTTGTATAAATATGCACTAAATAAAATATACTAATTTTACAATCAGGGATCTGCCTAGAAAAAAACTGGGTCCTTTAAAGGACACTTCACAAAATTTTTATCTCAGAATAGGGCCCTTCCCAAATTTTTCATCTCAAAACAAGACTCTTCCCAAATTTTTTCATCTTAAAACAGGACCCTTCACAAAATTCTTTGATTCAAAATTAACTTTAAAAATCTCCGAACTGAAACTTTGACAAATTTAATCATTTAAAAGTAAAATCTGACATGACATAAATAGCTTAAGTTGCCAAAGAACATAACATCTAGCTTTTACATAATGTGAGTATAAAGGATCTTGTTAAAAATGTATAAAAAGAGAACCTTACTATAACAATTATTTCAAATTCACAAAATTATGACAAGATTGTCTATTTTAATACTTGGAAATTTTTCCATAGAAAATTTCTCATGCCTTGCATTCATAATATTTCAAATTTTAATTGCTTAAAAGGAATAAAGCCAACATAGTGAAAAGTATCCAAGCCAGGAATTGAACCCGGGTCATCAGTATAGCACATTGACGTTCTACCAACTGAACGACTTGGGAACGATACTCAGCCTGGCATATCTCACAATCATATGTTGGCAAGGCTACAAACGCAGCACAAGATGGAATACTTTTCCGTGAGCCACCAACCCTGGGGCAAACACGAAACTAAAAAGAATCCAGCATCGTTGATTGAATAAATTTATTTTAATACTTGGAAATTTTTCCATAGAAAATTTCTCACGGTTTACATTCATAATATTTGAAATTTTAATTGTTTAAAAGACGTAAAGCCAACATAGTGAAAAAGTATCCAAGCCAGGACTTGAACCCGGGTCATCAGTAACCTGTCTTTGGCAGTAGGGTTCCAAACATCAGATTCATTTGGTTCTTACAACAGTCATTTTAGGTATATTTAAGGCTATTATCATTGGCATGGGCAATGCTGGACAGATCAGCTAATAAATAAATAAAAGCAAAAAGAAATAATAGTCTTAATTTATTATGGTAATCTTAATCCATGATCAACTTTAATCAATTTTCGTCATTTTAAATCTTTCTAGTGTTCTTAAATTGTTCAAGTATTGTCTGAAACAACATTTTTTTAAACTGCAGTTATGCAAATTTATGGCAGATTTCATTGATCACACTAAAGACTGTGTAGATTTCAGAGACTTGCAGATTTTATGTATTGTACTGTATTTGCATTAAATATGCAGACTTGCCAAGGCAGGAGACTTCTGATTTTCACATGTTTTTCTGCACTCCTGATTTTTGACATATTTCTCCTGATGTTGATTATCAAAAATTGCTTCAAATAAAAATTAAACAGTCTGTTAGCTTTTCAACAGTCTGTTTTTTTTTTGTTTTTTTTTAATCAAAAATTGCTTCAAATAAAAATTTAAATCTTCACTATTGTTTTGTATGCGATTATGAAGAAAGAAAATTTTTCTCTGTTATTTGCAGTTAATTTAAAATAATTTTAAACAACCTAAGTATAATATGCTTGGATTTTTTTTTTTCTACATTTAAGAAGTAGTATATATATATTTTTTTCTTATTTGAGTAAAAATGATATATTTAATCGTTAATGACAGCCAAGCACACTTTAAAATCAAACTTGGCCAACTTTAAAAAATGTTTTTTTAATAAAAAGATAAAGTATTCTTATTTTTGAATTTCAGAACCTGGCAAATCTGCATAAACTTATTATAAGAAAATAAAAATGTTCACTCACTATAAAGATAATTCACTACTAGTGAATAAACGTTTTAATTTGCTTAAAATAAAATAAACATGGTTTATTTGGAATCCTCACTCTTGCTTTGCAGCTCTAATAAAATGCTTTTACTTACCCATCATACGTAGTATAGGGTAAGTCTTGTAATCGTTTTGAAAATAAAAAAAAAATTTTTGATGGATTTACACGTTTCAGACACTGGAGATTCCGAAAAACATATTTTTAGAAAAAAATTTTGTTGTCCGTCTGTGTGTGTGTCTGTAAACGCTCTATCTCCCGAAAAAATTGAGATAGAGACTTGAATTGGTATGTACTTAGTATGTAACAATAGGAAGAAGCCTATTTCATTTCAATAACCTCGATTAACCGGAACAATTTTTTTCGTACTCTCAGAATATTCGTTCTGATGAAAGGAATATAAAAATTTTCGAAATTGTTTATTTTAAGAAATGAATATAAAAGACAATAAAAAAACGTAAATTTTGCATAAAGCATGAAGTCGATCGGATAAGGAGTTGTTGAGATATTTGGAATCCTATTTACCACACGCTTCGATTTTTCATGACCCTGTATTTCATCCAAATTTCACTTCAAAGATATATTTTAATTGGAAATTTGACGCTTCATCAGATGCAATAAACCGCTAGTTAGTAGGATAATTGTTTTTGGAGTTATAAGGATGTTTCTTTCAAGCAATTCAGTCATCGAACCTTTAAAGTTTATGATGTCATCAAGCCAGGATTTTATTCGAATTGCAATGCATTTTATAAGTAGTTTACACATTTTTTATTTTAATATTTTACATTATGCATTTCCATGATGGGTAAGTATTACGGTGGCCCCCAACGACTAGTTTCATTTCTTTTTACTTACAATTATTATGTAATATTTAAATTGGACACTCCCAGTGAAATTGTATTCTACTTTTCCTACTAGAAAGAAGTTGTCCAAATTGTACTTCAAACGTGACAAATGAGGTGCATTCGTACTATAACTAGTTTTATAAATATTCAGATCTTGGTGCAATAGCTGTTGCACTATTATACAAAAATGCATGAGTACAAAATTTATTTATGTGCAGATATTCGCATTAGAAATATTTATTTTATTTTATGAAATTAAGTTTCAATACACTTTTACAAACAATTCATTAAAATTCTATTACATTAAAATTATACTATGCGCAAATATCCAATACAAGACAATGTAAAGAAAATCATTTTTTCAGTGAAATGAATTATATCGTCTGTTATTACTGTAAAATCCCGTTAATTCCCCCCCCCCCTCTAAACACGACGGAAAATCGCAAAATAAGCAGGGGGGGGCGCCTACATGGTATTAAAATTGTAGTACCCTAATTTCCTGCCTATAATCCGCAGGTGTCAATTTCATGATATTAAAAAAAAAAACATCGTATAATCCGCAGGTGAAATTTTCACAAAAAAATTTCACAAGATCTACAGGACTAACGTTCAGCTATAAGGGAAAAAACATTGAATCTTGTGTAAAATATTTTAATTTTTATCTTTTGTATTTAATATAACACTTGATAAATAAAAAAATATTAAATAAAAAATTGAAAATTCAGTATAAAGATATTTGCAATTCTATTACACAAAAGTAAGAATAAATTTGGATTATTTACATTACTCAATATAGAAATTATAATAAAGTAAGTTAATTACTTAAACATATGTTTAAATGAAATATAAAATCCTTGTATACTATTTTTTTTCTTACTTATTTTTATTTTAATATGATTCGGTATTGATGACAAATGCTTTTAACCAAGAAGGAAGATACATGTATCATCCTCCATGCTTTTAATATCTGCAGTGATGGCACCATCTATCGAACTACGAGAATAATATCGCAAGCATCATCCCAAAATACACTAATATTATATTTCCTGATAAAAAATAAATAAAAAGAAAAGATGTTTTAATTCAATCAAAGGAATTCATTTAAAAATTAACACAGATTTAATAAGTTGCACTGTTTTTAATTTAATATTTATTCAAAAATTATAATAATGAAAATAGAAACTTACCTATTACGTTACATCACAAACTTGTATGGCAAAAATATAAACAATACTTAATAATTTATTATATAGACGTAAAAAATTGGATACTCTTAATAATAAAATAATTTATTTAAATCCGTCAAAATAAGAAGAATCAGTATCCGATTCGAACAATTTTAATAATTCTTCGGGTAAATTTGTTTCATTTTCATTTAAACAGTCATCGTCACTAGAGGAGTCATAATCAATTTCCTCAACTATTTTAGCCTTTTTAAATGCATTTTTAATTGTTTTCACAGAAAGTTCATCCCAAGCTTCTTTTATCCACTCGCATATTTTTGCGTATGATGCGCGACGCATTTTTCCAGTTTTCATGAAGCTGTGTTGTCCTTCGGCCATCCATTTTTCCCATAAGTTTCTCACTTTACTTTTAAATGATTTATTCACTCCTACATCGAGTGGTTGCAAAATCTTTGTAAGACCACCTGGTATGATGGCCAGTTCTGCTTTAGCAGATTTGCACACATTTTTAATTTTGTCATTAATGTGTGCTCGCATAGAATCCATTATTAGTAATGCATTTAGATTGAAAAATGAATCTTTTCTTTTTCTGTACACAGTATTTACCCATGATGTCATCATGTCTTCGTTCATCCATCCTTTTTCAACGGCTCGAATTTCCAGTCCTTTTGGAAAATTTTCTTTGGGTATTGTTTTTCTTTTGAAAATTATCATCAGTGTTAATTTTGTGCCATCTGCCGCACAAGATAAAACTACGGTGAAAGCTGATTTTTCGTGCCCCGTTGTAGTAATAGGAATGCTTTCCTTTCCTCGAGAATCGACGGTATAGTTCGAAGGGCAATCGAAACACAGCGGTACTTCATCCATATTAATAATTTCCTTTGGGCTGAAATTTTTCTCTTCAACAATTTTCCGCACATAATTTAGGAAATCCTCGGCCTTCTGTTCCCAATTTTCAGGCAATTCTTGCCCCACAGTTGTACGAGCCCGTACTGAAAGTTTTTTCCGCTTCATGAAGCGGTAGCACCACGTGACTCCACCTTCAAAATTTTCTATGTTAAGTTCTCTGGCCATAATCTGAGCTTTACACCTTATCTTAACAGTTGACACTGATAGACCCTTCTTCCTTTCACTCAAAATCCATGCATGAAGTTCATTTTCTAGATCTGGCCACGCTGCATGACCTCTTCTATCAGCTCGGCGTTTTCTGTCCATAGTTTGAAGCTTCGCTTTGCTTTTTCGCCAAAGTCTTATATTCGATTCATCGATGTTAAAAATCCTTCCTGCTTCCCTATTTCCGATTTCTGCCGCTTTCTCAATCACTTTAAGTTTAAATTCAGATCTGTAACTCACACGTTTACGCTTTGCAGCACAAGCATTTTGCTCTAAGAAGCACGTAGCTAATCAGTCTCAGTCAGGAAAGGAAATAACGTGTTTCTCGTAACGAAGAATCCATAACAGCACATGAAAATGATTCCCTACTTTTCCCTCTACAAGTATTTCTTCCCCATTGTTTGCCTTGTTGTTTGCTGTCCAGGATAAAGATTTTGTACTCAAATAATCCCTATATCCTTGACTGAAAGGGATTATTCTCATCACACAAAACAATTTATCCAGTGAATATGTGTCAGGTAGCGCCATCTATTGAGTTTTAAGGAAGATATTTGTAAATTTGCTCAAAAAATTATGTTTATTGACATTTACAAAGATAACCAGTGGGAAAAAAAAAAATTGCAGATAATCCGTGGCAGCGTTACAAGAGCATTACAAGAAAGCATTACAAGAAAAATAAAGTTTTTTCACGTATAATCCGCGGATTATAGGCAGGAAATTAGGGTATATGATATTTATGGGAGGTGGGGGGAGGGAGATGCTAATGGCTGACCATTGAATGCATGCATTATTTTAATAAAATAACAAAAGAAAAACATTTTGAAAAAAAAATGATAGACAAAATAGATAAACAGTATAACTTCACGATTAATGGCGATTTCAGATTATAGAAAATTCTGGATTTCAGAAGCTTTGAAACTGGAATGCATTTAGATAAATAATAGCACAAATATCTGTAATTAATATGGTAACAGAAAAATAAAAGAAACTTAATAATTTAAAATAATTAAAAAACACTGAGAAATTGCAGTTGAAAATGTCCTGAAGTAATTTCGAGAACTAGTAACATTTTATGTGGTGTCGCCATCTGTTGTAAATTAGGAAGATTAAATAACCGTTTTTTTTTTAAATCATGATTTCGTATCTATAAATGCTAAATAAATTATACAAGTCACAAAAATTGAGAACATGTAGAACGAATTGGTAGTTTTGCCAGATTATTAAAACAAAAAACATTACTACCACAAAGATAGCACAAATTACGCTACAAATTCGACTGTGTATCGACAATTCGATTGATCTGATCAATCAATCAATATTTTTTTTGTGATTGGTTTTCATAATAATGTTAAATACAACTAAATTCTTTAATAAAATAAATAGATTCTCTTTTAAATCAAAATATTTTCCACACAGCATCAAATACACATTTTTTTAACTTATTTCATGAGAAACTTTCACTATCGATATTTTTATTACCTTCATATCGCCATAGAGATAAATTTACAGCAAAACTAATATTTGGTTATATTGCTTTTTCAGATCGACAATGTGTTTGTACATGTTTGCGATATATCAAAGAATCGCCACGCCTTTCTGATCTTTCGGGGGGGGAAAAAAACACTCGGGAGATAAAATTTTTGGTGTTGATCTTGACGTGCACGGCGAAATTTCTTTTGGGGGAGGGCGCTTTCTCGGGATTTTTTGAATTTTCCAATTTGTTTACAAAGTGGGAGGGGGGCGCTTAATCGGGAAGGGCGGATTAACGGTATTTTACGGTATATGATTCATTTCCGTAATAAAATAAGTACACTTTATCCTTTGTTGACATTAGGTGAAAATTCCAATGAGAAGTTTAATCTTAGCTTTGAAAATTTCAGAACTTGAAATCTATATTTAGACTCTTTTTCCATTTAAGGCTCCCGTTGAGCAAGCGCTCAGGAATATGGTGCTAATGTTAATCCAATGGGGCATTAATGTGCTAATATCTCGCTTGTATTTGAATATTTTTAAACAATTTTTTTTGCACTGGATAGCAGAGATCAATCTCTATTTCCGCCGTTGATTACTTTTCGATTTTCTTTGCGTGTTTTTTTTTACGAAGATAGTTTCACTTTCGTTTCCAGTGAAAAAAAAATCGTTTAAAAATATGCAAATGCAAGCGAGATATTAGCACATTAATGCCCCATTGGATTAACATTAGCACCGTATTCCCGAGCGCTTGCTCAACGGGAGCCTTAATATCTATTTTTCTGGAAACATCTATCAAATAAACTTTCAATAGATTATAGGATTGCTATAATTAGACAATTTTAGTATACTAATTCGGATTTTCAGTAATATGAAAATAATTTGACTCCATCTGAAATATGACATAATCACCATTGCAACCTAGAATCACTACCTACCATGGGATATCATTGAATTAATTACATATGATAGGATGTAATAGAAAGAAGAAAAGTTTTATTAATATCTTTATAAGTTTTGATTCAATTTTCATAAATTTTGTTCCACGATTATGTATATTAAATTTCAAATCATTCTGTTGGGTAGTTTTTGTACTGTTACATGCAGGCAGATGGACGGACCAGGCGACGACTATAGGTGCTACGTATTTATATAATTACGAATACACCTAAAAAAGGTCAAAACATTTGTAAATTTTTATAAACATAAATTAATATTTGATTTTTGTATATTAGAGTGAAATTTTTATAAAATCTATATTTAAAATTAAAAAAAGCATAATTCTTTCACAATAAAGCTACAGCTCTCCATGAAGTGGTTTTTCCTCCTTCTGCAAGAATATTAATTCTGATTTTTTTTTAACAGTTCAAACGCAAAATGGTCTCCATGAATTTATATTATGGATTTTTTTGCTAGAAATTATTTATGGAGAGAGCGGTCATTCGTAAGTCAATTGTTAACTCATTGTAAAATTTGAGTCATGTTATATGAATTTTTCTAGACTTGGTAGTAAAATTTGAGTATGTGCCAACTGTCTCTATCTATGTATTATTTCTTTTATGATTGCAGATTTTTTTTCATGCTTGAAAAGTTGCTGTAAATTTTTATGCTTCTGATGTCTCACAGATACTGCCAAATTCCAAGGGTTTTTTTTTACAAAAGTTTTTTTTTTTTTTTTTTTTTTTTGGTAATGAAACAGCAATCAATGTAGTTAATATAAAATATATGTATTTTAAGATTCTTGTACAGGGGTCGATCAAGGCAAAATTTGGGGCCTATTTAGGGTCCCTTTACAAAAATCAATTTAATAAAATGGGCCCTTTCACAAAAATCAATTTAATAAAATGGGTCTCTTCACAAAAAGCAATTTGATAAAATGGGCCCCTTCACAAAATTCCTTTTACTAAAATAGGCCCTTTAACAAAATTCTATTCCATAAAAACTTACTATTTATTATTTTGTGATGTTTTAAAATGTGTAATTTGTAAACAAAGAAGTTCACCAGTGAGGAAAACAAGTTTTTGTTTATAAATGCTTGTTTCAAATTTGATTAACTGCATTTCAACTTCCGTTACAAAATGTTATTTTTCACAAAAATATAATAAATTTCACAAAAATAACCTTTACTTTTCACAAAATGGGGCCCCAAGAAAAAAAACCTGCATCGACCCCTGCTTGACCAAAATTATTATTGCATCACGATTTATTTTATTTTGAAATCCCTTCTTCAATTGTATGCATAATTTATACACTATAACAATAACCTAGCAAGTGAAGGGTTGCATATATTAAATAGTCCAGTCAAATTAGGCAAATTTTGGGACATAATTACGAAAGTTTCGAAACTTGGAAAAATTGTTTGGGAGGGTCTACTAATGAACATACTAAAAGTCCTGATGGATAGGGGGTGAGCGCGAGAGGGGGGAGGTAAAGGAAGGTACCATTTTTCGGTTTTTTGTAAATATCCCGTAAGCTATAAATCCTACGGAAAAATTGCCAATGCAAAAAATAAAGACAATTAAATTCTCTACAAAACAGGTTTTATACATTTTTTTCTAGAGTCCATAGGTAACGAGATAATCGCATTCAAAAATGATGAAATTTGTCAACAGTCACACCAGCGCCAGAGAGCGGGTCCACGGCTTTTACATTATTACACCTACTTTACCTAAACTTAAACGGACATTAATAAATGTTGTGGTCAGAAGAATGGAAGCCTGAACAATAACTTTATCAAATGACATTTTTTGTTATAATAAAACATACAAAAATGAAAAATGCGTAAAATACAATAATATAGGAATAAACATTATACTCAAGTTCTTGATCATTTTGATTACCCCGGGTTCAATGGGAAATTTCAAAAGATGTTGATTTATGTTCCATTTCCAATATGACATCCTTAAAATTAAGTATTCATGTTGGTGAGGTACCCGCATATAGCTGTATTGTATTTTGTCACATTTGGGTCATTCATTCGGAAAATCTATACTAATAAAATAAAGTTTCGCTCTGTGTGTGTGTGTGTGTGTGTGTGTGTGTGCGCGCACGTGTCTGTTGGCGATGGTAGGAAAATTTAGCGCACCTAGAAGTCTGTAAATTTAGATTTAGGTAGTTCAAACTCTCTCTTGGTGCACCTGACCCTTAGAATTTTAATAGTTTGATAATTAGCCTAGATATGAATTAGATTCTCATTAACCATCTCTTCTAAAATGACACCTTTTAAATCAAAATGGCGAAAGAAACGAACCGGCCCCATTTGCAAGCGGAAATGAACGAATTCGAAATTATTTTACTAATTAGCGAATTTTAAGAAAACTAATTGAGGTATCAATTTGAAAATTTCTGAGCATATTTTTCATTTCAATTACAAAATTTCTGAACAGTAAAAAAATATTCTGCATCTAACTATGTGATTTTTGAAAAATTTCGGTCAGTATTTTTTTTTAATCTATGCAAAAATCTGCTGGCGCCAGTGAAAACAATCCGAGAAAGTTTCAGACAGGGATCTTCTTTCATTAAAAACTGAACTACAAAGATATCTGTTTCTCTGGCTTGCAGGGGCTAAAGCCATATGGTAGGCCTCCCTGCTTGGTTGAATCTGAATCTGATCCCTCCATTTAGTTTGTGAAAATGAAAGGAAATAATTGCCAATTTTTACTAATGAACAAAAATTTAGGTAACTAATTAAGATATACAGTGAAACTTCCATTTAACGAAGTATCATCGTTACACTTAAAAACTTCGTTATGAAGAAAATTCGTTAAATAGAAATCAATTTAAATTCATGAAATGTTTCCTTCAGATTTGACAAACAGGTATTGGATTCAGAAGCATTTGATTCAGTTTCAATTATGAAACTGTCTTTTACAAAACAGTTGTGTATGGTCGATGAAATCACGTCACATTCCCAAGCTTTGGATCAAGCTTTCATCAATTCTGATACACAGGTTCTCAAACTAATGTTTTCACTATATTCTCCTTTTTCTGTCTTTTTCGATAATGTACTTCAAGATTTTTTATTATTCCTTAGACTAATGGCTGAAGGTTTGAAGTTGTATCAGCAGGAACAAAAATAACTTTGATGCTCGATTTGCATTTTGAAGCACATTCTTGTGCAAAGTAATTGTCTATGAGCAATGGAGGGTCAGAATGGTAACTGTCTGACTCTAATTATTATTTTTTGTTTCAATGGATCTGACGCCATTACGTCACTGCATCTTCTATACGATTGAATGTAAAAAAAGGGATTTTGACTTCTCCCAACTGTTAGCGCTGGAGTCTCGGTTTGAGAGAGTAATAATAACAAGTGTTTTTCTTAGTGTGAAAAAAAACTTTTTTTTTAGCACCAAGCAGAATAAAAATTATTTAAATATGTTCATTTTCGTGCAATCCGCTGAAATAAATTCGCATACCATCGCAACAGCAACCTCTTAGTGTGAATTACACGTACAAAAGTGGAATAAACTTTGTTATATAGAATATATTTTTCGTAATATGGAGATTAATTTACATGCTAATGTTGTTCAAAGTCAAAGTTTTGCAGAAAATTTTGTTAAGTAGAAAACTTCGTTAAATAGGGACTTCGTTAAAGGGAAGTTCTATTGTATATTTGAAATTGAGGTCGGGAAGGGGTGTCATCTGCCGGCTATTTTAGCGTAGCGTCTTCGTTATGTTCTAATTATCGGAAAAATGTTATTCTTTTTTATTGATCGCGTTAATGTAGGTGACGGTGGTTTTCTTGAACAAATTATTCATTATATTTGCGGGTATAGGGAGGGAGGGGGTTAATGCCTTTCTCTGAGATTGTAATTATCTCGGACACGGGCCACGCCGGGCGGGTTAGCTAGTATAAAATATTTTATTTTGCGCCATAATGCTTTGCTATGGCAATTCAGGCGATTTTCAAGTTTCCTTTTGGCGAAAGAATAAATTTTGGTGGAATTTCATGCATACATGTTTTCGAATAATGTAAAACATTTTGTTTTATAAATTTACTTATTTGACATTCATTTTTATCTTTTACTTTTATCGTTACTTAGCTACTGTTTTTCATAGTCTATAAAAATATTCATTCAAATAATCCGAATGCGAAAGAAGAAATATGAAACCTGGCTGAGGGAAACAAAACATTAACTAATTTTTCGTAATTTGGTCTGCAGCACAGAATTGCGTCAAATATGAACGATGTTATTAACATTACGGTTTTGAATTGAATCTGGATACTACTCGTATTAAAAGGCTATCACAAAAAATACTTTATAGCTCCAAATCACGTTAACAATTTTGTCAATTGGCAATAGACACGATGATGAATGACTATCCATTAAGTTTAAAAGTCTACAAATATACCTATTTGGTGGTGATTTTAGTAAGCTAATGCTATAGAGTAGATTAGGATGTATTTAGCTAAATTCTTAGATCTAAATATTATAGAAAGACAATCAAAACTGTTTTCGGAAACAAAACTTGTAAAAACATTAGATTTCCTGATCTGCAGATTTACTTGTAATTATAACTATTTTAACTGTATTATCTTTATAAATATCAATCGCAGGTTTTTATAATTATTATATTTAATGTATCTTTATAATTATTAATATTATTAATAATAAACCATATTAAATGAGTTATGTAGTGAATATATTTATGTATATGTACTTATACACATCTATTACATGCACTACCTACAAATATTTGCGTATTTATAGTGTTAATTATAATATTATATTAGCTGACCCGCTCGGCGTTTCCCGGGCCCGTGATAATAACCTTAAATATATCTAAAATCTGTTAGTTTCACATGCCACCGCCAGGGGGCACATTCTATTCTAAATAAACTTCTATCCCAACGAAACTCCGTTATTCAACCTATCGGTAGATATGTTAGTTAAGTAAGTGCAATGTAAGTGCCGTTGACTCGCTCTCTGGCGCGACTTTTGGCAAATTTCTTGATTTTTGAATGCGATTATCTCGTTAACTATGGGCTCTAGAGAAAAATGTAGAACACCTATCTTGTAGAGAATTTAATTCTCTTTATCTTTTGTATTAGCAATTTCTCCGTAGCACTTATAGATTACGGGATATTAACAAAAAAAACGAAAAAGGGTACCTTCTTTTACCTTCCCCCCCTCGCGCTCACCCCCCCATCCATCAGGACTTTTAGTATGTTCATTAGTAGACCCTCCCAAACAATATTTCCAAGTTCGAAAACTTTCGTAATTATGTCCAGAAAAAAACCTAATTTGACTGGACTAAAAAGAGAACTCGTAAAAACATAAGTTTAAAAAATCAGCAGTTGGAATATACACAACTGCCATTAACGTAAATCTGTCAGTTTGTTTTGCAGAGCAAATTTCAGAGTATTAGAGGCAAACTGGACATTGTAAAATATTGCACCAGTTACTACACTCTCATGTTATGTTTTTAAGTAAAAAGACCACTGTTGAGTTCTAGGGTGATGCTAAAAAGGGGTCTGGGGAGAATTCCCCCACCCCATCCAAAGTTTACTTGTTGAGGAAAATATTTTGACATGTGTGTAGGGTCCTGCATCAGGTCGGGTAATCTAATTTTCCTGGCACACTAGTCGGTGCAGGTTTGTTTTAAAAAAGACCCAAGATTAGTTTATAAAACAAACCTCAACAACAGGCACATGTTGCCACTGACTTCATTTGCAAGTCGGGTTGGCTATAATAATTTAGATTTCACAGGGTGGCTACAGATTCTGGAAATCAGAGAAAAATCAGGGAGGTTTATCAATCTGGAAAAGTCAGGGAATTTCATAAAAGTACTTGAAAATCAGGGAAATTTGTCGATATGTGATAATATTTGTGTTTTCACATGAGACTGATTCATCAACAAACAGGTGATATTTAAGCCAATAATAGTACACAATAAAGAAAAGTAAAATTTATATATATATATTATTTAAGATGCTCATGATATGAGTTTTTTGTATTTAACACAAATCAAGGTGATCAGATTTCCTCATTTTTTGTGGATAGTACTTATATTGAAGGCAATTTACCTATTTTTGAATTTTTATGATACATTAGCATAAACTGACCAGGTGGCCAGATTAATCCAATTAGCTATCCTGTCAGATATAGATGTCTTAGAATTGAGCATTCTTTAGAAAATGAAGACATTTTTTGGTCGCCATATAACTATTGGCCACTATAAGAAGTTGTTGGGCTAAATTTTGAGTTTGGATTTATGAAACTGTGAACTTTATGAATAGTGCGCAATTTTTATGTTTTTCTCTTGTTTTTTCTCCTGAATGAGGTATTAGCAAGCTGGATAAATGTGTTATAAGAGGAAGCAGCATATATTAAAAAATGCCATATGTGTATCATTAGTAATAAAATCAGGAAAATCTGATAAAGGTAGTCAGGGAAAAATCAAGGAACTTTTTTTTGTATTTTCTGTAACCATCCTGTTTCAGGTTGAGTTTTGGTTATTATGTGTTGGTTTGGATTAACCTGATTTTTCAAGTGTCCAGAATATTGTTTCCTCCATCTAAATGGGTAACCTGATTTCCCCTGAATCAAATCCAGCCCAGGGTTCATACGGTGCTTGAAAGTCCTTGAATTTTTAAGAGAGAAAAAAGGTCCTTGAAAGTGCTTGAATTTGTTTATATTTTAATGAAGGTGCTTAATTTTCATTATTTTTTTTATAGGTGCTTAATTTTTCTTATTCAGATATTTGAAATAAAATATAATTGCAAGCTTTAAAAAATAAATAAATATAAATATTTGTTCCGAGATCGTTTTCTTTTCAGGAGTTCAAAGTACGAGCATTTGTCGCTTCTCCCTTCCCTCTATAGGATTAAGTTAACAAAAGAAAAATGAAAAGAAGGGTAACTTGTTGCTACTACCGACAGCAAGATCAGAAATTTTGTTCTTATCTTTCTTCCTTTATACGTTCTGTTTCTTCAATATTGGTACACCTATTACAACGCTAAAACTCGGTCAGTTGTCGCATGCACACATGCATGTATGCCGGTACAAGTAGTTTTCATCTGTACTTGTGCATTCTGTAGATCTGTACTAGTAATTATTCGTTGAGATCTATGCTATAACGATGCCTAGAACGTGCAATTTCAGTGACTTGTGGCTAGAACGAGAATAATACAAGTGTTGGTTAGAAGCAGTACCGAATAGTGCATACCAGTTCCGATGCAAGTTATGCTGTGTTACCCGGCAATTGGAGAATATGGGAGAATCTGCATTAACAAGTCATATGAGAGGGAAGTGTTTTCCATAACAATAAATATATAATTCTGATACCTATTGTAAAATGGGAGGAAGATTGGAGGTGCTGTGATAGCAATGTTATTCACATGTCGTGAATCATGGGTACCAGCAAACGGGAGCAAGGAAAGGTCGTCACCCTTGTTGTAATTCTAATAATTTTAATTAGATAATTTAAATTATTTGGATTTACTTTAATTTTAGTTTTAAGAAAAATAATGAAATTTAATTTTTTTTGCGTGACTTTGTTTTGATTAATCAAATTTGTATGATTTTATATTTTAAAACAAAAATCTTTCAAAACGAATCGGGACCTCTACTGACTTTGGCTGCTTATTTCCGTGTGTTCCGCCCGATGTTGCCGGGGCCCTGATCGAATTTTTATTTTTATACGAAAATATTTCAAAACGAACCTGTGATCGGTGGCTCCACTACCTTCGACAGTGTATCTCGTGTGTGTCATCCGATGTTGATCAGGGCCCCTATTGAATTTATATTTTTTACAAAAACTTTTAAAAACGAAACTGTCATTGTTGTCCCCAGACTGCCTTCGACAGCATATCTCGTGCATGCCACTCAACTCTAATGGAATTTGCATTATTTTAATTTTTTTAAAGAAAATCTTTCAAACTGAACATATGATAATTTTATTATTATTAATATTTATTTTTAATAATTCCAGTTTTAGGCGATTTTTATTATCTCTTGCTATATATGCTAATTAATCCCTTCACTTCTTTCTCTTTTTTAAACATGTGAAAAAATTACAGCAGCAACTATTTATGTCAAGGTCTAACTTGCTCTAACAGAATATGAAGTTTTATGAAATTTCGTGCATTCGTTCTTGAGATATAGCTATTGTAAAAATTATGAAAAAAGTGGTATAGCAGCGCCACCTGTTGGGATATCTACACCAAAACGTAATCAGCGTCTATTTATGTCAAGGTCTAACTGAATCTGAAGTTTCATGAAAATGAGTGCATTAGTTCTTGACATAGAGCTATTGCAGAAATCGCAAAAAATGCAGTATAGCAGCGCCACCTGTTGGGCGATTTTCACCAAAAACTAATCAGCACCAATTTGTATCAGGAACTAACTGAATATAAAGTTTTACTAAATTTAGTGCATTAGTTCTTGAGATATAGTGCCCAAAAAAATTTTGTCACAGACTCACAGACAGACACTTTTAAAAACAGTCAAATCGTGTTCAGGACCTCCTAAAACGTATAAATTCGTTGAAAACCGGAAGTCGAAAATTTTCATGAATCCAATACTTTCTTCTTGTAAAGATAGAAGAAAGTAAAAATTACTTAGAAATAGTGTGAATTTTCTATTATGATGCATAGCGACATTGAATAATTTTAATTTTCTATGAGCTCAACACAAAAAAATACTGGCTACTTCAAAGATGCAAAAATCTGTTTTTGACTGTGGAAAAGTAACTATTTTATTGCAACAGCCCTCTGAGGAGTTAGAAACTTCTGCATCTTTAATATTGTCTGTGGCTTCAACCTCAGAAATGTCTGTTCCTTCAACCTCACAAGCGTCTGTGCTATCATCATCAGAAGCTCCTGCCTTATCATCTAAACCTAAATCTATAAGTGATTTTATGGCTGGCAAAGAAGTTTTAACAGCTGAGGTTTTGTGGGCCTTAAAATGTGTGACTTCAAATTAATCCTACAATCCTTGCTCATAAGTAGTCGATGTACTGAAAATTATGTTCACATATAGCAATATAGCTAAACAATTTACATTATCATCAGCGAAATGTGCTTAGTTATGTTGTTTTGGCATTGCACCACATTTTAAAGATCTCTTAATCAAATTAGTGGACAAAGGTTATTTCACTGTATTATTTGATGAAACGCTGAATAAATCGACAGTCCAAGCAAATGGATTTATTAGTCCGATTTTGGCATCCAAGCTTAAACCAGGTATGTACTAGGTACATAAATTCAGTTTTTTGGGGTCATTCAACAGCAAATGACTTGCTTAATGGCATAAAAACTGCACTTAGTAATTTTAATTTGGGAAATATTGTGCAGTTATCCATGGATGGACCAGCTATAAACTGGAAGGTATATGAAAATCTCCAAAAAAACCTTAAAAAAAAGTATGATCATGGTATACTAATATAGTTAGTTACCTGTGGCTTGCATGTGTTACATAATGCATTTAAAGCTAGTGGAGCTTCTTCAAATTGGCAAATGGATGTATTTTTGATTAATTTGCATAGGCTATTCAAGTACTCTCCAGCAAGGCTTCAAGATTATTATGAAGTATCATCAACTGGCAAGACTGCCTTGAAGTTCTGCTGACATAGATGGCTTGACAGCCTACCAGCTATAAAAATAGCCATTGAAATCTTGGAAGATTTAAAGTCATTCATCTCTTGTGTCGAAAAAAAAAAAAAAATTCCCAATCCCAACAATCGCACATATGACTCCATAAAATCTTTTTTAAAAGATGAATTGTTAGTTGTTAAGTTGCCTTTTCTCTCATCAGTTGCATCTTTGGTGCAGCCTTTCATAACAAAATATCAAACTAAAAAACCTGTACTGCCATTTTTTGCCGCTGATTTAACAAAGTTAATTCGGTCATGCTTACTGAATTACAAAATTCTTAAGGATGGTGAAATAAAAAATGTAACAGTTTTGAAAGTTTCTCATTTTGAATTCAAAACTGATATGTTGAATTCCATTGCTAAAATAGAACTGGATTCACTGGGGAAAAATTGCTCAAAAATCTTAACAGAACAGAAATCTGTGAAAGAAAGTGACTTTATTGCTCTGAAGCAAGAAATAAGGGATTTCATTTGTGCAATGATGAAAAAAATCATCGAAAAGAGCCCAATAAATTATTGTATTGTATGCAATTCATCTTGTTTGAATCCTGGTAAAATTGCACGGAACACAGAAAACTGCATTTCATAAATGCCTTTCAAGAAAATGGTTGGATCCCAGAAGATGACTGTGAAACCACTCTTCTGGATTATCAAAATTTCCATGAAACAACAAACTTATCAGTTTTCATGAGCTTTAATGAATCGACAGATAGATTAGATTATTTTTTTATAATCATATGTGTGTTAAAGGACACGTTAAAGCCTTCCATGTGACCAAACTTGTGTTGCTTTTGTCCCATGGACAAGCTTCTGTCGAGAGAGGATTCTCTATTAACAAAAATATGGAAGTGGAAAACCTAAAAGAACATTCTTATATTTCTTTAAGAATTATAAAAGATCATATAGAGTATTGTGGTGGCATGCTTAAAGTACCTATAACAAAAGAGCTACTTTCGTCTGCATCCAGTGGTAGACAAAGGTACATAATGTACCTGAAAGATCAGCAAAAAGAGAAGGAAAAATGTCTCACTGAGAACAAGAAAAGAAAGCTTGAAGATGATTTAGATGACTTAAAGAAAAAGAAAAAATGTCTGGAAGTTGACATCAAAGAACTTCTGGATTCAGCGGATGAGTTGTCTTTGAAGGCAGTCTACAAAGAAAATAACTTTCTGCAAACAGTCTGAGAAAAAACATAAAAGAAAAACAGCCTGAAGTTAAAATTTTAGATGAAAAAATAGAAGAGGCAGTTAAAAACTTACAGGCTGAAAAAAGTCTTGTATTTAAAATGCAGTAAATTATTCATGCTGAAACATGCAAATTTTTCTTTGTGTGTGTGTTTTAATATACCTTTTTGTAAAATGATTTAGTGGATGTTTTCAAATTAAGGTAAAGTATGAAAAATTGTTTAGTTTTTTTTTAAATTATTTAAAATTGTGTGTATCATAGCAGTGCAGAATTATCAAGTGTCTATTTTTGTCTAGTGTTAGCACAGATAACTTTCAAAGTATACTGCAAAAGTATTTTCTGTATTTTTCGGAGACTTTCTCATAACATTTCACATTTAAGACTTTGCTACTATATGTTATGTATGGCATTCACCTGAAAACATATGAAAATGAAATTGTTTTTACCTTTATATATTTGCATTATACAAACAGACATAGTATTTTGTAACGTTAAAATTTTCATTGCTGAAAAGGTGCTTGAATTTTGGGTAAGGTGCTTGAATTTTATCATGTAAAGAGAGTATGAACCCTGCCAGCCTGTTCAGGTTGGAGCTAATTTTTTTCATTGCAGTTTGATTAAAGTCTGATTGACTCTAATTGTTTTGGGTTGAGTTTTGATTCTTACTGGCTATGGGCCCCACCAGTGGCTGAGAGGTTGTGCTCTCGAAGCTGGTAGACGGGAGGTGCTGGGTTCGATCCCAATCGCGCCCGTCGGCCTAATCGTTCGGAGTTTTCGTGGTTTTCTTCGAGCCGTGGATTTATCCATGCGTAAATACGTATTAGGTTCCCTTAGAAAGACCCCCACGAAGGGCACTCCCCCCGGGCCTATATCCCTAGTGTAGATAATTGGCCGTCAATAATCAACCCAACCCTTACTGGCTATGTTTTGGTTAACTCAGTTTTACAAAAGAAAGCCTAGACTATTGTTTCAGATAAAAACTGCATATTTAAATATGAATGAGTCTCTTTACATGTTTATTTTTCTACAAAGAAATAGAATTGATATTAGACATATGTTTGTAGACTATTTTTTCATAATTGTTTTAAAGTATAGATTTTTTTTTTTTTTCAAGTTGAAGTATTTCAGGTTTGGGCCACTGAAATTGTTTTCTTAGGTTTTCAGTCAACAGAAAATTTTTGGTCGGTTCAGGGCAAATTTAAGGTTACCTTTAAGCAGAATTTTCGCGTTTGAATCTGGAACAACACAGCCCGCATTGAACTCTATTTCAGATGAGAAACTATATTTTTTTAATTTTTCAGGAGAGCTGAAATTAAGCTGGAAATTAATGAATATAAAGGATGTGAACTATCACTTTACCACACAGCATACAACCAACAGAGTAAAAAAAAAACGTCCAGACTGTGGATTAAACTCGGAACCTCTGGTATTATGCACCAATGCTCTGACATTTTGGAACTTTCCGGATGACATCCAGTCTAGCATTTTCTCACTCTTTTTTGACATGGCAAAGCTACAACTCTGCTGCACAAGATGGAACATCAATCATGAGCACAGAACTTCAGTGGCATATATGAGACAAATTAAACCCAGTATCAGTAAATCAGTATATATATCTAATTATTACTTGTGTCCTCATGATTGATATTCCATCTTGTGCAGCACAGTTGTAGCTTTGCCTGATAACAGTGAGAAAATGCTAGACTGGATGTCATCTGGATAGCTCAAAAATGGTAGAGCATTGGTGCGTAATACCAAAGGTTCCGAGTTCAATCCCCGGTCTGGACGTTTTTTCACTCTGTTAGTTATATGCTGTGTAGTAGAATGATAGTTCACATTCTTTGTATTCATGAAAAAGTATATTTTAATAAGTGACTCCTTATATAGTGTTGACTCTAGGAAAAAAGGGCCGCCGGGCGGAATTTTTTCAAAAAGGAACACTATTCTAAAAAAAGGGCACATTTTTTCAAAAAGGGAACACTATTCTAAAAAGAGGACACGTTTTTCCAAAAAGGACACACTTGTTACCTTGTTCACAAAAAAATATTTTGAACTGGTTTGTTTAGAGTCACCTAATAGAATTTGCGATATTTTCCCGCGATCAATTGAATTTCGTGACCCCCCCCCCCCCCCTCCACCCTCTATCAATTGACGAATTTCAAGATTTTTTTTCGCCAATTTATCGACGAATTTCGCATTTTTTTGCAACTGACTGAAGAATTTTGCTATTTTTTCTCATGATTGAATGCTGAATTTAACGTTTTTTCCCCTCTACCAATTGACGAATTTCACAATACTGTCGAACCCCGTTAAAATGCGAACAAAAGACCGACCAAAATTTGTGTATTAATCGAAGTTCGCAAATTTTCGTCCAGTGGTCCATCTAATAAGAACCTATACATATAAAACATATCTTTATGACAATTTTTAGCGTTTTAAGTCATAAAATGATATTTTCTTTGTTTTTATCATTATATAACTGATTATCTAAATTGGTTTATAATGGCTATTCTAAGCTTTAAAAATATCAAAGAGCCAATAATTATTCTCCTACATAATTATTAGTTCTACATTTAAAAAAATTCAGCTTCAAATGTAAAGCTTGGAGAAGTTTTTTTTTTTTTTTTTTTTTTTTTTTTTTTTTTTTTTTTTGGCGGGGGGGGGGGGGGGGGGTTAAAAAGTCATTGCCTAAGACAAAAGCTTTTATCACCAAAAAGACACAGCCAATAAAATCTAGGAAAAGTGAACTTGTGTATGTGTCATGAAATATATCACAATATATATCCATTGATATCACCGAACCCTGCAATCTCGTACCTAAAATTGTTTTTAATTTGTAAATTCCTTATTTTAATTTTAGTATATTTTTCATATAAATTATAAAACGTCGCAATCAAATTTAATTAATTTCATTTTTGTGGAATGTAAAAGATGCGACATTTAGTTTGAAATTGATTTTGTCATAAGAAGTATAAAGCAATGTTATTTTCATAGTTCACCAATACTCACAATCCCCATGGCAGAATGTACTTGACGCTGCGACGGGCGTCGTAGACTTTTTAGGGCACCTGCTTCCTAAAAACATACAGCGATGCCGCGTAAGTTATGCGAAAAAACGGCACACTTCGTCGAAGGATCATGAAAAAATGGCGAATTCACGGTGAAACGACGAAGAATCGCAGAAAACTGCGAAATTCATTTAAAGATCACGAAAAAATATTAATTTCGTTGACAGATTCAGAAAAAAACGCCAATTTAGTCAAAAGGCCATGAAAAAACGTGAATTTCGTCAAAAGGCTGTCAAAAAAACATGAGTTTCATTGAAGGATCGCGGAAAAATGCGAATTTTGCCGAAGGGCTACGGTGAAAACGCCAACTTCGTCAGAGGATCGTGGAAAAAACTTAATTTTGTCGAAGGATCACGAATAACGGTCAATTACGTCGTTGGATCGTGAAAAAAAACAGAATTCTGCCGACAGATCGCGAAAAAACGGCAAATTTTGTCAAAGGATCACCAAAAGACGGTAAATTTCTTCGAACGATATCTAAAAAACGGAAAATTTCGTCGAAGGATCTCGAAAAAACTGTAAATTTCGTCAAAAATCACGAAAAACAGCAAATTTCGTCGAAGGATCGCGGAAAAAAACACAAATTTTGTCCAAAGGCAAAAGAAAAAATGCGAAATTCATCAAAGGATCTGGGAAAAATGGCTAATTTCATTGACAGATTGCGATAAAAACGCAAATTTTGTCAAAGGACTGCAGAAAAACTTGATTTTCGTCAAAAGACTGTAAAAAAACATGAGTTTCGTTAAAGGATCGTGGAAAAAATGCAAATTTCATCAAAGGGCCACAGAGAAAATGGAAATTTCGTCAAATGGCCGCAGAAAAAATGACAATCTCATCAAAGAATCGTGGAAAAAAGTACGAATTTTGTCGAAGGGCCACGGGAAAAAAAAAAAAAAAAAAAAAAGTGAATTTCGCCAAAGGATTGCGGGGGAAAAAAGAAACGCTAATTTCTTCAAAGGTTCATGAAAAAACGTGAATTTTGTGAAATAATCCCGGAAAAGATGCAGCATTCCTTTAAAAAACAGCAGACACACAAAGTTCTATGCTTATTAATATAGACATAGTTTTTAATCTGAAACAATATACTGAACTAACTTTTGAAAAATCGGGTTAATCCTAACCCAATTTGCAAGCATCTACACTCAGCCTGAAATTGACTCAAATCAAAAGCAGAGTTAATCCGACCTGCAACAAGAATAATTATTGCCGAGAGGGAATTTTTTCCCCTCCCTCCTCTACTGTAACCTTTCAGAATATTTGCTGTGAATTTCAGAAATTTTTTTTTTACTCAGAAAGTCTGATAAATGCTAATGCCTTAATTAATTAGAACTACAACTACAACAGCAGCAAGAATAGATTTATATGATATATTGCGTATTGCAGACTATTTTTGAAAACATTATTAGCGTTGCAGACACTTGAAAATTGTTCTCTCACTGGGCTCACAATTATCAAAAATATAGACTTGTGTTCTGTTATATTACTAATATTCTCAATGACATTTCATATCAAAAGAAAATATTTTATAAAGAAAAAAAAAAGAAATACAGCAAATGTCTCAGCGATCAATATTTTTAACGACAAAGAAAGCTACATGAAAGCATCTAAAATATACAGCACATTAAAATACACAGTAATCATGTTGGTGATAAAAATATAAATTAGAGAAACTGCTATGAATCAATTTTTAATCAATTTTTAATCATCCAATTAACCTTATTGATCAAAGCATTTGGTCTGATATTTTAATCTGATTAAAATATCAGACCAGATGCTTTGATCAATAAGGTTAACTGGATGAATTATGCCCTCCAGATTCGACCGGGAGCTCAGTGGTAGAGCGTGGCGGCTTCAGCCAAGCGATCCCAGGCTCAAATCCTGGCCCGGACATTTTTCGTCCAGTTGGAAATTTACAACTTGTACAATTTTTCATAGTTTACAACTGCTTGGAACTAACATTAAAATATTTTTTTTAAATTACACTCTGATCTTAAAATTATGTTTTTCCGTAATGCTTTTCTATAGGGCCGCGATATCCACGTTAACACATCTTGCCGGGATGGCTTCCTTATGAGGCTACTTCACTCACGTATTCAATATTTAAATTTTTTTTCTTTCTTTTGTTTGTATTGGCTAGCTGAGATGGATATCTTGGTCGTTTTTTACTTTTTTAATTTCGTTTACAGGTCTTTTAACTACCGGCTTCGAAAGTGAAAGTATCCTCATAAAAATAAAACCCAGCAAACAAATTTGAAAAAATAAAAAACGACCTTTGTAGAGCTGTCCAATGCAAAATAATGATTTAAGAATATGGAAATGCAAATGAGATATTAAAATATATATATAGGAATAACGAGTAGGTGTGTTTGAGTGAGTGAAGAAGCCCCTAAAAAAGCCGCGATGATTCAAAACGCTACTAATTTTTTTCCTAAGAGAAACGATTCAAATTCTATTTTTTTACATATAGAAAGGACTCAATGAATGTATCAACAAGTTTGCGTTGTTCAAGTACAGAAAAAATATATATTGAGTTGCGAGCAAGTGAAAAAGAATCATACAAACCTTCCCCCCCCCCCCCCCCCTTAACGATAGAAAAAAAAAATCCCATCTCCTATGCAAATTGACCAATTTCTTTCAAATTTTTAGCAAGTTGAAATAATAGTTGATTAGGCAGTCTAACAAATTTTTATTAAAATATAATAAGTTATTTGAAAATTACAGCACCTATCAAAAATGTCCTCTATAGAGAAAAAATAGAAAGGTAATAGTGGTTTGTTTTTGTTTATTCAACTCCTTGAAATCTAAGTCGAATGTTTACACAATCACATCATCAACTTTGGATGGATATGCTGTGCTATGCCGAAAGAAACCAATAAATCTTTTTAACAGATTGGTGATAATGTTTTTTTTTCTTTTCTTTTCTTTGTGTGTGTGTGTGTGTGTGTGTTCGTAACGGATTTCATCGGAACAGTAAAGGAATTTTAACTCAGTCTCAGATGGGCAGTGTTCACATTTCTTTTTAAAAGGATCAGGGCAGATTTGTTTTTTGGCAGGCGTTTTTTGTTGAATGAAAGAGCACTTTCGTTACACTTCCTATTTTATTTCTCAGTACAGCATATACATCGGTGTTGGAAACAGTGGAAGGGACGTTTGCATTTGCAACCTGTATGTTTGGCACTTTCACGACAGTTTTTAAATTGTTTCATCTCTTTCTTCATCTAATTTTTTCATGCGATTTCCAGTGTTTTATCGCGTTTTCCCACATTAGTAAAAGGAATCCAGTTTCAAACTTTTAGTTCAATATAGCAAATTTTTTCTTCTTTTCAATAAAATTTAATCTGAATTTCCACAGCGATTTTTGATTTTTTTTGTGATTTTTTTTTAATGTCATTTTTACGATTTTTTCGCGTTTTACAGAGATTTTTTGGAAACCTTAACAGAAACCCGGTTTTAATCTATTAGCCCAGTATTATAAATTTTTAGAGTTTTGTAAATTTTAGCGTTTTTTCCCGTTTTCAATCTTTTATTCCTATATATTAAATTTTGCCTACTCAACAAATTTTATTTGAAACTCCTTCAGCTATTTTTTAATTTTGGGGGCTTTTATTTACGCGATTTTTAGGGGGGTTTTTGAGATTCGCTGCGATTTTATGACATTCGTACAAGATTTTAATCTCGCCTAATACAGCAAATTTTGTCCTCTTTGCATTAAAGTTTATTCGTATTCATATAGCGATTTACAATGCGATTTTTTTTCGCTTTTCGTGCATTTTTTTTATATTTGTAAAAAAGAAAAAGAAAAAAAAGAAACCTGGTTTCAATTTTTTAGTATAACATTTTATTCCTCTGCGATTTTTTTGCGTGTTTATGAATTTCTTGTGCTTTTTTTCTGCAATTAGGAGTCTTTTTACATTCTGCAGAGATATTTTAAAATAAAGGTGTAAGATTTTTAACAAAATAAGGAACACGCTTTTCGATTCCTAATCATGCCTGCAAAATATATTCCTTTAAGAATTAGAAAAAAAAAAGAGAGTGTGAATGTGTCAGTTTCGCGTTGTTTGATAAAATATATTATTCAGCAACTAACAGAAATAATGATTAAAAGAAAAAGAACAGAAGGTAAAATCCTTCCTTTTTTTTTTACTATTAAAAAAAAATAATTGGTATCTTCGATGTTAATTGGCCAATTTCGGTCAAATTTTCAGCCAGCCGAAATAATAAATTAGGCTGTGTAAAAGATATTTACTAGAGTATGATAAGTTATAAGAAAATTATAGCCCCATAAAAAAACCCACTGGGAAAAAAAGTTGACTACGACGTCGGTTTGTTTTTTTAACTCAGAGAACCGGACGCTGAGAGAATGAAATAAGCTTTCCATTTGATGTTTAAAAAAAAAAGCAAGCTAATTTTACATACTTCCAACAACGATCGCTTGCACTTAAAACAAGGGCACGACTTTGCAAAAATTATTTTTTTTTCAAAAGGTGGGGAGGGGAGCTCCCCGTCAAACGTGCATGACCATACAACTGGAGAAATTTTCGATAATAAATATATATTTTTAAAATTGTAATGAGAATTGCATTATAAATATAGAAAAAATATGGGAAAATAAGAAATACAAAATTATTATTTGGATAAAATCTAAATTTTTCTATTTTAAGTCATTCATCATTGTGTGTTTCGACTACTGTAGTGGAAAAGGGGCAACCCCGCGCCCCTTTTCCACTGCAGTTCACTGTAACACGATTTTCACACATAATTGTGAACTATTCACTGTCACTTTTACTCATCATGACAAAGCAGAGTCAGGCCTAAAGGAACAGCATCGACTTCCAACTGTAGTGTTTCACAAGATCATTTGACTAAAAATCACTTTTCCTAGAGCGAACTGTACCCAAAACCTGAAGAGTTGAAGTAAATTTGCCGGAAAAAAATCCGAATCCAATCCAATTCCCGATTAGTTCACGTCCCATGCTCGAAATTCTCGTTAACACATCGGTAAGAGTGGGACCGAGCGGAAAAATATGTACTTGCTTTAGTGCAAATGCTGATAGAAGAAAAGTAAATGGTGGATTTTGATTATAAAAAAAAAGCAATTGTACGTTGTGAAACTCTCTTAAAGACCGCCGGGCACATCGGAGGGGTCAAAAAGGGACGCCGGGCGCATCGGAAGGGTTAAAAAGGGACGCCAGGCGCATAAAATGAATAAAAAGGGACACCGGGCGCATAAAAGAAATAAAAAGGGACGCCGGGCGCTGCGCCCTGCTAAAACGGCTTAGAGTCAACATTATTATATATTTGTTTTTCAACATAAAAGATAAAATTTATGTTGGAAATATGATTACAAATTTTTTTTTCCAAAATTACATTAATTATTTGATCAATTTTCACTGCTTGCAGGTTTTGTGTCTGGTTAGATTGAAATATTTTGGGTTCAGGTCAGATTTTGTTCCTGTTTAAATAAAATTTGCAGTGCTGCAAATTTTATTACCCAGGCATGTCTCTAGTTGGTTGTAAAGCTTAACTGCCAATTTTCACAATGAGACTTTCTCTAAAAAATATATTTAAAAAAATTTCAGTACTTACGTATTATTCGTGCCATTTTTAAGCCAACTGTGCCAGGCATGGAGCCAATATTACTAATTATAGTAACCCTTATATATTTTTTTTCTTGCTACATGGTACATGCCTGGGAATAATCTATAATATTATTCTTTCTAATTTACTAAGCTATTCACCATTTATTAATTTTACTAAAATAATGTTATTTACTATTTTTAACAATGTTATAAATTTAATAAACATATATTACATTTTATTTATTTTATATTAATTACCATTTTTAACAATATTATTTGATAATGTTAAATTACTGCATTTGAAAACATGATTGGCAACGATAAACAAGATTAGTACTTGGCAACCATTTTTGGCGATCAATCTCCTGGCATGGATAATACGTAAATACCAAAATTTCCATAAAGTTTACATTAGGATTTCAAACAGGAAATCATTTGGTCAAATATTTTAAGACTGGTAAAATTTAAATTACCTTTTTATTGTTGCAAAACATATTACAATGCATATAGTTTTTTAAGCATAACTCAAACTACTTGTCAGAATGATCTGTAATTTTGGATTTGTATATTTGCAGCTTCTAGAAATCTCTATTTCTGTTAAAATTTAAACGTTGTAATTCATATTTTTTTCAAAAATCACTTTCAAAATATGTACATTTTCAAAATTACTTTTCAAAAAAATTAGGAATTTTACCTATGAATTTAACTGAAAAGAGATATTAAAAGTTTGTGAATAGAAAATTACATACAGCACATTCTGACAAGTAATTTGTGAGTTATGTTTAGAAAACTTTCTTATATTGCAATCTGTTTTACAGTGATTAAAAAGGAATTCAATATTGTCAAATCCAAATTTTAAACCTTCATAATTCTTAAACTATTTGACTGAATATTTTTCTGTTTGGTATCCAAAGGTAAAATGTACTGAAAAATCCAAATATACTATCAAAATTGGGTGTTTGTAATTAAAATTTCACAGTATGAGACAATTTTAGTATGAAGATGTACCCTTAATCAAAAGGCTATTTTCGTTTATCTCTACAACAATTTGGAAATTAAATTTTGTGGAGTGTATCTTTTCCTTGTTTTAACTGATTACACATAAGTTTCACTGTGGGAATACATTCATTTTTTATGTTTCTTGCATCTAAATTGCTTTAGTGGCATTAACACCTGTCATGCTAACTGTCTTTCTGCCCCCCCCCCTTCTATTTTTTTTTTAAAATTTAAATTTACATATTTTCAACTAGAAATTTTACTTAAATGGCAAAAAATAAATACCACATAGAAATGACGCATTTTTTAAAATAAATTTTCTGGTTTAGAATGTGTTTATTCAACTTTAAAACTCTGGAAGGTTAGCATCTATTTACTGTTTATATCATTTAATCACACAAAATAACTATGTTTTCTTTAAATAATCTTAATGTTTCACATTTTTCTTATATTTCTAGGTCACATTCCTCTGGCATGCCTTCTAATCATTGAATATTTTCGTCAAGCTTCAACCTGGTCATCAAATTTCTGATATTCCAGCTAATACCTCAAAAACTACAATTGCAGTAATTGAACTTCTATGTTTATCTGTATTCACCGCTTTATTTTATCTGGAGTCAGTACGCTATAACTGCTTGTTTACAGTCATCCAAGTTAATTTAACTTTAAAAACTAGTATATGATTGTAGTAATTTATAAATACTAAATTAATATCAGCTCACCTGGAGATTTTTTAAAGTAAAAGATAAAATCTGATGTAAATTTACAGCAAAGAAATATTGAAGGAAGATGACATTGTAACTCATGATATTTAATCAATGAAGTGTCCTTTTAAATCAATGAAGTTCTTGTGGCATGCTAAAGGTCTCTTTTAGATAAAGAATGAACTTGATATTTACTCAGTGAGGTTAGTTGTGGAATGTTAAAGGTCTCTTTTAGATAAATCATGAAGTTTGTTCAGGAGCCTTCACTGCAGCATATTGCTCTTGTTAAAATAGTTGTTTCATTGTGGAATGTGAAGGATGTTAGGGCTTTCTTGCCGTATCTCAGTAAGTTTAAATTATACTGTAAAGATGAGAAATGGAAAAGAATCGAACAAAAAGTAATAATGAAAGTGCCACAGCTGTCCCTGCCACGACTCTTAAAAGAGAAGGTATTGAGTCTTATTAAACCTATTGGTTTACAAATTTTAGAATGGGTGAAATTCCATTCCCGTCTAAAACTACCAGCTAAACTTTGTTGGACCCCTCAAGGTACAATAGATAGATTGAAAACAACAGAAGTGTTGGTTAAAGATGAGAATTTGGATCCATCCTCACGCTACAAACTAGCATGTATTTATTGTTTGGAGGACAATATTCTTGAATTGTGGAATAGTATGTCTGAGGAACTCAAAAAATCTGTTTCGAACTATTCTCATATGACTAATTTTTGGTCACATAATATGATGAGAAGAGGGTTGGATAATCCACATACCTCTTACGTATCTGAATTTAACTATTCTGTACGTTCCAGTAATAAAGTAGCAGCCGACTACTTCTTAAAAAAATTAACCCCAACAGAAAGAAAAATATGTTTAGTAAAGAGTGCAGAATATGTAAAACATGCTGATACTTTGTTTTTTATTGTCCGAAATGGATGAAGAGCAACAAATGGAAGCTTTTAAAAATAACCCTTTTCGAGTATTGGAATGTTTTCTAGAATGGCCTTTTCAGGGTTTTTTGATTGAAATAGCAAATTCCATATGGAATTTTCTTTCAGAAGAGATGTGTTGTCTTTTATATACAGATTTTTTCAGTTTATTGAGAAACATTGTCAATAAAGTTACAGATGGCCATAAGGATTGGAATTATCAGGAGCTTTTCAGAGAATTTTGGCAGAAAAGCCCTGATGCTCTAAAAAGTTATATTACAGAGATGTTTTATAGGACTGACCTGGTAGTGTGTTTGATTGGGAATAAAGATAAAGAAAACATCAGAATAATCCTTAAAGATGCAACCCTTTCAGAAAAATCGAATGTTATTTACGGTTTTGTAATGAATCCTTATTTAAAAGGTTTCATTCGTGATAATGATTGGGATTTTCTTGAATTGTTTATCAGAGAATGTTTGCCATCAAAAAATAAAATGTTAAAATTTAAAGAGGTGTTTGAGAAGAGGAGTCGAGTAAGAGGGATTCTTGAGGGTAACAAACAGAAATGGGAGGAATTGTTTCACTTTTCTGATGACTCTGTTTGTAAGTCTGGTAAGAGAAGTGCAGAAGGTGAAAGTAGTAGTTCTAAGCGAATTCGTAGACTATAATAACATGCCTAATGCAGGGGTAGGAATTGTTGCAATTTTCAAAAGTGACCTGTAATGTCCTAGTTCTTTTCTTTATCGTCCCAATTTTTCAAAAAATGTAAAGAAATATTGTCTGTTAACATTCTGAAAACATAGAGGAAATTACTTTTCTTTTGTAAAATCATCAATTACTTTGAATCATCATACATCAATATTCAGAAGTTCTTTTCAGCTTTTAATAAGTAACAGTTCTTGTTTTATGAAACAGGATAAAAAGTCAAAAAATATTTAAAAGTGACCTGTAATGTCCCAGCTTTTTTTTTTTTTTTTTTTTTTTTTTTTTTTTTTTATCACTGTCCAGATTTCTCAAAAAATGTAAAGAAATATTGTCTGTTAACATTCGGCAGACATAAAATAAATTACTTTTATTTTTTAAGTCATCAATTACTTTGAATCATCATGCATCAATACTCAGAAGTTCTTTTCAGCTTTTAGTAAGTAACAGTTCTTGTTTTATGAAAAAGTTTAAAAATAACTGTTTTTTTTTTGCTCATCATAAACTGTATGAATTAGCTGTTGTTTGGATTGAAAAAGGAATACATCTTTTTTTAATAATGACAATGCTGCTATATAAATATATACAGATTCGTGAGTCTTCCTCCTGAAGTGAAATAACTATTTCATAAAAGGAATTTTGTCATGACATGTATTATAAATGCATTTTACTGAGAGCTGTTGTCATCTATATTTTTCTAACAACAAAATTCAGGCCTGTAATTGTTAAAGATTATCATGCATCTACCACTCATAAATCAACTTCAATTAAATTTTGTAAACTGAGATTGAATAAAATTTTGTATTCAGTATTTTGTACCTTTTTGAAGTTTTGAGAACATTTATATTCCTAGTTTTTTCTTTATCATTGTCCCGATTTTTCAAAAAATGTTAAGAAATATTGTCTGTTAACATTCTGAAAACATAAAGGAAATTACTTTTCTTTTGTAAAATCATCAATTACTTTGAATCGGTATACATCAATACTCAGAATCTCTTTTGAGCTTTTAATAAGTAACAGTTCTTGTTTTATGAAACAGGACAAAAAGTCAAAAATATAACTGTTTTTGCTTATCATAAACTGTATGAATTGGCTGTTCTTTGGATTGAAAAACGTGTATATACTTTTTTTAATAATGACAATGCTGCTATATAAATACATACAGATTCATGAGTCTTCCTCCTGAAGTGAAATAACTTTTCAGTGATGTGTTTTTTTTTCTCTTTTTACCATCATCAGTTTTATGGAAAACTTCCAACAAATTCCTGTAATTGCTGCTTTCTCATCAGACTCAGCATTTTTTTACTTGTAAATTTGAATGAATTGTCAAAAAGTAAACAGTTTTATCATTGTTGCTAAAAAAGGCATAATATAGAATAATTGCATCCAGCAAATGCAGCATCATAGCAGAATAACCAACACTGATAAATAATATAAATAAATGAAATTTACTTCATGTGCTAAGTAGAATGTACCTCTGATAATATATTAACTAAATCTACATATATTTCTAAACAAGATATTTTGCAGCTGTTTTCAAGTATAATTTTCTCTTATGTAGTACTTATTTTTTAAACTAAATATTTGATTTTGATAATATTGAACATATTTTTCTTGTTTTTGTTTGTACTGCATACAATTTAAATTTGCATGACCTAAGTTTCTATATTTATATCCTAACTTTCTTGATGTGTGAGAGAATGTACGAGGGCTTGAAAATTCAGTGCTTTTTTCTGAGCTTGAACCATGTCTGAATTTTCAAGTCCAGCATTGTTCAATATTCTCAACATTGGAAAATTTTTGTTTTAATCTAAAGGTGCAATGATTAAGTTTTTAAAAAAAATCCTACTAAAGAAGAGAATTTAGTAAGAAAATGCTTCTTTATTATAATTTTTTTATGAAACAGCAGGGTTCATTCTAGAGAGGTTTGGCGGGGCGGCCCGCCCTCATGCCCTTTTCCGATAAAATTCCGCCCTCCTTGCCCTTTTTCCAGGTAGAAACGCGCCCTCCCTTCTTTTACAGGTAAAAATCCGCCCTTTTTAAGGGGTAAAATCCTCCCCTGTTTGCATCGTACTTTCGAAAATTCCTTAACCATCTTTCTTTTTAAGAATGCTATTTCCAAATTCTTCCCCCTTCCTCTCACTCTTTGTTCTCTTATCTGTGGTATGTCACTAATCTTAAACTTGACATGAGTATTCACTCTTTCTATTGAACCAAAACATAAAGGATAGGGTCATTCATTCCTTTCACCTTCTCAGTGAAATAGTATTATGACCATTTGCTCTGATCTTTCTTAGACCACGTGATGATAGCTTACACGAGGTTGATACAGAATCGAAAAGCAGCATTTGTACTTTTATTTCGTAGTCAAGTGAACACGTTTTGCTAAGAAATGGGAAACAGTTACCTGGTCATTAAGTTTAAAAAATGCCGTCAAAAGATCGTAGGAGAAGAGAAAGTGACCATGAATATAGTAAACAAGGAAGAAAATGCGCTAAACTTACAGATTATTTTGCTGGAAAAATCAAGAAGGTAAATTTTTTTTTTTTTCACAATTTTTAATACTTTTTGTATGATTGAAGTTATATAAACTCTAAATTTTTATGTATTGTTATAAGCAAGGGCAGCCTCAGTAGTGTACGATTTTTTCAGTGCCTCTACTATTGATCTATTCCAAAGAAACTTAAATTTTAAGCTATAGTTTTGTGTATTTCATTAGTTTTGAGTGTCCTGCCCCCCCCCCCCCCCCCCTCTCACATCGCGAATTGCAGGAGATCGCAATTCCGAAAGAAAGTCTGTTTTCAAAGAGTATATAAATCTTTCTATTAAAATTTGTACATTTTTATACAAATTATCTAATTAAATTTATAATTCTGTTATATTAAAATTCTATATTTATTAATCCTGTATTTCGACGTGAAAAATAAATCAATGTTGCCTTTTACAAGGATTTCATTCATAAATATTTAATCAATCATTACAAAAATCTGTGGAATATTATGGTTACCTGCATTAACTTTAAGGCAGTTCTCAAATTCCCCGCTCAACAAATGCAAAACTTTCTTACAGATTTTTAAACACAAAAGCGAGGCATTTGCTGACCTGACTTTTGAAGCGATTTGGAATCTAATGTTTTTTTTTTCATTATTTAGAAAATAAATTACTTATTAAGTTATAAGCAATTTTTGTCACGTGGCAACAAGTTTTTACTGTCGCATCTGGAAATTCGGTTCAAAACACCAAATTCGATAGTATTTTCTGAAAGATCTTTTGCTTTTACCAAAAAAAGGGAAAACTCTATTCGATTACATAGTTAAGTCTTACATGCCACAGTTGCCTCTTTTACTCGATCTCTCGCCACTATAAATTTGGTTTTTAACCATGAATTAGGCGAAAATCTATTAGGGATGCAGAATATTGAGACGCGGAAGAAACGGGGTGGCAAAATTCTCGCCGAAAAATATTAAATCGGAAATTTTCCGTGGTATGAAAAAGCTGCAACACAACAGAAGACAGTTTGATTCCCAAATCTCTCGACAAAGCGCAAGAATGCAAAAATAACCTACTCTTGATTTTTCAAAAAAAAACAGGCTTCTGTAAATATTTTATCTAACCACACGATTTTTTATAAAAGGAAAGTATTTTCACCACCCGCCTTCCTATCTTCATAATCACTTATATACATGGACTGCATAAAACATTATTTATGTTATAATATATACAACAATTATACACTGCAGAGAGCTTTGTGAAGTAAAAAAATACTCTTAAAATATAACCCAGCTCAACCATTAAACTCCTTCTAAGTGCTTATAAATTAAATCATCACAGAATAAAATACCTAAACTAAGTTCTCATTTACAAGTACTCAAGGATTACTCATAATATGCATCAATAAACAAACACTTTTCTTGAACGTGGTATGTTACGTAATCAGAATCTGCAGAGTCTGATAAAAACAAATTATAGTTTGCCTTACAATTTACGATCAGAATCAGAAGAAAGATAAAACAAAATTAACTATGCATTGGAGGTAAAGGTTTGTACAGAGCAAATTTTTCAGGCAGGGCTCGGGACAGATTCCTGCATCGGGTCGAGTCGGAGTATATTTTTTTGTTGTGAGTTAGTTTCGGATCGAGTTGGCTTCAGTTTTTTTTTTTTTTTTTACTTGCTATGATTTGGGTTCAGGTAGGTTTCAAGTTGAGTTTTGACTCTTGCGGTGGGTCGGGTTCGAGATGATCTGATTTTTAAAAAGAATGTCCGAAACATTTTTCAAGTTAAAAATCTATACACAATAAGACCTCCATTATGGATACTCCCTAAAAGCGGACACCCATATTTAGCGAACACTTTCAATTCGTCAAACACATATGCTTTTACCTCTGAATAGTGGACACCTCCCAATCTACACACACGTAACGTGTATATATGCATAAACGATCAAAAATACGATATACATGTTGTGCATGTATCAAAAACGGAACATTAGTAATATTTTTTCATATTTCGGGAGAAGAAAAATGGTCCATTAACAGAAGAAAAAATAATCTAACGATCACATTTCTTATATACATTTTAAGTACTTATACATTATATATACATTGCAATTATTTTTCGTGCAGTAAATTGAATATATACTCATTTAAATACGCATTTATTTTCATAGAAAACATAATTCTGCTCAAAAATTGTTGTGAAATTCTCAACAATCCGGCTTCCGTAAAACCTAAATCTGACCCACAAGAATTATTCTTCGGTGACCTGGACCCGAAAAAAAGATAATTAGGGAAAACCCAATCTAATGCAAGACTCTATTCAATGAGCCAGGTGTCCACTTTTCAGAGATTTTAATATACTTCAATGTTAAACAATGTCGATATATCCATTTTTATATTTAAAAGATAATATTTGTATTAGAGATTTAATTGTAGATTACTTTTCATAATTGCATTAAAACGTGTTGTTCTTTGCTTTCATTTCAGAATCGGGTTGGGTTGCTGGTCGATAAAAAAAATTTTGTCGTGCAAAACTCTTTCTACTCGGAGTAAAAGCTAAAAGTTCGGCCCGCCCATTTACGTTTTCACATTTCACAGAAGGTTCCTGCAAAAATCAATGAAATCCGCCTCCACTCAATTTCTACAAAAAATTATGATATTATTAGCATTCTTTTTTTAAATGTTGCATACATATTTATGTGAAAATTTTATAGCGACAAATATGAATTCAGAAAAGTGTTAGAAAGTAGCTCTTCTGGATTTGAAAACAGCCTTAAGGTTGTTCTCAAATCCAAACTGGCTACTTTGACACATTTTTTAATTCATTTTTGTTCAGAAATGCATGAAATTGACAGATGTTCTTATTAAAAAACTATTGAATCGAAACACATTTTCCATTTTTTTTGGGGGGTAAAAAGAACAGGGTCTGTCAGAAAATACTGTCAAAGTAAAGTTAGCACTTTGAACCGAAATTTCGACGCCGCAGCACGAGAAAGGTGATAAACGTGTAGTCACGTGACATAAATCACTTAATAACTCAATAAGTAATGTATTGAAAAAAAAATGGAAAACTCATTTCGATTCTAAATATCACTTCAATAATCAGGCCTGCCAATTTTATGCTTTTGTGTTTAAAATGTGTCAGAAACTTTCGCGTTGTTGAGCAGGTCAGTTGAGAAAGTTTCACGTTGTTGAGCAGGTTAGTTCAGAACCACATTAATTAAGAATAGAGAAAGCAAATAATAAAACAGAAATCCTCCTCCCCCTTTCTTTTTTTTTTAAATAGTTTTATATGTTAGTATATAGTAAGTCGCATGATGGGTATTTTGTATAAATTCATTCAGGCTAGGCTGTTCCAATTAATTTTCTGTACGGTCCGGATCGGGCTTATGTCGAACTTTTATTGTTTATATCGGGCTGCGCTCGGGCCGAATTTTCAGCTTTTATACAAAGCGGGGATCGTGCAAAACTTTTAACTGTTATATCGAACGGGGACAATGTTTTGTACGAATCGGGTCGAACCGGCTTCAGAATTTTCGGCCGTGCAGACATCTACGGACCCGGCGTGATTCTGATTTCATTGTTTTTTGTAACGATCGATTTATTATTATTTTTCTATCTTTACAAGAAGAAAGTATTGGATTTATGAAAAAATTCAAGCCCGGTGTTCGACAGATTTATACATTTTAAAAGGCCTTGAACACGATTGTGCTGTTTTCTGGTGATGTGTATGTGTCTGTATGCGACACAAATATTGTGGTGCTTTTCCTCAAGAACAAATGCACGGAATTTAGTTAAACTTCAGGTTTAGTTAGACCTTGACATAAATTGGCATTGATTAGGATTTGGCGTAAATCGCCCAATAGGGGGCGCTGCTAAGCTGCATTTTTCACGATTTTCGCGATATCTTTATATCAAGAACTAATGCACGGAATTTCATCAAATTTAATATTCAGTAAGACCTACATAAAAAAGATGCTGGTTAAGCTTTGGTGTAAATCGCCAAACAGGTGGCACTGCTATCCTCTATTTTTCACAATTTCTGTGGTAGCTATATCTCAAGAACTAATGCACAGAATTTAATCAAACTTCAGGTTTAGTTAGACCTTGAAATAAATAGACGCTGATTAGGTTTGGGTTTACACCATAAAACAGATGTCGCTGCTATGCTCTGTTTTTCTTGAATTCCACGATAGCTCTATCTCAAGAATTGGATTGTTAATTTAATTTTAGTTGCAGACGATTTCATATACATAGAAAAAAGTTTTGTGATGGCCACAGCATACTAGTTTTTTACATTATAACACATAGTTTTATTTTATTATGTGACTAAAATATTAAGAAAATTGTATCTGTTATTTGATTTGAATCATGTGCATTTTTATTAAATTAGTTTATATCTGAAGTGATTGTTATAGTTCCTGGAAAAATACCTGAAATTTTAGCAAGAAATCGTTTCCATATGGAGAGCGGGGGGAGGAAACATAAATTTATTACAGGAGGTCAGATTATGAATTTTAATTATGTTTAGAAATCATATGAAATTGATATTTCAGTCTTATTTTATGACTTTAACCATAAGAAAAAAACAGAATTTCGATACTGAAAACGAAAAAGATACCTGAATTTAGGTATATAACCTGAACACAATCACCCCTGTTTATGTACAGATTATCTATCCCCTGTTATCGTTATAGCTAATTCTTGAACCATTAGTTTTAGGGGTATATTTTCCTATTGCAAAAATGTCTCCATTATATTTCAGAACATTTAAGCCAAAATAGTTACTTTTGCAAAATTTATGAAATTTTGATTTGTATACATTCCCTGGTTCCATAAAATCATTTTTCTATGACTAAAATTTAACAATTATGAAGCTTTCAATTTTGTGAATTTTCAGCATTTAAGACACTAAAAAGAGTTTTTCCATTTTTATAGCTGGTAAACGCTCAAATTTCATAAAATTCAAAGTATCATAACTGGGTAAGTTTTAGTCATACAAAAATGTTTTTTTTTTGTTGTTGTTGCTAAATTATTTGCTAGAAAAAAAAAGCATTTCTAAATATAACTTAATGACAAAGGAGTTTTATAAAAAATTAATCTTCTGGTAAACGTTCAAATTTCATAAAATTCAAAGTATCATAACAGGGTAAGTGTTGGTCATACAAAAATGTTGTTTTGTTGTTGTTGTTACTTTTTATTTGTTAGAAAAAAAGCCTCTCTAAGTATAACTTAAATGACAAAGGAATTATATAAAAATTTAATCTTTTAATTTTTACAAAAGTAGCTATTTGACTTAAATTGCTCTTAATATGATAGAAAACAACATTCAAAACATTTTTGTGGTGGAAGGAATTACCCATTGGGTAATGACAAGAAATTTTAACAATAAGAAATATTACTATAAAAAGTTTCATCTAACAGTAACAGCTTGAAATATATATGTTTTCATATATTTAAAAAAATATTACAACTCCTAAGTTCCTCAAATCAACGGGGCCTCTAGTCTATAGACCAATTAGTCTAAGGGATAAAGTGGCTTTGATAAATGATAAGAAAGTATTTAAGTTGCACATTGCTAAACTAGAATTAATAGAATAGCTTAATAATGTAACATTAAATTTCAATCTAAAAAAGGGCTAGTTTAAGTTGAGCTATCATTCAATTTTTTTGTCTAATACATCAATACAATAAATACATCTGATTGTTTTTTGAAATTATCGAATCAGTCATCATAAAAAATTGAATTTTTCTATCTTCAAGGTATCGAGAGAAAAAGAAGCTCAAAGGATATCACTGATGATGAACCTCTACCGTTGAAAAATTGCTTATCGAAAAAAAAGGATGATACCTCTCAGTCAAATGATGGCATAGTAAATGCAGAAGGATCTCTGCCTGAAAAAAGTGTCTTACAATGTGACATAACGGAAGATGCTTCTGCAAAATACTGTCAGGTAAATTGCTTATCGAAAGAAAAGGATGATATCCCTCAGTCAAATGAAGGCATAGTAAATGCAGAAGGATCTCTGCCTGAAAAAAGTGTCTTACAATGTGACACAAAAGAAGATGCTTCTGCAAAATATTGTCAGGTAAATGAAAGATTAGTAAATACGGAAGAATCCCTGGATGAAAAAAAGACTTTAGAATGCAACTCATCTGAAAATACATGTGCTGCTGAAGAAGTTTTTGATAAAAAAAACTCCAAGCAAACACCGAACTACATTTGATTCATCATGGATAACATCATTTCCATGGCTGAAACATTCATCATATAATGGCAATGATGTTATCCTTTGCCCATTATGCATGCAACATCAGAATCAAAATTCAAAGTTTCAAAACTCACCCGGGATAAAAAAAGGGCTTTGCCACTGTTCGATTGGATAAAATAAAGGGTCATGAAGAGACTCAAGTGCACACTCTTTCTGTAGCTGCAGAAGCAAACTTAAACAGAAATGAAAATTCAAAACAAGAAGAAAATACAAAATCATTCAAAGCAGTACATACAGCGATGAAATGTCTGGAATTTTTAATAAAGCATAGTTTGCCCCATCTATCCTTATTTGAAGACTTTATCAATTTTGCTACTGATGACTTAGCTAGCCCACTCTTAGCACCATTAAGAAAAGCTAAAAATGCTAACTATACAAGCTGTACCACCATAAATGAATTTTTAGATTCAATGTTCCTTGTAAAAGAAGAAGAGATATTAGATGACATCAAGAAAAGTCCGTGTTTTTCAATGATGCTCGATGAAACATCTGATATAAATAACAGAAAGCACATGGCTGTTGAAGTAAAATATCTAAAAGATGGCAAGAACAAAATATCTTTTGTACGAGATTCAGAATTAGCTGATGGTAAAGCAGAGACTATTTATACTGCTATGACTCCAATTATTGACAAATGTGGTGGTATTGAAAAAATGAGTGGATTTGTCAGTGATGGTGCTAGCTCAATGATTCGACATAATGAAGGCATAGTTACAAAACTGAAAAAGGTCAATAAGAAAATTATTCCTGTCAACTGCATGAATCATAGGTTGGCCTTGGCTACAAAGAACAGTTTTGAATCTCTTCAACGATTCCTTAAAATTGAGGAAATTTTGACAGCAACATACAAGTATTATAAATCTAGTACATTAAGAACAAATAGTCTTCTGAATGCAGCAAAACTATTTAGCAAGACAAAAGGAGTAACTATTAAGAGAGCAGGATTTACTCGATGGTTGTCCCATGATGCAGCATTAAATTCCATCAGAATTAATTATGAATTGATATTAGTAGATCTAGAAAATGCTGTAGCAGAGGGAGAATCCTCTAGTCTCACTGGTCCAACTGCAAGTGGACTTTTGAAACATTATAAATCTTATGAATTTTTTCAAGGAATTCATTTTCTTTGTGATGTGTTATCAGTGATATCAAAATTAAATCTTTATTTTCAAAAAAATGAGACAGATCTTGCTTCTATTGAAGCACACATTCAAAACACTTTAATAGATCTTAAGAAATTAAGCAAAAAACCAGGTGGAGTTTTCAGTAGAAAAATAGATCAAAATGCAAGAAATCTGAATATTATAGCCCCGCCCCAGTGATAAATTCTGATGGAAAATTTGAAGAAGATGCAAAAGTTTTCATTGACTGTTTGTGCAACAAAATTTCAGAACGACTAGACAACGGAGGAGTAATCACAAATTTGTCTATTCTCGATCTTAGGGAAGCATCCGATGATGAACATTATTGGAATTCCCAAATGGTCGAACTTTCAGAGCATTTTGAATTTAATGAGGTTGAACTTTTAGATGAGTGGAGTGATGTGAAAAATATGTTCTTAAAATCAAACTTTGATAAAAGTTCCTTAACTATGCCAGTAGTATGTTCTCCTATTTTAAAATTAGAAAAAACTGCTGGTGAAAGATTTCCATTAATAAAAAAACTTTTATGCACAGCTTCTACGTTGCCTATTTATAATGCAGAAATAGAAAGATCTTTCTCACAGTTAATACTTATTTTAACAGATAACCAAAACAGGTTGAAGGTTGAAACTGTAAATAAATTGATGATGCTAAAATTAAATGATGGAAATGACTATTTAATGAAAGTGGTAAAAAAAATGGAAAAGCATCAAAGTGAGACGTATCTATTAAGATGTTACAATTTATAAATTATCTTCAAAATTGTTCATTTGTTTCTATTAATTTGTACATTCAATATTATAATTATTCAGTAAATTAAATTACTATCTTCACACTGTTTATTCCATTCTCATTTAAAATATTTTTTTTTTAAATTCCAAAATAGATTCACATTTTCTATTAATCAATGTAAAATATAGATTTTCTAAGTATATGAATGAGACAAAAACGCATTGTTTGGGGAAGATTACATAAAAGTAATATTAATGTGCTTTCTATACAGTACGTACAAAAATGCCCTTTTTATGAAATGATATACCCTTATTCTGTAATTGCACCCTGCCCTTTTTTATGTTCTAGAATGACCCCCGGAAACAGAATCAGGTGGGTTAATATTTCATCAAATAAATTTTGTCATGACATGTATTCCAAATGCATTTTCTTGAGAGTTGCTGTCAACGATATTTTTCTAACAAAATTCAGGCGTGTAATTGTTAAAGATTATTGTGCATCTACCACTCATAAATCAATTTCAATCAGGGTTGGGTTTTTGACATGACAGTGGTAAAAACCGTGTTTTTACCGGTTTATTCCGTCAAAAATCTATCATTTTCGATTGCCTCCAATTTATGGTGTAAGGTAGCATACAATACATTTCTAGATTGATTTTACCTTGTTGTTCTTGTTATTATTATTATTTACAATTACATTTGTTAATTTTATTTAAAAGAAGATCGTTTCCTAATATGGGAAAGATTTAAAAAGACAACATTAAAAGAAAAGAACAATATTTGTCATAATCTTCACTAATATAGGTTCTACTAACTGCAATTAACATTAATATTAAATAATAATAAAATGTTATTATAATTATTAAATAACATTCAGTATACATTTTTAATAAAGTACATTAAAATTATTTTAGAGATGCAAAAATGCTGTTGCATTGTATAACAATAGATATTAAGCATAGACTGGCAGTGAATAAATTTGAATATTCTTCGATATCATATTTTAAAATCCATATCTTATTTATTCATAAACGCAATTGTGGTGATTTTCATTTGCACTTCAATAAGTAGAATCTTAAAGTTTTGTTTTCAACAATGTAATAAATTGTACCGAAATTATACACATTGTTTAATCTAATACTTATAGGTTACAGGATTTCTTCAAAAAATCGAATTTTTTTAGACTTTGCTAAACAGCTTAAGATATTGTAGAGATCTTCTAACAGAGATGTACACGTATTATTCTAATGCAATTCTTTTTTGTTTTTCTTGGATGGATAAATATACTTTAGAGTCTGATACCTTAGATACTGAATATTTTATGTAAAACAACTTAATATTAAACATAGAATGAAAAAAAAATGTAAAAACAAACATCTAAAAAATGGGTTTTTGACAGTTTTTACATTTTTGACATGACGGTAAAAATAATGGTAAAAACCGTCATGCGTCAAAAACTTCCCAACCCTGATTTCAATTAAATTTTGTAAACTGAGATTGAATAAATTTTTTAATTTTTTTGAAGTTTTGAGAAAATTTATATTTGGAGTATAATTTAATTATTTAGTATCAGAAAGTAATACTTTTTCTTTTTTCCTGATATTAAGATACAGATTAGAGTCCTGCAGTGGGTTGGGTTGGCATTATTATTTTTTGTTGTTGTTCCAAGTTGAGTTGCCACTGTATTTTTTAAAAAAAGTCTTAAATATTTTTTCAGATGAAAAAAGCTATTATTTGAACACAAATGAGTATGTATGTGTTCATTTTCCAACATAAAACATAAAGTTTATAATAAGGATATAATAATAGACTACTTTTCCATATTTGTATTAAAACATGGATTAATTTTATTTCATTTAGGGTTCAAGTTGACGTGTGCTGGATTTTGGGTTGACTTAAAATATAATGTGTAGGTTGGGTCATACCAGTCCTGCACAGTACTCTAGTACTGGGTGTCCCACTAGAGTCCTGCATTTTTTCAGGCAACCCAATTTTACCTGATCTGCATTTTAGTTCCAGTTAGGTTGACACTATTTTTTTTCCTGGTTCTGGCTAGAATCCTGCATCAGGTTGATTTGTGGGTCAATGAAATTTTTTTTGTCTGGTTGCAGGTTGACTTTAGATGAAATTGTCAGATTGGGTATAAAAGAAAGCTCTGGCGCATAGGCGACCACCGAACCCAAGTCCTGAAAGACTTTTATTGCACCAGTAAGAGCTGCTTCCCACAGCGCTTCAGCCAGCCAGAGGACCGCCACCTGCAGACCCTCCAACCTTAAACCCATGTGTCGACAACGTAAGTCATTGTGATACGCAGTGAAACCCAGTAGGGGAGTCACCATGAGATACTTAGGGACGGGCTGGCATCCCCCAACAGCTTCAGAGCTGGACACCCAGAAGGGAACCAGGCCTTAAGTTGGGGTTTTCTGACCCGTACTTGCTTTACCAGAACTCGAGGGATGTGAAAATCTACAAAGGTAGTCACAGTTCCCTCTCGTAGTGGACCTGTCAGGTTAATTAGATTTTACAATAAAATATCCAAAATATTATTTCAAATTAAAAACTATATACAGTATAACTAGTACTTAAAAATATCAAATTCAAACAGAAATTTACAAAAATTAAGAAAATTTTAAAAATAATGCTTTTGCATTGTTATACCAAATTTATATTATTTAACTGCGACAACAAAAGAAGCAGATACAAATTGCATATAAAATACACAAATTTATTACAATTAATTTTAAAATCATAAATCAAATTTATTTTACTTTGTAAGAAAAAAATAACAAAATTATATAAATTCATGTAATTTTGAATTTATTCGGTCATCTGGAAAGTTCTGTGGTTTTTCAAAACGAAGTGCTGTTTCGTCTAGTTAAAATTCTAGTCCGACTACTCATAAAATTTGTACTGTATATGGACTAAGGCTGCATTTAGTGTGCAAACTTGTAAGTCAGTCTGAGATGCCAATCTTCCCATTCATCTCAAATCAATTTGTGGTCAAGGACAAAAGAAAGGTGTGGTGTCAATGGCTGTCAACTCTTACATTGACCTCTGCACTTTAGACATCCTGAGAAAGTCATAAAACATCAAAGATTCTCTCTGAAAAACCACAAAAGGGCAATTCCATTGTAACAAACTAAAATTCATAGAGGGAAAAAATTACCTTACCTTATTTTAAAAATAATAAATATGTAATTCAAAGATGGCTACAATTAGCATATGATATTAGAAGATAAATTAATATACAGTAGAAGATCTTTATAATGCAATTCTCCATATAACGCACAACTTCTCAGATGTAAACAATGAATTTTCAGTTATAAAACACCTGAATTCCCACATTATAAATAGTTGCTATTCTCTAGAGGACTAAATTTGATACATTAGTTCAACTTTATCTCATATTCAGAGCTAATTATTATAAAAAATTGCTATGATTTGATACAGGTATATTTGGACAATGTTTATAAAGTAAATTTAACAATGTGTGGAATGATCTATTTTATGCAAAAAATTATAATCTGCACAACTCCTGGTAATAAAGAATGCAATATAAAGATACTTTAATGTTTTTGGTATGTGTCATACATATTTGGCCATGTTTTACAAGCTAAATTTAATGATGTATTAAATGTGATCTATATAACGCACAACCTCGTGTTTTTAGGTTTGCATTATAAAGATCTTCTACTGTAGTTATTATGAATAAATTATTTAATGTAAATAATTATGATTAAAAAAATGGTAATGAAACAGACAAACAGGAATTACCATGCTTTTTGGATACCTTGATGTTTATCAATATTACCTATAAAATAACTTACAATTTATTATAATAAAATATATTTTCATTCAGAGGTGGTAGTTCTGAAACATAATCTTTCACAAAATTTGACTGTTGACATAAGATAGTTATGAAAAATATGTAATCTTACCTGTAACAGACCAACATTTAACATGTAACAGACAAACAAATAAACACATAAAATGAAGCCATGCTGATTATAATGGATTTTATTGATTTTAACTATTGAACATTTTATAAAATGCATTGCGAACATAAAAAAATTAGGTTTAATACTATCAGAAAAAATATATATTACCTATTTGATATAAAAAATAAAATACTAGAAATGGTGACATTAGCTTGGAATTGCCCAAAAGAGAACATGCTGGTAAGTCTATGCACTGTTCGAGCCTTAAGTACTTTTTCAGATGACACAGTTTGGAAGTGGTTTGAAAAGTTTAAGTGCAGAAATTTCAACCTCAAAGATGTCTACTCTGTACAACCTTCATCTGAAAAGGAGGATGCTTTAAAAGAAGCTGTTCCTGAAAATCCACGTTACACAGTTCAGAAGCTATCAGACAGACTGAATATTTCAAAAAGTACAGTGCATGATTATTTGAAGACGATTGGGTATATAAGCCTCTATGATCTACCTCATAACTTATAAGCATATTATGTGACATTATCATCACATAATATGCTTGCTTGAATTTCAGCATGTGATTATTTGCTAAAATGAAATGATGAAGCTCCTGTTTTGAAACTGCTCATTACTGGAGATGAGAAATGGATATTATATAACAGGGGTCGGCAAGTAATTTTAAGTAGGGTCTGAATACTTTTGAAAATTTTTATCGAGGTCCAGAGAAAAAACACTTAAGTAATATTAGTACTTATTAATTTTAAATTGTTATTTTTACACATACATACATACACTATAGAATAGAAATATCAGGTATTTGTTATGAAAAATTACTATATACACTAGTAAAAAAGCACAGTCAACGCCAGAGGAAAGCAAACAAAATAAATTTCAGTGAGGATTCAGAAATTGCAAGCAGATTTTGGCAGGAAAAAACTGGTTTGGCTGCCTCTGTTGTACTGGATATCACGTGATGGTGGGCTGATTATGTTAGCATCAAGTAGTCTATTTCTCATTTCCTGACTCAAGTTTATTAGAAGTCTGTTATTCACCCCCTCCGTCCACCGCCTGCTCCCCAATGCAGTATTTTGCGTTTCACATAAGAGTGTCTATGTATCATTATTTAAAAAAATCATATTAATCGTGCTATTTCTTATAAAATATAAGAAAATTGATAAGGCTATCGTTCAAATGTATCTATTATATGTAAATTTTAATAAACTATTTATTCAAATTGAAAATTTTGGCGGTCCACGATTTGACCTTCCACAGTCCGGATCTGGACCGCGGTCTGCCAGTTGCCGACCATTGCTATATAATAATGTTACCAGGAAATGATCATGGGGTAAGCCAAATGAATTTCCCCAAGTAACATCGAGAGGGAAGCTGCATCCCAGAAAAGTATTGCTTTGTGCATGGAGGGACTACAAAAGAATTACATATTATGAATTGTTGGCACAAAATCAGACAATAAATTCAGAAAAATACTTTTGCCAAATGACAGTTTTAAAAGCAAAAAACAGCCAGAACTGACCAATTATTGAGGTGTTGTCTTGCAACATGACAATGCCTGGCCCCACATTTCAATGAATGTCAGGCAACGACTTATTGAGAATGGCTGGTATGTTTTGTGTCACCTCCATATTCACCAGACCTAGCCCCCTTAGATTTTTATTTCTTCTCAAGTCACTTCAAATTTCTCTGAATGGCCAGTAGTTCACTTCTTTGGAGATTGTCAAATAGTACCTTGTTAACTTCTTTACAAATAAATGCAGACTTTTTTTTAAAAAGAATGTTCCAGATGCTGAAACCATGACAAAAAGTCATACAATAAAATGGTGCTTATCCGATTCAATAAAATTTTCTTATGTTTTTGTACTGCTTTATTAGTATTTATAATTTTAAAAATGCAGAACTTCCTGGATGACCAAATATGTTACAAGTTTGGTTTAACCGAGATCTGTAATAACCCTATGACGGTGACATACATACAGGATCATGCTCAGATAGAAGTGTTTGTCCAAACTATGGCAAACCTACATTCCAGAAATGACGATACTCACCTAGATAAGTGAAAACAAGTTAACAAACATTAGCTTGGCAATTCAGTTTTGTGTCACTACTCTTATATGGAGGTACCCTAGTAACACTTCTATTGATGTCTGTATTTGTCATGCTATGTAGCAGCATAAATTTAACAAGAAACTGAATAATAGTGTTCTTATTTAGCAAGAAAAAAACTACCAGTGTAGCTTTAGTTTATTTTAATTTTGTAATTCCATTTTTCTGGCATAAATAGTATTTTTTAAATTTTTCATTTTTAAGTGCACATTTGATTAGAAGTTTCAAACAGTAAAAAGAAATTAAATTAACGTATAATAGAAAAGTGTAAATAAAATGTTTATTTTAGCTAACAGTCCAGAAAAATATATAAAATTTACTTATTTTGGGTATATTTAAATTTATTAACACATACTTAATTGGTACAGGTATGCTTTTAATCAAGTTAATGAATTTTAATAAATTTTACTTTCTGGAACAGGGTGGCTACAGATTCTGGAAATCGGGGAATTTTGTAAAAATACTTGAAAATCAGGGAAATTTATCTTTGCAAAAATATTTGTTTTTGCATGACACTGATTCATTGACAAACAAGTAATGTTTAAGAATTACAGTGATGATTGTGTTCAGGTTATATACCTGAATTCAAGTTGTTTTTTTCGTTTTCAGTACAGAAATTCTGGTTTTTCTGATAGTTAAATTCATAAAATAAGACTAAAATAACAATTTCATATGATTGCTAAACATAATTAAAATTCATATTTTTCCTAATTTGACCTCTCTGTAATAAATTATATGTTCCCTCCACCCTCTCTCCATATGTAAACGTTTTCTCGCTAAAATTTCAGGTATTTTTTCATGAACCCACAATCATCCCTGGAATGATTCCAGTAATTTTATTTTACATTAGCGTAAGCTGACCAGGTGGTCAACTTAATCCAATTAGCTATCCTGTCAGGTATAAACATGTCTTAGAATTGAACTTGAACATTCTTTAGAAAATGAGGAAATTTTCTATTCACTGGCCACTATATGAAGTTGTTGGCCTAAATTTTGGGTTCAGATTTATGAAACTGTGAACCAGTACTTTATGAACATTGTGCAATTTTTATGTTTTTCTCCCAAATGAGATATTAGCTGACTGGATGAGTATGCTGTACGAGAAAGTGGCTTACATTAAAAAATACTGTATGTATATCGTTAATAATGGAAATAGGGAAATCTGATGGAGGAAATCAGGGAACATTTTTGAAATTTCTGTAGCCACTCTTTGGGAGAACAGGGGTATAAACAGTGTACCCTTGCATACAGGGTATACATATTCCACAAGTAGTTGATTTGGTACAATGGATGTAACCTGACATAAAATCTAAGACTTCCATAAAACAGTCATATTTTGATGATATTTGATTTTTAAAGTTAGTAATGTGTAATGTATAGGACAGTTTCAAATGATGTCACAAATCAACCATTAGAGGTTAAATAACCAGTTTTAATTTTAGTCTAAACACCTACAATAGTAAAGAAGATTTATTAAGAGTGAAATGAAGTGAATGATTAATATCAAAACTTGCTTTCAGTCTGTTATAATAATTTATATATATGCATATAGTGTATGTAGAAAGAAAAGACTTAAAAAGTAGTAGGATTGGTTGGTTTGGAGATGCTAAACAGACCAGAACCTCTGTTAAAGGTGGAATCAGACCCACTACACACATCTACGCATGATTCGGATTTTGAACCCTGCAATTCTTGTCCAGTAGCCAGTGCCCTAATCAAGACCAGCAGGTGGTCCCAAAATAGCAGGAAGGAGTGGGATCTTAGCCTTCTCAAAGACAGTTTTCACATTAATTGGTGGTTTTCCTTTCTTGTTCATTGATGCAGGGCTATCATTCCCTAAATTTCCTAACTATTATTTTATCCCCTAAAATTCTCCTAAAATTTTCTTCTTGTTCCTAAAAATTCGAAATCGACAAAATTTCACCGAAAAATATCGCAAATTTCGACAAATGGTCATCGAAAAAGACACGTATTATGTCAAAAAATCGCTGAAAAAAACGTAAAATTTGTCAAAAGATTGCTAAAATAACGCAAATTTTGTCAAAAGATCGCTAAAACAACGCAAATTTCGTCAAAAGATTGTGGAAAAAAGCAAATTTTGACAAAGAATAGGGGGAAAATTTAAATTTCATCCAAGGATATCGTGGGGGAAAAAAACTAAGTTCATCTAAGGATCGCAACAAACACTAATTTCTTCAAAGGATCGTAAATTTTTTTAAAACATCTCGGGGGAAAAAAAACTAGAATTTCTTAAAAAGATCGTGGAATAAACGTGAATTTCAATAAAATTAAAAAAAAAAAATTTTAAATCGTGAAAAACCCCTCCAATTTCATCAAAAAATTGTGGAAAAAAAACGCCAATTTTGTTGAAGGATCGCGAAATTTTGTCAATCAATCGTGCATATAAGGCGAATTTCATAAAACGATCACACAAAAATACAAATTTTGTCAAAGGATCACGCAAATTCCGTCAAAAGGTCGCGAAAAAAAGCAAATTCTGTCAAAAGGTTGCGAAAAAACACTAATTCCGACAAAAGTTATCAAAAAAAAAAACGTGAATTTCGTCAAAAGATCACGAAAAAACGTGGAATTTTGTCAATACATCATGCAAATAAGGTAAATTTCATGAAAGAATCGCAAAAAAAATGCATGTTTCGTCAAAAAAAACCACGAAAAGAATGCAAATTTCGACAAAGAAGTGTGAAAAGAACCTTTCAGAAGTTTTTTTGTTAGCTTCAGAATTTTTTTTTCTCATAATCACCCCTGCTTCCTGCCTCTTATTCTCTAGGTTCACCGAGAACATCCGAAAAAGAGCATTCCTTCTGGTTAGGCTCAATGATCCAGGAATTCAAAATTCTAATTAATATAATTGCAGTAAGCATAAGCTGTCAAAACAGTTTGTATTATGAAGCCAGTTATTGTGCAAATTTAAATGCCCTCATTCGCAACAAACAACACAAGCACATGGAACAAGGGCTGAATTCATTGGAATGATGGGAATATTCTTTGGCAGTGTACCACATGTACCTGACTAGCACGAAAATACTGTTATTACACACTTGTAATGTTAAATATATCGCAAATGCCCCTAAAATTTTCCTAAAATTCCTTCCTAAAATTTGGAAAAAAATTCCTAAAATTTTGAAAAATCCTAGTTGATGCAATTTGACTCCTACCTTTAAAAATATTTCCATATTTTGTCACTTTCTTGGCAACATGTATGCACAATGTAACTATTGTCTGCTCACAATAACTTAGCTGATAAGCACTGCAAATATAAATTTATTTGTTAATTAACATGGCAATCTGTATAATATAGTTTTTAGTTAATGTATTTTCTCTACCATTTGTGTCTGTTAACAATTTTGTTTATCCGTATCATTGCAAACTCTTTTAAAGCCATCTGTCAAGTTATCGTGAGCAAACAATACATTGAATATCTATGGTTGTAAACAACTTACAAAGCATACATATTCAAAGTCAAAGAAAGTTAAACATTCTGTGTGGCTGAGTAATTAAAAGATGAGATTTTAAAACAGCATTTCATGTATGAGGCTATTTGTTTCCTTTATATAAAGATCTCCCTATCATTTATATGACCTGTTCAGTAACACTTTGCCTTATGAGAAATTTTGGCAATTAAACTGTGTTGTCAACAATTGGCAGCACCACCTACCAGAATATGGAGCCAAGTTCTAATTCCATTTCGAAAAGTGGTATGATATGTCCAATGATGCTCCGCCAATGAGAAAACTTATTGTCTAATAAATACTTCTATCATAATACATCTATCATAAAAATCACGAGAATACAAGGCACAAAATGAATTCTGAATGAGAAAGTCTTGAAAAATTATGAATAATAAAAAAATGATGTTAACACATTATGAACATTTTACACTGATTTGAACACTAATTATACTCCACTTTTTTTACAATGGTAAATTTTCTGCATTGACAGGACTCCCACTTGGTTCATTGTTTAAATACCTATACCACTTTTTATAAACAAGAACCTTTTTAGTTTTCTCTTGCAAATTTTATAGAATACTACTGAAACTGTTATTTCTATTCCATATGTTGTAGAAACGTACCAAGAAAATTTATCTTTTGAATGAGAAAAAAAAACCTGGCATTCAAGAAACAGAAGGCCTCCTTTGGTATTTATATTATAAAGAATGCATATAGACATAGTAATGTGCAGAGAATAGATGTGAAAACACTGGATAACAAGTTTCTGGCACACCATGTGATAATTGTAACATATATAAAGCTTACATTAGGTACTCCTGGCCTGAAGATTGTATTTCAAGATTCTACAGGCTGAAAAGAGTTTCATATGAGCTATTAAAGTTTTTTTGTCGTCTTTTTAAAATACAAATCACATTAAGTAACAGTCATTTTCTGGCATGGAGTTGGACAATAGATTTCAAGTAATTTAGATCTGCTTAATATGAAAATAACAGGAAATTTTCTGGATTGGCTCTCATTTTTTAAATAAAGCCAACAATCTGATAATGGCACAAAATGAAAAAAGTAACCTTAATTATGTAAAGATTTATTTTTTATTTTTTTTACATATTTTGAATGAGATACATATTGCAAAACAGAAATACAGATTTAACACTACTGTTAAAACCATTTCCTGTATGATTTTCTAGAATATTTCTCTTCCGGAAAATCTCTTTGTAAGGTCCAACAGTAATCAGCAATCATGTAGCAATCCTAGCATCTTTGGTACCTTTGCTCTATTATTCTGATATCTTGGTGGAACCATTCAACCTGCTCTTTACTAAAAATCATTCAAGTTTTCAGGAAATAAGCTAAATGACTGTTTACAAAATAAAGTTTTTAAACCAGAGGATACTTTAAAAAAGAATTATTACAAGAACCAGAGCTATTTCAACTAACTACTTTCCATAATTATAAACTTTTGTAAGTATCAAAATCACCAAAGAAATGTAATGTCACAGATTTTTATTTTTTTTTTTTTTGTTGTTCCTATGTGTATTAGCAGTATTGTTTAAATAAACATATAATCTCAAAATTTGCACCAGCATGTAAAAAAAAAAAAAATTTAATTTAAAATATAGTCTTTACATTGTATTTTGGGGAAAAAATGTAAAAATATTGCAACAGGGGATACATTTAACAAATTAAATTTTATGTCAATTAAATAAAACTGTAGTTCAGATATATTTACTTTACTTATTTTTATAAAATTGAAAAGCAAACTTTATCTTTAAAATTATAATTGGGAGAACAAAAGTTACAAAGAGAAAATACATTTACCTGAAACCTGAGATGTTACTTTAGATTTAGAACATGATGAATAAAGCCAAGGTAAAAAAAATATGTATATATATATATATATAGAACATAAAATAAAAATATATTGACTAAATGTACTTTTATCACATCAGCAGTAAACAAAAAAATTACCTACTTCTCATAAATATTGTCAATTTTCTAGCACAAAATTGTAAAGTATGCAAACTTTACTTTTGTAGAAAATCTATTTTTGGATGCCTCCAGCTTTTTAATTTTATAAAATTTACAAAGTTCATTTTAGCAATCATGGTATGAAAAATGAACGTGCTCAGATAATAAATAAAACTCTGGCATGAAAAATTAACCCAGTCTCACCACCTGTTGAGAATTCTATGAAAAATTTGTATTAACTGCTCTTTGGGAGATAACAGCAATAAATAAAATCATCTTTTAAAGCCCATTGTGTAAGTAACATTGACTTTTGGGTATGTTTCACACACGCAACATTGTGTTTCAAAAGGTTAATGGGAGATAGCAGCAATAAATAAAATCATATTTTAAAGCCCACTGTATAAGTAACATTGACTTTTGGGTATGTTTCACACACGCAACACTGTGTTTCAAAAGGTTAATGGGAGATAGCAGCAATAAATAAAATCATATTTTAAAGCCCACTGTATAAGTAACATTGACTTTTGGGTATGTTCCACACATGCAACACTGTGCTACAAAAGGTTAATAGGAGATAGTAGCAATAAATAAAATCTTCTTTTAAAGCCCACTGTATAAGTAACATTGACTTTTGGGTATGTTCCACACATGCAACACTGTGCTACAAAAGGTTAATAGGAGATAGCAGCAATAAATAAAATCATCTTTTAAAGCCCACTGTATAAGTAACATTGACTTTTGGGTATGTACCACACATGCAACACAGTGCTACAAAAGGTTAATGGCAGTAACACAGGCTAAAATAGTGATATCTATAACAATACATTAAAAATTATATTTCTTGCTAACGTACCTGCATTATCTTTAAATTTTATTCGCACAAAGTTTTGCGACTTCTCCGTTGAAGTGAGTCTATATATTCAGAAACATTTATAAAGAAAAAAGTATATGTTAAAAATATATATAAAGCTAAAAATTTAGGAACTATGGTGGGCTTTATAAGCAATACATTGAATATCTATGGTTGTGAACAACTTACAAAACATACATATTCAAAGTCAGAGAAAATTGAACATTCTCTGTGGCTGTGTAATTAAAAGATGAGATTTTAAAACAGCATTTCATGTAATAGGCTGTTTGTTTTCTTTATATCAAGATCTTACCATTTATATAACCTGTTCAGAAATGCTTTGCCTTGCGAGAAATGTTGTTGGCAATTAAATTATGCGTTGTTGACATTTGGCAGCACCACCTACCAGAATATGAAGCCAAGTTCTAATTCCAATTCGAAAAGTTGTATGATATGTCCAATGATGCTCTGCCTATAAGAAAACTTATTGTCTAGTAAATAATTTGTAGTTGAAGATTGACTGTATCACCTATCAGCAAAATCATGAGAATATGTGGCACTAAAAGAATTTTGATTGGAAAGTATTGCTTCATACCCTCAAAAGTTTTGAATAATAAAAAGAGAATGTTAACACATTATAGACATTTTGCACTGATATTTAACACTAATTATACTCCACTTTTTTTTTTACATTGCTAAATGTTCTGCTTTGACAGGGCTCCTACTTGGTTTGTTGTTTTAATACCACTTTTTATAAATAAACATTTTCGTTTTTTCTGGCAAATTTTTCTAGAATACTACTGTAATGGTTATTTCTATTCCATATATTGTAGAAACCTACAAAGAAAATTTATCCTTGAAAAAAAAAAATCTGTTATTCAAGAAACAAACCAGGGAGGGCCCTCCTTTGGTATTTATATTATAAAGAATGCATATAGGCATAGTAATATGCGAAAAATAGACTTGATAACATGTTTCTGGCATACCATGCGTTCTGTTAATGATAATCTGGAAATGTTCGAGTAACTCAAGAAATATACTTTGGATTGAAAAACAGGAAATATGTGTTCAATATTTTTGAAATTTTTTTTTAAGGATATCAAAGTTGCCCCCCAACTCTGCCCCTGAAGGGGCAACTTTGAAATCTTAAATGATTAACCCTTTTTTTATTGCAGATTCCGATTCTATGGGAAAGAATACATAATTTTGTTTTTAACATTTTTTTTCAAAAAATTGTAGATGGCCCCGTAATTAAGTAAAATGCAGCGAGAATCATTTCCATTGAAAAGTCTGGAAACTGTCAAATAACTCGAGAAATATACATTGGATTTAAAAATGGAAAAATAAGTGTTCAATATTTTAGAAAAATGGAAACTTTGGTATCCCTAAATAAATTTTTCTAAAATATTGAACACATATTTTTTCTGTTTTTCAGTCCAATGTATATATCTCAAGGTATTCGAGCAATTCCAGACTTCTCAATGGAAACGATTCTCACTGCATTTTACTCGATTACAGCACCATCTATGATTTTCTGAAAAAGATGTTAAATAAAAAAGGGAGGTTATCATAGGATTTCAAAGTTGCCCCCCTTTCTTCCCCAGGGGGTAGATATGGGGAGCACAGTTTGATACCCTAAATAGATTTTTCAAAAATATTGAACACATATTTTTCAGTCTGATGTATATTTTTTGACTTATTTGACCCTTTTCAGACACCCTGTGTAAGGATTACATTAGGGACTTCTGGCTCAAGGATAGTATTTCAAGGTTCTGCAGGCTGAAAAGAGTTTCACATGAGCTATTAAAGATTTTTTTGTCATCTTTTTAAAATACAAATTATATTAAATAACACCAAAAAACAGTTATTTTTTGGCAGGAAGCTAATAGATTTTGAGTAATTTTGTTCAGAATAATATGAAGATAACAGGAAATTTTCTGGATTGGCTGTCATTTTTTAAATAAAGCCAACAATCTGATAATGACACAATTATAATAAAAAGAAAACTGCCCAGTTAAACTGAGGGCATTGAGCTCACAGGCTATTCACACTCATTGTATATTATACTCTTATTTCAAAGAATTTGAAATAAACCCCTCGAAAAATAAAGAAATTGACAATATATTAAGGGGGTCATCCCCCCGTTACCCCCCTCATAGTTAACTAATGAACCCCTTAAACTAATCAGGGAAGCCTCTTATTACAAAGAATATATATACAAAATTTGAAGAAAATCTGATCATTCTGCATGAAAAACCCATTTATCTAAATTAAGGGGGGATCAGACCCCCCTTTATACTTAACCAATGAACCCCCAAAACTATTCAGAGAAGTGCATTATCACAATGAACCTATATACAAAATTTGAAGAAAATTGGATAATTCTGCATGAAAAACTCATTTATCTAAATTAAGGGGGGGGGGGATTATCCCCCCTTTCCCCCTGTATACTTAACCAATGAACCCCCAAAACTATTCACAGAAGCGCATTATCAAAATGAACCTATATATAAAATTTGAAAAAAAAGGGATAATTCTGCATGAAAAACCCATTTATCTAAATTAAGGGGTGTTAGCCCCCCATTCCCCCTTTATACTTAACCAATGAACCTTCAAAACTAATCACAGAAGCGCCTTATCACAATGTGCCTATAAACAAAATTTGAATCGGATAATTCTGCATGAAAAACCCATTTATATAAATTAAGAGGGGATTAGCCCCCTGTTCCCCCCTTTATACTTAACCAATGAACCCCCAAAACTAATCAGGGAAGCGCCTTATGAATCTATAAACAAAATTTTAATCAAATCGCATATTTCTATCAAGAGTTATCGCATTACGTACACGTACATACATACATACAGAACAGGCGGGCACATTAGCTCTCAGGCTTTGATATCCTGTGAGCTAAAAAAGTAACATTAAATATGTAAAGACTTTCTTTTTTTTTTTTTACATATTTTGTAACATTATATTTTGAATGAGATATGTATTGCAAAACAGAAATATAGATTTAACAGTACTGTTAAAACAGTTTCTTGTATGATTTTCTAGAATGTTTCTCTTCCAGTTATTAAACAGTGCAGTTAAAAAGGGAATTCTTTTCAGTAGAAATGAAAAAAGACATACTCCAAATAAACAATATATTAAGGCAGGCCTGTCCAACCTTTCAGTAAGCCAGGGTGCACCTTAGCTTGTGGCACACAATCAAGGACGCCATTATTCATATGATTCGGAAAATGCAAGAATATTATTTCCCTTTAGCAGTGATAGCGATACCCACATATCTACAGGATACACAGACAAAGTGGTATGTGTTATTAAAATGGTATGTACAGTGGTTAATCATTGGCGTCCTAAGTTGAAGGTGGCTCATCAAAAAATTGAACAAAAAATATATCATAGTAAATTTAACGTTACATTTTTCTGAGGTTTGGGGATGAAAAAGGGGGGGAGGAATTTTAAGGACTTTTGCATGTAAAGAAGGCAAAAACCTTAATAACACCTGTAATAAAAAAAAAGTATGCAAATATTAATTATTTTAAGGCAAATTAATTTTGGAGATGGAATTTTGTTTAAAGAAATCTAAAAAAATTAAGCATTTGAAGGGGCGCCAAGAAAATCTTCAAAGGGCATCATGGCACCCGCGGGCGCCACATTGGACAGCCCTGTATTAAGGTATGTGATCTAATAAGGGAATAACTGAGATTGTAGTTATAAATAAATAAAGCCACAGATAACATTTGTAAAATCCCACTGTATATAAATATCCAAAATAATAATGTTCTATAATCTTATTATTGATGCTTTATTTTTAGAAAATAAATATTACAGCTAAATTTTCAATCATTTTAGATTTAATTTATATAAGCTTCCATTAACAAAAACATGGCAGCAATTTTAATAAATGCCTCTGTTCAAACAGAATACATACCTGTGAATACAACTAAATGATAAATTAATCATTATTATCATATGGAATTCCAGATGACAAATCTGTTCAATACATACTTAATACAATAGGATGATTCTGAATGAAATAAAAAAAATAAAATTTACCACAGCCTTATGCTTGCAAGTGCAACAATGTTTCCCCTCCTCCTGATCTCTAGCCATGCCACCAGCATATAATATATATATATATATATTTTCACAACTGAGTTTTGCCATTGATACAGTATCTCGTAATCAGGACCGTGCGGAGAGAAAACCGAGCCCGGGGCAAAGTTTCAATTTGGTGTTCCCCCCTCCCCTTCTTTTTGTGACAGGTGTCACAAAACTGATGAAGTACAGAAACAGAAATAAATTCTATTGAATAAACATTTTACGTTTATTTTGGAACTTTAAAAAGTTTAATTTTAATTCAGAAATTGCAAACAACTAAATAACATAAGAGAAAATCACTATTATTTGTTGGAGGGATTATGATGTTTTCCGACAGAAAAAAAAGAATGATGAAGAGAGAAAAAGAAATTCCCCATAAAATGATCGATGACCAAAAAATGAATAAATAAATTAACTAAACCGTGGTTGGTAATAAAAATTTGGCACCCCCTCAATTTCCGCACACGGGGTGAAGGCCCCCTTTGCCCCCTCTTCGCATGACCCTGTTCGTAATCTAATTGGTCACAGACATTTCTTGGCAGAATTGTGCTTGGCGAAAACCAACAGAGGAGAGAGTTTTGATAGAAAAAGTTATTTGTATGAGTACCAAGAGAATTAAAGAAACTACAGTATCATACAAATAAGTAGAAATGTATTAAATTAGTTTTCTATTTGGATTTTTATTATAGAATCAATTAATTCTAAATATTAATCTGTGTTGTTTTATTGGTAAGTCCTTCCCCATCCCCTGAACAGAAAAAAAAAAGTTAGACTATACTATCATATGTAAGGATGGAGGGAGGAGAATCTTCTGTGTTTCTGTAGACTTTTCTACTGCTTTTTAAAAAATCGTCTAAATCAGGATTGGGGGGGGGGGGGGGAGGTAGAAGATTATTTATATATTATTACTGTAAAATAACAAATAGAACAAAAGAAAATACAGATTACAGATATAAACTTTGTGTGCTGGCGGAGCAAAGAATGAGGAGCAAAAGTTGGTGAAGAGGAGATTTAGTTGATTGATCACTTCATGAACATAGATCTATGTTCATGGATAACTTACTGTAACCATAAGGTAGCATCCTAACTATAAAGTTAGATTAGAAAATGTTCCAAACAATTTTAATAAATTTATTATTCTTTAGTAATTGTAAATTTAATTTTTTTTTAATTTAACAATATATTTTTTTATTAAATTTAATAAATAATTGAAATAAATTTATACTTAAATAAAATTTGTAATTGTTAAGCAAATTACAATGATGATTAGAATTTAATGGTTTTAAGGTTAATATTTTTTTTAATTATGTAACTCTTTAAGCTCGAATGATAAAGTACTGGGCAGAGAGGAAATACTTTGCATAGTATTTCCTCTTATAATAATAATAAGCGGAAATGCTGGGCAAAGGGGGAAATTTGTAGTGGGTGGAGAATTGTGGAAGATGCATTATTTATTTATTTATTATTACTATAAAATATAAGATTTAAAAAGATACATATATAGATTTTAAACTTTGCATGCAGGTAGAGCAAAGGGCAAATTTTAGAGGGTGGTATATTTAGATGATATCTTCAGAAAAAGTGAAAATTTGCTGATAGGAAAAGGATTATGACGCTGTAAAACTTGACAAAAAAACGTTGCTCTGTTTGTTACTTTGCTACAGTAATAATTAAATAATCCATCATGTAAATTTCTCTTTCTCCCCTCACACACACAAAGTTTATAATCCTGAAAACTTTTTTTTTTAATTCCGCAATAATTGTTGTATTAATGATGAATCATCTACATTCCCCCCTGAAATTTTTGCTCCATACACGCACAAAACAAAATTCAATTTATAAGTATTGCCATCTTAAACTTTTCTTTTTTTAATGCATAACTTTGGAATGTCTACTTTGATGTGTTCCGGAATTTAATATGTTCCTTTTTGAAAATAATCCTCGTATCATTTTAGTTTTTCTTTTACAAGAAACATCAATTATATAAATTCTGTTGTCTGTATGACTATTTCTATGATGTAAAGAAACTTAGCCCAATGTTTACAATATTTTAATATGTTGTTCTAATAGAACACAGTATTTATCCATTTAAAATTAAACATCTTACAACCTCCCTTTTTATAATATCTATATATTTAAAACGCTAAGCTTTTTCTTTCGACAATCCGTGAGAACAAACTACTGCATCAAATTACACCATTCTTTTTTTTAATGAAAGATATTTGGACACAGATTTGTTATCGTGCATTCGTTTGTCCGAAAATTTAATTAATTAGCCGTAATTTTCAATTAAACTTTTTCATCTGTTTATGATGTCATAAAGTCTTCAATCGGATTAACGCCCACTGTTGCGATGCACATAGTTTATTCTCTGAGCTCTGTGGTTTCGAGAATAAAAGAGAAATAATATTAAAAGCACGTGGCTTTTAGACCGAATTTTTTAATTTGCAAGTTAAATTTCGGTAAAAATATTTATCCGCGTATTTTATAAGTGAATAAAAATTCATATTTATTTTGACATCACGGGAATATTGTTCATTGGGTTTATTTTATTATTATGCATTATAACTTTGTTGATGCCATTTTTCATTACAATTAAATACAAATATATTTTTATTAGTATACATGGTATTTACGCATAAAAGTAACCTATACAAAGTAAGTGTGAAAAGTTTGCGTCGGTTAAAATGACGTTATGCTTAGCTTGAAATGCATTGTAACATTGATAAAACTAAAAAGAAAAATGTATATGATTGTGTCAACATGACGTAATTTTAATTGATTTTTCAATTTTTAATTTCAAAGATTAGAACTGGAGCCTTTATTGTTTGCTTCATCTTGATTGCATTCCTTAATTACATGTTACTGATTACTTTTCTTAAATTATAGGTTAGAAGATTTCATTTTTTAAGAAAAAAGTTCACAAAAGTAAAGGATTTCATGAAAATTAAAATTATTAAATATAATGTTATGGTTTAAAAAAAAAAAAAAAGTAAATAAAAAATTACTGTACTTTTGCTTTATAGCGGCCCCCACAATTATGATTATGCCAAGGTTGTAGTTATGATTTTGCCAAGATCATCGCAAAGCTTATATATACATTCTATATACACATATATATATTCCAAACACTCCTATAAACGCCATATACGTCATTATACACATATTATTTACGTCTTATATGTCGTATATACATCATATACACATGTCAGATATAGACATCATATAGGCATCCTATATGACTATAACTTGGCCACATACATCAAGAAATGTTATATATCATATATTAGTATAATGTTATATATGCTTTATAGTTTGGCGATAAATCTTGGTCGCTTGGCAATTCATCCTTGGGTGCCGCTATAACACGAAAGTACCAAATTTACAATATATTCATGAAAACAGAAACAAAAATATTTCATCCTTGGGGGCCGCTATAACTCGAAGGTACCAAATTTCTACTTTATTTTTCATATCTGATAAATTGCATCTATTCTTTTTGTAACTTTAACATTTTTGTAACGCTTTTATGCATTTCTATTGCCTATTCAAAGATAAATTCTTCTAAGTTACAGAATTTCGTTAAAAACGGTTAAAATAGTAAAATGCGAAACTCATTTGGTGCATTCTCGACCGAAAGCTACAACCATTTTCCCAATGGTTAAAAAAAAAAAAAATAGAAATAATGATTGTATTTTTAGCTAGAATAAACAATTTAAGGCTAATATTCTATAGGAATTATTTTGGTAGGTTTGTTATAAGTTCATTTGACAGTTCCTTATTAGCGGCAAAGTCCTATTTCACTTCTCTTTCGATGTCAAAAAATGGTAGTCTACTTTTGGACGCCAACCAAAACACAGTGGCAATTTTTAGAAATGTATAATGGTTGTGACAACAAACGGCGCTATCGCTTTAGATTTCATCGCGCTTACATCACTTTTAAATAATACAAATCTCAATTTTTTACTACATTTTAGAATTTTAATTCTTACATCATCAATTAGAAAAAAAATAGCTTTCCTTTGAAATTTATTGGAAAACTGCCGCTTAATTTAACCACTTTTTAAATAATTTTCAAGCATGAAATATTTTTCAATTCTATCTCAACAATGGCCACGAGTTTGATTTAATAATGTTAGCTTCTGGGAAAGTTGTCGCAATTGAAAATAGATTTCCCTAACCATCATGAAAAGTGAAAAAATTATTAATAAAAAAACCTGATAAATCATAAGATAAGATTATCCATAAGATAGACCATTTTGGCGCTAAACTAAAATCTGTCAAATATATATATATTCAGTTTATGATTAACATAAAATTGATATGTTGAATTCGTTGATGTATATATTTCATCAGAATATGCTAGGAACTGTATTTTATTATTTTTTAAAGATCCATTGGATATTTAACTGTATAAGAGGGAAAAGATCCCGACTGTGATGGTAAAGGAATAATCATCCTGATTATGTAAAGGAACCGAAGAAACCATACAAATAAATTACACTTGAAAACAATAAAAATCTTCGCCATCTGCAGATTGATTTATTATTGTAAAAAAAATTCTTCATCTTTACATAAAAATTAATTAGCTTAAAACAATGGATGCGTTTTAGAAGATATGGATTTGAAACGAATAATGATTAAAGAGGACATTTTAAAACTTTTTTTAACGTCGAATTTCAACGGTGTCTTTGCGCAGATGCAATGCACATGCGCATAGGAGCTCATTCGGTTAAATTATCACAGGGGGAGGGGGGGATGTGTGCTTTATTTACTATGTTCTTTTATTTACTGCATATGAGATGAAAGTAGAGATATACTATTTGTATGATACTTCATAGGTCCATGAAATTCTCTTTCTTGCTGTGGGGAATATGGCAGTATAATGTCAAACTGATTTGCATTACACAGTTGTTTATAGATTGTTTGTTTGGAGTTTGCATCGAAAATAGTACTGTGTTTCACTGGGGGAAAAACTTTTAAAATAAAATATTTGAAAGAATGTTTCATACGCACCCCTTCCTTTGTTATAAAGAAGCTTATTTTATTGATATTGTTATAGTAATTTTTTTTTCGTCAAGTGTTGACGGGTTTCATCTAGTATTTTTTTTTATTTTATCCCATTAGTTATTTTATTGCATTAATAAATAAATAAAAAATCAGCTTTCTACATTATTTAAATTCCACTATCTCCTCCCCCAGCAAATAATAGAGCTTAAAATGTTAAATTATTTTTTGAATTAAAAAGTTACTAAATCATTAAAAATATTAAAATTTTTAAATTATTTAAAAAATATTGTTAAATTAAAAAATTAATTTTTTTACGAATATTTAAAATGTTTTTGTCCTGCTTGTTATTTTGCAGTTGCAGTAACTAATCAATCATCTAAATCCCGTCCCGCAATGGCGCAGACGGTTAAGCTCGATTCCTGTAAGATCACTGAAAGTGAAGCAGCATCGACCAAGGTCAGTGTTTGGGAGGGTGACAACCTCTCTCGGCTGTTGCTGCTGTGGAACTGTGTACGTTAATGGGAGCTGGTGCAAGTAAAATCTGTTCGTGGCTCCAATGACCTCCAAGTTTGTATAAGTGTTACCTCTGAGGGTGCCAATCCAGATGCAGGTCTCTCATCTGGAATTGATTCAAAATTAGGAGACCAGCTCTAGAAATATGGTTCATTCGAGACAACAGCCTTGGTGGTCTCAAAGCACTCTCCTTCAAAATCAAATCAAATCATCTAAATCCCCACTTCTATCCCCCACCTTAAATTTACACTTCCTCATCCTTTACTCCACCAGAGCATAAAATTTATACATATATTTTTATTCTTTTGTCCTATATGTTATTTTATAGTAATAATAAATTAATAAATAATCCTTTACATACTGACATATTCCCTCCTGTATTATATAATAGATAATTTTCTTTTCTGTTCTAAAGAAGGGAGATGGGGCTGTGGAGACAGAGTCAGGCAAACGAGTCAGAGTCATTAAAAAACAGGCCGACTCCAAAACTCCAACTTACTTTTGGACAGTTTGAAATACATTAAACCAATTAGATATAATTTTTTTAATTAATAAACTCAATTAATATTTTTATTTTTGGACTATATATACCACAGAATCCAAAGTAGAATTGTAATAGAAACCTTTTTCCCTTTTTAGGGTTTTGTTCATTGCACGAAACTCTATTACTCCTGCTCCATTGTCTGTCCGTCACAGAGTCATTCTCAGAAATTATATAACTTACAGGCATGAAAATTTGTGTACTTATAGCTAAATACCTACTATGAAACTCAAAATATTAAAATTTCAAAAAATCGTATTATTTTAAAGTAAAGAGAGAAAAAAACAAAATTCTAACAGCCTTTTCCTATTAAATTTAAACATTTTTCGTTATAGCAGTTGCCAACAATTAAAAATCCACAAAAATTTCTTTCTACAAAAATTTATTTTCTATTGTAAGGTTTCCATATGAAAAATGAAATAAAAAGTTTCACCAATTGAAAAAAAGATTAATATGACATCATATTGGTAATAAAACAGAAATTTTCAAAGATTTCTCAATAATACAAGGAGTATGAGTATGTGTATGTACAGAAAGCAGATTAATATCACGTCATTAGAGAATTAAAAAGAAAATTAATCTGATGTCATATTGGAAGTTTAACGGATTTTCAAATGTTTGAGAATAATACAAAGCGAGTATCAATATGAGTAATGTAATAGAGAATAGTACATATATGAGTTTGAGGAATATATTGAATCATGATAAAAACCCAATTATGGAAATATTTGCATTTTAACATTTTGAAGGTGTACAACATGTTTAATTTCTAAATTATTTTTTTTTTAATATCATTTAGTCCACATGACAGCTATTATTATGACAGAGTATAACAGCGGGCTTCGTCTGCTATGGGGCCAGTTTAGATATCCGAAAAAATGAAAAAATAGATGGGTAAATTTTTACTTTATAAAAAACATGACCTTTTTTTTTCTGTTGCTAAATGAAATTTATTTGGATTTATTAAAGAAATGATAAAGTGTTTTGAAAGGAATATTAAACGAAACCTTTTGTATGATCTTCGATCACCCTTACCCACTTGTTTTCCATCAGGTTCTTCAGGTCTGTGGGACCAGGAATAAAAAAAATTGTAAACTTTCTTCCCCTTTTTTCATATGCACAAGACCAAAAAAATTTAAAATTGTAATTTTTTCATGAATCTGTGGAACCTGAAATATTGATGAAATTTCTGTTGTCTTTCTCCATTTTTGGGTGTGCAGAACCTGAAATTATAAAATTGATACTGAAAATATATTTTACCCTGTCTTTCGAGTCTGCAGAATCCCAACCATTTTCAAAATAGTCATACTTTCATGTTTATTTTTCTTTCCTTACATCTGAATTTTTCGGGTCTGGAGGACATGAAATAACTCCAAAATTTCAATATTTCTGCATCTTCTTTTCCCATTCAGTGGGATCCAAAATATAAAATTTCAGTTTTCTTTTCTTTTTAGATTTCAATAGTTTGATTTTCCAAAATTTTACAATTAATAAAGGGGAAAATATAAAATTTTTACCCTTTTCTATGAAGCTGTGAGAACAGAATTAATTCTGAAATAGTAAAATTTTCACTTTTATTTATTGTTCTTGCATTCCTTCATAAATTTTTGGATTCTGGAGACCCCAAATGATGCCTAAATTGTAAAATTTTCGCCGTCTATTTTTTGGTTCTGTTGGAACAGTTATAAAACCAAAATTAAACATTCTTTCACCCATATTTTGGTATAATATATATTTGATATTGCCCCCATATTTGGCATAACATATTTTGGCTATTGCCATAAAATGACATACCAGCATAATATGTGTTGTTTGAATTCAACTTGTGTGAAAGATCTTTGTGCATGTTGTTCAAAGTAAATTTTAGAGATTTATTAGATTTCAACCGTTTTTTCTATCTAATAGCTTCTAATTTAACTTTTTGATTACAATTTATATGCATATAAATATATTGCATATGTATGCAATTCTGTTTTTATACAGTTTTGACATATTTAAATTTTACTACATATAAAATTTAATGCATATTTTGTTTTTGTGTGAGTGCACATAGAGTATCTGGTAGGAGGGGGGGGGGGGGTAGTTATTCAAAATATTTTCAGTCTTGACAAGCTGATTAACCCCTTGGGGACGAGCGACAGGTATACCTGCATAAGATGCTCAGAACCCTCGATTATTCCAACCAGTTTTTTTTTATTGTAAGCTTTGCCTAATTTAATCATAGTATTTCTGTGATTCAATTAGATGAAAATTTCTGTTTTGAAAAACTGGTGGTAAAAGATTAAAAATTCTGTAAAAGATGCTCATCGCGAAGGGGTTAATGCCGGGGCAAAGTTTCACCAGCATTTTATAAGAGTATTTTTGCCCTATTTAATACAAAAATTCTGTTTAAAAAAGGTGAAAAATTTTATACTAAAATAAAGTTGGAAGCTTGACCCTGCAGTAACTGGGTCCTGGTCATGACTACCTATCACACCTTACATCCATGATTCATCCAAAAAAATGAAACTTGGGGGGGGAAAAAAACTTAGGTCGATATGCAGATTATATGCTTCAAGATCAAACAGGAATGTGTCAGTAGATTGCAGTGTTGCCAATTGGGTATTTTTTAAAATTCAGATTGCTTGATTGCTACCACTTTTTTTAAATAGTAACATTTCCTTTATTTAATGACAAAAATAATAAAGCAAAACAAATTATAGCAATGAAGCAATCTTAATATTAGGAATCCACCAAACAGGCAATACATAGATTAACCATCTCGGAGTCAGGGCTGGTTCTTTTAAAAAGAAAATTTTAATTTAATTTAAAATTTTAATTAAAATTTCTGGAATCTGAGTCAGTTATTTTCCCCACCGACTCCCCAATCCTGATATTTACACATTAAAAGATCAAAAAAGGCAGATTAATATTTAGAATTAATTGATTGGATTAAAAATCAAAACAGAAAATTAATTTAATATATTTCTATTAATAATTAATAATAATATTGTTTATAATACTGTAGTTTCTGTAAGTTACTTTTGTCATCAAAACATTCACTGACTTTTGATGGTTATCACCAAACATGATTCCTATGTAATTTTGGTGCCGAAAGCTCTGAGGTACCAAAACTCGGTTGAAAAAAGAAAATATGCATGCCATCATACTATATGTTAAAAATGTATCTTACACACGGGCCAATTTAAGGAAAAGGCCAAAACTGATCCGCCCAAGACACCAAATGACCAATCATTAAATTTTCTTTTTAATTTGCGTATTCTACGATGATGCACAGATTAAATAATAGTCATAAAGTAATCTGTGCGAATCATCATGGGCTACGTAATTTAGAATTCATTTGATATTTCAGTTCCTAGATGGCAGCACTAAACAATGATTTTATTAAGCCACTGTATCAATGTCGCCCATTTCAACAAATAAGAATTCAAGGGAGTGTTTTTTTTTAAACCATTCTTTTAAATTACTAAACCTAATTCTTGATGAATTAGAAAAAATATTTAAGTGTGAATATTAAAATTACACAAAAATGTGATAATTTTAATATGATAAAAATAACTGCCAGCTAAAAAAATGTATGCATTGACAGTTTAAGAATTTTACTGAAACTTTGTAAAACATTAATTTTGAAATTTTCATTAAAAAAAATAAAGAAAGAAAAAGAATTATTTAAATTTTTTCATTTAGGCAATTTTAAACATATATTTTTACTTCTTTTTCATGAATTAACCTTTTAATTAATATTTGCTTATGTAGTGAACAATTACAAATTAATTAAAAAGTTTCTTCTTACAAATAAATCTTGCTCTTCTCGTTGTATCTTATATATTTAATAGCACAATAATTAAGATACAAAAAATATATTTAGAGGCCTATATACAGGGCTGTAGCTAGAAGTAAACAATAGGGGGTGCTCAAGAAAATGCAGGGGGGGGGGGGGTTCATACTATTTCTCTCTCTCTGACACATGCACGCACAAACACAGATATATATGATCAAAGTATTATATAGAAAAGTAAATTAGTGCATATTCATAGTGTAGGCACTATGTTTCGTATTAAATTATTTATAATAACTTTATTTGATGCTAAGAAAAGTAAAAGCTGCAGACAGGGATGTAATACATTCTAGGTTATTTTAAGGAGTACCGTATACCCTCTTCTCAAAAACACTATAGCATATACTTTTTAGGGTATACCCTCTGCCTAAAGCGTATGCCCTCTGGTTTTTTACTACTACATCACTGGCTGCACATTGAAAGTTTTCAGTGTATAATTATACTAGTGAAATAATAAGTGATGATGTCAAAAAGTAAATAAAAAGCTGTTTCAAAAGACATAGCTGCCAACTTTTATGCTATTTTTCCTACCACTAAAATTCTATAATAAATTTTATCTTATTAAATCTCTGAAATGACGCGATTCATTAAGACAAAATTTTCTATTAATTTTTAGTGGTAACAAAAAAGCATAAAAGTTGGCAGCTATGAAAAGAGTTGCAACCTTTAATTTTTTTCTGAATATTCCCAGCCCTTCAGGATTCTAAAGTTATGTTATTATATGATAAAAAACATTAGAATAATCAAGGGTGTATTTTGCATTTTAAAATTATTTTTGAGTCTAGTCAAAAGCTAACACCACTTGTATTTAAATTGGCTATAACTCATTAGAATAACTTTGTTTTATGCTAATAATGGAAAACGCTGCAAAATGAAAAATTTCAATATATAACTAATGCAAAAGTCAATGTTTGCATCAGCGAAAGGTTGCTAATTCTGAGTATGTGAGTTTATGCAAAACTGTAAAGAGCCCCCAAAACTAAGTTCAATTTTTGAACAGAGTTTTATTTGAATTTTTGAAACAGAATTTCATTTGAATTTTTGAAACAGAATTTCATTTGGCGGCCTTGGCAACTTTCCCAGGGGGGGGGGGGGATAAAAAAATTTCAGGTGGTGATGAGCCCCCCCCCCCCCCCCCAAGCTACGGCCCTGCCTATATACTTAATAATAGTATTAAAGAGTGTTGCAGAATGCTCAGAATGGAAAAATAACTTGGTACTTTTCACTCAAATATATTTCAGGATGATTTTGTAAAAAGTAGTAATATTTTTGTTTTCACAAATGACTTAAAATAAATACTAAAAGAAAGAGGAGATAAGAATATTTCGCCAAGAAGACTGTCCTCCCTAAAACTCATGTGGAAAACAATTTTTAGTTCTGTTTTTATTTTTATGTTAACATGTTTAAAATCTATCTTGAATGTTGCATCAGGGTGGCATAGCCCCATTGATAATAAAAGAAATTGTTGTAATTCTCCTTTTTGAAAAATGCAGGTAGAATTTTCTTTTACTATGTTTTACAGGGGAGAGGGTTTTAGCACATGGGTGTGCCGCAGACTGGGTCAGCACACCTCTGCTCTGCAGTAAAATGTTTGCAATGCAAAGATATAATTCATATTGTGAAACTTGTTCATAAAAAAACTTGTTCATAAAAGTGTATGACAAAGTATTCTGATTTTAAAGACCTGAAATGGTACTATGGCCAATGAATGAAGATATACACAGTAAAATCTGATTTCAAAATTCTTGTATTCCTTTAAAAACTGCTATTCGATTTATATACTTTACGTCTATCAGCTTTAGTGTTCATTGAATTTATGCAGTGCCACTCTCATTTTAAAAAAAATCTTAGATAATCTGGCATTAACAAAATATTTAGCAATGTTAAATAATGATCATCAACATAACGTTGTTTTTTGTATTGAAAAACTAAAATTATTTGTATTGTTTGTGAATTTCTTCTATAATTTGTATTCAATAAAATAGTTACACTTTTCATTAAAATATATGTATGAGTATGTTTTACCATCCCTATCTCTTACCTAAATTAGCATTTGGGTATACTTTTCATAAATTTGCAAATATCGTCTTCATCATTTTCATATGCACTTGGTGCGAGAAGTGGTGTTTGTTTAATTAAATTTCAAAATTTGTGGAGAGTGGAGTGGTTGCCCTCCCCCCACTTCTTCCTGGATGGTGCTCATCAGTGGCACCAACTTTAAAAAAAATTCGGGTAGGCTCAAAAATATTTTGGTAAAATGGCACGGCCAATTTTTTTTTCTTTGAATAGTCGACAGATAGGGAAAGATGGTAACTCTATGTCAAGTTATCATGCTTTAATAAAATTGTAATTTTATTAAATTATATTCTCACAAATTCTTGCTTATAAAGACACTAATAATTACTATATCATCATACCATGACTTACAAATGGAAACAGCAAAATAAGCTAAACATTGAGCAGAACCTCTAAGTTATTTATGGGTGTCAGTTGGGGTATTAAAACAGAGTTATACTCACTGGTAAATGCTAAAATTAATTTTGTACCATGAAGAAAAATAAATAATGAAATAAAACAATGGAAATTGCACTCGCTAATTTGAATATTATTGGGTGGGCTCGGCTGTCACAGGCCCATATAAGTTGGCATGACTGGTGCTCAGGGCTCGACTGTCACAGGTTTCATGTAAGTTGGTGCCACTGGTGCTCATGCTTATGCATGATGTTTATAGGTGACAAATGATCATGTACACATTAAACGGCAAACCACATCATTTGTGGTATAGCAAAAATGTGTAAAAATATCCGACTTCCATGGCAACCTCATTTCATATTTTGCTCATAGGAGGTGAAATTCTCTCATTGAGCATAGTAAAATCTAGATTTTCTGTCCACCTGAAATTAATTTTTGTCCTTTTTTTCCTTCTTCATACACATTTTCAATATTTTACATATTAATTTCAACATTAGAATATTTGTACTATTAAAATTTACTTACATGCAATAAAATATATTTTATGATTAATTAATATATTTTATGTTAATTAATTATAATAATATTGCAGTAATTATATTTTATATATTAATTTTAATATTAGAATATTTATACTATTATAATTTACTTACATGCAATTAATATATTGGTAAAAACAAATAAAAACTTCCAACTAATCATAAGAAAATAAAGAAACATTAATATAAAATATAGTTTAACAATAAGTTTTAACTGTCATGCGTAATATTTATTTTTACTAAAAAGATGCAAATATACATAATAAAAGTTTTTAAAATATAAAAATCCATCAAAAGATGTTAAAAACCTGAGACCTTTCAACTGCTATAAACAGTCATCATCAGGGAAAATTTGGAAAGTGTGAAAGTTCATGAATGTACATTGGCTAAATAGCCAGAGACGAGTCTATTTGAAAGGAGGAGGAGGGGATATTATAGTTAAGTTCCAAAGGTTAAGGAAATAACACTTGCAATGATATGCTCTCCTACAATATATCCAGGATCTGGTACAGTGCTCTAAATATTTCTGACAATTTTGGAACTTAACTATAAAATCACCCTTGCCTTCTTCCCCTCCTTTGAAATAGATTAGTCTCTGGCTATTTAACCAACTTACATTCATGAACTTTGATCTATTCTGATGATGACTGGTTATAGCAGTTGAAAGCACTCAGGTTTTTTAAATCTTTTGGCATTTTTTGTGTTTTAAAAACCTTTATATGTATATTTGCATCTTTTTAGTAAAAATAAATATTCTTACACATTTCATTTAATGAAACATTATCAGGGTTCACACTGGCTTGAGAAGAAAAAAATCCAAGGGCTAGAAAAATTCTAAGGAGTACAAGAATTTTAAAGGAATTACCGTACTCTTTAATGTATGCCGTGCCCTTGTGTAACACGCACACACACCCTAATTTTTAATACCGCAAGTATTCACAATGCAATGCTTACTGGTTTTGTATATTTGAATACAAAATTACCAGCGACCAATTTTATGCAATCACCAATGGCCATACAGAAGGCCAATCAAATCCAAAATACTCATTATGTATCATATGCACCTAGATTTTAAAAGTAAATTTTGAAGGGAAAACCACGCAGCATACATAAAAAATACAGTAACTTAACTTCATTTCTTTTTTTATTTATTTTTAAGAATGGCAGAATCACTTAAACTTCACGTTTGTACAGGGCTTTACAAATTTTATAAAATCTGACAGCGAGGAAAAAATTCGAGTCGCCAGTAAAAAATATTTACTCCCCACTCCTTCCCCATCATTGATTTTCAAAAAAACACAAAAGTGTTTTATGAATTAATTGAGAAGAAATAATAACAAGCATAGTTTGAATTATTAGTTACATAATTTAGAATAGTAAATAATTTAGAATGACAATATAAACTATGTTTTCTAGTGAAACTTACCAAAATTATAATCACTTATATGAACACAAAAATCTGATTTGAAACTTACAAAAAAAACTTGATCATTTTTTAACATAATATTGAATTTTAAATGCCAAAGAGGCGGGATTGACACTATTTCTTACTGTTTTATTGAAATGTCCCCTTCTCTACACATCCTAATCATGTGACATAATGCAACCTGGTCACCAAATCAAAAAACTTGGTCGCCAGTGGCGACTGCATTTTTCAAACCCTGCCTTTGTCAACATGACAAGTTTTATTTTACTTCCTTTAAAGGTTACTCTCGATAAAGCCATACATGTTAGTAATGGGAGTAAATATAGCAAAAGTAAAGAAGTAATGGCAAAATCCTATTACAAGCAAGACACTTGATTTGGTGATTTTTTTTACGCGTGCCCAGCACCGATGCCTGCCAACCTCCAAAATCTACTCAATGAGAACAGATGCTTTCAGCAGCCCAGTACTTACACACTTCCTACAGCAAGCTTTTTCACAAAGTAAACATCGATTTTATTACACTTTGTGACTATTTACAAAGTTTTAGCAAATTTCTCTTCACGATTTTTATAAACTTTTAGCAATATTTTCCTCCGTATTTTTCTATTTTTACAAACTTTTAGCAATATTTCCTCCAAATATTTCGATTTTTACAAACTTTCAGCAATTTTTTTCTCTGGATTTTTCTATTTTTACAAATTTTTAGATATTTTTGTCTCTTTGCTTGAACTTTATAAATTGTCACAAAACAGACTAATCAATGTTTACTTTGTGAAAGAAATTCTCATAGGTACTGTCTAAGTATAGTAAGTTCTCTGCCACAAAGCACGCAGGTTATGATTGAGGAGAATCTCGAGATTCCTGATTGTTCGAATGAATGAAAATTATTCAAGCAGCAGTTAGTAAGTTATATATGTACGCTTCGCATACATTAACTGAAAACCTTTCCCCCTCCCCCTGGATGCATGAAATTCATTCAAGCAGCAGTCAGTAATTTATGTATGTGTGCACAAAAGTAGGTTTACATCAATCTCTAGAATGCATAAAATAGTACATCAAATAAAATCAACAAAAATTCACTTACTTTTATTTCTCATTTTCCGTTTATTATTATTTTTTTTTCTAAATGTTTCACAGAAATTATCATTATACAACAAAACATCAAACCATTAAGCTTCACAAAACATGTTCCACAAACGTAATTAGACTAATACGATTATATATGACACACAAAAAAACAACCAATCCAATTCCCAGAACAAACCACAGTAGACGTGGAAGAAACATAAGAAACAAACCAATCGCACGAAAAACTGATTTACTGCCTCGCCAAATTTGACGCCGCCAAGTGTCTTGCTTGTTCTAGGATTAAACTTAAGTAATGGTAATAATCATTCATCACTTAACACAGTAGACTCCCTCCAATACCAGGGGTCTGTCCAGACTTTTTTCACAGGGTCCTGTTTTTGTGAAATTGTGAACAGCTTTTTATATTTGTGAAAAATCTAATCATAATTTTGTGAATTTGAAATGGTCGTTATATTCAGGTTCTTGTTTATGCATTTTTAAGAAGATATATGGATATAAAATACATATATTTTCTTTATATATGTAAAAGTGACAGGTCAGATTTTACTTTTAAATGATTAATTTGTGAAATGTTTGGTTTAAGGATGGAAAAATTTTGTGAAAAACTTATTTTTAAGACAAATAATTTTGTGAAGGGTCCTGTTTTAGAGAAAATAATTTTGTGAAGGGTCCTGTTTTAGGGAAAATAATTTTGTGAAGGGTCCTGTTTTTAAATGAAAGATTTTGTGAAGAGTCCTTTAAAGGACCCAGTTTTTTCCTAAACAGATCCCTGAATACGCAAATTCCTAATATCTGCACATCATTTCAGATGTAAACAATGAAAATTACAGTTTAGATGTAGGTGAAAAATTTTAAGTTGTTAAAAATTTATATCATTCTGTACACATTTTGGCTAGGCTTTGAGATAAGCCTGCGATTTTTCATTGGTTTATGTTCAATGTATTTTGGCTTTTTTTTAGGGGGGGGGGGGGAGTTTTGCTTCTGATATATGGCGATTGCAATCCCGACTTTTTGGCAGTCCTAGAATTTTCGCCATTTTAATCTCAGAATCATTAAGTATTTACAGTTTCCCAATGTTAACTTTCAGTATTTTATGCTTCATGTCACCAAGTTGTCATCTATAGCCACTTTAGGCTTAATTATGAAAATTTTTTAATGTGGTTATTAAAAAAAAAAAAAAAAAAAAAAAAAAAAGAGGGGGGGGGGGGAAGCAAAGCAATTAAACTCAAAAATAATTTAATAAACATTTTATAAAATATTCATGATTTTAATTGGTTTGTTTTCCTTTTTTCTGTTTATTATCTACTTTTAAACTTTTTTATAGTTAACCCTAAAAGGGCTATAAATGACCACTTGGCGACATTTACTACTTGGTGAAAACAGGTTTTTCATGCCAAAAAACAAACAAGATGGCAGACAGCAGGCTAATCCCCAAAGCTGTTCCCACGTTTTAATATGAAATTCTGGTTGATATGATTGAACTCATGTTTTCTCATGAAGGAAGCATAAATTTATTTCTGAAAAATTTCAAGGTAGCACTGATATCAATGGCAATCACTTTCTTTTTACCGAATACTAGAAGCTTTTTCGTTATTAAGTATGGCTAAGCATGAAACAAAACTTTGTTATTTTAATATATTGATGTGAATTATGAGTGTATATTTATAAGAGTTTCACTGAATAATTCAAGAGAAAATTATCTCATCCTTAAGCATATCTAGTTATGCATTATTAATTATTTACTTGAAGCTTACTTTTAATATTTAAAAAAAATAATAATTTTCTTAATCTATATTATTTTACTTTATTTTAAGCATTCATTATAATTTTAAGAGCATTATTAAATTCAAATTACTGTTTAAAAATGTAAACAGAACAGTGACCAGAAATCCACAAAATTTTAAAATGTGCACAACCTCTGGTTTTAAGGAAGTCTACTGTAATGTTTCCATTTTCTACTCTTCTATTAATTAAATCATTGTTTAATGTTAAATTATACTTTGCAATAATTTAAAGTTTTTAAGGAGTTCTAAGTTCTCCTTAGAAGTATTTTCATTTTTAAGGAGTTTCTAAGTAGTCTGTATGAGCCCTGCTTGATAAAAAAAAAAAAAAGTCGGTACCTCTCTATTATCCCATTGACAACTTTTCATAACAAAAAACTATCACCAAACTGTAAGATTAAATGCCAAAAATGCAGTCCCATTTACTTGATGTCAGAAGCATTATACGTGTTTGTTATGTCATCAAGTTATTTTTAATTCGACATTTGCATGTATTTTTCATTATGTTTTGCTGATTTATTAGTTATTTCATTAATTAAAATAACAATTGTATCCTTAAATTCTTATATTTTATTTATCTATTTATTTTGATATTCCAATGGCAACGTTCTCCTGTTTATTTGGCGATAGTTTTTTTGTTATGAAAAGTGGTCGACGGGATAATAGAGAAGTACCAAAAAGTCTTTAACTGAGAGTGAGGCACTTGTCCCACCTGCCCTCCCTAAAGGATGCTGCTGCTCCCATGAGTTGGAAAAGACATGATTTAAAATTAATATGAAAAAACATTATTTCTCGGGAAAAATATTTTCTGCAGAATGAATTAATGGACTTTATGCTTCAACTTGCTGGATTTTCTTTCAGAACTAAAACACTTACCTTTGAAATATTCTCAGGATTTCTCTTATTACCTTAACAACACTGCTTGCTAGTTTTTTTTTTTTTTTTAATTTATTAACACATAGCTTATTTTGTCTTTTGGAAATATTAATACCATGCTTTTTACACGTGTTTTGAAGCACAGAATAGGAATATTTCTTTTCGGAAAATGTAAAACTGACCCTTTCTCCCCACAATTTATTTACATTTATAATTTTGTAAATAAAAGCAAACTTTAAAGCTCCAGATGATAAATGACATCAGTGTTGAATTCAGGGGATGGCCCGGGGAGAACATCCCCCCCCCCCCCCCCCCCGAAGATTTGAGATTTTATGCTTTTAACTATTAAAAAATGCAATTCCCCCACTGTAATTCTACAATGCCCCCCCCCCCCCACCACCAATTATCAATAGCACAGCAGAAAACGAACAGGTCATTATATTTTACACTTCATCAAAATATTTCAAAAAAATGTGCGAACGACCTCTGTATTAATTTTTTTTTCAATATATTCACAAGTTTTTCTTTATTTTACTGGTACTTTTGAAAAAAAATTTTCCAGATGGAATCTGAAATGCTATTACTTCATAACTTAATAAATTGTTAAAATTAAGCTGTATAAAATATACTTGTGATAATATAGAAAAAAAAACCACAAAGAGATTTTTATTCCTTTAGCACATTTTCACAGTACTTCCACCCACAATTTTGTAAATAAAAGCAAACTTTAAAGCTCCAGACGATTAATGACACTGAAATTATCAACGGCACAGCAGGAAAGAATCAGGACTTTATATTTTACACTTCATCAAAAAATGTGCAAACAACTTCTGCATCTATTTTCTTTTTCAATATATTCACAAGTTTCTCTTTATTTCACTGGTACTTTCAAAATTTTGTTTCCAGAAGATATTGAATCTGTTTCCATTGAATCTGAAATGCTAAATTTAATGTTATTACTTCATAACTTAATAATTTGTTAAAATTAAGCTGTATAAAATATATTTGTGATAATAAAGAGAAAAAGAAAAAACACAAAAAGATTTTTATTCCTTTAGCACATTTTCACAGTAACACAGCAAATTTTAACTGCTTAAATTTTTAACCACAAAATGACTTATATGCAAAGCTGCTTCAATCTGTTGTAGTTACTTTACTTAATTTACATAAAAGAAAAAGCGTATTTCATAAAAGATGTAATTAAAAAATAGGTTGCAAAGAATCACAAAAAGTACATATTTAACAGTCTCACAAACTTGACAAAAAGATAGTTTTGGAACAAAATGACTGATATGCAAAACTGCTTCAATCTGTTGGTAGTTACACTTAAGTTATATAAAAGAAAAACTGTATTTCATAAAGGATGTAATTAAGAAATAGGTTGCAAAGAATCACAAAAAGTACATATTTAATAGTCTAGCAAAAAGATAGTTTTGGAACAAATGCAACTCAAATGTTTGTAAGCTGACCGACCTCTATATTAATGAGCTCAATCACAGGGCAGTTGAGATACCAATTCACGGATGCGTTTCAATGTTCTTGAATTCATACTTGAACAACTTTGTATATCGTAGGGTGGTTTAACTGTGACATTACCACCCACAATCAAAGTTTCATCTTCGTTTTCGACGATGGGCAATCGGTTCTTCTTTATCCAAGCTATAAGATTTTTCTTTCTCTCGGCTACATGCTCTTGATACTCTGGATCTTCCCTCTCGGGAGTCTCCGGATTCTCAGGATAACTTTCAAGCAAACTTTTCACTTTTTCATCAGAGTCTTTCAAAACTTCCATGCCGGTACACCCATCTCCCATAAATAAAGTAAGATTTCGAATTTCCGTGAAATCATCATCAAACGTTATTAAAAAGAAGTTACCAGTCATGGGATCGATGCATTTCAGCCACCCTTCATGTTCTTTTGAATCAACAGTTTTTACTTTAACGTATTTTCCGGTGTTATTTTTGAACCGTAAGTTATGCTCTAAATCAAATCCCAAATCCATTATTTATGCTACTCTGAGTTGTTAATCTGAAAACCAAGTACACTTTTGATTTCAAATTTTGAGTTTAGTACGTTTGAGTAGTCAAAACTCCGGCTAAGCCTAGAACGATATGTGTAAAAGCTGAAATCAGAATGTGACGTAATAATCTCATTTTTCAGTTTTTAGACTACTGCGCAATCTTGTGCTCAGTGGTTGTTTTAGCTCCATGGTACACATCCCAACTCAGTTTTGCCATCACGTAATCTGATTGGCCAGAGCTGTTTGGCGTAAACCATCGGAAGTGAGTGTTTGCAGGCAAAAGTAATTAAGAAAAAGTAATACAATACAATAGAAATATTTTAATTTTTTATTATGGTTCCGGCCGTGGAACATACTTTTACACAGTCTCAAGAAAAAGATATTTTACTCAACAAGTGCGCTGGTTAAATTGTTATTTTAAAGTGCAAGTGATGTGATGTAATTGTAGTCAAAAGGAAGGTTGCAACCATTGTACTTTAACTGGATGTTAGGGTACAGCACCTAGAATACATAGTGTGGAAATCTACTACAAAATGGTACTAAAAAATTGAATCCAATAAATGTACAACGTTGCTGAAAAGATAACGATGGGATCGCAGCGCCATCTCAGTTCAGATGTTCAGTTTTTATGAACTTCAGAATCAGAAGTTTTTAGATGTAGGGTAAAAACATTCCATAACTTTATCACAAAGTAAAGTTTATTTACAGTTCTAATTTGTACACTCGTACACTCGTTTGTTTTAACTCACAAAACTATACACAGCAATACTTATGGCGTAATAATATATATTAAATTTCTCAAAATAAAAGAAATAGAATCTCAAAGCCATTTTAACTGCGTATTAACCAAAAAGGGAAAACATGAACACAAGACTGTTGCCATCGGCAACGTAACTTATAAAATATCAAAAACAAAGATAATAATCATGTAGAGTTTTAACCCAACATCCTCCCACCTAAGTTAAATTTTAACATAAAAGTTAACTTACAATTAATAATAGTCACAATTACAATAGCAAAATTATATAAATAGTTCACAAGTCCAGTCTATGAGGCATTTTAATGATACGGCCACTTCTAGTTTTCCTTGCCTCCTCAGAAGATTCAATATTGCAGTCAATTGATTGACTGCAGGGGCGCCATTTCGGGGGGGCTGGGGGGGGCAACCGCCCCCCCCAAGAAATCTGAAATTTCAGAGAATTTATCAGTTTTCACAGGCTAGACTAGGGATGAAAAACCTGTGGCCCGCGATGAGTTTACTGGTGGCTCGGGAATCAATTTCGCCGATCGCACGCGAAAAAGTCACAAATTTTGCCGATCGGGTGCGTAAAAATCGCGAAATTTGTCAAATTTCGCCGATTGGACGCGTAAAAATTGCGAATTTTGCCGATCGGGCCCGTTAAAGTCGCAAAATTTGCCAAGCGGGTCCGTAAAAATCACGAATTTTGCCGATTGGGTGCGTATAAATCGCGAATTTTGCCGATCGGATGCGTATAAATCGTGATTTTTGCCGATCGGGTGCGTATAAATCGTAAATTTCGCCGATCGTGTGCGTAAAAATCTCTAATATCGCCAATCGGGGGAGTAAAAAACATGAATTTTACTGATCGGGTGCGTATAAATTATAAATTTTGCCGATCGGACGCGTAAAAATCGTAAATTTTGCCGATCGAGCACGTAAAAATCGCGAATTTTGCCGATCGGGTGCGTATAAATTGCGAATTTTGCCGGTAGGGTGCATATAAATCGTAAATTTCGCCGATCGGGTGCGAAAAAAATCATAAATTTCACCGATCGTGTGCGAAAAAATCACAAATTTCGCTGATCGGGCGCGAAAAAATCGTAAATTTTGCCGAACGGGCGCATAAAAATCATGAATTTCTTCAATGACTAGGAAAAAACTGCGAATATTGTAAATTTTTTCCATCCTTGCCAACTGAATTGGGTTATGTTGACTAAGGAGGTGGTTGAGTATAAGGGGTAACCCTCTTTTTAAAATTAGCATTTTTATGAACATTTAGGCCGATCCTCCTCCTATTTCCCCAAAACAAAATTTTGTTCCCACTACGGATTTTGGCTCTCGACAATCCAGTCATTTTTGTGACTGGTCTACCTCTTATAAATGTTGTGCACCCCTACTTGATATCCACATTTTATGACTGAATATGTTAAGAAGTACAATTTAGAATAATATGTTTCTCCTCCTTCCCACCTTCTTTCTTGAAAACACAATTTTTTTTTCGGCACTGGCAATCTTTAAAGCTAAATTTACTCCTTCAAATAAGGTCAAAGAGTATTTTTACTCTTTGAAAATAATCTTAACTATATCTCTTTTATAAATATAAACTGTTGATATATCCTTCCCCACAAAACTGAATATGTTGACTGGGAAGGAAGGAACCCAGGGGGCTAAAACTACCTTTCCGAAATTGATGTTTTTTTAAAAATCTAATTGTAGATTTAGATCCCCCCCCCCCTCCGCCTTAAACATTGAAATGTTTTCTAAAGCCTTGCTATTGCGACATTCTTTAAGTGGGACATTTATTATTAATGAGTATTTTGGCTAGTTTTAGAAATATATGCGAGAAAAAAAAATATATGAATTGCTTTTGAGCTGTGTACAGCAGTATTAAAAGAAAACTCGTTATCCCTAAGGCTAGAATTTTAGTGATAAATTTTCTCTTTAGCCAAAAATTTAAGGGGATTTTTTTTTTCGGGGGCAGGGGGGGGTGTATATTCAATTTCCTAATTATATGATTTGTTAATTTTGTTTTATTAGTGTCACATTATATTTACTCCAATCGTTATAATGCTATTAAATCATTTGCTTTATTAAATGATATTATACATACAATATGCTCTTAAAAATCTTCACAGCCTGACACTAGAGTCCTGTCCAGATTTGGTGGTAACCGACCCGAATCCTGATTTTAATCCGATAGACTTCAAGCCGAATCCGAAATATTCATACTTGAACCCCCGAAGTGAAAGAAAATGAATGTATATTTTAATACATTTGTGGAAAAGTAATCTACAAGTTTACCGCTTATGGGCAAAAAATAACACATATATACACCCATTAATATCTATAGTTTTTTCATTTGAAAATTATTCAGAACCTCCTTTTGTTTAATCGGTTCATCTCGAACCCGATTCGGAAGAGTCAAAGCATAACCCGAAGCGTATAAAGTTTACTCGACCCGCAAAAAAAAAAAAAAAAAAATGAATCAACCAAACCCAAAACGAAATGCATTTCGGGTAGCCGATGCAGAACTAATTTCCAGTAAACCCGGAAACGTCCAAAAAAATTTAATTGACCGCAACCCCGCCCGAAATGAAAGAAAATTAATCCATATTTCAATATGATTTGGAAAAGTGTAGACTACAATTATATCTTTAATAACAATTTTATCTTTTATGTAGAAAAATTATTTTTTTTTTCATCTGAAAATATTTAGTATTTCTTTGAAAACTCGGGCAACACGAACCCAACTCAAAATAGTGAAAACCCAACTTGAATCCGAAACAATTAACCCTTTGATAACGGGTGAGGATTGACTACTAATTTTGCATTAATCGTTCTACAATTTAAAAAAAAAATCCTTGTGACAGATTTCTCTTGAAAATATCCTAATATAAGTGTATGACAGATTTGAAAAAGTTGTACTAATAGAATAAAAAATAGGCCACTGGGACATCTATGCCAAACCGTAGTCAAATGTTCCAAATCAACCTGACCCGCAGCGAAAATAAGCCGCGTCAACCCGGCTCGATCCGTACTGCTGATTGGATCGTGTTGCCCCACCTAAGGCTCCTATATATACCTATGTATTAAAGGAGCCCTAGCCCCACCCAATGCAGGAGCAAGGGACCTGAGACCAAGGGTTTTGCAGATCTGAATTGTATGGAATCTAGATCATAGTCTGAAGAGGAAGGCAGAAAATGACTGCGGACATCATTTTCGGACATCATTTTCTGCCATTATTTAAATTTTTACTGACAGAAAACCATTAATGGAAATTTTCTTATACCTATGGATTACAACATTTGCAAATTTCGTAACTTCTTGATGGTGTTCGTGTGGTGATTATCTCGTGACCGATTGAATTTCACGACTTTTTTCGTGATTATTTTTTTTGGTGATAATTTTCTAAATTTCGCTATTTTCTGTGAATCACTGACGGAATTGATTTTTCAATCCTTTGTCTAAATTCGCGACATTTTTTTTCAACCAATCGACGAAATTCGCTGCTTGTTTTCGCCGCGATTTTACAAAACATCACGCGTAGAGCGATTGGAGGCGGTGTCGAATAGTGATTGGCTGAAAGATGGTTACGTTGTTATTGAGGGGAGGAGTTAAAGCGCATTAAATGAACAAGTATGATAAAAGTTAGTAAATTTTTGTGTCCGATGTAGTATAGTGGTTAAAGCATCAGGCTCGTAATTTTTATGCATCAAGTTGTGTCCTTGCTGATTTTTTTTGCATTTTTAGAGTTTTGCTTTGATCTTTATTGAATTAGTTAATAAAGAATATTTATTAACAATGCTTCTTAAGCATTGATATAAAGATCAGTTAATCTTTATCAATTGCTCTGCAATATTTTATTCTCAATTTGATAATTAAATTTTAATTAGAATTAAGTTAAACAATATTAAATTATAAATTATAATTAAGGTAAATAAAAATTAAATTTTTATCACATACAATAAAATTTAATATCAGATAAATTTCAAGAATTAAATTTAATTTTAATTCATATACGCTATTTTTTAATAACTATACGAACATTTATTAAAATTCAAAAACTCCTAAACTTTCATTAAAAATATTTTTTGTATTAGAACTTTAGTAACAGATGATTATCAAATTAGCAGAATTAATTAATTAAAGTTTTAATCTTTTAAAATTAAGCATTATTCTTAAAAATCTCTATTAATTTACTAAAATTCTTTTTGCCAATTACTGGTTGATCTGCAGTGATAAAGTTGTGGAAGATTACCATATTTAATTTTTTTGTCTATTATTTTATTATTTAATTTTTAATTATTATTTATATTTAAATAAATATAATTAATATAAATTAATATTTTTATTTAAATACATACAATTAATATTAATAAGTATTATTATTTAAACATATAATTAATATAAATAAATATTATTTAAATATCGTAAAAATGAAGGAGATAAATCTATCTAACACTAGTAATAATAAATATAGTTATCATTATTTTAATTTTGTGGGGGAAAAAAATGTTGAATGATTAATTGCTAATTTTAAAATCACAGCATGTCCTTTTTTAGGTTATAATTAATTCCTGTTTAGTTCAATAACTGTGCTGGTCTAAAATTTCAAGATTATTATTCATTATGCATTAATTCAGTAATTTGGGTCTTCAGCAACCCCAGGGTTTAAAACTATATTGGGAGGGGGGGGGGGGGAGGTTTTACTTGAACATAACTGCATAAAATCTATGAAGTTCATTATTATAGCTCTCATTTTTAATAAAAAGTATTTTAATGCAATTTAATTTCAGAATTCATATTTATTCTTAATGTTGTATTTGTTTGGTAGATCTATCATATCTTAAAGGTTGTTATTTAAAAAAAAGGGTTAGGTATCATTTTATTAAGATGTTCAAATCGCTTTAAAAATTGGTTTTAACCAAATATTAATGATTTTAAGAGCTATGCTTAGAAAACCTTTACTTATTCTGGATTTTTAAAAAATCGCTCCGAAACTACAATCTCATATCTTAGATTTATTTTATATTTTTGTTTTAATACTTCATTTTACGAACAGATGGCGCCACTACACAACGGCTTAGACGTTGCATGGATTTTAAGCGTTCCAGTGTAATTTGCATAGCTTTTTAAATTATTTAATTACTGAATGAGATTTTTTTTTTTCAGTTAACTTTTGCCAAATTTTGCAAACATGCAATGTTTGCAAGTTTTTAATTGTAAAAAGAAAAAATTAATAAAGTATATTTCCAAAATTAAATGAATTTGTGTGGCAAATTTGGTATTTTACGCTGTCTTGACTTAAAGATATGAAAGAAATTGTTTAATAAACCTTTAAGTTCAGTAAAAAATTTAAAACTATATATAAATTTGAAATCTGCATTTCTTAAGTTTATATTGATTTTATGAAATAACAAACTATATAAAAATCTGAAAAATGCATTGCTTAAGTATATGTTGATTTTATGAAATAACACAGTTCAAAAAGTTTTTAACGACCTAGTAATTTTATTTTCGTTTATTAATTCAATTATGATGATTAAAAAAAAAATAATAAACATTCAGAAAAGCTAACATTTATTTGCTGTGCTTTCAGTTTATTCTTGTGAAATAATGTTTAATATGTTGTTCTTTGTTTAATTCTATCTAATTGTAGTGAGTATTTACTATAAATAAAATTTAAAATAAAAACTATAAAAAAAAATGTAAACATGTAATCTTTATTTGAAAATTGGAAGTTATGGATTATAGATATTAAAGAATATAATAATTTATAAATGAAATATGTTTTACTTTATGTAAGGTTTGTTATGTATCAATAAATTAAGCTGGACGTATAGTTTTTTCACTTAAAAAATGTACACAAGCTACTACAAATTTAAATTAGTTTTCAATAACCTTTACAATTAAAATATCAGTTTTATTTTTCTTAAAAAAAAAAAAAAAAAAAAAAAAAAAAACAGGAGTTGAATTAGGTAATGAGCTCTGAAAATACAAATACAAGAGCTAGAAGTATTTGATTTGCTGTTTCAAATTATACTTGTACACATGGATTGTTTTCTTTTAATTGGATTAAGTTAATATTATTTTATTAGACAAGTTTAATATGTCCTAAGCATCATTAAAAATAAAGCAAACATGAATATACAAGCTCAGACGATCTTATGAATCTTCAACGAAATGAAAAATATCCTCTTCAAACGCATTAAGCTCCTCCTACATCGTCTCAGGCAGTCGACCAATCACTATTCAACATCGCCTCCAATCGTTCTACGCATGATGGTTTGTAAAATCGCGTTTTCGCCATCTGTTGGCGAAATTCGAGACTCTTTTCTACGATCTTTTGTTGACATTCGGGAGTCTTTTTCCGCAACCAACTGACAAAAATTGCTATTATTTTGCACAATCTTTGACGAAATTCCGATCGTTGACAAATTTTTTTCCACCATTTGTCGAAATTTACGATTTTTTTTTGTTTTGACAACTGATCGACGAAATTTGCTATTTGTTTTTGCGATCTTTTGACGTAATTCGCTACTCTTTTCTACGATCGTTTGTTAACATTCGGGAGTCTTTTTCCGCAACTAACTGACAAAAATTGCTATTTTTTTGCACAATCTTTGACGAAATTCCGATCGTTGACTAATTTTTTTCCACCATTTGTCGAAATTCACGATTTTTTTTTTTTTGGCAATTGATCGACGAAATTCGCTATTTGTTTTTGCGATCTTTTGACGCAATTCGCGACTCTTTTCTACGATCGTTTGTTGAAATTCGGAAGTCATTTTCCGCAGCCGAGTGGCAAAAGTAGATTTTTTTGCACGATCTTTGACGAAATTCCCCTTTTTTGCGCGACTGTTTGACTAAATTAGCGATTTTATTTGTTGTTGTTCAATCTTTTGACGAATTTCGCGATATTTTTCCGCATTAGTTTACTAAATTCGTGATTTTTTCCGCGTTCGATTGACAAACATCTCTATTTGTTTCAGTGATCTTTGGCGAAATTCTCAATATTTTTCCACGGTCGTTTTAAAAAATTAACGATTTTTTCAGCGACCAATTTTGCCAAATTAACTATTTTTTCTAATTCCAATGCGTAAAATTCGCGATGCTTACCGCGATAGGTTGACAAATTGCATTTGCGTAAAAAAAAGAAGAAAAATTCGCGGACCACCACTGAAATTAAAAATATATTCGCAGAAATATCAAATGTTTGTGAAAGAAGTTAAGATAAGCAGGCAAAATCTCACACTGCATTTTTTATTGTGGGGCCTATTTCTATTTTGCGCACTATTTGGGCAATCCTGCACGATATTTCAAACCCTGACTCTAAAAAAAACTTTGTCCCCCCCCCTCCCTCCCCAAGAAACTCATGAAAAGGTGCCCCTGTAGTAAAACCTGCAAAAATAGAGTTGAAAAGGACTGTAAAAAATCTCCATTTTAGACAGATCTACATCTTAGCCAGTATAATTGTATTGCGTTTTTTTCGTCGAAACTTGATTTTTTTTGTCCGTTTGAGAAAGAATTATGTTATAGACACGTTTCGTTTAGACACGTTTCAATGTAATACACCTATGCTCTTCAGAAGTGCTTTATAGAAAGAAGGTTTTAACAGTCTTAAAGAATACCTGAAAAAAAACGGTACTTGTCTACAACTGAAAACTTTCATAATATTTTAAAATTCTACTTGCTAAGACGAAAACCTGTCTTAAACGGAATTTTTCAGAGGTCACTTGAGATTCCGTATTAAAAGTATTGCTGTCTCTGTATATATGATTCAGTAAACGCTTCTCGTTCGGAGAGGTTGCGGGGGGGGGGACTTTGCCCCCCCCAAGAAAGTTCTGAAATGGCGCCCCTGATTGACTGGCTGTTGGTTTCTCACTTAATTTTGTACCTGCCAATTTTTCTCCAACTAGAAACGACTCTGATGCTGACACTTCTAAAGGATAGAGACGTTGTAGCGGTCTAAGCAACTCACCCCTCGCAGTTTTTAGTCTCACAAGTCTTGTAACACCATCTTTCCCGGGGATTACCTCGATTATTTTCCCAAGTGGCCAACTGATCGTTTTGTATTGTCGCTTCCAATTAAGACAACGTCACCAACCGCTACTTTGGCAGCTCTTTTATGTTCTGGTCTCTGAAGTAGAGCTCCCAAGTATTCCGATCGAAATCTATTTCTTAAGGCCTCTTGTAAATTTTGACGATACTTAACACGTTGGTTAAGACTCCGGTGATCAATTCTATCACAGTCAGGAACACCACTCACTTTGATATCTTGTAGGAACATTGAAGGAGTCAATGGAACAAGCTCTGCGTCGTTATCTGCGACATATGTCAACGGTCTTGAATTGATTATGGATTCGCAATCACACAGCACCGTCGTCATTTGTTCGTAAGTTAAAGAAGATCGGCCCAGTACTCTTCTCAACAATTTTTTAAGAATACCGACCAGTCTCTCCCACCAACCACCCCACCAAGAGGCAGTCGGTGGGTTGAATTTCCACTTAATAGGATGAAGAGCAGTGTCACTTACAATAAGGTTCCAATCCAGTGCACTTAGCAGATTTGAAGCACCCACAAAATTGGAGCCATTGTCACAATAGATAGTGCTGCATCGTCCTCTACGGGCTACGAACCTGCGCAAAGCTAGTAAAAAGGAAGGTGTAGATAAATAATCCACTAATTCAATGTGTACTGCCCGGTAGACGGCACATGTGAATAGACAAACCCAGGATTTCTTATTATCTCTGAGAAACAGTGGCCCCGCCAAGTCAACTCCACAGATCTCAAATACAGCAGCGTCTCGTATACGGTCCTCTGGAAGAGATGGAGTGAGAGTATCGAGCTTTTTTACAGAATGTCTCCTACAAACAATACATTTGGATAAGATGGATCTCACTGTCTTCCTACCATGCAGAATCCATAATCTCTCTCTTAAAATGTTAAGCAGCATTTGAGTCCCAGCATAAGCATATTTTTCATGATAGTATATCACTATACGCTTTACAACTTCATGTTGAGATGGTAAAATTGCAGGCATTATAAAATCTTCACTATCTTGTCGATACAAAAGTTTTGTTTTCAATCGGATAATATCGTTTTTATCCTTGAAAGCTCCCAGAGTTTTTAACTTTTCATCCTTTTCATTAACGAAGCTTTCTTTCTGCATTATTCTGATAACTCTATACTCAGCTACAGAAATTTCTTCGGAATCAAGGCTACCATATTTTCTACTACTTCTCGGAATACGACTATTATTGACGAATCGAAGTAGCCAGGCAATAATCCTTACAGTTTTGTTGTAGTTCGAAAACTTATGGATAAAGGAACTGTCTATATTTTGAAGGTTCACCATACATGATACTATTTCCTTTCTCTTTTCCTTTAACACTTCTTCTTCATTTACTGAGAATTCTGATCTAGGCCATTCATCAGATGGGTAATACAGCCAAGGAGGACCTTTCCACCACTCTGTCTCCAATAATTGATGAGCGGAACAACCTCTGGAGGGTAAATCCGCTGGATTGATCGACCCAGGTACATAATACCAATTTTCTGGTTTACTCACTAATCTAATTTCTCGCACTCTGTTATACACAAATGGTGTCCAGTTTTCGCTACCCTTTATCCAATATAATGCGTTACTGGAGTCAGTCCAAAAGAAGGTGGGAATATCTCCTAATTTTAAATCTGCTATAACTCTTTGCCACAGTCGGGTACCAATAGTGCACGCTAACAACTCTAACCGAGGAATTGTAATAGACTTCAGCGGAGCTACTTTAGATCGTGCTTGAACTAGTTGACATGAAGTTAAGTTCTTACTTTCACTCCTTAAATATATGCAGGTAGCATAAGCTACTTTGCTCGCATCACAAAAGACGTGTAAACTTAAATTGCAGGTATCATCAGGGTCTTTTATTAAGCATCTAGGTATAGTAACTTCTTTTAGTAGATCCAGCTGTTTTCTCCACTTTTTGAATTTTTTAGAAATTGCTGATGGCAGCTCTGCATCCCAAGTTGTTTTCATTTCCCACAGTTCTTGTAACATTAATTTCGGATATAAGGTCACTGGACAAGTATAACCAATAGGGTCAAAAATTTTGTGGACTTCTGACAATATTTTTCTTTTAGTAACAGGTCCATTATCTTCACAAACTTCTTTTAAATTTACAGAGAGAGTATCTGAGTTCAAGAACCACTGCAGGACTAATACTGGGACAACTTTATTTTTTGTACAAGAAGCTTCTTTTGTTGAGGAATGGGGATAATTGTGCTCCCACCCTCTAAGGTCAAACTTCCTTTCTGACATAATATCTGTAGCTACTTTAATGAATTCATGCAATTCTGTCTCCGTTTTTACACTAGTTAGACAATTGTCTACATAAAAGCTGTTCTTAAGTTTCTGGACAATATCCACAGGGTATTTTGAGTTTCCAAGTTGTGCTTCCTCCAAAATCATTTCCAGATGATACTGAATCACAGAATTAAGTAAGAAAGGACTACTTGAAATTCCGAAGACGACACGACAATGTCTATATTTCAGTTCATTATTTTCGTCATACCAAAGAAATCTTAAATAATCTTTATCGCTTTCTTGTAGGCGAATTTGTAAAAATGCTTTACGGATGTCCGCCGTAACTCCAAACTTGTTCATCCGAAAACGTGTTAATATTGTAGGAATTAACTCAACAAGGTTTATCCCTTTCTCCAGGCAGTCATTTAAGCTTGGGAAAGCTCTCAGCTTTGCTGAAGCATCAAACACAGGTCTGATTCTAGTTGTGCTATTTTCTTTCACGATATGTCTGTGTGGTAAATAATGAGACGGTAATTGAATCTCGTGCTTAGGAATTTTTTCAATTATTCCTTCTTTTTCCCATTCTTCAAATATTTTATTATAATCATCATATAAATTTTCTTCTTTCAACTTCCGTGCAGTACCTTCCAGTCTCTTTAAAGCCAAGTTATAATTATCAGGTAGTGGAGGGTGATCGGCAAGCCAAGGTAAATGTACCACAAAACGATTGTCTTTGTCGATTTGAACTGTGTTAAGAAAATGCTCTCTGGCGGATTCATGAAGGTCTTCTTTAGTTTTCTTCTCAGAAGGATCTGTAATACCGAGAGTGTCAAGAGTCCACAATTCTGTTATTGTTCGAGTAGTAGAAAGCATAGAATTAGCTACTGAGATTTCATTTACCTCTGAAGAAATCTGGGGTATACGTCCCATTGTGGTCCACCCTAAACGTGTTTCCATTGCTGTTAAACCACATGATAAGGATTTGTAACCACCGGTAATGATTTTTCCGGCTACATCGGCTCCTATTAAGATTTCAATAGGACCTATATAATCATCGTTGACACAAATATTATAGTCAGTAAGCTCTTTTAAATAAATCGCAGGTATTGTCGGTGGAACGCTCCCACAGATAACAGGTTGACTCAGTACTTTAAAATGACAGTTATAAGATCCATCGCAACTTGTCAAATATAAAGTAAACACATCATGCTTGCACACTCCTGTATTTTCTCCTCCGAACAGAGAATGCTGAAGATATTCATAGTCTTCCCTTTTATATTTCATCTCTTTGGCAGTGTTTTTTAAAATGTAAGAGCGCTGCGAAGCAGAATCTATGATGGCTCTTGCCTTCCGTTTTCTCCCATTACCTCTGATTAAAACCGTTAATGTTAATAACATAACACTAGGGCTTTTGGATATATTCGCAAGTGCTTGATCCTCTTTTGAAACATTATCTAACTCTGTAGTTTCTTTTCCGGTTGGTGAGAATGCTGGTTGCTTTATGTTACGACAGAGTAATATATGATGTCTTTTTCCACAACCCAAACAAGTTATCTTTGAATAACACTTACGAACTTGATGACCCGGTTTTAAGCACAGAAAACAGCACCCTGATTTCTCTACGAGATTTTCTCTATCTTTCATCGTCATTTTCCGTACCTTCAAACAGTCAGTGGAATTATGGAAATTGCGGCAAAATATGCACTGCTTTTGTTCATTCGAAGAGGTCAAAAACTCAGCTGCACTAGCTATTTGACGAGTGTCCCCGTATTTGTGTCTATCATTTCCAGCCCTCTTCTCTTTGAACAATTTAAAATTACTCTTGGTCTCAATCCCAAAGTTTTGAGAGGCTAGGATTATGCGCTCCTCTGCCTGCACTTCATCTTGAAGAAAATCAAGAATTGAATCGAGATCAGTCTTTTCAGTAATTTTAGATGTATTTTGATCCTCCTCCTCATGTGATCTATGACTTACAGATCTATATCGTTCCCAAGCTAGAAGCGTTTCCTCAGGTAAAGCAGATTCGACAAGTGGTAAAAGCATCGACGCATACTTATCTCTCGTTACCCCTAGTATTTCAAGCGCACGAAGCTTTGTTTCTAATAAATCATAAAGATTTCTCAAAGATTTTTTCGACATATTCTGCTTTTGGATAACCAATGACAGAAGATCCCTAACATACACCTGTATAAGTAGCTCTTCTCTCCCAAAACGTAATTTCAATTGTTCTATTGCTTTCTCATAACTATTTCCCCCGGGTGGAAAACTTTTAATTAACTCTTCGGCAGCACTTCCCTTCTCCATACATTGGGATAGATATGCAAACTTATCATGCAGATCTAAATTAGGGTCTTTATTAATTTTCTCAAACTGCCCCCAAAAACTAACCCAGTTCCTTAGATTTCCATTAAATGTAGGCAATTTTATTTTTGGGTAACGTAATAACGTATTTTTCTGAGAATCACTACAATTCGAAGAAACGTCTTCTCTTTCTGAAAGCAAAAGCTGACTCAACTTAATCTGTAATAACCGCCAACGGTCTATATAACATTTGGATTCATCGATCTCTTTTTCAATTAAATCATCTGTAATGTTTTCAGAATAAAGAAACTGTTTAACATTTTCTTCAGAATTTAGCATTAGCGTAGCTTTCTCCTCAATAAGTTTCAGTTTAATTATTTTGTCAGAATTTGTTAAGTTTGTTTCTTCAGTATCGAACTCGTTACAAGCTTTGCTAAACAATCTCCTATGCTGAGTTCTAATTTTCTTTGCTGCTTCCATATCAACTCAAAAATAAGACAAAAAACAAAACTTACTCGATAATCAGCAGCCGAGTCCTGTCGGCGGACGCCAGATGTTCAGTTTTTATGAACTTCAGAATCAGAAGTTTTTAGATGTAGGGTAAAAACATTCCATAACTTTATCACAAAGTAAAGTTTATTTACAGTTCTAATTTGTACACTCGTACACTCGTTTGTTTTAACTCACAAAACTATACACAGCAATACTTATGGCGTAATAATATATATTAAATTTCTCAAAATAAAAGAAATAGAATCTCAAAGCCATTTTAACTGCGTATTAACCAAAAAAGGAAAACATGAACACAAGACTGTTGCCATCGGCAACGTAACTTATAAAATATCAAAAACAAAGATAATAATCATGTAGAGTTTTAACCCAACAGCTATCTCTTCTCAACATAAACATTGTATTAGGCTGGGATTGCGGTACCTCGCTTAAGATCAATTTGGAGCGTAAGTCTGACTTACGATATAAACAAACCGTAATCGGCAGTGCCTTGCGTTCTTACGCTAACCAGAAAGCTATCTTACGACGAAGCGCAAGTGTATGCGCGCGCAACCATAACAAATCGAACTGTGGCCTCTGATTGGCTAACTGCAGGAGGACTTAAGTTTAAGCAGGAGGACTTACGATGAGGCACCATTGACTAGAAATATAATTTTATATTTCTAATCAATGTGAGGCACCGCAATACGAAGTTAAGATAGATCGTAGGAACGCCCATCCTAAGATCGAGCGTGAAAGCGAGGCATCGCAATCCCAGCCTTTGAATGTTTCATGAAACATTGTATTGGGACTTAAAACGGCCTATAGAGGCGCTGATCGCAACCGGCGGTACAGGAAAATCGTCCCTTTAACTAATGCTAAAGTGCCATTGAAGTCATAATTTATTATAAACGCGTTTGAAAGTGTTAGATATTCAAATTTCGATAAGTTTTACCTTGTCATGCAAACACAGAACACAAATATCACATGAAATCTGAAATTGAGCAAAACAATAATCACTAGGAACTAAATAAAAATGCATGTAATGCAATGGGCTTGCAAAAGATTTTCCTGAAGCGAGAAGTTATAACTTTTCTCCACCAGATGGCGTGATGGTAAGTATTTTAAATACTTAAATTATATCTTTTTCTCCCCTGACTTATTGTGATTTTTATAAGCTTTTTTAAAATTATGAAAGCATGGCTAAAAAACGTGATACGCATTGTTTTATCTCTGGTTGCAATACTCGGTACAAGAAACAGTAGGAGCATCGTTGCACATTTATAGACTACAACTTTTCATATTCTAGGCGCTGTAGTTAGGGTGTTCCACCAATCAGAACTGCCTATTTGTAGTGTGTGACCTCCTGCCAGACGTCAATTGCAACTGCCCCGAGGCTAACGAAAAAGACAGGCTACCGCGGTGCATTCCACTTATCTTTTTTTACAGACCGCTAGAGTGACGTGTTACTCTTTTCGTACACCTGCATTGGTGCATTCGAGCATCACGTGACTCCGGCGGTCTGTAAAAAAAGATACGCGTAAAGCACCGTGGTAGCCTTTCTCTTTCGTTAGCCTCGACTGCCCTCTACAACCATGAACATAAATTTATTGCTTTTTTTTTTTTTTCATTTTAGATGTCATTAAATCGAAATCATTTACTTTGAACCTAAATCGAATATGCAAATTGTTAGCCAGTGTTGGCAAATTGGGGATTTTGTCCCCATTTTGGGAAATTTTGAGTCTTTTGGGGTAGGTTTTGGGGACAGGTTATTAGTGGGAGAATATCAATATTTTGGGGGATAAACTTGGGTTTTTTTTTTCATTATTTCATGTTTTTGAGTTAAAATTCACTTTGAGTCAAGTCAACTGACAACACTGGATCTGGAATCGTCGGTTACACGTAATTTAAGTTCTAATATATTATGCCTTTAATTGGTAATATCTATTTATTTGTTCTTAATTCACATTATTTTCTTCAAAAAAGTAATTGAACACAAAATAAATGGCGATTTGCAAGTTCGTTTTTTTTCTTTTTTTTTTTTTTGTAAATGGGGAATTTTTTTTTTTTTAAGGTTGGATTTGGGGAAACAATTTTAAGTTTAGATTGGTTAAATAATTTTATAGTGGTAAATTTTAAATTTACTTTTTTGACTCATCTGGGGACTTTTTTAGATAGGGGCTGTTCAGAACAGAAGATCAGGCGGCGCGCGGGCGATGGAGATTAAAATATCGAGTGAGTCTATACTGTGAATGAAATTGAAAGGCCTGCGTTCGTTATCATTGATTTGGACATCCAAATCAATGATAATGATCACGGTCCCTCATTTGACTAATTAGCGTATTTTAATGATATTTTGTTAAATTAAGAAGTGAACTTGGGGGCTGAATGGTTAGAGCACTGCTCTTGATTCTGGAGGTTGCGGGTTCGATCCTCCAAAATTTCTGTTTGATTTTTCTGTTTTTTTTTTTTCATTTAAAAATGTTTAATCCGTTGCTTTAAAAGCAAAATTTGATATTATTAACAATTACTTATTTAATTAAATACGACAAATTCAGCTATTTTACGACTAAAATTTTACATTACAGTGTCTTTTAATATTTAAACATTATTATTATTATTATTTTCTTTTTAGCAAATGTAAAATAAGAAATGAAAATATACTCAATTTTCACGAATTTCTCCATGTTTTTATAATGAGTACTTCAACAATGAATTTTTAGTACGAATAGAATGCAAAGCATATTTTACAATGTAAAAAATATTATAAAAATAAAATGTAAAATATTACATTATTTAAACTAGAAATATCAGTACCTATTTTTGTAGAGAGGTAAAATACATGTGGTTTACCGTCTAGTTTCGTAATGAATATAAATAAAATATAGTTAGAATGTTTATAAATTTTCTACTGAATGTACAAGTATTTTAGCATTTGTTTCTCGTGTTTTATGATGTTTATTGCAATATAATAAATAATGCAATTTACATCGAAAAATGAATTTCAAGAAAAATAAATTTTTAGAAATTAATAATAATGTTTCAACAAGGTTGTTATCGAAAAATATATTTTAATAAAATATTTAAAAGCTTTTTTATCAAATTTTAACAAAGATTTTATTTTACTATTATAAATAAAGAAATAAATATTTTAACATATGTTAAAAGATTTATCGTAAATCAAGGTCGTGATACCAACATATGTTGGTATCACGACCTTGATTTATTAACATTCTATTTATCCCAAAAAATATAAAGCAACTGATAAATAATTTTTAAATTAATAAAAATAGGGGAAGAAAATCGGAAATAAACGGCGAGCATTCACTTTGTATCCATACTTTTCAGGTTCATCTGTGTAGGACAACCCAAACGTCAGTAAAGTACATAACAATTTTTGGTACTTTTCGGTTAGCCGGGCGCCAGTGAAAAAAAAATATAAATATATATCTACATATATGTTTGTGTATATATGTATGTATATATATATATATATGTGTCTGTGTATATATTTATATTTGTTTCACTGGTGCCCGGTTAACCAAAAAGTACCTTTTTTTTTTTAGAGTTTACATTAATTTTATTGAAACCACCAATACCGTGTTTCAGGAATTCGGTGATCCGAACGTCCTCTCCCTTGTTAGTTAAAGGTGCACTGGTTATAGAAAATTTAACTTTATAATATTATATGCATTGTTTTGTACAATATATATATTTATGTAACTGCTATCAACTAAACTAATATATCAGTTTTAGTAGGTGCTGTAGTTTAAGAGACATATAAGTTGACAGCAGTTATGTAACTATATGATGTATATATATATATATATATATACATCATACTTTCGTATTCTATTATTTTTATGTTGGATCAAAGGCTTAAAAAATCAGTTTAGAATGTTAAAAATTTTAAATTTTTCAGATATCCGATCATGTTGCTACAGCTGTATCAATCAACCTACCAAACCAAGTAAGACACAAAAAAGCCCAATCACGTGATCAAATCGCCCACAGAATTTTTGTGAGTCACCCGCGCGCAGCGCGCGCTAAAAATTTGCAGCTTATGAACGCGGATCGGGCTATCTGATCACGTGATGCTTTTCATGAATGTTTCAGGGGTTTATTATGATGAAATAAAAATAGATATTCCTATTATAAGATCCATTTTTTTTGGAGGATAAAGATGTGTAGTCGCTAGTTTCACCTAATCCGAGCCACAGAAGCTTAAAATAATTGAAATAATTAAATTATTTCAATATATTAAATTATTTAAATTTACGATAAGACCAACTCCATAACCCTTCTCTCCATCGCGCGCGCGCCGCGCGATCTTCTTTCCTGAACACATCCATAAAACACTGATTTGGGGAAAATATTAGAACTTTTGGAGAAATTAACTTTCTATTTGGCAACACTCTTGTTAGCATCTTTTATTTTTCGTTTGTGCACGTTGCTAATGCTCTATTTCCGTAAAAGGAAAAAAAAAGAATATTTTGCTCTTTTGTTTTATAAAGCTTTCGATATTCAAAAACCGAAAGATCTGTGGTAAGAAAGATTTTTAAATGATTTATTTCTGGTACTTTTATGTTAGCCGGGCGCAAATCTCGCCAATAGCTTTTTTTTTCTCTCAGAAAGAGCTGCTTTAAATTTTTGCGTGAGTAAATTAAAAACAATGTTTTGATGTTGAAATGAAATGTTTTTGTTTATGTTTATTTTGATTATAAAATTAAATTAATAAAATTTTGCATCTAAAATAAATGTATTTATTTTAAATTAAATTAGTAAACGACATGTATTTCTAACATATTATGTATTTTAATTAAAATGAGTGAGATGTTTATATTTATATAAAAGCCAGATTAAGTTTTCTATTGTAGGATATAAATTATCTGCTATTTATCTGTTTTCTCTCTCATTAAAAAAAAAAAAAAAAAAATGGTGCTTTTCACTTATATCAACACCATGCCAAAATGTAGGGGAGACCGGTACACAGTGGACCACTTTTTCAGTTAACATTTTTTTTCTCTTTAACAGACTGACCGATCTGTATGAAAATATTTTTGAATATTCCTTAAACCTTCTTACATCCATCATAATTTTCTCGCAACATAGTTTTAATACATTTTTCAAAAAAAAATTATATACACTTTTAAAGTGGACCAGTGTACCCCGGAAGCGGGGTACACTGGTCCACCCACCGGGGTACAGTGGACCACTATTAGGTATTATCTAAAATACAATATAAACCTATTTTTCATTAATCTAATTCTTTTTTGTTGCCCCTTCACCCGCAAAATAACAAAGTAATATAAATTTTGAAACAAAAACAAAAAATAAATTATATTTCGAAAATAATAACAGATTAATACAGGAACAATTGCAATTAAGTTGAAGTTATTACTTAAGTACAAAAAAATCAGCACACATTAAAATTTGCAAATGAAATTCCAAAGTACTTATGAGTAAGATTGAGCTTGGAATTTTCAAGAAATAATTTTGGATCTGAGAGCAACATTATGAAATCATTGACATCAACAGCAGATTCATCTACAGTTTCGGGAGAAATAATCTGATTTCCATTCAATTTGCGTCGCATGAATCTTACTTAAATAGAATCATCAACAATTAGACTACAGTTATATTTATCAAAGGCAGTAAATACAAAACAAAATATTTCTTACTATGTTAAATAAATTGTTATTTTTATTTGTTTACTTTATTTTACAGTTAAATCTACTTTAAAACAATCTTTCTTTATAGAAAATAAGCAATTATTAAATATTTTGAACATTCTGCATTACAGGAGCAGAGTGGATTGTGGACCACTGTACCCCATGTTGAAGTTCAATAAATAATCATATTAATATTGTTTATAGCTTTCTTTTAAACATATTAACTTTAAAGTAAAATAAAAACAAGTATCTTAGCTTTGCAAAAAAGCTGTTTTATTTTATTTATCTACAACCTTTAAGTACTAAAAAAAATAAAAACATGATGATGAAAAATTTTACTTTTAGAAGCTCAAAACAACCCATCAGGATAAAATAGTTCAATCTGAGCTAAACCTATTTTCTGAAGGCTATAAATAATCATTGCAGTGCTGTTGTCTATTAGGATAGAAGAGAAGCTTAAAAAAATTTAAATAAATAAAATGTTAGGGGGTGGTCCACTGTGCCCATAGGTCCAGTGTGTACCGGTCTCCCCTATGCTAATGCACCATTTATTTTAACCCTGATCGCACAAAGAATTTTTATTGCATACCATGCCAGACATTGTAATTGGCTATTTATTGAATGTGAGTAATTTATTATTATTTAAATTAAACATTACGTAACATCGCCAAACATTTTAATTTGCTATTTTTCTACTAACAAATATTTTTTATTAAATTATAACTTACATTGGGTACTTACGTAATATCCGTGCCAGGAGATTGATCGCCAAAAATGGTTGCCAAGTACCAATCTTGTTTATCGTTTTCAAACACAGTAATTTAACATTATCGAATAACATTTTTAAAAATGTAAACTCTTTTTTAAATATTTAATTCACATGGTAATTAATATAAAATAAATAAAATGTAATATATGTTTATTAAATTTATAACATTGTTAAAAATAGTAAATAACATTATTTTAGTAAAATTAGTAAATGGTAAATAACATAGGAAATAAGAAAGAATAATAAATAATATAAGAAATGGTAAATAATATAGCACATTCTACAAAGTTAATTTTGTTAATCTTACTACGTATAGAAATTACTCCTACTAAAAAAAGTAGATTATTGCCAGGCATGTACCATGTAGCAAGAAAAAAAAATATAATAGGTTTACTATAATTAGTAATATTGGCTCCATGCCTGGTGCAGTTGGCTTAAAACTGGCACGGATAATACGTAAGTACCCTTACATGTATTACCGACACTAGGATGGATTTTACCATTTGGCAGTTACCTCATGAAGAGGATGTTTAAACTGAGTTTTATTGTATTACTTTATTGTGTAATATTTATGTGTTCTTTTATTTTAAGTAATATTTGCATTGGTTTTAAAAAATAGTGCATGAAAGTCTAATTTTCAAATGTTATATTTCTTCAAATGCTCACTTCTTTACCAACAATGTTATCTTTTTTCTAACAGATGCTTTACACTCACGCACGGATGTTTGGCATGATTTTCAAGCCTGCGCCAAACCAATAACCTAATACAATGGCTCAGTTGCCATTGAAGAAAAAAATCCCCTAAATTTGGCGACTTTTTTCCTTTTTATAATCAACTTTAAAAAAAAAAAAAAAAAAAAAAAAAAACAGTGCATGAGTGTATGACATTATAGCCTCTTTTTTAAATATTTAATTCACATGAATTTTATTTTGCGCCAACTGTACACTTTACAACAGTGGCATTGGTATAATAGAAGAGTACTCAAAAATATAATATATAAAAATATGGGATCTTCCATCTACAGAACATGATGTGATAATCTATTTTCAAGATTATGGGATTCTTTAAAAAAAAAAAAAAAAAAAAATGAGCATTTATGGCCATGATATCAGATGTTATCTGCAAAAGTATAAACAATAATGATGTACTGTTAAAAACTGGGATAAACAAATATCGGTACTATTCTGTTATGTGAGCCCCATTATCGTCAAACGTAATAGTTGGAACCAAGTGAAACATTTAAAAAAAAATTAATATTGTTGGTGCGAAAGTGGTAATTAAAAAATATATCATATTTCAAAATCACAAACTTTAACAAATTATTTTATTAAATCAATACAAATATGTATTTAAAAATATATATATAAGATTTAATGCAATAAAATATTAAAATAAAAATCAATTTAAACTGTAGGCAGGAAATTGTAAATGTCTCTTAGCATCATAGCAAACATTTCATTTTTTGAATAAAGAGGATGAACTCAATGAGATATAATTTTAGGTAGGATAGGGTAGAATGGACTTTACTCACAAGTGGCAACAGCCATGCCTCTGCGGGTATATGCAGAGGCGGATTACCCAATAGGCTGAAGCCTAAGGGCCTGGTGCTAAGATTTTCTTTCAGTTTTTCTCCATATCGGGATAATATTTTATGCAGAAGAGAAATGATGTGCAATTTTCTTTGTTTCACTCATTTATTGAATTTTTTAGGTTATTGACACATAGCTGGCATTCTGCTTTCCTTTTAGTTTTTTCCATATTCATAAAAAGAAAGTATTTGATTCATGAAAATTTCGACTTAGGAAGGCTTTTGTAGCCATGTCGGCCTAGGTGGGATTTTTTCAGCATCTCTACGAATGATATCTTTTAAAGACGCTATTAAGTTTTCATCAAGCAGTTTGCCTATTTTTTGCCTTTTAGTGTTTAGCGCACAAGACGGTCTCCGACGTCGCTTATTTATTCTAACAAAATTAATTGTTAAATTAAGAAAGTAAAGTCCTTTTGAGGTTAGAGACTTTACACAAATGTCTATATGAAAATATTTTAATTTGTAAAATTACCTACTGTAAACCCATCCTGAAGGAAAATTTATGCAAGAGATTAAAATATTCTGGTTGAATCCTCAAACAAGGGCGATGCTTGGCTGCGTCGAATTTGGCAAAGCGATAAATGAGTTTTTCTTGCTACCGGTTTGTTCCTTGCATTTCTTCCCCGCCTACTACGGTTTGATCTACAAATTTGATTGGTTTATGAGTGAATTACGTTCGTTTGGTTGGGTTGGTTGGTTTATTGTGTGCCGTATTGTTGGATTCAGAGAGTGATGAGTTAGATAGAGGTGCACTATACCGTAAAAATGTTTTTGAGAATGAAACCGATAATTTCGGAATTTATTAGGCCCAAAAAAGGAAGCATACATTGTTAAAAATATCGTGAAAAATTACCTCTGTTTTTAAAGGTTCTCTATTTTCTGACCAATGAGAACGCCAAGGGCGTTCATGTAGCATTCTCATTGGTCAGAAAATAGAGAGCCTTTATAAACAGAGGTAATTTTTCACCATATTTTTAAGTGTATGGAAGAAGGGCTGAATTTATTGGACAGTGAGAGGTTTTCAAATCAAGTCCCAAGTTGTTTGGGCCGACTTTAGTGTTGCATCACGGCACTTCGCATGTTTATTTTTGTTTGAACTCTGGGATTTGCGAAGTGAAGTGAATTTAATCTTTTGACGTGTTGTTTTTTTATGAAGAATTCGGCGAAGCGGCAAGTGTGAATTTGAAATATTGTGTGTAGTGTGTTGTTAATGAAAATTTAGGATATTTTAGGTGTTTTTGATAGATTATTTAGAGGTAAATTTGAATTTTGTCCTCTTGAGTGAGCAGTTTAAGGGTTTGTTTGTTTGTTTCTTGAGAAGATACATGTGACTTGTGTGCTTGACATCAAGTGCCTGCTTATATCGTCAATATACATCAGTTTAAGGGTTATTTTTGTATAAATACTGCTGCCTCATCAGAAGTGATCGGCGATAGCGATTATGACAAACCGAAGCCTTAAAAAAAGGGTAAATTAAAAAAATAAAAGTAAGTGAATTTTTATTGATTTTATTTGATAAGTGTGTGTCTTGCATTTTAGATATTACTGTAGAGGTAGTTTCGTGCATCGAGTGTTGTTTTTTTGTTTTTGATAATGTGTACAGGATACATACATAAGTTATTGATTGCTGTGTGAACGAATTTTGTACATTCTAGAGATTGCTGTACAGCGAGTTTCATGCATCCAGTGATGTTTTTTTTCGGTTAATGTACGCGAAGCGTACATACATAAGTTATTGATCGCTGCGTGAATGAGTTTCATGCATTCTAGAGATTGCTGTACAGCGAGTTTCATGCATCCAGTGATGTTTTTTATCGGTTAATGTACGCGAAGCGTACATACATAAGTTATTGACCGCTGCGTGAATGAGTTTCATGCATTCTAGAGATTGCTGTACAGCGAGTTTCATGCATCCAGTGATGTTTTTTTTCGGTTAATGTACGCGAAGCGTACATACATAAGTTACTGACCGCTGCGTGAATGAGTTTCATGCATTCTAGAGATTGCTGTACAGTGAGTTTCATGCATCCAGTGATGTTTTTTTTTCGGTTAATGTACGCGAAGCGTACATACATAAGTTGCTGACCGCTGCGTGAATGAATTTTACGTATTTAAAAAATTAGGAATTTAGAGATTTTGTCCAATTGTAATATTTGTGCTTTGTGGCAAAGAAGTGATTATTTACACAATTTGTATGAGAGTTTCTTTCACGACGTAAACGTTGTTTTTATTTCGTTTTGTTGCAATTTACAAAGTTTAAGGGGTATTTTTTGTTAGGAAAAAATTGACTGTTAAATTTGCGAATTCTTTGTAAAAATCGGGAGGAAAGAATAGTTAAAAATTTGTAAAAATGGAAAAACTTGGAAGAAAAAATAGCTAAAAATTTGTAAAAATAGAAAAATTTGGAGGAAAAAATAGCTAAAAATGGAAAAATCTGGAGGAAAAAATAGCTAAAAATTTGTAAAAATGGAAAAATCTAGGGGAAAAAATAGCTAAAAATTTGTAAAAATGGAAAAATCTGGAGGAAAAAATAGCTAAAAATTTGTAAAAATGGAAAAATCTGGAGGAAAAAATAGCTAAAAATTTGTAAAAATGGAAAAATCTGGAGGAAAAAAATAGCTAAAAATTTGTAAAAATGGAAAAATCTGGAGGAAAAAATAGCTAAAAATTTGTAAAAATGGAAAAATCTGGAGGAAAAAATAGCTAAAAATTTGTAAAAATGGAAAAATCTGGAGGAAAAAATAGCTAAAAATTTGTAAAAATGGAAAAATCTGGAGGAAAAAAATAGCTAAAAATTTGTAAAAATGGAAAAATCTGGAAGAAAAAATAGCTAAAAATTTGTAAAAATGGAAAAATCTGGAGGAAAAAATAGCTAAAAATTTGTAAAAATGGAAAAATCTGGAGGAAAAAATAGCTAAAAATTTGTAAAAATGGAAAAATCCGGAGGAAAAAATAGCTAAAAATTTGTAAAAATGGAAAAATCCGGAGGAAAAAATAGCTAAAAATTTGTAAAAATGGAAACATCTGGAGGAAAAAATAGCTAAAAATTTGTAAAAATGGAAAAATCCGGAGGAAAAAATAGTTAAAAATTGTAAAAATTAAAAAATCTGAATGAAAATATTGCTAAAAGTATGTAAAAATGGAGAAATCTCGCAAAAAAACTTTTCAAAACTTTGTAAATAGCAGTAAAACGAAATAAAATCAGTATTTACTTTGTGAAAGAAATTGGCCTAGGAATTGTGTAAGTAGTGACTTGTCTGCCGAAAAGTACGTGTTCTGATTGGGTGGAATTTGGAGGTTGCCGTTTTTTAGGTTGGTGCGCGTTAAAAAAATCGCCAAATCGGGGGTCGCCCTTGTTTGAGGATTTTGCCAATATTCTTATTAGTTTATTATACAAGGTGGTTCAAAATAGATGTCTCCTCGATTATCTCTTAAACCGCTGATGATAATAATGTACTTCCAATTACAAAATTATACAAATCAAGTACAGCTTTTAGGCATTTGTTTAATAAAGAGCTATATACATATTAAAATGCCAAATTTTGTGTTTTTATATGGTCCCTGGGTCTTAATAACTTTTTTTAGAGAAAGGCTGTCACCCGTCTAGGAATAATATTTAAAAAATCCCATTCTGTTATGACCAAAACTTACCGAATTATGACACTTTCAATTTTATGAAATAACAATGTTTGCCTACACTAAAAGTGCATCTTTCCGTTTTTAATGACGGGAAAAACTGAAATTTCATAAAATTTGAAGTACTATAATTTGGAGACTTCTGGTCTAAAAAGAATAGAACTTTTTTTATGTCCTTAAACGAAGTACATAAACACCATGTATAAAATTTGTACTTCATTTGTGTCCTTTTTGTAATTAGATATAAATTTTTATCATCAGTAGTTTAGAAGATAACTGATCAAACATGCATTTTGAATCACCCGATATATATTGCTTTGAAGGAGGGGAGGGGCAAAAAAGGATCAAGCCTAGGGGCCCAGGAGGTAATTGATCCGCCTCTGGGTCAGGGGTCGATGCAGGTTTTTATTCTTGGGGCCCATTTTGTGAAAAGTAAAGGTTAATTTTGTGAAATTTATTATATTTTTGTGAAAAATAACATTTTGCAACAAAAGTTGAAATCCAGTTAATCAAATTCGAACCAAGCGTTTTTTAAACAAAAACTTTTTTTAATCCTTTTTGCTGAAATTTTCCTCCCTGGTGAACTTGTTTGTTTACAAATTACACATTTTAAAACATCACAAAATTATAAATACCCTAATTTCCTGCCTATTATCCGCAGGTGTCAATCTCATGATATTTTGAAAAAAAATCATCGTATAATCTGCAGGTGAAATTTCACAAGATCTACAGGGCTAACGTTCAGCCATAAGCGAAAAAATATTGAATCTATTGTAAAATATTTTAATTTTTAACTTTTGTATTTAATATAACACTTGATAAATAAATAAATCTGAAATAAAAAATTGATAATTCAGTACAAAGATATTTGCAATTCTATTACACATAAGTAAGAATAAATTCAGAAGATTTACATTACTTAGTATAAAAATTATAATTAAGTAAGTTAATTACTTAAATATTTGTTTAAATTAAATATAAAATCCTTGTACTAGTTTTTTTATTTTATTTAATATTATGAGATCAGCGAATCAGACAAAAATTTGTCTGGCACCTTCTGTCGAAGTAAAAGTTTACTACACCATTCGATTATCGTTTGAATCGAATATCGCTGTATGCGGAGAATGAATAGCTGTAATGGATGAAGCATAGAGTATACGATGTTTGTAAATTAAATATGAGTTAAAAACTATTGTAAAGCATGAAATAAATGGATTTAAAAAATGAATTATTAATATAAAACAGAAATCAAAAGATTATTGGTAAGTTAAAAGTACTTAAACAATAATAATTACGTTTTTATAATAAAGTTTAATATGTTGATATGTACCATTTATGAACTTTATACTGAGATTAAATAACTGTAAATAAAGATGACATATGAGTAAATGGTAATGAATGCTTGTGTTTAAAGAGGTAGATAGGACCTAGATATGAAATGAAGGCATGATTTTTCCAACAAGATTTAATAAGTTGCGCGGTAGCGCACAGTCTGTTGATTTTTAAGAAAGATATTTGTAAATTTGCTCAAAAAAATTATGTTTATTGACATTTGCAAAGATATCGAGTAGGAAAAAAATCGCAGAAAATCCGCATTTCCAGAAAAAATAGTTTTTTAACGTATAATCCGCAGATTATAGGCAGGAAATTAGGATAAATAATAAATAGTAAGTTTTTATGGAATAGAATTTTGCGAAGGGGCCCATTTTATCAATTTGATTTTTGTGAAGGGGCCCATTTTATTAAATAGATTTTTGTGAAGGGTCCCTAAATAGGCCCCAAATTTTTCCTATATCAACCCCTGTGGGTATATGCCCTCCGAAAAGACTTTTTATTGGACATGGACAAAGGAGAAGCAATGTTAAAATGTTCTTCTTGTCTATTGTTGTTTTTCTTCTATATACCCACAGATGACATGACATGGGTAGAGTCCATGTTAAACTGCACTGACTTTTATTATGCCCCATAATAACTTAACAGATCAGATATGACATCCGGTGTTAGGGTCGAAGAAATTTGTGATTTGTCAAATTTCCATTGCCAGAGACTCACAAAAAAGTTTTCTTTGTATATAATTCCATAGTCCTGAAACAATTTTATTATCCTCATCATTGGGTAACTATCAGATGGTAAAATCTATCTCTGTGTCAGCTAACAACATAAGTTCTAACTTAACAAAAATATTTTCAATTAAAAAATAGCAAATTGAGATGTTTTGCATGGTTATGATTAAGTAATAATTATAATAAATAATAATGATAGTAGATGATTCCCCATGCAATAAATGGTGAGTCACAAGGTTTGTGATGGTTTGCAATACGCATTTTTTGCATACTTAGGGTTGAAAAAATGGCGCATTAGCATACATTTTGACATGGTGTTGGTATAACTAAAGAACATCAAAATATCTCTTTAAAAAAGAAACTTGACTCGCTAGTTGCATTAAGGTTTTACAATGTTTAACATTTATCACTGATCAGGTGAACTGACATATATTGACATGTGAAAGTCATTTCAATCAATTTTTTTTAAAGTTGGATTTAATTGAGTATACAGTGAATGATTAAAATAGCTATCTCCGAGAAGTTTATACGTCTAACCTGCTAAAAAGGTATTCCAGAAAAATCTGAGAGCCTAAAAAGATTTTAGAAACTGGTGAAAGTCACTTTAAAATGGTTAAATAAAAGAAAGAAATGTATGTCATTCTGTTTTAGGCAAAATTATTTCTTAGGGTTTCTTTACCTCAAAAGGAAAAAATGGAACCCGTATAGTCCCACTTTAAAAATCCTTTTTATGGAACATTGTGTAATAAATTGACACAGAATTATAATTAAAATAGATTTAAATGCTTAAGTTAGAGATGCACAACCTGTGGCCTGCAGATCAATTTCGCTGATCGGGTGCATAAAAGTTGTGATTTTGTCAAATTTTGCCGATCGAGCCAGTAAAAATCACGAATTTATCGATTGGGCCCGTAAAAATCATGAATTTTGCTGACTGGGTGCATAAAAATCACAAATTTTGCCGATCGGGTGCATATAAATCATAAATTTCACCAATCAGGTGTGAAAAATCACAAATTTTGCCGGTCAGGTACGTAAAAATTGCAAATTTTGCTGTTCAGGAGAATATAAATCGCAAGTCTCGCAGATAGGGCACATAAAACTCGTAAATTTCGTCAATTACTAGGAAAAAAGTGCAAATACTGTCAATCACCCGATGAAAAAAAAAACTTAAATTTTTTCCAACCTTGCTAACTGAATTGGATTGTGCTGACTAAGGAGATAGCTGAGTACAGAGGACTAACCCTCCTTTTAAAATTAGCATTTTTATGAACTTTTAGGCTGATCCTCCCCCCATTTTCCCACGAAACAAAATTTTGTCCACACTATGGATGTTAGCTCTGGAATATCCAGTCATTTTTTGTGACTAGCCCTCCTCTTATAAAGGTTGTGCACCCCTACTTGATATCCACATTTTATGACTGAATATGTTAAGAAGTACAATTTATAATAATGTATGTTTCTCCTCCACATCACCTTCATTCATGAAAGCACAATTTTTTTTCGGCACTGGCAAACTTTAAAGCTAAATTTACTCCTTCAAATAAAGTCAAGGAGTATTTTCACTCTTTCAAAATAATCTTAGCTATATCTCTTTTATAAATACAAACGTAGACTGTTGATATATCCTTGCCAACAGAACTGAATATGTTGACTGGGAAGGAAAGAAACCAGGGGATTAAAACTACCCTTCTGAAATTGATGTTTTTTTTATCTGATTGTGGACTTAGATCCCGCCACACCTCCTCGAAACAAAATCTCTTCGTGCTACTGATGGTGGCCCTCGACAACCCTGTCATTTTTGTAAGTAGCCCTTTGCTTAAAAAGGTTCTGCACCCCTAGCTTAAATGATAAAAGTAGAGCACTAAAAAGCTTATAAAAACCTTTTAATATAATGAACAACATGTTTCGGATGCCCATTATCAAGATCAACATAATAATCTATTCTCGCAAAAATATTCGAAAAAAAACTTGAAAAAACATAAGTCATAAGATCATATGTGTAATAAAAGCAGGTACTTAAAAATAGTTAATTGTAAACATGAAAATTAATATTTTCTTATTGCCTTTTTTAAATTGAACAAGACCTCATGCCAGATTTTAGGTAATTCATGATGGTATTCATGTAAAGTTTGGAATCAATATTGTCAATAGAAGGGAAAAATTAAAAAATAATTCAGGAGTTATATGGTGTAGAAAATTTAATAACCATGCTTAATTAAATATCTTTATCTCAAGATTAGGTAATTAAGAATTTAATGATAATTAGTGATTTTAGAATTATAAATTAATGGTTTTTGGATTTTTTTTCCTTTACATGTGCTATAAGAACTTTCTGTGTGCCAAATTCCAATATTCTAGGTCAACCAGAAGTGCCCTATAGGTTTACTTTGCAAATTACAGCAATTTTTTTTTTTTTTTTTTGTAAAAAACATATTTCGGCATACCTAAAGCTGCTCCTTTTTAAAATCTCATTTTCTGATGATACATTTCAGTATAAATTTCTCAGCTTTATAGGCATTAAGTATAGATGCATTTATTTGTTCATTTCTTGAATGTTTGCTACAGTAGAGTCAGGGTTGGCAAGTTTTTGACAGTGTGACGGTTTTAACCATGGTTTTAACCGTCATGTCAAAAACCCCTTTTTGACATAGTTTTTGACAATGACTGTCAAAAACCTAAAATTGAGTCCTAAAACTGTTTAAAGTTATTTTTACAGCGACATTAAATTTACAATTTTTCATAATTTTTAGTGTTAGACACGTCGGTAAACTTTTTGACAGTTTTAGACAGTAAAAACCACATATCCTGTATAAAACCAGGGGTCGATCCAGGAAAAAGTTGGGACCTATCTAGTTGACCCTTCACAAAAATCGATTTAATAAATCAGGTCCCTTCACAAAATTCCTCTTAATAAAATATGCTCCCTTCACAAAATTCTATTTCATAAAAACATACTCTCCATGGATTATTTTTATTTTGTTAGGTTTTAAAATGTATATAATTTACAAAGAAAATAAGTTCACAAGAAAAGAAAACTTTAGCAGAATAAAAAGTTAATTATTATTAAATGCTTGGTTTGAATTTGAGCAGCTTTCATCTTTCTTAACAAAATGATAATTTTCACAAAAATATAATAAATTTCACAAAAATATGATAAATTTCACAAAAATATGATAAATTTCACAAAAATATGATAAATTTCACAAAAATATGATGAATTTCACAAAAATATGATAAATTTCACAAAAATATGATAAATTTCACAAAAATATGATGAATTTCACAAAAATATGATGAATTTCACAAAAATATGATAAATTTCACAAAATGGGCCCATGAAAACTCAAAACAGGACTTTGGTTTAACAAGTTGCTTAGAAAATAGAAAATAATTGTAAGCTATAAATGGGTCAATATCTGAAAATTGGACAATTTGTGTCCCCTGTCAATAATACTTCATTAATTACGCTAAAACCAAAAACTGAAAAATGTAATATGTTGTAACATATGTTGTAACAATTACCAATGATAAATCAACATATAATGATGTATAGATAATTAATTGAAAGCATTAAACAAAGTAAATCATCATTTCAGTCCCTGTCCCCAGGTACAAATATCCAATATTAAATGTATGCAGTAAAAATTTCAATAAAAATTATTAACTTTTGCTATTATATATTTATACCTATATAGATACAGTATGGAAAAATATAATTATCCTTTATTAGTACAGATTGTACATTAAAATATTGTAGTAAATATATTTGTCCCTGAGGTTGACCATCATCTCAGTCCCTCTAAACAAACATTTAGTTTAACATATACTAGATGGCACTGGTGGAATTATTTCCATTGCAACAGCATCTAATGTTCAATTAGCCACCATGGATAAAGATAAATTGTTCTTCTCTTTGTTTCATATTTAGAAATATTTAGTTTTTGTTCTGAATAGGGGTGAGTATTTTTTATAGCATCATTCATGTCCCCATATTTAACTTTTTATTGATTCAAAAAAAGCTTATTGTAACTTTATTTATGTAATATACAAATGTCACATGGCATATTTAATAATTTACATCTGTGGAAAATGATTCAACAAAATGGCTATGCAGCTGTTAAGACAAAAACATCACCTCAGTCCCCATCATTTCAGTCCCAATTATTAGACACTGATTTAGGGGACTGAAATGATGACAAAGGGACTGAGGTGATGTTGAATTTACAACAATTATATAATATAAACAAATAATGCTTTGCAAATGATTTTTTCTTGAATTAAATCTAAAATAAACATAATCATGTTACAGTCGAACCTCGTTAACATGAACCTCAAGGGGAATCAAAATTTTGTTCATGTTAACAGTATCAAATCTTTGTACTCGTTTTTGTAGGGGACTATGAAAACAATTCATGTTAAAAGTAATTCACATTAAGAGTGTTCATGTTAACGAGGTTTGACTGTATTACCAAGTAATAATATTCTCCGATCAATGCTTAATGACGGTTAAATAGCTTAATTTGGTGAATATCCACAGTTTTTGTTTATATGTTGAATTAACTTAAAATGAAACAAAAAGGTCTTTTCTATTTTACAAAAAAAAAAAAAATAGATATAAACAATTCTGAGAGTTGGAGAAATGAAAAGAAATTATTGCTTAAAACCCAAAAGATAGTCATCGTTTCTTTAAAACAAATTGAGGAAAAAAGACGTAAGGAGCATGAAAAAATGAAGAAAGATCCTGTAGCTTTGGCAGAAAAAAGAGAAAAAGATCGATAGTGCTGTTATCAAAGAACGGGAAAAGGAACAGTAACAAATATTTATCAAAAAAAAAAAAAAAAAAAAGATTAGTGCCTAATACATAAACGTTGGAAAATCAGTTAAAAAAGATATAGGGATAAAAACAAGCTATTGCTACCAAGGGTGCCAAATTTGTTAAAGATAACCACCAACCTGCTCATAAATTTTAACACCTGCAAGTTCTGCAATTGCTGACTTGGGAAGAGCATCATCATCATCTATAGAATGGTGTGGAAGGAAAAAAGTTTGTGCAAATAGATCAGCAACTAATAGGCAATTGCAGAAAAAAAATTGCAAATTGCAACTACAAAAATTGAGCGTTACTAGCAACGTTTACAGCATTTAAAACAGTTAAATATCATAACTCCTTTGCCAAAATCTAAAGTGAAAGCTATTGTGGGGAAAGGGAGACATATATCAAAAGCTGTAGAATGGAAGAACAAACGGTGAAAGAGAAAGTTAAAAATGTCAGATTAACTGAGAAACAGAAAATTGAGGCCAGTATTTCAGATATCTTACAGCTATTGAAAAAGTTACTTCCATATTTCCTGAGACATGCCTTAGTGCGTCATGGTAAGGATCTTGAAACAATAGATGCATTTGTGCATAACTTACAAGAGGCTGTTCCTCGGGTTAAACTTACTGCCATACCTAGTTCTGCAATTGAGGAAGTCAAAAGTAAATTGCCAAACAGTATCCCTGGGATCATGAAGATACATCAAATTGCATGGTCAGCAAATTCACCATAATCATTAATAACAAGAGAATTGAGCTGCTTCATCTGTGACACAAGTTCAATATGCACACATTCACTGTCCAGAAAGATATAGGCCTAATTTAACCTACTAATGAAACATATATCCTTTTTGTAAAAAGGCTTGTAAAAAAAATCTGTAATTTTATTATTTTTAAATAGTTGTGTATAATATGCATCACATTATATTTTAACTTTCTCAATGCAAATTACTAGCTGTTGTTTACAAAAACAACAAGAAAGAATAATCAATAGATTCGGTTGAACCTGCCACTTTGGTAATAGGTGACTGTAAGACTCCTATAATAGGAGCTGACGCATATCCATTTTGTTTCGGATTATTCGTGCTCAGTTCAGCATCAATCTGCCGGAGTTGGGGTTGCCTAAGACTCGGTTCTGATTGACTGAACCGGTTCTGATTAGCTTGGTTTTTCGACTGAACTTCAATTTGAGACCCAAATCTGCGAGGATGCGTCAGCCTGTATTATAGGAGCTCTAGGTGACTGGATAACTGTCATGTACAATGATCTTTAGTATCCAGGTCTGGTAGAACAAGTGAGAAGACACATACTCACAGTCAGCTTTATGGTCAAAGAGTAGAAAACATCTCTACTGGCGAAATCGAGCTGACAGACAAAATGTGAATTTGACAGACATCCTCTGCAAACTGAATGTTGCAACATATCCTATATCTTCAAGGCATTACACTGTACCCGAGTGTAAACAAATTGATGATTTAATGATGCAGTGACATTATTATTGTCAAAAGGAATTAATATTCCTATGTCAAAAAATTTTAAGCAATATGTTATCAAATAAAGTTTACGTGTAAATCACGAATCATCATTTCAGTCCCTGATGCATCATTTCAGTCCCTGATGCATCATTTCAGTCCCTGATACATCATTTCAGTCCCCTTGCATGAAATCTCTAGTACAAAAATATTCTGTTGAAAATATAATAAAAAAATGGTTAATTTATAGTGCAGTAACAAAAACTGAAATAATAATTAAAAAATTTTTGATTTTTAGCATATATTTGAATAAAACTTATAAAAATAGAATAGCAAATTTGATGTGTTATGCCAATATGGAACTTCCACGAACTTAATACCCTTTAATGATGTCTACATTTAATTTTTTATTATATTATTAGTTAGACCCAGTTGTTCTCATTTCATTTCAAGCAAAGTTAGTTGTATATTAACAATTTTTCAATAAAAAATAAAATAAAAATGAATGGGGACTGAGATGATGTTAACAGACACTTACTTCCATAAAAATTAATCCTACGCATAAAATATACATCCTTGATCTCAAAATACTACAGAATTTAAATGACAAAACATGTGTAATCTATACTAATATTATAAAGGAGTAAATCTTGTTTCTAAAAGGTGGATTAAAACTTTGTGCCGTTATATTAAAAATAAATGTGCAACATTAAATTAGTACAAATTAAAATAATTTCTAATGGCAAACAGCTGTTTCAGAGCCCTTAAGCTCCATCTTCAGTGCCAACTCAAAAGGTAAAAACGAATTAAAAACTCCTAGGCCATGACCGCTTGCCTGCCATCTCTCGCCCCGCGGCCAGATAAAATCATTTCATCTGGCCGCGGGGCCAGATGTAAAATAAAGTTTAAAAAAATTTTGTTGTATTTTTACATTTGGGTTATTCTATGTCAAACCAACCAAAAAATTTTAGAATTCAACTTGACCATTTCAGATTTCAGAGAAACTTCTCTCTAATAATATAAATTTTATGTCTGAATTTTAACTCTCCTTTTCTGAAAATAAGACAAATTTTTTTAATGAAAAAATTATTTAAAAAAATAGGTTTTCAAACATAGTTTTTGTAGAAAAAGCAGAAACAAGTTTTGTAATTGCAATCCTTTATCTGTTAAATTTAGTTGCACACAAAACAACTTCTGCCAGGTGTTATTTGGAATTAATAGTGCCAATAGAAGGGAAAATAAAAATAAAATTATTCAGGAATTATATAGTGTAGAAAAATCTATACACATGCTTAATTCAATAGCTTTATCTCAAATGATGCTTTCATTATTCAAGGAGCAAGAATCTTAGAACAGTGGAAGCCATTATTAAGGTTTTTTTTTTTTCATAAAAAAAAAAGTAGTACTTACTAATCTTGAAATAGTTTAAAATATTAGAAATTAACTCATTGCATCTGTATCATAAAGGAGAAACATGTTCCTACGTAATGTTTGTCATATCACCAGTGCCAATTTTTGTAATCCATTTTTCGTAAATGTTATTAATTTAAAACATTGCATAAATTTTATGTTTATATCATTGAATAGAGGAAAATATACTTTAAAATGGAATTTGCTTGAAAACTATATCTCAATTTACTGATTTGATGATCGTTTTCATATTGAAATTATACCAAACTCTGATATTTTCAATATGATCATTTAATTTTTTCATCATTTTTGGCATTTTCCATAAATTTTACCTAAGCATACAAGACAAAGTCATTCAGTCAAATAGTTTTCGAATTATGAAGATTTAAAGTTTGAAACTGGTAAAAGTTAAATTCTTTTTTAATTGTTTCAAAACAGATTACAGTGCAAGTAGTTTTTTAAGTGTAACACAAAACTGCTTGTTGGAATGAGTTGTAATTATGGATTCACTTATATATGAAGCTTCTAAAAATCTAATTCTGTTAAACATTTTATAGGTTCCAATTCAGGGATCTGTGTAGGAAGAAATTGGGTCCTTTAAAGGGCCCTTCACAAAATGTTTCATTTCAAAACAGGACCCTTCACAAAATTCTTTGCTTTAAAAAGAGGCTTTTTACAAAATTTTTCCATCTTTAAACTGAACATTTCACAAAGTTAATCATTTAAAAGTAAAATCTAACTTGTCACTTTTACATATATAAAGAAAATATAGGTATTTTACATCCAAATATCTTCTTAAAAATGTATAAACAAGAACCTAAATCATTTCAAATTCACAAAATTATGACTAGATTTTTCACAAATATAAAAAGCTGTTCACAAAAACAGGACCCTGGGAAAAAAGTCTGAACAGACCCCTGCTATTCATATTTTTCTCTGAAAATTGCTTTCAAAATACATATATTTTCAAATTAATTTTTGCGAAAATTTTTAAATTGTAACCTAGGGTTGGGCAATTTGCCGGCAAAATGGTATTTTTGCCAGGACAGTGGCAAAAACTGGAAAAAACCTTGTAAAAACCGGCAAAAATTGGCAAAAAAGGCTGGATTTAATAAATATAATAAAATAATATAATTTTGTATATATTATGATTGAGACTTAAATCAGAATATTAATTACATATTTCCCTAATATTAATTTGATTAATTAAAATAATTTTCATTGGTAATATGAATAAAAAAATATCTATAATCAATCATAATCAATTTTGTAGATAAATTTATGTGATGGTGACAGGTAAAAACTTTTTACTTTTCTCAAATTAATGTAGTAATGTTACCTTTAAAATGAATATATATTAAAAAAAAATTTAAATCAACAGTTTCTACGTTTAAAAAATCTATAATAAAAAACAATATTATTGCATAAACATTTGCTAAATCAATCTTCATTGTATCTTTATTTGAACCTTTAGGTATAATTTTTACAAATACTGTATAGAAGTAAATGGTACTACTTGATTATCCCGTCGACCAATTTCGCCAAATTAAACAAATCTCCAAACTATTCACCAAATTATACAAATGAAAAAATATTGCCATTCTAAAATTTTAAGTTAGGAAAATGAATGAATTTCACTTAAAAAAAAAAAAAATCTAAATAATAAGGTTACTTTAATGATAAAGTTCACTCATGTCGTAACGACATAGCAAATATAAAATTTGATTTAACCAGATTATTTCTGTCAAAATAATACTAAGAACAGTTTAATTTAATAATTCTGCATTTAAACACGTAAACTATAAGCAAACAGATATTTTTAAGATATTGAATTTGTCAATTAGCTGTAAATACTTTAAGTGTAATAATCAAATTTATTAAGGAACATAATAAATATCAATGATAATGGAAGATTGTAAAAAATTCAATCCTCTTTATTTAGTCAAAAAATGCAGAAAAAAAAACTATAAAATGTATGTAAACATTAGATATAGGCTTGAAGTAAATATAGAAAAATAAAAATATTTTGTGGACAAAAATTTGTGACGCCAGTTGAAACTAATCTGTTATATATTTTTTCTTTTAATATCATGAGGTAATCATTTATTGACATAATTTTCATTTTAAATAACGAAAGAAAAAACAAATTAGTAAAACCTTAATAAAAATTAAAATTAAAATTCACATGATGACGTAACAAACACATGTAATGTGTTTAATGTCAAGTGAAAATGACATTTACAATGATCCATAATTGGCATTAATCTTATAGTTTTAATCTTAGCATTTAATCTTATAGTTTGACGATAGTTTTTTGGTCGACGGGATAATCAAGTAGTACCAAGTAAACTTTTAAAATTCCTACAACTTTTTTTTTTTTTTGAGGGGGAGGTTATAAAAAAATGCACATGGATTGGATGAAATTAATCTGTATAAGAGAGGGGAGGGTACAATGATTTTAATTGATTATTTAATGTTACAAATATAGGCAAATTAATCTTTTAGGTAATTTTTCTTACCATTTTCCTCATTGTCATTATACATGCTACAGACTTGAATTTTGATTTGATCATAGGAAATGAGAATGAATTATCTTGCAAAAGGTTTTTTTTTTTTTTTTTTTACTTTGTAACTTCAAATAACTGTTGTTCTCATAGCATAGCAAAATTGGTAAGTGTTATTTCTCTCTCAGACTTTGCTACAAAATTAACTGAAGCATAAGGATTGATTGTTTAATAATTATGAGAGTTTAAACCAAAGCCAGTAAGTTATTTACTTGAAAGTAAAACTGATTACTAAAGTATTTTACTAAAAAATACAATCTACTTAGACTAACTGTTTTAATGATGCATTGAATATTCTAAGGTAAATAAAAAAATTAAATTACGTATTATTAGAGTTGAAATTATTAAAAATTAAAATATAATAATTACATCGCTGTAAATAAAACATACCTATTTTTGCCACTTTGGCAAAAAGTGGCAAAAATGTATTTTTGCCAGGACGGTTTTTACCGGTTTTTTCCATGGTTTTTACCACCTTTGGCAAAAACGTGCCAACCCTATTGTAACCTATGAATTTAACAGAGAAGTGATTTCTAAAAGCTTCAAATATGCGAATAAAAAATTATAGCTCATTCTTACAACTTTTTTTTTATTGTGTTTAAAAAGCTACTAATCTATTTTCAGATGATTAAAAAGGTGTATTGAATAATACCGAATACAAATTTTAAATCTTCATAATTCCTAAACTATTTGACTTAACGACATCCTGTTTGGTATGCTAAGGGAAAAAGTAATATAAAATCGAAATATGCTATCAAACTACAGTGTTCATATTAAAAATTTCAAAGTTTAATACAATTTAAATATGAAGACAATACCTTAAGCTAATTTTTCTAACTTAATAAAATGAATCACACAATCTTTAATTGAATGACTATTTTTGCTTATACAGTGGTGGCCAAAAGTGTGGACATTTTTTGAAAGTTTCATGTTTTACAACTTTGTGTGCTTGTAGAATATATTAATTTTCACCTAAATACAAACATTTATATATCAAATTGAAGGTAATTTAATGTAAAATTTAATAATAAAAACAGTATTAATATATCTGTATTACAAAAAAAGTTATGCAACTAATAGTAAGATCTATCTTAGATTTGCATTTTTTTTAAAGTGATACTTACACAAACAATACTTAGTAGGATAACCCTTATTTTTTAAGACAGCTTCACAGCATCTTTTCATCAAGTGAACGAGTGTTTGGAGTTGCTTTTGATTTAAATATGGGTTTTTCCTTGGAATTCTAGCTTGTAGTCCAAATCCTGATAACCTTCTTCTTATTGTTCTTGAACTTACTGCAATACCCGCTGCATTCATTTCACATCTAATGGCATCTGATGAAATTTTTCTATCTTGAAGACATAGCCGTTTAATTTTTTAACGGCAGTAGCACTTGTGCATTTTTTTTGGCCTGATTTGACCTTATTTTCCACTGATTTCGTTTTTTCATAACGTAAACAGAACTTTCATACACCAGAACAAGTCACTGAACCACCAACTTGTCTTGCAATTTCAGCATAAGAGAGGCCTTTTCTCTCAATATGACAATTCGGCTTCTTTTTGTAGATGTCCAATTAGTTCTTCTTGTTGATGACATTGTTTAAAATTAGTTTAATTAAAAAAAAGGACTTTAAATATTCAAAAACAGCAATACTCTATTTAATTGTACTAGTATGCATCATTCTGCAAAATATTTCCACAACAATAAATCTTTTACCATCCAAATAACCTAAACTATAGTTACAGACATTTGATTGGTCCTCAGAACAGTGTTTGTGATTGGCTAGTACGCTTTTATTACAGAACACGTCCTTATTCAAAATGATTTGTGTTTGTTTGTTCCACTAAAATGAGCATAACTTTTTTTGTAATACAGATATTGTAATACTGTTTTTATTACTAAATTCTACATTAAATCTCCAATTTGATTTATAAACGTTTGTATTTAAGTGAAAATTAATATATTCTACAAGCACACAAATTTGAAAAACATGAAACTTTCAAAAAATGTCCAAACTTTTGGCCACCACTGTATCCGTTAAAATTTGGCAATAAAATTTTGTGTTGTGTTTTTCTCTTTTTCATCAATTGCACATAAATTTATTAATAAAAGTATATTCAATTTTTGTTTCTTGCATCTAAATTGCCTTACTGACATTGACACCTGTCATACGAACTTTTTCCACACCCCTCTTCACCATTTTTTTCAAATCGAAAATCCATATTTCCAACTAGATATTTTACTTAAATAGAATCTAATAAATACCACATAGAAATGATAAATTTTATTAAATAAACTTTCTAAATTAGAATATGTTTATTCAACTTTAAATTCTTGAAAGGTTAGCAGCTATTTACTTTTACTCACACAACCATTTTCTGTACCTTTTACTCACACAAATTGACTATGTTTTCTTTAGATACCAATGTTTCACATTTTCCTTTAATGATATTTTATTTGTTCTTTTAGGTCATATTCCTCTGGTGTGCCTCCTAATTACACTGAGTAATATTTAAATCAGGCTTCTAACCACTCATTCAATAGACTAATTATGAAGTTTGTTTTGAAACCATCACTTGAGCATATAGCTCTTGTGAAAATTGTTGTACTGTTGTGGAACCAGGATGATGTTAGAGCTTTAATGGCAAAACTCCATTTTCCACAGTACCCTTTTGATATGAGTGACGATTGGAAGAACATCGAAAAACGAGTAATAGAGAAAGTGTCACAGCTTCTACTACCAAAACCTTTAGAAGAGAAGGTAGTAGGTTTCATTAAGCCTATTGGCATGCAAATTTTAGAATGGATGGACTATCATCGCGTACAGTTCGGTCTTGTAAATCTACCAGCTGTTTTTTTTTTTACCCCACAAGGTACAGTAGATAGAAAAAAAACAGCAAAAGTGTTAGTTAATGATAAGACTTTAAATATGTCCACACGCTACAAACTAGCATGTATTTATTGCTTGGAGAACTATGTTGACAAATTTAGGAAGAATTTGCTTAAAGGTTACAGAGAACCTGATTCAAAGAATTATTTGTTTAAAATAATTCTTGGTTTTTGGTCAGATGATATGAAGAGAAGAGGAATCTCCCATATTTCTCACAAATATGAATTTCATTTTGCAAGTCAGTGTAATAAAGTAGCAGCTGACTTTTTCCTACAAAAACTAACCCCATCAGAAAAAGAAGTGTCCTTGGTAAAGGCTGGAAAATGTGTAAGAAATGCTGAAGTTTTATGCTTTTTACTATCACATATGGATGAAGAGCAACAAATGGAAGTTTTTAAACATAACCCTTATAAAGTGTTGCAATGTTTTCTGCAATTTCCTTTTCAAAGCCTTTTTATTGAAATTGCAAATTGCATGTGGAATTTTCTTTCAAAACAGCACTATTACATTCTATTGAGTGACATTATTGATAAAACTACTAAGGGTTATAAGGATTTCAACTATCAAAAGCTTTTCAAAGAATTTTGGCAGGACAGTCCTAGTATTCTAAAAAGTTTTATTATAGATGAGTTTGATAAGAGTGGCCTAATGGTATCTTTGGTTCGGAATAAAGATAATGAAAATATAAGAATGATCGTTAAGAATGCAACACTTACAGTAAAAGAAAAACTTATTTACAGGGATGAAATGAGATATTGCAAAGGTTTAATTCTTGATAATGAATGGGAATTTCTAGAATTCTTTATGCGAGAATGCTTGCCATCAAAAACTGAAATGTTAAAGTTCAAAGAGGTATTTGAGAAGAGTATAAAGTGGAGTAGTGTAGAAGATAATCTTGTGAGGAATAAACAGAAATGGGATCAACTGTTTCACTTCTCTGATGACTCCATTTGTAAGTACGATAAGAGGAGTGTAGAAGGTGAATGTAGTTCATCTAAGCGATTTTGTAGCCTATAGTAGTAAAAATTTAATTTGTGATAATGAATGGGAATTTCTAGAATTCTTTATGCGAGAATGCTTGCCATCAAAAACTGAAATGTTAAAATTCAAAGAGGTATTTGAGAAGAGTATAAAGTGGAGTAGTGTAGAAGATCATCTTGCGGGGAACAAACAGAAATGGGATCAACTGTTTCACTTCTCTGATGACTCCATTTGTAAGTACGATAAGAGAAGTGTAGAAGGTGAATGTAGCTCATCTAAGCGATTTTGTAGCCTATAGTAACAAATTTTTAATAAGAGCTGTCGTAATTGTCCTAAAATTCCTAATTTTTTAAAGTGACCTACAATGTCCTATTTTTTTGTTATCGTTGTCGAAATTTTCTAAAAATGTACTATTATCTGTTAACATTCTGAAAACATAAAAGAAATTCATTTTCTGTTAGAAATCAACAGTTACTTTGTAATATGAATTTAAAAATAAAAAATAAACGTGTTAGCATCATCTATTTGAAATATGACCAAGGAAAAAAAAATATTGAAATTTGAAATATATTATCTATAAATGTTTTTGCTCATATACAATTTTAATTATACAAATGAGATTTTTTTATTGATTTTGAAGTTATTAGAATAATAGAAAATGATAATTGCAAGAAATAAATAGAATGAAATAAAATAACATCTTATAAAAAAATTTTATTTCATTCAGAAAAATAGCAAGTTCATTTTTATTAAATAACTGAATCATTTTGAATAAAAGCATAATTTTGAATTTTGTGAACTATAAAAATCAAACTGTGTACTTTTGTTTTTAGTAATTTTTTTCTGTAATTAAAGCTGTATATGTGTATATACACAGTCGCCAAAAAATTAGAGATTCTCTATAAACTCTGATTGATCTTCCTCAAACCAATTTAAGACTGATCGAGCATGGTGGCAAGTTGCATTGTTCTACTGAAAGTGGCCATGTACATAAGGAAACATTACAGCCATAAATGAGTGTTCATGATCAGCAACAATGTTGAAGTAAGCAGTTGTGTTCACAGATATCAAGGAACCTAGTGTACTACAGGAAAACATTCCTCACACTATAATTCTACCACCACCAAAATGAAGAATTGTCATTTGACAGGTGGGATCCATGAATTTGTGCCGTTTGCGTCATATTCTGATTCTAACGTCTGCATGATGGAGCAGGAAACGAGATTCATCGGACCGGGCTACTTTTTACTAGTACTCAAGTGACGAATTTCATTGTTTCTTTGCTCACAACAGGCATCTTTTCCTATTTTTCTGTGATACTACGGCACTCTTGGTGGTCTCCTGCTACCAAAGCCCATCTTGTTGTATGCTAGGATATGCTTTGTGATGTACCTGCATTGATTTCAGATGTAATTTGTCATGTTGTTGCCCTTGTCTTGCTGCAGACTATGCTTGCTAGTCACCTTTCACTTCTCTTGTTCACCAGTGCACATGTATTATGGATGAGCTTAAAAAAACAACCAAAAAAACTCATTATCCTTAATGTATTTAATGTAGATTGAAGACTTGTTTCTCTTATAACTTGGTTGGTTTATTTTAACAATTAGAGTGAACGTCTTACTGTCTGTTACTTACGCATGCTGAAAACTTAGGAAATATGGTACACTTCAGTGTGTTCTTTTCTATGAAGTTTAACCCTTTCGGGACGGGTGATGCATATATGCATCATCAAAAGTTGTACGTGGAATATGTTTTTGGCACCCCTAATAAATAATTGTAATGTTTGTCTTTTTAAATTAGAGTATTGGTTGGTATTTTACAAGTACAGGGAACTGTTTAAAAAAAGTGGTACCAACCAAATAAAATTACTGTAAGGGATGCCGTCGCGAAAGGATTAAAGCATAAAAAATGCATTACTTCAAATAATTTTGTGCAAATTTTATATTTTTTATTTGTACAGTTGTGATTTTATTTTCCATTTTGAAAACAAAGTTAAGTACCTTTAATAAATATGGTACAGGTAAGTGAGACTTTGTTACCACACTTTATTTATGAATTATGCAAAGGGAATGTTGGATTACTGTTGAAAAAAAAATGCTACTGTCAAACAAGAAATATTTCACTGTACAGAACAGATCATTTGTGAGATGTTAATTGAAAACACAAGTTGAAACATTGAGAATGAACTTTTAAAGATACAACCAAAAAACTCATATTCTGTATTTTTTTTTTTTCAAACCAAACAAAAGGCTTCAGTTATTCAATCATTTCCATGCCAACATTGTTTTTCTAAGAGATGATACATTACATTTAAAAAAAAAAAAAAGTTGTACTTTGGATTTTTGAAATCTTAAGTAATATTAAAGTCCAACATTTTTCAATATTCTCAACATTGAAAAGCTTTTATTTTTTAATCTAAAGATGTAATGATTGAGTTTTAAAAATATTCCTACTAAGAATGAGAATTTAGTAGAAAAATATTTTTTATTAAAATATTTTTTATTAAAATATTTTTTTTCTACTTTTAAATATTTGACAGATTCTTTTTTATGAAACGAAATCAGGCATATTAATATTTCATCAAATGAATTTTGTCATAATACGTATATTTAAGAAAAATGTCTTATTTAGGATCTTTGTAATTTTTTAGCAATAATTAAGTGCAGCATTTTTCAATATTCTCAACATTGAAAAGCTTTTGTTTTTTCATTTAAGGACTCAATGATTCAGTTTTAAACAGAATTCTAAGAAAGAGAAAATTTAGTAGAAAATGATATTTTAATTAGTGCTAGCAAATCGGCTAATGCTGAGTTTGTGAAACTTATGGAAAATAAGTCTAGTTTAACATTTTATCAATTCTTATAATGCTAATTACAACTTACAAAACAAAAGAGTAAAAAAATATTTGTGAGATTTTTTTTTTTTGTGAAATAAAAAGAGGTGGGTTAATATTTCATCGAATGAAATTAGTCATGACATGTTCTCCAGATGAATTTTTCCGACAGCTGTTGTGATCTATATTTTTCTAACAGAATCAATACTTGTTAAAATTTTATCCTGTATTTACTACCGTATTTTCCGGTAATAACGCCGCACCGAGTATAACGCCGCGGATAAATATTTATTTTTTACTTAGTGAACTAGTTTAACGCCGCACCGAGAATAACGCCGCACTCGTTTTAAAGTACAGTACAGTCTCTAAAATCCGGAATCGTTCCGGACATGGCTTTTCCGGATTTTAGAGATCCTGAAATAACAACCTAAAATTATAAGCAAAAATTATAAATAATAATCATAAAAAATCATAATACTTATAAAAAAATCCTGTAGTTATTTTTTTTCCTTTAATTACCGAATCATTGGAGTCGTTTTCCGAATCATCGGCAGCTTTTCTTTTGTTTATCATACTGTTCCACTGTTTAGCAACGGAATTTTATCCACTATTGACAGAGAAATGTGTTTTCTTTTTTTACTAATTGCGGACATAATTTAATGCACTAGGATGAACTAAACAAAATTTAATATATATTAATAAATCTTAATGTAACTGAACGATCGCTGATCATATAAATAATCATGAATAAAATAAACCTCTCTAAAATTAATTTGAGAAAATGACTGGTACGGCCATCTATCGACAAAATGCCGAATATCAACTAGAATAGAAAAAATTTAACAAAATTGTTTGATGCTGCCATCTATGAACAAATTAAGAAGCAAAACTAACAAAATTATGGAGTCCGAATTTTGGAGGTTTCGGATTTAAGATGTCTGGATTTTAAAGACTGGACTGTATCATAAAAGCAAGCTTATCAAGTTTAAAGGTCTTAATTTAGGCAATATAAAGTAATACACATAAAATTGAATAATCTTAAATAAAATAACTTACCTTGTAATATAAATCATATGCACGATGCTCACAGATGTCTCAGTGTTGAATCCAGGAGGTGGCCCGGGGGGGAATGTCCCCCCCGGAGTATTTGAAATTTTATGCTTTCAGAGGTCAAAAAGTGGAATTTCCCCCCCGGAACTCTATAATGTCCCCCCCGGAGCTACAGAAATCCCTCCCGGAGAAAAGTGTCTGAATTCAACACATGTCATTATCAATATAATTTATTTAAAAAAAAAATATATCACATAAAACACTACAAATTAATTTTCAGTGTCTGAAAACCCATCAAAATCATCATCTTCGGTGTCGGTATGGAACAATTCCAAAACTTCAGGCGGCAAATGTTCATCAGTATCTGAACTGGACTCGTCGACGTCATCGAATTCTTTGTCATCGGAATGACTATCGAACCCATCGGTGCTATTTTGTTGGAATTCGGTAATTTCAGCTTTAAAAAAGGCTTTCTCTACCATATCCTTCGGAATTTTGTTCCAAGAGTTCAAAATCCACTCGCACACTTCAGAATTTGTTGCTTTTCGCATACGGCCTCCTTTTGTGAACGTGTGATTCTCTGCCGACATCCACGATTCCCAGTAGTGACGCATGTTGGCTTTAAATGAACGATTTATGGACAAATCCAAAGGTTGTAATATCTTTGTTAGTCCCCCTGGTACAATTGCCAGTCTTGTTTTTTCTTTGCCAAGGGTTTTTTTTGTTTCATCTGTAAGGTGAGCCCTCATTGAGTCCATAATCAGCAGAGAGTTTTTTTGAAAAATGAAATTTGGTCGTTTCCTCCAACATTTTTCTGCCCACTCCTTCATCACATCCTGGTTCATCCAGCCTTTTTCATTAGCGAGGACTACTATGCCTTTAGGGAAGTTTTCTTTTGGGATTGTTTTCCTCTTGAATATAACCATCGGAGGTAATTTATGTCCCGAGGATAAACATGAAAGCACCACGGTAAAGCCGTTTTTCTCGTTCCCAGTTGTGACGATAGGGACAGACTTTACACCGACAAAATCTGCTGAACGAGATGCGGGCATGTCAAACGAAATGGGGACCTCATCCATATTTCCTACCTCCGATGGCTTCAGTGCATATTTTTTCACTTCTTCTTTAACAAACTTTAGAAACAATTCTTTTTTCTTCTCCCAGTCATCGGGTAATTTCTGGCCAACAGTCGTCCGGGCTCTCATTGTCAACTTGTTTCTTCTAAAAAATCGGTTACACCATGATGGTCCACCTCTAAAATCATTTAGACCTTTGGCTACCGCCATTTGATTCGCTTTAATCCTTATTAGAACTGTTGATAAGGACCGGCCATTTTTTCTTTGATTCTCTATCCATTCACAAAGTTCTTTTTCCAAATCTGGCCACTGAGCTTTAGGCCCGCGACGTTGCGCTCGTTTCAGTTTTGGCATTTTTAATAGCACTTCTTCCTGCTTTCGCCACTCTCTAATTCTTTTCTCGTCAACATTCAGCTCTCGAGCTGTACATCTATTGCCATTCACTTTGGCTAACCCGATTGCATGTAACTTAAACTTTGCCGTATAACTTCGGCGCTTAGAATTTTCGGAAAACATAATGACCTTGTCTGAAGAGCTCCACGTGCTAACTATCAACTAACTAACGTCTTCTGTCCGTTCGCTTTCGCAGTAGAATCTAGAATGGGATGCGAAGTAAAGACAAGTTGAGCTGTTTGCCTCTTTTTATTGTTGAAAAATATTATGAACATGGTGTAAAATAGTTTCCCGGTCGGCGCCGGTGAAGAATGGAGGGAGAAAATGGGAGGAGTTATTCCTTATAGGGCATGCAGGACGCTCTGAGGCAAACTTCAGGAGAGCCATTGTGATTGGATGCGACGTCTAGTCAAAGTGCAGTTTTCTACTCCTGAAAATTACATCATTTATAAACACCCTGATATGTTTACGGCGTGCGAGACTTTTTTTTTTTTCGTACAAGTACGATATAAGATTATGGATTATTTTTTTTAAACACGATTTCTAGTAAATTTTTACATAACGATCGGCAGTAAATTTGGTGCTACTTACAAGCCGCACCTAGTTATTGGCCGCAGTTTTGTTTTCAAAACAGAAAAATCTAGTTTAACGCCGCGGCGTTATTACCGGAAAATACGGTACTCATAATTCAACTTCAATTAATTTTTGTTGTCTAAGATTGAATAAAATTTTGTATTCAGTATTTTGTTTCTTTTTTTTGAAGTTTCAAAAAAATCTTTATTTGGAGTATAATTTAATTCTTTAGTATCAGAAAATAATGCTTCATTTCTTTGTTATTCTAAGATACAGGTTAGAGTGCTGCGCCTGGTTTGATTGGCATTATTTTATTTTTGTTGTTGAAGTTTGCGTTGACACTATATTTCAGAAAAGTTCATTTTTCAGCATAAAATATAACTGATATTAGAGATATAATGGTAGACTATTTTTTCACACTTTTATTAAAATATGGATGGATTAATTATAATTCTATTTAGTGCTCGCATTGAAATTTGTTGGATTTCAAGTTGACTTGAAATACATATAATGTTTAGGTCAGGTTATATACCGACCTGCACTTGACAGGATGTCCTACTGAAATCCTACATTGGTTCAGGTAACCCAATTTTAACCAATCAGCATTTTGGTTCTGGTTGGGTTGGAGGTAGGGGGGGGGGGACAGACATTATAGAGTTCCAGGGGAGTGGGGTGGGGATTTCCCTTTTTGACCATTAAAAAGCATGAAATGTCAAAGTTTCATTGCTCTGAGGGGGATGTTACCCCCGGATCACCCTTAAATTCAACAATGCAGACAACTATATGAAATTTACGTATATCACTACATTTAAATTTATTAACACATTAGTATAATAACACATACTTAATTGGTACATGTATATGTTAATAATGTATGGGTATGCTGTTAATGAACTTTAATAAATGTTACTTTCTGGGAGAACAAGGATAATACAAACAGCTACACATATTCCACATACAGTCAGTTTGCTGTAATGAGTTTGACTTGACATAAAACAGACGGATTTTAATATATTTGATTTTTAGGTACGTTTGTAATCATATTAATATGTAGCACCTATAGTCGTCGTATGATTAGTCTGTCAGTCCATCTGTCTGCATATAACAGTAAATAAGCTATCCAACCGAATGGTTTGAAATTTAATATATATAACCATTTCAGAATTTTGGCAAGTCATTTCAAATTTTATGAAAATTGAATCAAAACTTAAAAAGATATTAATAAAAGTTTTCTTAATTTATTAAATCCTATCACAGAGTTTCCCCCAGGTTTAAAAAAGGGCAGGGGGCCGCTGGTGAGAAAAGGGCACTTTTTGGATTTTTGAGGGCACTTTTCAGATTCTTAAGGGCACTTTTTTAATTGTTAAAAGGTATTATTTTGGTTTTTAAAGCCACTTTTGATATTTCAAAGTCAAAACACTCTTTTTAAGACAGCATTGAGTCAGTTTTTACAATGAAAGCAAATTTTTTAATGCAGAAAGGAGAAAGGGCACTTTTTTACTGAGGGCAAGAAGGGTGCTAATTATTTTACTGGAGGGGGCAAGAAGGGTGCTAATTCTTTTTATGAGGGGCAAAAAGGGTGCTATTTTGTAAACCAAAGGGCAGGCAGGGTGCAGCACCCTTCTGAAACTCTCTGGGGGAAACTCTGCTATCATACGTAATCTGTATAATAAAAGTGCAAGTCGTGTGACTGAGGAAAAGAAATACAGGCTAACCATTTTTTTTTCATATGCCAAGTGACCATTTTTATTCAAAATATTTTTTTTAGTAATATTGCATAAAAATTACATGTTTAGAAAGATTGTCCAAAAACATTGTTTGCAGGAGAAATGAGTTACATTAAAAAATGTATAGATTCTCAGATAACTTCATAGGAAATTAGGTTAACAGCCGAATATCTCAATCCTTTAAAGTAAATAAACACAAAAGATTTGTTAATTGTGAGTCATAGAAATATTAAACCATGGAGGTAATTGTTCGCGAAGAAAGACCTTCTATATTCGTATATTTATGCATATATATATATATATATGAATATAGAAAGTAAAGCCTTACAAAATAATAGGATTGGTTGGTTTGGAAGTCAGGGGTCGATCCAGGCAAAATTTGGGGCCTTTTTAGGGTCCCTTCACAAAAATCAATTTAATAAAATGGGCCCCTTCACAAAAATAAATTTAATGAAATGGGCCTCTTCACAAAAATCAATTTAATGAAATGGGCCCCTTCACAAAAATAAATTTAATGAAATGGACCCCTTCACAAAAATCAATTTGATAAAATGGGTCTCTTCACAAAATTCCTTTTACTAAAATAGGCCCTTTCACAAAATTTGATTCCATAAAAACTTACTACTTATTATTTATTTATTATTTTGTGATGTTTTAAAATGTGTAATTTGTAAACAAACAAGTTCACCAGAGAGGAAAACTTCAGCAAAGGATTTAAAAGAAGTTTTTGTTTATAAATGCTTGGTTCAAATTTGATTAACTGGATTTCAACTTTTGTTACAAAATGTTATTTTTCACAAAAATATAATAAATTTCACAAAAATGACCTTTACTTTTCACAAAATGGGCCCCAAGAAAAAAAACCTGCATCGACCCCTGGTGCTAAACAGAGCGGAACCTCTGTTTAAGATGAAATGTGACCCACTATGCTAAAGATGAAAATGAGCACTTGCATGTCGCCACTCAATGATTAAAAACTGGTGATTAAAGATATGGAAGAAACCGGACAAATGCAGAATTTTCCAATTTGTCTTTTCCCCTTCCTTAATTAACATACCTGTTCTATTATTGTCAGATCTTAATTCTAGACAAATAATTTTAAAAAAAGGTACTTATGTAGTTAGCTACACAAGTAACTAAGCTTAGTGGAACTTATGTAGTTAGCTACATAAGTATGTTGTGTATAACTTTGCTGTTAACTTATTTTTAAATTTAAAATAGATTGGAAATTAGTATCTCAAGTTTATTCAAAACAATATAAATAAAAATATTTTTATTTAGTACATAAATTACTTGTTTACTGTAAACTCATTATATATTTTTTTAATTAAATATTCAGTGACATAAATGTTCTTACTGGCTACTAAGGAAATTATTATCACTAGCCAGTAACTGGCTACTAAAAAATATCAACCTACCAGCCAGTGGCTACTAAGCACAATTCCTTATTTTCATCTCTACACTACATACTTCAATACATGATTGGGATTCGAACCTACCCCTCTTGTCCAGTAGCCAGCACCATAATCACAGACAAACAAGTGGGCTCAAACTAACATTCCAAAGTAAGATATTTTGAATTCTCAAAAACACTTTTCACATTAATTGGTGATTTTTCATTTTCATTCATCAACACAGTTTTACTCGTACCTTTTTAAATATCCTCTTATTTTGTCACTTTTCTTGGCAACAGAGTAAGTAATATGTATGCACAATGCGACTATTGCAGGGTTCCCAGCGACATAGAAAATCTGGAAAGTCAGGGAAATTCATGGAAATTTTAAAATATATAGGAAAAGTCAGGGAATTTACAAATATTTCCTAAAAAGTCATGGAAAGGTCTAGGTGGAAAAAAAATATGAATTTGAAATCTTCTTTTTTTAGAAAAGTGTTGCTATATTTCTCGCTACATGGGGCCTCTGAAAAATTTCTAGACTCTTGTTTGTTTCAAGATCGAAAAATTCCTCCAAATATAATACAGAAAAAACATAATATGGACAAAATTTTCTACATTTTTCAGACTTTTTCATGACATTTCACATTCTAGCCTTTGTTGTATGACATTCATTTGGAAACCAGAAAAGGTGAAGTTTTTTTTGCGCTATAGTATTTTATAGAATTTCATTTTGCAATTTTCTTTAAAGGTGCTTGAATTTTCTCCTGTAAAATGAGTATGAAAGTTTTATTACGGTTCAAATTTCTGATTTTTATACCTGCTTGTTATTTTGTGTTACTTAAAGCAGATTTTGTACTCGTATATACCCGTTTGGTCATGGAATTTTTTTGGATTTGGTCATGGAAAATCATGAAAAGTCAGGGAAATTGCCAGACATGTTTTGCTGGGAACCCTGTATTGTCTGCTCATAATAACTTAGTTGATGAATAATGCAAATGTACATGAATTTATTCATTAAATAAATTGGCAACTAGCATAATATAGTTTTTAATTAAATAATGTATTTCCCACACCATTTGTGTCTGTTAACAATTTTCTTTTTCCATATCATTGTGAACTCTTTTAAAGTCATCTGTCAAGTTATTGCGAGCAGAAAATGTTTTGAATATCTATGGTTGTGAACAACTTACAAAACATACATATTCAAAGAGAGAAAGTTGAACATTCTCTGTGGCTGTGTAATTAAAAGATGAGATTTTAGAACAGCATTTCATGTAATAGGCTATTTGTTTTCTTTATATCAAGATCTCCTTACTTATATGCCCAGCTCAGTAAGAATTAGTCTTATGAGAAATTTTGTTGACAATTAAACTATGTGTTGTCGACTATTGGCAGCACCATCTACCAGAATTTGCAGCCGAGTGTTAATTCTGATTCCAAAAGTTGTATAACACCTCGAATGATGCTCTGCTTATGAGAAATCTTATTGTCTAATAACCAGGGCATGTGACTAGAAAGTGTAGGAGGTTTTAATAAAACAAAAGTATGAAAGTGTCAATCCAGTGTCTGTGGCATCTAAAATGAGATACAATGCTAAAGAATGCTCAAGTTTTTTTTGTAAGTTTCAAATCACATTTTTGTTATCAGAATTCAAAAAGATTTATCTATCACATACATTTAAAAGAATAATAACATATAAGTGATTATAAGTAATTGATATAATGTAAATCTATGAAACTGAATTAAAGTTTCCAGATTAAAACATAATACTAATGTAGTATTTTACACTGTTTAACTAATAATTTTAAACTAGTCTTATTATTATTTTTTCTCAATGAATTCATAAAACACGTTTGTATTTTATTTTAATCAACAACGGAGGAAGAGGATGGGGATAAATATTTTTTGCTGACGACTAGAATTTTTTGCTGGCTACCACATTTTATCAAATTTGTAAAGCCCTGCTAATAACCCATTTGTTTTCGAAAATTAATCAGCAAAATCATGAGAATATAAGAAAATTCTGATTGGGAAAGTCATATAGATGGAAAGGGCTTGCTTCATACCCTCGAAATTATGAATAAAAAGAGGATGTTAACACATTATGAACGTTTTACGCTGATATTTAACACTAATTATACACCACCTTTTATTACATTGCTAAATTTTCAGAATTGACAGGACTCCCACTTGGTTTATGGTTTGAATACCGCTTTTTAAAAAATATAACTTTTTAGTTTTCTCTTGCAAACTATCCGTATGTTGTAGAAACCTATTAAGAAAATTTATCTTTGAAGAAAAAAACTGGCATTCAAGAAAACAGACCAGGGAAAACCCCCTCTTTGGTATTTATAGTATAAAGAATGCATATTAGACATACTAATGTGCAGAGAAAAGATGTGAAAAAACTCGCTAACATGTTTCTGTTCCACCATGTATTAATGGTAACATAAATAAAGATTACATTAGGGACTCCTAGATCAAAGATAGTATTTCAAGGTTCTGCAGGGTGAAAACAGTTTAATATAAGCTATTGAAGATTTTTTTTTTTTTTTTTTTTGTCTTCTTTCTTCTTTTTAAAATACAAATTACATTAAATAATAGCAGTACTGTTTAAATAGACACATAATCTCTATAAAATTTGCACCAGCATGAAAAAATTAAAATACAGCCTTTAGAAGTTATATTTGTTGGAAAAAATATTGCAAGAGAGGACAGGGCCCTTGCTACGGGGAGCTTCCCCCCCCCACACCCCCTTTCCTGTTGTTACACTTGGCAAATTTACAAACTTAGTAGCCAAATTTGTTTAAAACTTTAATAAAAACTATAATACACTTTCTATTTCTGATAGACTTGGCCAAAGTTACAAATCTAATTGGGAATATAATTAAACTTTTTTAGAAATAAGAACTGTATTACATTTTCTAACTGTGGTAACTTGGAAAAATTATAAAACTAGTTGGCAAACTTGAAAATATGCCAATAAATTGGCAAGAACTATTTATTGTTGCTTCTTAGTGAGTTGGTAAATACTGAAATTTGACTTGTCTATTTACGGTCCAGCCCCCCCTCCCCCCCCCCACACACACAATAGAAAGTCTTAGTGACAGAGGATACATTTAACAAATTTAATTTTCTATCGTCAATAACTGCTTTCAAATAAATAAATTTGTCATTTAGATACATTTCTCAGACTTACTTGCAGGGCTGTGGAGTCGGAGTCGGGCCTATTTTGGGGCAAAAAGAGTCGGAGTCACTAAAAAACAGGCCGACTCCGACTCCAGCTTGTTTTTTAGGCAGTTTGAAGTGAAATTAAACCAATTCTATATAATTAATATAGATTTTAATATATATAATTTTAAATTTATAAACTGAATTATTATTTTTATATTTGGACTGTATATACAAGGAAACCCAGATTAAACAGGCCCAATATACTGTCCAGTTTACAGCAGAAAACTGTTTTTAATTGAAATCTCTAGTTTATATTTTATAATTAGTATATTATAGTTCTTTCTCCCGGTTTGCGGAACTCGAGGTAATGCGAAAATTGGAAATTTCTTCTCTCTTTGGAGTCTACAGAATCCGAGATATCATTGTAATAGAAAAAATATAAAATTTCCCTTTTTTTCCCTCAGATTCTTCAGGTCTGTAGGATCAGAAGTAATGCTGAAATTGTAAATTTTCTTCTCCCCCTTTTTTTCGTGTGCATAGGACCTCCCCCCCCCCCACAAAAAAAATAATAAAAAAAATAAAATAAAAAAAGTGAAATTGTAATTTTTTTTTTTTCCCCTGAGTCTGTGGTACCCGAAATAATGATGAAAAAGTGACATTTCTATTATCGTTCTCTTTTCCATATTCAGGTCTTGCAGACCCAAAATAAAGTAAAAATTATAAAATTAATGTAGAAAATATAAAATTTTCATCTTTATTTTTCTTTCCTTACATCGGAATTTTTCGGGTCTAGAAGACACGCAAAAATTCTAAAATTGCAACATTTTGCATTTTCTTTTCCAAGTCAACGGGAACTGAAATAGTAAAATTTCCATTTTATTTACTTCTTTAGATTACAATATTTGGATTTTTCAGGTCTGCAGGACCCGTACAATTAATAATGCTGAATATTTTACATGCAGTTTTTGCAGAGTTTTAACATAATTAAATTTTACCACATATAAAATTTAATGTATATTGTGTTTTTGTGTGAGTGTGCATAGAGTATCTGGGAGGAGGGGGGGAGGGTAATGTTCAAAAGACTTCTAGTCTTGACCAGAGCCAATTAATGTAGGGGCAAAGTTCCACAGGCATTTTATAAGAGTAGTTTTGCCTTATATATAAACAAAAATTCTGCATTTAAAAAAGGTAGAACTTTTTATACTAAAATACTGTCTGAAATTTTCCGCTGCAGTAAATGAGTCCTAGTCTTGACTATCTATCACAGCTTACACCAATAATTCATTTAAAAAAAATGAAACGTGAAATTTTTTTTTTATCAATTTATGATCTGCACATCATATGCTTCAAGGGGAAACAGGAATGTGCCAGCAGGTTGCGATGTTGCCAGTTGTTTTTTTTTTTTTTTAAATTTCCGATTGCTTGATTGCTGCCACTTTTTTTAAATAGTAATATTTCCTTTATTTAATGATATATTTAATAAAACGACTATTAATATTTTAAAACAAATGACAGCAATGAAGCAATCTGAATAATAAGAATCAACAGGCAATACTAGTACTTTAGCCATCCCGGAGTCGGTTCCTTTAACATTTCAGGAGTCTGAGTCGGTGTCGGTCATTTGTCCCACCGACTCTGCAACCCTGCTTACTTGTACTGAATTAGAAGGAAAATTTATCTTTAAAACAATAATTTGGCAATAAATGACACTGGATTACTTGTAGCAGTGCTCCCACTAGGTCCGTTTTTAAGGAATTGGTCCGTTTTTTTGCTTCAAGTCCGTTTTGGTCCGTTTTTTCATCATTAGGTCCCTTAAGTCCGTTTTTCGATACTGTTAAACGACCTTTATTTTAAATTTTATTGATATTCGGTATTTAGCCATGCCTCGCGGAAAAATCGCGTGTTTCGAGGATCGGGAAAACGTCATTAATTTCGTCAAAGAATCGCGAAAAAGCACGAATTTCGTCAAAGGATTGCGAAAAAACCACGAATTTCGTCAAAAGATCGATAAAAAACCGCGAATTTCGGCAAAGGATTCAGAAAATAACACTGATTACGTCAAAAGATCGCGAAAAAACGCAAATTTCGTCAAAGAATCGCGAAAACCGCAAATTCCGTCAAAAGATCGCGAAAAAATACTAATTTCGTCAAAAGATCGCTAAAAAACCATGAATTTTGTCAAAAGATCGCAAAAAACCCCGCGAATTTCGTCAAAAGATCGAGAAAATAACGCGAATTTTGTCAAAGGATTGAGAAAATAACACGGATTTCGTCAAAAGATCACGATAAAAATGCAAATTTCGTCAAAGGATCGCGAAAATAACGCGAATTTCGTCAAAATATCGCGAAAAAACCCGCAAATTTCGTCAAAAGATCGCGAGAATAACGCGAATTACGTCAAAAGATCGCGAAAATAACGCGAATTACGTCAAAAGATCGCGAAAATAACTCGAATTACGTCAAAAGATCGCGAAAATAACGCGAATTACGTCAAAAGATCGCGAGAATAACGCGAATTACGTCAAAAGATCGCGAGAATAACGCGCATTACGTCAAAAGATCGCGAGAATAACGCGCATTACGTCAAAAGATCACGCGAATTACGTCAAAAGATCGCGAAAATAACGCGAATTACGTCAAAAGATCGCGAAAATAACGCGCATTACGTCAAAAGATCGCGAAACTAACGCGAAGTACGTCGAAAATAGCACGAATTTCTTCAAAAAATCGCAAAAAAGAACACTAATTTCGTCAAAAGATTGTGAATTTCGTGACAAGATTGCGGGAAACATTGTGAATTTCGTCAAAAGATCGTGAAGAAACCGCGAATTTTGTCAAAGGTTCATGAAAGCACCGTGAATTACGTCAAAAGATCGCGAAAACATCACAAATTTCGTCAAAGGATTGCAAAAGAAAAATGATCATGGGAAAATTCGTGAAATTCAATCAGTCCTGCTAAAATCAGCACACAGACATCATCAGTAGGTTACAAAACTTTCAAATTTTTTGTTCCATTATAAGGATATGAAAATTGCCGTTTTTCATTTTGTGTAAATATGATTTTGGGCTTTCACACAGCAGTTTCAGTTTATCTGATAATCAGTTGTAAACATATCTCGGCAGCTGCAAGTGGCATCCAAATGGGAAATGAATGCAGTGATTCATTTTTTGTGGGCGAAAAGGTGTAACTGCATTGAAATTTATCATCAGTTTCATGAAGTGTATAGTGAAAATGCTGTCACATAAAGTTATCACGAAGCAGTGCAACACATTTTAGAATGGACGTACAGATATTGACGACGCTGAGCGCAACGGAAGACCATCACCTGCATAAAATTATGAGATCGCTGCTCTCGTGAATGCATCTTTGCAAACAGACGCATAACAATAGACGAAATCTCAAATGAAATTAATATTTCTCATGTAAGTGTGCATAAAATTATTGCTGGATATTGGACAGGATTTCTTTGCAGAAGCCATTAAAAAACTTGTGTCATCTCTCGATAAATGTTTAAATAATGGATGTTGAAAAGTAGATTTTACATGAAACTTTAGGATACAAATAAAGTTATTGTAAAATTTCGATCATGTTTTCTTAAACAGTGCAACTAACTTACTGATTGACCATTGTAATTCAAATAAAGTAGTATTAATAATAGAAGTTTGTAATCTCTGTAATCTCTGATCTTTCAGATAATGAATTTCAGAATTAAGTGAATTTGAATCTGAGCAAATATAACAAATTATACTTTGAACATTTATAAATAAGTAACAAATAAGGGAGGGAGGAGGGTGTTGTGTGTTTATTTTATTTGTGATTTGCCGGAATAGGTCCCTTCTTAACAAATATGTGGTCCTTTTCTTAAACAGTGCAACTAACTTACTGACTGACCATTGTAATTCAAATAAAGTAGTATTAATAATAGAAGTTTGTAATCTCTGATCTTTCAGATAATGAATTTCAGAATTAAGTGAATTTGAATCTGAGCAAATATAACAAATTATACTTTGAACATTTATAAATAAGTAACAAATAAGGGAGGGAGGAGGGTGTTGTGTGTTTATTTTATTTGTGATTTGCCGGAATAGGTCCCTTCTTAACAAATATGTGGTCCTTTTCTTAAACAGTGCAACTAACTTACTGACTGACCATTGTAATTCAAATAAAGTAGTATTAATAATAGAAGTTTGTAATCTCTGATCTTTCAGATAATGAATTTCAGAATTAAGTGAATTTGAATCTGAGCAAATATAACAAATTATACTTTGAACATTTATAAATAAGTAACAAATAAGGGAGGGAGGAGGGTGTTGTGTGTTTATTTTATTTGTGATTTGCCGGAATAGGTCCCTTCTTAACAAATATGTGGTCCTTTTCTTAAACAGTGCAACTAACTTACTGACTGACCATTGTAATTCAAATAAAGTAGTATTAATAATAGAAGTTTGTAATCTCTGATCTTTCAGATAATGAATTTCAGAATTAAGTGAATTTGAATCTGAGCAAATATAACAAATTATACTTTGAACATTTATAAATAAGTAACAAATAAGGGAGGGAGGAGGGTGTTGTGTGTTTATTTTATTTGTGATTTGCCGGAATAGGTCCCTTCTTAACAAATATGTGGTCCTTTTCTTAAACAGTGCAACTAACTTACTGACTGACCATTGTAATTCAAATAAAGTAGTATTAATAATAGAAGTTTGTAATCTCTGATCTTTCAGATAATGAATTTCAGAATTAAGTGAATTTGAATCTGAGCAAATATAACAAATTATACTTTGAACATTTATAAATAAGTAACAAATAAGGGAGGGAGGAGGGTGTTGTGTGTTTATTTTATTTGTGATTTGCCGGAATAGGTCCCTTCTTAACAAATATGTGGTCCTTTTCTTAAACAGTGCAACTAACTTACTGACTGACCATTGTAATTCAAATAAAGTAGTATTAATAATAGAAGTTTGTAATCTCTGATCTTTCAGATAATGAATTTCAGAATTAAGTGAATTTGAATCTGAGCAAATATAACAAATTATACTTTGAACATTTATAAATAAGTAACAAATAAGGGAGGGAGGAGGGTGTTGTGTGTTTATTTTATTTGTGATTTGCCGGAATAGGTCCCTTCTTAACAAATATGTGGTCCTTTTCTTAAACAGTGCAACTAACTTACTGACTGACCATTGTAATTCAAATAAAGTAGTATTAATAATAGAAGTTTGTAATCTCTGATCTTTCAGATAATGAATTTCAGAATTAAGTGAATTTGAATCTGAGCAAATATAACAAATTTGAACATTTATAAATAAGTAACAAATAAGGGAGGGAGGAGGGTGTTGTGTGTTTATTTTATTTGTGATTTGCCGGAATAGGTCCCTTCTTAACAAATATGTGGTCCTTTTCTTAAACAGTGCAACTAACTTACTGACTGACCATTGTAATTCAAATAAAGTTGTATTAATAATAGAAGTTTGTAATCTCTGATCTTTCAGATAATGAATTTCAGAATTAAGTGAATTTGAATCTGAGCAAATATAACAAATTATACTTTGAACATTTATAAATAAGTAACAAATAAGGGAGGGAGGAGGGTGTTGTGTGTTTATTTTATTTGTGATTTGCCGGAATAGGTCCCTTCTTAACAAATATGTGGTCCTTTTCTTAAACAGTGCAACTAACTTACTGACTGACCATTGTAATTCAAATAAAGTAGTATTAATAATAGAAGTTTGTAATCTCTGATCTTTCAGATAATGAATTTCAGAATTAAGTGAATTTGAATCTGAGCAAATATAACAAATTATACTTTGAACATTTATAAATAAGTAACAAATAAGGGAGGGAGGAGGGTGTTGTGTGTTTATTTTATTTGTGATTTGCCGGAATAGGTCCCTTCTTAACAAATATGTGGTCCTTTTCTTAAACAGTGCAACTAACTTACTGACTGACCATTGTAATTCAAATAAAGTTGTATTAATAATAGAAGTTTGTAATCTCTGATCTTTCAGATAATGAATTTCAGAATTAAGTGAATTTGAATCTGAGCAAATATAACAAATTATACTTTGAACATTTATAAATAAGTAACAAATAAGGGAGGGAGGAGGGTGTTGTGTGTTTATTTTATTTGTGATTTGCCGGAATAGGTCCCTTCTTAACAAATATGTGGTCCTTTTCTTAAACAGTGCAACTAACTTACTGACTGACCATTGTAATTCAAATAAAGTTGTATTAATAATAGAAGTTTGTAATCTCTGATCTTTCAGATAATGAATTTCAGAATTAAGTGAATTTGAATCTGAGCAAATATAACAAATTATACTTTGAACATTTATAAATAAGTAACAAATAAGGGAGGGAGGAGGGTGTTGTGTGTTTATTTTATTTGTGATTTGCCGGAATAGGTCCCTTCTTAACAAATATGTGGTCCTTTTCTTAAACAGTGCAACTAACTTACTGACTGACCATTGTAATTCAAATAAAGTAGTATTAATAATAGAAGTTTGTAATCTCTGATCTTTCAGATAATGAATTTCAGAATTAAGTGAATTTGAATCTGAGCAAATATAACAAATTATACTTTGAACATTTATAAATAAGTAACAAATAAGGGAGGGAGGAGGGTGTTGTGTGTTTATTTTATTTGTGATTTGCCGGAATAGGTCCCTTCTTAACAAATATGTGGTCCTTTTCTTAAACAGTGCAACTAACTTACTGACTGACCATTGTAATTCAAATAAAGTAGTATTAATAATAGAAGTTTGTAATCTCTGATCTTTCAGATAATGAATTTCAGAAGTAAGTGAATTTGAATCTGAGCAAATATAACAAATTATACTTTGAACATTTATAAATAAGTAACAAATAAGGGAGGGAGGAGGGTGTTGTGTGTTTATTTTATTTGTGATTTGCCGGAATAGGTCCCTTCTTAACAAATATGTGGTCCTTTTCTTAAACAGTGCAACTAACTTACTGACTGACCATTGTAATTCAAATAAAGTTGTATTAATAATAGAAGTTTGTAATCTCTGATCTTTCAGATAATGAATTTCAGAATTAAGTGAATTTGAATCTGAGCAAATATAACAAATTATACTTTGAACATTTATAAATAAGTAACAAATAAGGGAGGGAGGAGGGTGTTGTGTGTTTATTTTATTTGTGATTTGCCGGAATAGGTCCCTTCTTAACAAATATGTGGTCCTTTTCTTAAACAGTGCAACTAACTTACTGACTGACCATTGTAATTCAAATAAAGTAGTATTAATAATAGAAGTTTGTAATCTCTGATCTTTCAGATAATGAATTTCAGAATTAAGTGAATTTGAATCTGAGCAAATATAACAAATTATACTTTGAACATTTATAAATAAGTAACAAATAAGGGAGGGAGGAGGGTGTTGTGTGTTTATTTTATTTGTGATTTGCCGGAATAGGTCCCTTCTTAACAAATATGTGGTCCTTTTCTTAAACAGTGCAACTAACTTACTGACTGACCATTGTAATTCAAATAAAGTAGTATTAATAATAGAAGTTTGTAATCTCTGATCTTTCAGATAATGAATTTCAGAATTAAGTGAATTTGAATCTGAGCAAATATAACAAATTATACTTTGAACATTTATAAATAAGTAACAAATAAGGGAGGGAGGAGGGTGTTGTGTGTTTATTTTATTTGTGATTTGCCGGAATAGGTCCCTTCTTAACAAATATGTGGTCCTTTTCTTAAACAGTGCAACTAACTTACTGACTGACCATTGTAATTCAAATAAAGTAGTATTAATAATAGAAGTTTGTAATCTCTGATCTTTCAGATAATGAATTTCAGAATTAAGTGAATTTGAATCTGAGCAAATATAACAAATTATACTTTGAACATTTATAAATAAGTAACAAATAAGGGAGGGAGGAGGGTGTTGTGTGTTTATTTTATTTGTGATTTGCCGGAATAGGTCCCTTCTTAACAAATATGTGGTCCTTTTCTTAAACAGTGCAACTAACTTACTGACTGACCATTGTAATTCAAATAAAGTAGTATTAATAATAGAAGTTTGTAATCTCTGATCTTTCAGATAATGAATTTCAGAATTAAGTGAATTTGAATCTGAGCAAATATAACAAATTATACTTTGAACATTTATAAATAAGTAACAAATAAGGGAGGGAGGAGGGTGTTGTGTGTTTATTTTATTTGTGATTTGCCGGAATAGGTCCCTTCTTAACAAATATGTGGTCCTTTTCTTAAACAGTGCAACTAACTTACTGACTGACCATTGTAATTCAAATAAAGTAGTATTAATAATAGAAGTTTGTAATCTCTGATCTTTCAGATAATGAATTTCAGAATTAAGTGAATTTGAATCTGAGCAAATATAACAAATTATACTTTGAACATTTATAAATAAGTAACAAATAAGGGAGGGAGGAGGGTGTTGTGTGTTTATTTTATTTGTGATTTGCCGGAATAGGTCCCTTCTTAACAAATATGTGGTCCTTTTCTTAAACAGTGCAACTAACTTACTGACTGACCATTGTAATTCAAATAAAGTAGTATTAATAATAGAAGTTTGTAATCTCTGATCTTTCAGATAATGAATTTCAGAATTAAGTGAATTTGAATCTGAGCAAATATAACAAATTTGAACATTTATAAATAAGTAACAAATAAGGGAGGGAGGAGGGTGTTGTGTGTTTATTTTATTTGTGATTTGCCGGAATAGGTCCCTTCTTAACAAATATGTGGTCCTTTTCTTAAACAGTGCAACTAACTTACTGACTGACCATTGTAATTCAAATAAAGTAGTATTAATAATAGAAGTTTGTAATCTCTGATCTTTCAGATAATGAATTTCAGAATTAAGTGAATTTGAATCTGAGCAAATATAACAAATTATACTTTGAACATTTATAAATAAGTAACAAATAAGGGAGGGAGGAGGGTGTTGTGTGTTTATTTTATTTGTGATTTGCCGGAATAGGTCCCTTCTTAACAAATATGTGGTCCTTTTCTTAAACAGTGCAACTAACTTACTGACTGACCATTGTAATTCAAATAAAGTTGTATTAATAATAGAAGTTTGTAATCTCTGATCTTTCAGATAATGAATTTCAGAATTAAGTGAATTTGAATCTGAGCAAATATAACAAATTATACTTTGAACATTTATAAATAAGTAACAAATAAGGGAGGGAGGAGGGTGTTGTGTGTTTATTTTATTTGTGATTTGCCGGAATAGGTCCCTTCTTAACAAATATGTGGTCCTTTTCTTAAACAGTGCAACTAACTTACTGACTGACCATTGTAATTCAAATAAAGTTGTATTAATAATAGAAGTTTGTAATCTCTGATCTTTCAGATAATGAATTTCAGAATTAAGTGAATTTGAATCTGAGCAAATATAACAAATTATACTTTGAACATTTATAAATAAGTAACAAATAAGGGAGGGAGGAGGGTGTTGTGTGTTTATTTTATTTGTGATTTGCCGGAATAGGTCCCTTCTTAACAAATATGTGGTCCTTTTCTTAAACAGTGCAACTAACTTACTGACTGACCATTGTAATTCAAATAAAGTAGTATTAATAATAGAAGTTTGTAATCTCTGATCTTTCAGATAATGAATTTCAGAATTAAGTGAATTTGAATCTGAGCAAATATAACAAATTATACTTTGAACATTTATAAATAAGTAACAAATAAGGGAGGGAGGAGGGTGTTGTGTGTTTATTTTATTTGTGATTTGCCGGAATAGGTCCCTTCTTAACAAATATGTGGTCCTTTTCTTAAACAGTGCAACTAACTTACTGACTGACCATTGTAATTCAAATAAAGTAGTATTAATAATAGAAGTTTGTAATCTCTGATCTTTCAGATAATGAATTTCAGAAGTAAGTGAATTTGAATCTGAGCAAATATAACAAATTATACTTTGAACATTTATAAATAAGTAACAAATAAGGGAGGGAGGAGGGTGTTGTGTGTTTATTTTATTTGTGATTTGCCGGAATAGGTCCCTTCTTAACAAATATGTGGTCCTTTTCTTAAACAGTGCAACTAACTTACTGACTGACCATTGTAATTCAAATAAAGTTGTATTAATAATAGAAGTTTGTAATCTCTGATCTTTCAGATAATGAATTTCAGAATTAAGTGAATTTGAATCTGAGCAAATATAACAAATTATACTTTGAACATTTATAAATAAGTAACAAATAAGGGAGGGAGGAGGGTGTTGTGTGTTTATTTTATTTGTGATTTGCCGGAATAGGTCCCTTCTTAACAAATATGTGGTCCTTTTCTTAAACAGTGCAACTAACTTACTGACTGACCATTGTAATTCAAATAAAGTAGTATTAATAATAGAAGTTTGTAATCTCTGATCTTTCAGATAATGAATTTCAGAATTAAGTGAATTTGAATCTGAGCAAATATAACAAATTATACTTTGAACATTTATAAATAAGTAACAAATAAGGGAGGGAGGAGGGTGTTGTGTGTTTATTTTATTTGTGATTTGCCGGAATAGGTCCCTTCTTAACAAATATGTGGTCCTTTTCTTAAACAGTGCAACTAACTTACTGACTGACCATTGTAATTCAAATAAAGTTGTATTAATAATAGAAGTTTGTAATCTCTGATCTTTCAGATAATGAATTTCAGAATTAAGTGAATTTGAATCTGAGCAAATATAACAAATTATACTTTGAACATTTATAAATAAGTAACAAATAAGGGAGGGAGGAGGGTGTTGTGTGTTTATTTTATTTGTGATTTGCCGGAATAGGTCCCTTCTTAACAAATATGTGGTCCTTTTCTTAAACAGTGCAACTAACTTACTGACTGACCATTGTAATTCAAATAAAGTTGTATTAATAATAGAAGTTTGTAATCTCTGATCTTTCAGATAATGAATTTCAGAATTAAGTGAATTTGAATCTGAGCAAATATAACAAATTATACTTTGAACATTTATAAATAAGTAACAAATAAGGGAGGGAGGAGGGTGTTGTGTGTTTATTTTATTTGTGATTTGCCGGAATAGGTCCCTTCTTAACAAATATGTGGTCCTTTTCTTAAACAGTGCAACTAACTTACTGACTGACCATTGTAATTCAAATAAAGTAGTATTAATAATAGAAGTTTGTAATCTCTGATCTTTCAGATAATGAATTTCAGAATTAAGTGAATTTGAATCTGAGCAAATATAACAAATTATACTTTGAACATTTATAAATAAGTAACAAATAAGGGAGGGAGGAGGGTGTTGTGTGTTTATTTTATTTGTGATTTGCCGGAATAGGTCCCTTCTTAACAAATATGTGGTCCTTTTCTTAAACAGTGCAACTAACTTACTGACTGACCATTGTAATTCAAATAAAGTAGTATTAATAATAGAAGTTTGTAATCTCTGATCTTTCAGATAATGAATTTCAGAATTAAGTGAATTTGAATCTGAGCAAATATAACAAATTATACTTTGAACATTTATAAATAAGTAACAAATAAGGGAGGGAGGAGGGTGTTGTGTGTTTATTTTATTTGTGATTTGCCGGAATAGGTCCCTTCTTAACAAATATGTGGTCCTTTTCTTAAACAGTGCAACTAACTTACTGACTGACCATTGTAATTCAAATAAAGTAGTATTAATAATAGAAGTTTGTAATCTCTGATCTTTCAGATAATGAATTTCAGAATTAAGTGAATTTGAATCTGAGCAAATATAACAAATTTGAACATTTATAAATAAGTAACAAATAAGGGAGGGAGGAGGGTGTTGTGTGTTTATTTTATTTGTGATTTGCCGGAATAGGTCCCTTCTTAACAAATATGTGGTCCTTTTCTTAAACAGTGCAACTAACTTACTGACTGACCATTGTAATTCAAATAAAGTTGTATTAATAATAGAAGTTTGTAATCTCTGATCTTTCAGATAATGAATTTCAGAATTAAGTGAATTTGAATCTGAGCAAATATAACAAATTATACTTTGAACATTTATAAATAAGTAACAAATAAGGGAGGGAGGAGGGTGTTGTGTGTTTATTTTATTTGTGATTTGCCGGAATAGGTCCCTTCTTAACAAATATGTGGTCCTTTTCTTAAACAGTGCAACTAACTTACTGACTGACCATTGTAATTCAAATAAAGTAGTATTAATAATAGAAGTTTGTAATCTCTGATCTTTCAGATAATGAATTTCAGAATTAAGTGAATTTGAATCTGAGCAAATATAACAAATTATACTTTGAACATTTATAAATAAGTAACAAATAAGGGAGGGAGGAGGGTGTTGTGTGTTTATTTTATTTGTGATTTGCCGGAATAGGTCCCTTCTTAACAAATATGTGGTCCTTTTCTTAAACAGTGCAACTAACTTACTGACTGACCATTGTAATTCAAATAAAGTTGTATTAATAATAGAAGTTTGTAATCTCTGATCTTTCAGATAATGAATTTCAGAATTAAGTGAATTTGAATCTGAGCAAATATAACAAATTATACTTTGAACATTTATAAATAAGTAACAAATAAGGGAGGGAGGAGGGTGTTGTGTGTTTATTTTATTTGTGATTTGCCGGAATAGGTCCCTTCTTAACAAATATGTGGTCCTTTTCTTAAACAGTGCAACTAACTTACTGACTGACCATTGTAATTCAAATAAAGTTGTATTAATAATAGAAGTTTGTAATCTCTGATCTTTCAGATAATGAATTTCAGAATTAAGTGAATTTGAATCTGAGCAAATATAACAAATTATACTTTGAACATTTATAAATAAGTAACAAATAAGGGAGGGAGGAGGGTGTTGTGTGTTTATTTTATTTGTGATTTGCCGGAATAGGTCCCTTCTTAACAAATATGTGGTCCTTTTCTTAAACAGTGCAACTAACTTACTGACTGACCATTGTAATTCAAATAAAGTAGTATTAATAATAGAAGTTTGTAATCTCTGATCTTTCAGATAATGAATTTCAGAATTAAGTGAATTTGAATCTGAGCAAATATAACAAATTATACTTTGAACATTTATAAATAAGTAACAAATAAGGGAGGGAGGAGGGTGTTGTGTGTTTATTTTATTTGTGATTTGCCGGAATAGGTCCCTTCTTAACAAATATGTGGTCCTTTTCTTAAACAGTGCAACTAACTTACTGACTGACCATTGTAATTCAAATAAAGTAGTATTAATAATAGAAGTTTGTAATCTCTGATCTTTCAGATAATGAATTTCAGAAGTAAGTGAATTTGAATCTGAGCAAATATAACAAATTATACTTTGAACATTTATAAATAAGTAACAAATAAGGGAGGGAGGAGGGTGTTGTGTGTTTATTTTATTTGTGATTTGCCGGAATAGGTCCCTTCTTAACAAATATGTGGTCCTTTTCTTAAACAGTGCAACTAACTTACTGACTGACCATTGTAATTCAAATAAAGTTGTATTAATAATAGAAGTTTGTAATCTCTGATCTTTCAGATAATGAATTTCAGAATTAAGTGAATTTGAATCTGAGCAAATATAACAAATTATACTTTGAACATTTATAAATAAGTAACAAATAAGGGAGGGAGGAGGGTGTTGTGTGTTTATTTTATTTGTGATTTGCCGGAATAGGTCCCTTCTTAACAAATATGTGGTCCTTTTCTTAAACAGTGCAACTAACTTACTGACTGACCATTGTAATTCAAATAAAGTAGTATTAATAATAGAAGTTTGTAATCTCTGATCTTTCAGATAATGAATTTCAGAATTAAGTGAATTTGAATCTGAGCAAATATAACAAATTATACTTTGAACATTTATAAATAAGTAACAAATAAGGGAGGGAGGAGGGTGTTGTGTGTTTATTTTATTTGTGATTTGCCGGAATAGGTCCCTTCTTAACAAATATGTGGTCCTTTTCTTAAACAGTGCAACTAACTTACTGACTGACCATTGTAATTCAAATAAAGTTGTATTAATAATAGAAGTTTGTAATCTCTGATCTTTCAGATAATGAATTTCAGAATTAAGTGAATTTGAATCTGAGCAAATATAACAAATTATACTTTGAACATTTATAAATAAGTAACAAATAAGGGAGGGAGGAGGGTGTTGTGTGTTTATTTTATTTGTGATTTGCCGGAATAGGTCCCTTCTTAACAAATATGTGGTCCTTTTCTTAAACAGTGCAACTAACTTACTGACTGACCATTGTAATTCAAATAAAGTTGTATTAATAATAGAAGTTTGTAATCTCTGATCTTTCAGATAATGAATTTCAGAATTAAGTGAATTTGAATCTGAGCAAATATAACAAATTATACTTTGAACATTTATAAATAAGTAACAAATAAGGGAGGGAGGAGGGTGTTGTGTGTTTATTTTATTTGTGATTTGCCGGAATAGGTCCCTTCTTAACAAATATGTGGTCCTTTTCTTAAACAGTGCAACTAACTTACTGACTGACCATTGTAATTCAAATAAAGTAGTATTAATAATAGAAGTTTGTAATCTCTGATCTTTCAGATAATGAATTTCAGAATTAAGTGAATTTGAATCTGAGCAAATATAACAAATTATACTTTGAACATTTATAAATAAGTAACAAATAAGGGAGGGAGGAGGGTGTTGTGTGTTTATTTTATTTGTGATTTGCCGGAATAGGTCCCTTCTTAACAAATATGTGGTCCTTTTCTTAAACAGTGCAACTAACTTACTGACTGACCATTGTAATTCAAATAAAGTAGTATTAATAATAGAAGTTTGTAATCTCTGATCTTTCAGATAATGAATTTCAGAATTAAGTGAATTTGAATCTGAGCAAATATAACAAATTATACTTTGAACATTTATAAATAAGTAACAAATAAGGGAGGGAGGAGGGTGTTGTGTGTTTATTTTATTTGTGATTTGCCGGAATAGGTCCCTTCTTAACAAATATGTGGTCCTTTTCTTAAACAGTGCAACTAACTTACTGACTGACCATTGTAATTCAAATAAAGTTGTATTAATAATAGAAGTTTGTAATCTCTGATCTTTCAGATAATGAATTTCAGAATTAAGTGAATTTGAATATGAGCAAATATAACAAATTATACTTTGAACATTTATAAATAAGTAACAAATAAGGGAGGGAGGAGGGTGTTGTGTGTTTATTTTATTTGTGATTTGCCGGAATAGGTCCCTTCTTAACAAATATGTGGTCCTTTTCGGTCCCTTTTTTGAAATAAAAAATGGTCCCTTTTGGTCCCCTTTTTTGAAAAAAATGGTCCCTTTTGGTCCCCTTTTTTGAAAAAAATGGTCCCTTTTTTCCATTTTTAACTGCAAAAGTTGAGTGGGAGCCCTGCTTGTAAGTGTTTTTTGCAATATTGTAGGTTAGAAATGCTTTCTGGGATATATACACTTATTATTTATTCTACTAAATGAAAATACAATAACATAGGCTATATTTTGCTAGAATAAATGTAAAACTGAAAAACCTCTGTCCTGAAAAAAAATAAAAGCGTCCTAAAATATGATAGTCTGTCGTAAAATTCCTGAAATTTTGGAAGTTTTGTGCTATATTGGCAATTTTTGGTGATTGGTTACCAAACATCAGTTTTTATCGATTACACATTTTAAAAAGTTAGCGTTTTTCATCTATCAGTCACAAATAATTGCAATTTTTACCGATCAATTATATTTAAAAAAAAAAATCTTTTGCAATTTTCGGCGATTAAAGAAGAAAAAAATCGAGATTTTTGTCCATCAGTAATGCAAAAATCCTGATTTTTTGGCAGCTTGGTCAAAGTATGCCGGTAAAATTACTTTTCTTTTATATGTATACTTTTAAAACAAATAATTGTGTATATAGTGTCCTATTAATGATAATAAAATGTACTGAACAGTCAGCTTAGGTTTTTTTTTTCCGTTAGTACTCCAGGCAAAATGTGCCCTGAAACATTAAAAAAAAAAATGTCCTGAAATACCACTTAGTGATAATAATAAGCAGATTTGCAGTACTCCTGGTTTTAAGACATTTGGTTTATGTTGATGTATTCTATCTTGCAGTCTATAAATAATCATAAGTTCTTGTCGAGTCATAAAACCTTGATGCTGTAAAAGATGTAATATCTCTGGCCTAGTGCAAAATCTTCACCCCATTTTTTTTTTTTTTTTTTTTTTTGGGCTGTAAAGCTAGAAGAAATAACCATTGACATTCATGATTCTTTTATCTAACCATTCTTTCTAGAATAATATAACTATTGCGATGTATTTTTTTTATGATAAATGAATAAGTTTAAATGATTTATTTACGAATACTAATAATAATGTTTAAATAAAAAAATTAACCTTCTTTTTTTAAGTCTTGGAACAAAATTACAGAGCAGGGTGGTGCAAAATTTTAATTAAATTAACTATTGAAAACTAACGATTAAAAGTTTAATCATGACTAAAGATTGACGATAATAGTTCAATCGTCAATCTTTAGTCATGATTAAACTTTTAATCGTTAGTTTTCAATAGTTAATCTAATTAAAATTTTGCACCACCCTATTATAGAGTAATCCTAGCAGATTTTTGGTGTCGCCATCTGTTTATGATGATGAGTACTAAAATGTATATTTATAATTCAGAGTGTCAAACTATTAAAGAAAGAAAAAAAAAACTCAATAAAATATTAATATAAGTCTTTAAAATGCTTTCAAATTTCTAATCACAATTTAATTCCGGTGGGTGGAAAGGATGTTAAAATAATTAGTACGTGTTTATACAAAATCAAAGAATCCAGTAAGTTCCTTTTGCAAAAAAATCAGGACATTTTGAAAATAAAGAACAAGTGTTAGAAATAAGCATAACAACAATGTCATGGGATAGCAAAAAAAGAAATCTATCTCAATTTTATTATTTGAATTACCAATTCAAGACTGTTTTGATAATTACTTTGATAGAAAGATGGATATTATAGAATTATTTTATGCGTACGTACGGTTACGCCCTCTATTGGTGAAAATGAGTAATAGATGTTTTATTAAGATCTCTCTCTCTCTCTCAACAGTGTAATACTATTAAATAATAATCAGTGTTCAAATTTAGTAAATGTAATCTTTTTAAATTTTATAATTATGATTTAAGAAAAAAAAAGATAAATGATTAAATATCTTATCTAACTAAACATCTTCATTCATTTAAAACAAATACTTTTTCATAAATTGTATGTTTCAAGTACTGACTGCACGAGTAAATGTTTAAATAGTACATAAAATAATTACAGTGATCTCTCACTTATACGCGATGTTCAGTAATTACTTTTTCATACCACTATTTTAAAACAGTAAAATTCGATTTATAAATTCTGCGATTTAAGAAGTCGAAAATTACTGTATAAAAAAACTGGTGCGGGAAAATGATTTCCCTGTATCACGTATAAGTGAGAGATCACTGTATACATAACTGTACTATCATTTTAAACTATAAAGAAGCATATTACCTGATATATGGTAATATATACAAAGAGAAGGGGGGGGAAATTAAAGTTGGTAAAAAGCAAACTTAAAATTTTTTCTTCATTGAAGTATTTTTCAAGAATTTAATAATGTGGATTAAGACAGCTATACAGAAATACAAAGCTGCTCACCGGGCCCAATAGGGTCAAAACAACAACAACAACAAGAATTTAATTTCTTTGTTTACACTCATAGATTCAGTGTGGATTAGTGAAACTCTACTGTACTTTAAAATAATAAAATATTAGTGAAATAATGTCAGTTTTTGAAAAAATAACGCATAAAGAGAAAGATATAACACTATACATTTTTTATATGTATTGTTACTACTACTTCCAAACATGTCCAGAAAGAAAGCAGGCTGTTATCGCTTTTCCCTATTGAATCCAATTTGAAAGTTTAAATTTTCAAAAATCGGCATTTTCGACAGCTTGTAATTCAAAATGTGGCAGTAGTATTGGTATTATATGCGATTTGGCAAGGAAGAAACTCTCTTTACACTATCTATACTCTGTAACTCGTTTTCTGTTTTTCAAACTGGTCTATGAGATACAAAGGCCTAAAGATGATAAACTGTTTAATATATATTCTGCATTCTTATCTTTATATATTCTTATATATATATATATATATATATATATATATCTTCTTATATATATTCTGCATTCTTATCTTCTCTCTCTATATATAGGATGAAACCGTCTTTACATTGTCTATACTCAGTAACTCGTTTTCTGTTTTTCAAGCTGGTCTATGAGATACAGAGGCCTAAAGATGATAAACTGTTTAATTTATATATACAGTAGAAGATCTTTATAACGCAATTCTCCATATAACACACAACTCCTCAGATGTAAACAATGAATTTTCAGTTAAGAAACACCTGAATTCTTACATTATAAATAGTTGCTATTCTCTAGAGGACTAAATCTGATACATTAATTTAACTTTATATCCTCAATTCAGATCTAATTACTGAAAAAATTGCTATGATTTGATACAGCTATGTTTGGACAATCTTTATAAAGTAAAAATAACAATGTGTGGAATGATCTATATTATGCAAAAAATTATAATCTGCACAAATCCTGGTGATAAAGAATGCAATATAAAGATACTCTAATGTATTTTAGTATGTTTCACACATATTTGGCCATGTTTTACAAGCTAAATTTAATGATGTGTGAAATGTGATCTATATAGCGCAAAATTCTATATATCGCACAACCTCGTGTTTTTAGGTTTGCGTTATAAAGATAACGCTATAAAGATATTTTAATACTGTATATATATATATATCTTATATATATTCTGCATTCTTATCTTCTCTACATATTCTTATGTATATATATATATATATATATAGGAAGAAACCGTCTTTACACTGTCTATACTCTGTAACTCGTTAACTCGTTTTCTGTTTTTCAAACTGGTTTATGAGATACAGAGGCCGAAAGATGATAAACTGTTTAATATATATATATATATTTTAATTTGGGTCTGTAAAGAGACAAGAGAGAAAAGTTAAGTACTGTAATATTTACTGTATTACTAGGGGGGGGGGGAGGCTCGAAAGCCAAAGCACCGCGACCAGAGGTCTATTGTACTATCCCCCCAGGTCTCCTAATTTTGAACCAATTCCAGATGAGAGACCTGCATCTGGATTGGCACCCCCAGAGGTAACGCTTATATAGAACTTGGAAGACTTTGGAGCCACGAACAGATTTAATGTGCACCAGCTCCCATTAACGTACACGGTCCCACAGCAGTGGCAGACGAGAGAGGATAGACGATGCAAGTACTGTAGTTAATTTGAGAAAGATATTCCAATTTTGAAGAAATATGACATTTTACTCAAATTAAAATATGGATGAAAAGACAACATGCCATGATAGATTTGAAATAAATAAGTTAAAAAAGTATGTACCAAAACTTGCATGTTATAAACAAATAAATATTGTTTACATTTGTTGAAAATATTCTTAGTGTCTTTCTGGTATTTAAATGCATCAAAACGAAGTAATCCAGCTGTGACAACAAAATGAACATCATATTATTTATTTACAGTCATTATTCTACGTATATTTAATGTGGTTCCGCACCCTGCAATTTTCAGATTCTACCATGATATTTTCTACGCATAAACTGTTTAATATATATATATATATATATATATATTAATTTGGGTCTGTAAAGAGACAAGAGAGAAAAGTTAAGTGTTTAAAGAAAGTGTTTAGTTTGTCAAAATAAAATGAAGAAAAAGAATTTGCAAAGTAAGCATGTGAAAATAAAGTAAAAAACTGCATTTTTATTATTTAAAAAAATTAATGTAACATTACAAATGTATAAAATCAAATGGTCTATAACTAAGCAAATAATTTACATTTTTAATAGTTACCATTATTTCAATTACTAGGGTAGATGTGCCAGTAATGGACACCCTTAAGGAATTTCTTTAAAAATTGTTTTATTAATAGTTATATTTATTATATTCCAGTTTTTTCAATATTATATTAATCTATCAACAATATTAACCATTCTCATAGTCTCATTTCCCAATATGAATCAAAATTTAATTGTAAATAACAGAAATATATCAAAACACCTAAAATGCCAGTAATGGACACCTTTTGTTCCAGTAGTGGACACCCTCTGAATTTTAAAACAAAAGTATTAAAGTCAATTTAAGACGTCAATGGAATTTTGATATCATTTCTTTTAAAACCCGTACTTTGAATTTATGAGAGATGTGAATGAAAAAGTATCAGCAAATAAATTTTATATATCTTTTCATGTTGAAAATAATATTTGCACCCATGAATATAAATAGAATAAATATATATTAATTAATAGCATAGTGTCACACAAAATTTAATATCATTATTTTTAAGATTCATATTTAAAATTCTTAGAGACATAAGGAAAAGCGCTGCGTCACAAACATTTAATCCGTTAAGGGTTTTTGTACTGATAAGATATCACCAACCTATCAGAATAACAGTAATAAGGTTTATTAGATAATCAATAATAATAAAATCTCAAGGCACAAATAAGAGTTGTTAAGTATCATATACAGTAAAACCTCTAAATAACGGACACCTCGGGAGCGCAGAAATTGTCCGCTATTGGGCAAACTTCAGAGATTCACAAAATCGCTAAGAAATGCTTAACGTTTCATTAATTGGCTTTTATATGTCCGAGAACTTCTATTATATGATTAATCAGAAATTAAAATTACTTTTTTAAGCAATAAAACTGAAATGATGATATTGTACGTATATTTTTCCACTGTTTATTACATTCTTAAGGAAAAAATCTGTTAGTAAAGTTTGCTTTTGCTTGCGATTACATGTAGTTAGTTTTTCTATGCGACGTTTTAATGCTATCAGTAGTTTTAATCCTTCTGAATCATCTTTTTTTGGCAAAAAGAAAAAAAATATGTGTAACTGCTCACTGTGTTTTGCCGCTTCTTGGAAATTCTCGATATTGCAGGAAACGTCCCTTGGTTTCAGTATCTGATTCATATCACAAATAGAGTCAGCTTTTGTCGAAGATTCTGAAGGAAATTAATCGCCTACGTCAACTGATTCTTTTTTAGTAGGTCATCATCAATGTTGATTGAAATTTCGGCATTTCTTCACTCCTGATCCATTTCATTAATTCACTTATTGCGATAGTTCTTCATTTCTATCGGAAATAAGTGTTTCATTTTCTTTTAATATAAACTCTGCTTTTCTTAAATATTGTCGTACGCATTCCAGTTATATGTTTCTTACAGCTGAAGAAATCCGAATTTGACAGCATCGGCACATTAACTAATTTGAGGCTGTTCTCATCTGTATTCATAGAATAAAGCTTCGAAAGAATATGGCTTAATAAAAGCTTTCTCTACCAGGCTTTACAATTGTGTATAAAGCCTTGATCAAGGGGCTGGCATACGAAAGTTGTCTTTGGGAGAGAGGGGGGACACAGTTTTAACACTGTCCAATTTAAAATGTTTTGGATGAGAAGTTGCACTGTCCAAAAACAAGAGAACTTTTCTTTGATTTTTCATCCTATTATCAAAGAAAGTTAACCATTTAATCACTAAAAAACTGGTTATCCACGCTATTTTATTCACTCTATAACACCATTTTTTTAAAAATTTGATGTTCTTTGAGGAACACATGAGTTTCAGATTTTCGATCTGTAAGAGAAATTTAAAATTCCCCTAATACTCCTTATAACCTTCACAAATTGATTACAGTTGTTCATGCCGACCCTCCACTTTTTTCAGAGCTATAGATTTTGCTTTTCCACATATTGTTTTGAAAGAGATGTTGTGCCGAGACAGGAACTTTTCCAGCCATCTACCCAAACCCTTAAAAATCATGTAATCCGAGTTCTTTGGCAACTTTTAAAGCCTCTTCCTGAATCAAAGGCCCACTGATTGGAATTTTTTTGAACGAAGTGAAGTAAATCAATGCAGAAATATAGAATTAATTTCAATGGAATCAGTATACCTAAATTTCACATTTTTGGTGTTCTCGTTAGAGTTAATAATCCACAAATTCTTTATTTCGTAAAATCTTTCCCACTTGTGTTTTACCTATTTTAAAACATTCGGCAAGTATCCGTAAACTCTATTTCTGTTTTTCCGATTCACTTACATTTACAATTTCAAATTTTTCTTTTAAAGTTAATCGCTTTCGTCTTGAAGTCATTCTCGAAACATTAATCACAAACAAGACACTAAATTCAGAATACGCAGAACTCAATATATTCAGAAAACGATAAAAATGCTTTTAACATATTTTGAAGCTTTGGATATTGTATGTCAATTAAATCTGAAGAATCAAACAGTAATCGATTCAAAACGCATAGGATATTGGGGGATTCCCCAGGCCATTGGGGATTTTCCAGAGACCACCCTCTACATTTATCTATGGTCAAAAAAATTGTGACACATTGCCTTGATAAATTTCGAGGCTTTTTACTTTTTTTCCATTTTCTTTCTCGTTAAAAAATCATTTTTCATCCTTGATCACGAAAACTACTGTCCGCTATTCAGAGGTTAAACATACAAAAATTTAGATTTTGGGAGTGGGGATTTGAAAAGTGTCCGTTAAATAGAGGTGTCCGCTATTCAGGAGTGTCCGTTATGGAGGTTTTACTGTATATATATATATATATATATGGAGAAAATTTTAAGCGATTATGTTTGATAAGAAATGAAAAAAAGTTTGTGAATGGAAATTAAAATCTGGATTTTGAGTCAGACAAATTAAAAAAAAATTTGCACCCTGCCACCTCCCTGTCAACTAGAGATGCAACGAATATTCGGTTGATATTCGGTATTCTGCCTATTCGGCTTAAAAGTTGAATATTCCTTTTGGCCGAATAGCTCAGCCGAATACTAAAACAAAATTATTAATATTTATAATAAATAATATCAATTGATATATTTTAAATAGCATACCTATAGGTGTATATTTATGTGTTACACATTAATTTAAATGTTTATTAAATTTATAATTACAAGTTTATTTCAAATATTAAATATAAATTTAATAATCATTTGAATTTTCTTAAAGTGCAATACATAAAAAATAACTGTATTTAAAAATTTCAAGTAAATTTATTAATTTAAATTTTACATATATATTATAAAAATGATTCAATTATACTTAAGTATTACACATTAAAGAAATTTAAATATTTATTTAGTTTCTGGAATATAGTTATGAAAGTACAGTAAAGTTGCATAAAAAAACATATATATATGACATCATTTATTTACAAAATAATTTCATCTTGTAATGCAAAAGTAACATTTCTGCATTTTCGGGCAAAAGCCAATTGCACTTTTATCATATATAATGCTTGTCACTGAGAACAAATGTCCACTATACACATTGCTGGCAGGAGCTGATAAATATTCCCTTGCCAATTGTGATAACTTGGGAAATTCAACATAATTTGCTTTCCACCAGTTTAGTTGGGCATTCATTTCTATCTAAGAGTGATTTATCAAACTGAAGTATATTGTAATAATCATTCTATGCTCTTTTTTTATAAAATATTTTACTATTTAAAGGCCAGATATTCTTATTTAGTTTCAATAAAATGTTTAAAATTAATTTAAATTTTGTTTTTAATTATCTTTAAGGCTGAGTGTGTTTAATGAACTATATGAAGATATTGATATACAGTATTTTGGCTTAAATCAGATTTTATCAATTAATATTCGGCTATAACTTGGCCGAATATTCGGTATTCAGTTATTATTTGGCAAAACCACTATTCGTTGCATCACTACTGTCAACTAACTATAAAAATATTTCACATATACCACATTACACAGCAAATACTGTATCATTCTCATAATAATTTAGCTTATGCATTTCATACAGGAAAGGTGAGTCTCCTTTACAAATATATGAGAAGTTGCATACTTATTCAAATGATGAGTCTAAGAGAAATGTTCGATGAGTCAATCTTCAATTTGAATATATGAGAAATTGTATTTCTGGGGATATCAGAGAAATGTTTGCAGCATGTATCCTAAAGATAAAGCTTTGTATTTATACCATATACATCTCATGATCACTCTAGTGTCTCATTTTAGAGCCCCAGCAGCTACAAGAGAAAATTTGTTCTAACAACAAAAAGAAATTTTATGAAAATTAACAGTTTTTCTACTATTTATAAAACACATTTGAGACCAATTAAGACAGTTCAGTTTTAACAAAATTTTGAGTGTTGGAATGACTTGCACATGTTGATCCATGGTAAACTAGATGTTGGATGTACATTTAATTATATTTATATACTAATTAATTTTTCAGCAGAGCTGAAATTACACTGTAAATTACTGAAATACAAAGGATGTAAATTATCACTTTACTAAACAGCATACAACTAACAAAGTGAAAAAATTCCCAGACTAAGGTTAATTATATTTAATTGTCTTTTACTTCTGTCATTGTACAAGGTATATTGTATTCATTCATATGAATAAGATTATGTTTATTCAAGTAGCGTTTATGAGAAAATCTTTTATTGCATAATTCACAACTGAAAGGTTTCGCATTTGTATGTGCATGAATGTGCTCAGTCAAGCTACTTTTATGTTTAAATTTCTTGCTGCATATCTCACAACTGAAAGGTTTCTCATTTGTATGCACACGGAGGTGTGTATTCAAGCTAATTTTCTGAGAAAATCCTTTTCTGCACAACTCACAAATGAAAGGTTTCTCGTTTGTGTGCAGAAGACGGTGCTTTTTCAAATTACCTTTCTCAGAAAATCCTTTGTCGCATATATCACAAATAAATGGCTTCTCATTCGTGTGTAAGCGAACATGCGACATACAGTTACTCTTCTGAGAAAATCTTTTATTGCAAAACTCACAAACAAAAGGTTTCTCACTCATTTTCATTACAATGTGTCAGCTGTAGTTACTGATTTCAGTAAATATTTTGTTGTACTCTTCTGAGAATTTTTTTATTGCAAACTCACAAACAAAAGGTTTCTCACTCATTTTCATAACAATGTGTGAGCTGAAAATGCTGATTTCAGTAAATATTTTGTTGTACTCTTCTGAGAAAATCTTTTATTGCAAAACTCACAAACAAAAGGTTTCTCACTCATTTTCATAACAATGTGTGAGCTGAAGTTGCTGATTTCAGTAAATATTTTGTTGTACTCTTCTGAGAAAATCTTTTATTGCAAAACTCACAAACAAAAGGTTTCTCACTCATTTTCATAACAATGTGTGAGCTGAAGTTGCTGATTTCAGTAAATATTTTGTTGTACTCTTCTGAGAAAATATTTTGTTGCAAAACTCACAAACAAAAGGTTTCTCACTCATTTTCATCAGTAAATATTTTGTTGTACTCTTCTGAGAAAATATTTTGTTGCAAAACTCACAAACAAAAGGTTTCTCGCTCATTTTCATAACAATGTGTGAGCTAAAGTTGCTGATTTCAGTAAATATTTTGTTGTACTCTTCTGAGAAAATATTTTGTTGCAAAACGCACAAACAAAAGGTTTCTCACTCATTTTCATCAGTAAATATTTTGTTGTACTCTTCTGAGAAAATATTTTGTTGCAAAACTCACAAACAAAAGGTTTCTCACTCATTTTCATAACAATGTGTGAGCTGAAGTTGCTGATTTCAGTAAATATTTTGTTGTACTCTTCTGAGAAAATCTTTTATTGCAAAACTCACAAACAAAAGGTTTCTCGCTCATTTCCATTACAATCACACATTCATCATTTTCATGTGTGAGCTATAGTTACTGATTTCAGTAAATATTTTGTTATCTGAAAAATGAGTCTTTTCTTTTAGCACGAGTGATAAGTTCATTATTTAAGCTACTCTTAAAAACCTTGACAAATTGCAATGCAAATAAAAGAATACTTGTTATGAAAATATTGATTAAAATTATTCTTTGAAATTTATTGTTTTTGTCACATTTTTTCACAATGATAAGAATTCTCTTTCATATGAATTGTAAGTTTGGTTCTTATATATCAATTCTTGTAAATAAATCTTTAATTTTATTCCTCAAAATGACTTGTATGCTGATGTCAAGGTACACACTTTATAACTCTTACATAGAAAGACTTTGCTTGAGAAGCAAAACATCTTTTCATTTCGGAATTGCACCAGCAGATAAAGAAGAAACAGGAGATGAAAATAAATGCTGTATAAGTGAATCAGAAATAATAAGCACAAAGCAAGTTTTGCTGCTTATAGGTTAATGACAATCAGATCCAATTTTATTGATAGTTTTTCTCTTTTGTCCCAATCAGAATTCATCTTTTGATGTCATTTTCTCTTCGTATTTATCATCATTAGTCTCTATTTTTCTCTGAAAATTACTTTGGAAACTGATTTACCTAAAATGAAAGAAAATGCATAATTCAGAATAGTTTTACACCAATAGTGTGATAATTAATTAGAATAATTGTGACAATTATTGAAACAAAACAAAAAAAAATAAAGATAAAAAATTATTTTTTGAAATATTAAATATCAGGTAAAATTATTACAGTACTGGGTACTTCTCTATTATCCTGTCGACCACTTTTCATAACAAAAAACTATCGCCAAACAAACGGGAGAACGTTGCCACTGGAATATCAAAATAAATAAATAAAATGTAAGAATTTAAGGCCACAATTGTTATTTTAATGAATGAAATAACTAATAAATCAGTAAAACATAATGAAAAATACACCCAAATGTCGAATTATAAACCACTCGATGACATAACAAACACGTATGATGCTTCTGACATCAAGTACATGGGACTGCATTTTTGACATTTAATCTTACAGTTTGGCGATAGTTTTTTGTTATGAAAACTGGTCGACGGTATAATAGAGAAGTACCCAGTACTGTAATAATTTTACTATAGTCTACTTAGACTCGCTCAAATCCAAAACCCTAAAATCTGCAAATTCCTAAAATCCATACATCATTGCAGATGTAAACAATGAAACTTACAGTTAAGATGTAGGTAAAAAATTCAAGGTTTTTAAAATTATTATATCATTCCATGCAATTTTAATATGTAATTCTCATTAATATGGCTGAATACATGTTTTCTCATCAAGGAAGTATAACTTTATTTCTGAAAAAATTCAAGACACTGCTGATCGTAATCTTTTTACCAAATACATTTCTACAATAATCAAGCATTTTTGGATATTAAGTTTGGCTACACACAACATAAAACTTTATTTTATGATTTTTATGTAAATTATTAGTGTACCTCTATGAGGCAAGTTTCATTGAATAATTAAATATATCATCATTATTATGCTTATTTAGTTATGCATTATACTTTACTTGACCTTTACCTTTAAAATTTTAATCATATTTTAAACTTTCTTAATTTTTATTACTTTCATTACTTTACGTAATTATTTTAATATTTTACTTTATTGTAAGCCTTCATTATAATTTATAGTGCATTATTACATTCAAATTATGTTTAATAAATGTAAACAAAACAGTAACCAAAAATCTGCACAACCTCTTGTTTCAAGCTATGCAGATTTGAGGGAGTCTACTGTATATATTCTGGTGTATCAGGGCCCAACTAGCAAGTTATTGTGCTCAGGGCAATTTCAATTTTCCGTGTCCCCTTACATTGGTTGATTTATTGATACTAGTTTTTTTTTTTTTTTTATGTATTACAAACTTATTCGAAAAGTGTCAACTCAAAAAATTAAGTTTTCTGGAAAATTGAAAAACATTTCCAGGAATAAAAATATTTTTTTTTCTATTATTTATTAAAATGTGCTTTTAACCATAGATTGAGAAATATTTTGTTACATATCTATTAATATCTCAAATATCACATTTTTTTCATTTGTGTCACATTTTGAATAAATGTGCAGTATGATAAAATTTAATCGCTTGATAAATACAGTACATCAATTACGAGAAAATAATGATAAGAAGTCTACTTATTAATTGATTTTATTAAGTATTAAATGATAAAACCAAACTAATACTGAGTGCAAACAAAAGTCCTAAAAAAATTAAAAAGTTGTCACAATTATGATTTTTTTAGGGAAATTTAAATGAAATTATGAAAAATTTCATGCACCTCAGAAATTTGGTGCCCATGCGATAGTCAGGGCCTGTGTATAATGTGCAGCGATTTGAAATCACAGTTAAACATTTTGTGTCATCAGAGCACAAGTCTAATGCCAAAAGTACACAATAGAAAATTGTTAATGACATTTTTAAATTGTTTCAAGATTAATGTTCACATCTCTTCTTACATAGAAATAAGCATTAATCCTAAATACTCCCTCATGACATTTTGTGATTTTCATGACTTTGAAAATCTGTATAAAATAGTAGTTTTGTTATTTATACCCAACTATTGGAAGTAAAACCCAAAATCACAATTCTTATTGTTTTAAAATATTGTAACACTATGTCAGAAAGACGCGAGTTCTTTTTTTTCATTAATTCTGGAAAAGAACTTCAAACAGAAAGCAAGGATAGACAAGAGATATCCTACAGCTTTTTTATGTTATTAACAAGCTATGCAAATTTGAGGGAGTCTACTCTATTAACCAGAATTACATCTTAAAATGTGTACTGTATGATATAAAAATAATTAAATATTGAAAAAAATGGCAAACAAATGCAAGAAAAGGAAGAAACAAATAATTCAGTTTTAATTAAACATGCGAATATTTACAGAATCTGTAATGTGTCAGGTTTTTAGGTAGATTTCATAAGAAATACTACCTATTACATTCTCCCCTAAGTTGGAATTTCTGAAAAATTTTTGCAGATCTACGCCGATCATGACTCCCAGAAAACAAAACCTCCCCAATTCAAAACTTTATCTATCTATATCACTTTTTTATGACACAATAACTTCAATAATTCTGCACAAATCTCTTCCAAACTGATACATAAAATCAAGGGGAATAAAATCTCAGTCAAGTTCGTTAATGGGCAAAATTGAACCAGGGGGCTTTGGATCAGGGGGCTTTTTGTGAAAACAGAAAAAAACCATAACTTCTTAGTTATGATGCATATCGAATCTGTTTAAAGTTATTATTAGGAAAAAGGCCGAAAATTTATGTATGACAGATTTTTTATATCATTAAAAATGGCTTCAAGGGGGGGGGGAAGAGGGCTTTAAGAAGAAAAAAATTCATAACTTTGTCAATTCACAAGATATGAAATCTGCTTAAATTTGTTATAAATCCTTTTAATATTATCTACAACTTTTATATTGACAAGTTTTTTATAGCACCAACCCTTATAGCAAAAAAAAAAAAAAAATCACTGCTGGCTCCGCCTACAGACACATTTAGATTTCGAAGTGGGTGGTCCCAACTGCCACATCATGGCAAAAAGGTCATTTCTTCTGCAATTTCTAACAAACAGGCACCCCACGGTCTGCATCTTCGAAATCTACTTGTGCCTGTAAGCCGAGCTATCGGGAATTTTTGCTCTAGGCATGCTAATTTACATCAGGATCATTAAGTATTGAAAATTTAATTTGTAGTTAAAGCTAAAAAGCTTCCTTGATTTTTTTAAAAATACGTAGTAAGTAAAAAAATGCGATTTCTGCTGATATCAGGAGCACTTTGAAATTTTGCTTTACAACTTAAATGTTTACATCTGCAACAATATACGGATTTTAAAGTTGCAAATTTAGAGTAGTCTACTGTATTACAATTTCTTAAATTTAACTTTTATTTTATGTTAAAAATGAAAAAAAAATGAGGTGTACAAATAATATTTTTTTTCACTTTAACCAGAAGATTTTATGTAAATATATATATTTATGTAAACAGATTTAGAAAAAAACATTTCTTTATCTTCGAAAACCAATAGATTTTCAATATTTAAAAAAATTCTGAAATAAGTCTTTTTTGCTGCCTACAATTCTGGGAAATATTATGAAATTGTTTTTACAGCCAATTAAACAGTTTTCTCAACCCAATATTAACATGAAATATTAGTTTCCAGTATGCTAACATTTTCATGTTAAACCGAAAAACCTGCAAAATTAACAGCATAAAATAAACATTATTTTGTTACTCTTGCATGTATACATTCTGTTACCCAGCTGAAAATGTTTGCTTGAAAAATTAGCATCCAGAAAAATAATATTTCATGTTGATACCTGGTAGAGAAAACAGATAAATACATTAAAAAACTAGCTTCATAACATTTCTGAAAATTATGGGCAGCAAAAAAAACTCTTTTCAGAGAAATGCTTCTTTAAATCTCAGAAATTTATTTGTTTCTGGAGATAAAGAAACACTTTTCTGAATCATGGTTAACTCCAAAGAATGTATAGGATAACTGAGAATTGTTCACTAACATTTTTTTTTGGTACTTTTCGGTTAGCCGGGTGCCAGTGAAATTTATATATCTATGTATACATATATATACATATATATATACACATACACACATTTATATATGCATGTATATATATATACATATATATACACATACATATATGTGTGTATGTATACATATATATGTATATATAGATATATACATTTCACTGGCGCCCGGCTAACCGAAAAGTACCTTTTTTTTTTTATAAAGCTACTCTCTTGATACAGGACAAATACAAACACTTATACATATAGAAGAGTCATGCCAGTAGTGTCTGGAACATGTGTGCACAACTTCAGTCAATATTTTATACAGCAAAAATTTCAAAGGGGTTGATCATTTTAGATGAGTGATACTTATATGAGATGACGTAGATGAGTTGTGTTACCTTACTATAAAATAAGAAATAGAACAGCGTTTAAACAAATATATATTAAAAGATTTTAAAGTATTTGCTGAGCGGGGGAACAGTGGGGGGAAATAGAACTTTTGGGAGAAAGAAGGGTATTTTAGATGCTTGATTATTCGTTAATTGTTACTAAAGATAAACAAATACAGCAGATTTAAAAAAAAAAAATAGTTTTAAATATTGTTTGTGTGGGGGATTTTTGGAGTAGAGAGAAAAATTAGGTGACAAATAACCTATTTATTTTTACAAGAGAGCAACAGATATGACAATAGATTTCTTCAAATAAGAGTTTTAAAGATTTTAAACTTTGTATGCTGAGGGGAGGGACATAAATTTTAGATGGAGGGGGTAGATTGTAGTTTTGAGGACTGATTTTTTAGTTATTGTTGTTATATTACTAGCGACCAGTAAGAAGGCCAGAAGAATTTAAGATTATCAAGATTTTGAACTTTTTGTGTCGGGTAGGGCAGAAAAGGGAATCAGACATTTCATATGGGGGAGGCGGGGTATTTCATTAATAAAATATAAAAACAAAAGTGAAAATCTGCCAAAATTTTCAAAAAATTTAAAATTCTCTTCCTTGGATTTTTAAAATCAATTTTTTGTGCAGAATTTTTATTTTTTTTTTAATTTTTTTTTTTTTTTTGTGGGAGGGGGGGGGGGAGCATATATTAGAGAATGGAAAAGAAAATCAAAATTGCTTAAAAGTGAGAGGGGGGGGGTACTTTCAGGACTTTACGGTACTCTTTCTTCATTATTCTAGTGTATTATATTTTTTGCAGTTGCCATCTTAATTGCACATGCGCACGCATTCATATTTTGAAAGGGGGGGGGGGGTCGCAGGTTTCTTTCACCTTTTTTTTTTTTTAAGGACCTCAAACACATTTGAGCCTAAACTTATCTAATTTACATAAACTTGTCAGCTAATTTAATATAAATACCTCTGATCAAACATAACAATAAATCAATCTCTATCGGATCTGGAATTCCAGAAATACAATATGTTGATGCTGGGTGAAATTAAAAAAAATAAGTAAAACTTACCAGAGCTTATTCTTTTAACTGAAACATTTTTTTCCGGATTCCATAATTTATTTTACTTTTTCTTTTTCGATTAAGATAATAATAAAATCAAACCTCAGAGAAAAGAAGGTCTATGAATCAAAAACTCACTTTCATAGGAACGGCGTCATGGACTAACGTTTTAGTGAATATTTATTTGCATCATGTTGCACATATCAACTCTTGCTTTTATATATTATTTCTTTTTTTTTAATGTTGTAAGGTAAAAAAAATTTGGATTTTTCATTTTAGACATCAATTAAATTATTTTAATATTTTTCGGAAATCGTTTACCAAATCGAATAAGCTACGGTAGAGGTAAAAGAAAAATGGAACAACCTGTGAAATATTCACAGAACAGAGTTGGGAATATTTAAGTTGTTAGTATTTTTATATTCTGGTCTTTGTTAATGTACTATTTGCTTGTAAAATTTAGTTTTTTTTTTTCTATTTCGTTTCATAAAGCTTCCGATTGTTAAAAATAAATAAAAAAACAAAGATATGTGGTAAGGGAATTTTTAAAATGATTTATTTCTCTTCATGAGATTCATTATGCATTTTTTTTGTATGGATTACTAGTTCCAGTTCGTATTGTATAAATTATTTTATTACACATTGTTAAGGGGCCTCCGTGGCCGAGTGGTTAAGGCACCACTCCGCTAATCGCTTCATAGCGTAGGAAGCAAGGCCGGCGGTGTTCGACTCCCGCCAGCTCCATTGCACACACTTTGTGGAGCTTCCGGATGTAACTCTTGGTGTTGTAAATTTCCTTGTACTGTCTCGTCAAGATTTATGTAGTTGTTGAGGTCATGTCTGTGTTTCTGTGAATAAAGGAAATGTATATGGATCATTCGAGACGACAGCCAATTTGGGAATTAACGGCTCGTGTAGCTATACGAGCCGTTAATTCCCAAATTGGCTCAGCAATATGATTGGCTGAAATTGGAGGAAGTGACGTAGTATTGATAAGCTGCCGCGGGTACCAGATTTGGCGAAAAATCACATATTCGTGTGGTAGATTTCTGTTGTTTATGGAATGGTCAGTCGTCAGTTGTCGTCGTCGTGTATTTTGTTTCGGAGAGTGAATGTTGCACGTGGTTAGCTATAAAAGAATAATTTGCATTTTATATGTAAAAATAATATTTTGCTCTTTACCAAAGTTGCGATGTTATGCTTGAAATGGATTTATTACAACGACGAATTACTTCCTATGGGACTTATTTAATTTTTATAAAAGAAGTCAAAGGTGAGCTTGCAGAAAAAGTAAGACGTGTTTGGTAATATTTTAATTAAATAATTGTATATAAATAATTATATAATAAATTTTTGTTATAATTTATTTAGATATTAAGCATTGAAGAATATAGTGCAATAGAAAGAACTTAGACAATCATTTATTTTATTATTTAAGTTCTTTCATTTTATCGAATAGAAAGATAAAAATTTAGCTGCGATGTTAAAAAAAAAAAACAATGTGTTTATTGTGATTGCTTGTTCATTATAATTAATATTTTGCTGTAACGTTGATCACATTTAACAAAAATAAATCGGCTTTTTCCGTATTAAGTGCATTGTTATATTTTTTACATTACTACAAATAAAGAAGAAAATAAAGATTATTTCATGAACCTGTAGCTCTATCTGATGCATAGAAAATTGTCTAATATTTTAAAATTACATTTCTTATTAAAAACATACATATTATTGTCTCTTTATTTGTTTATTTTATTTATATTCCCTTTAGTATTTGCTGGTTAGTTTGTATTTGACATTTTAACTAGTTGGAAATTTTGGTTATTATAATACATTTCCTACCCTCTCTGCTATAATTAGTTTACCCATAAACTATATAAAAAAATAATGTGCATTGAATGTTTACATACTACCATGTCAAGTTTTTTATTTATATCTAACAGTTTCGTAATTAATATCCATTTATTTACCTCATAATATTTTTATTTTTAAGAGTAGGGGAGACCGGTACACACTGGACCTATGGTCACAGTAGACCACCCCCTAATATTTTATTTATTTAAAAAAAATTTAAGCTTCTGTTCTATCCTAATAGACAACAGCACTGCACTGATTATTTATAGCCTTCAGAAAATATTTTTAGCTCAGATTGAACTATTTTATCCTGCTCTGTTGTTTTGAGCTTCTAAAAGTAAAATTTTTCATCATCATATTTTTATTTTTTAGTAATTAAAGGTGGTAGATAAATAAAATAAAACAGCTTTTTTTTCAAAGCTAAGATACTTGGTTTTTATTTTACTTTAAATTTAATATGTTTAAAAGAAAGCTATAAACAATATGATTATTTATTGAACTTCAACATGGGGGTACAGTGGACCACCCACTCCTGGGGCACAGTGGTCCACAATAAACTCTACTCCTGTAATGCAGAATGTTCAAAATATTTAATTATTTTCTATAAAGAAAGATTGTTTTAAAGTAGATTTAACTGTAAAATAAAGTAAACAAATAAAAATAACAATTTATTTAACATAGTAAGAAATATTCTGTTTTGTATTTACTGCCTTTGATAAATACAACTGTAGTCTAATTGGTGATGATTCTATTCAAGTAAGATTCATGAGACGCAAATTGAATGGAAATCAGTTTATTTCTCCCAAAACTGAAGATGAATATGCTTTTGATGTCAAAGATTTCATAATGTTGTTCTCAGACTCAAAATTATTTCTTGAAAATTCCAGGCTCAATCTTACTCATAAGTACCTTGGAATTTCATTTGCAAATTTTAATGTGTGCTGATTTTTTTGTACTTAAGTAATAACTTCAACTAAATTGCAATTGTTCCTGTATTAATCTGTTATTATTGTCAAAATAAAATTAGTTTTTTGTTTTTGTTTCAAAATTTATATAGAGTTACAAACAAATTAAATATGTTAGTTACATTAGGAAATAGACTAACATTTATAAATGATAATGTAACCTTTTTTATGTGATAAGCTTAAAAGTGCAGCTATTTTATTGTAAAAATTCAAATGATATTGATCCTTATTAAATGTTTCATTCTATTTCATTTATAAATGAGAAAATTTATCATTTATTTACAATAAATAAAATTTTTCTTACCTCCACTAACAAGTTATGTTTCATTCATAAATTTGAATATGTTTGTTTACCATTATATAAACTGGAATGTGTATGAATGAGTTTTCTCACTGTACCATAAGGTAAATCTGCATTATTCTAATTTTATTTTTAATCATCTTATATTAAGGAAATAGATTTAGAGTTACAAACAAATTAAATATCATGTTAGTTACATTAGGAAATAGACTAAGTAAGATTTATAAATGGTAATGTAGCCTTTTTAATAGTACGATAAGCCTAAAAGTGCTACTATTTTATTATTGAAATGCAAATGATATTGATCCTTATTAAATGTTTCATTTATAAATGAGAAAAAGTTATCATTTATTTATAATAAACCAGAGGGCCCGTGCGAAGATTTCGCACTGAAATCTAATATTTTTTAGGTACTTCTCTATTAACCCGTCGACCTTTTTTCATAAATGCAGTCCCATTTACGTGAGGTCAGAATCATTATGCGTGTTTGTTACATCATCTAGTGGTATTACATTCGACATTTGCGTGTATTTTTTATTATGTTTTATACTGATTTAGTAGTTATTTTATTAATTAAAATAAAAATTGTGTCCTTAAATTCTTATATTTTATTTATTTTTTGATATTCCAATGGCAACGTTCACCCGTTTATTTGGCGATAGTTTTTTGTTATGAGAAGTGGTCGACGGGATAATAGAGAAGTATCATTTTTTATCAATATGTAATAATTATTAGATGCAGGTTTAAACTTCTAAAGAAAAAGCAAGGATAAAAATATCTGCAAACAACATTTAGTTGTTAGTCAAGCCATTATATAATCTAATTTATTCTTTCAAAGTTAGACTAAAAACTGATCCAAGATTGCTAAAGGCACGTGCGAGAAAAAAAAAATAACAATCGTATTTTGACTGCATTAGAGGATGACGTCATCCGCTTCGGGAAAACCATGGGACTTAGAAATATGAATCTAAACATTTCAATTTCGCTTTTTAATCATAAATATAAAATAAACCCGTGCGGTGTTTTTTTATAATAATTGCTATGAGCATCATATAATGTGGTATTTTATTTTTTGGCAACAATAATTTCAGGAAAACCTTTCATTTCTTTCATGAAAACAATGCCGATTTAATTTTTTAATTTCAGCAAATTTTAATCAAAAACATGTTTTAACGAATTGTTAAGCGGGCTATGTCAGAAGCCGGTTCTAAAACCTTTCATATGGTATCTCATTCGTTGTTCTGCGTTGCATATTTTCTGAGTAAAAGGGATGTTGACAGGAGAAATAATATATAAGGATAAATTTTTTCTTACCTCCACAAACAAATTATCTTTCATTCATCAATTTCAATATGTTTTTTTACCATTATATAAACTGACATGTTTATGAATGATTTTTCTCACTGTACTGTAAGGTAAATCTGCATTATTCTAATTTAATAAATTTATTTTTAATCAGCTTTTATTCAGGAAATAGTAGAGTTACAAACAAATTAAATATGTTAGTTACATTAGGAAATAGACTAACATTTATAAATGATAATGTAACCTTTTTTATGTGATAAGCCTAAAAGTTCAGCTATTTTATTGTAAAAATTCAAATGATATTGATCCTTATTAAATGTTTCATTCTATTTCATTTATAAATGAGAAAAAGTTATCATTTATTTACAATAAATAAAATTTTTCTTACCTCCACAAACAAGTTATCTTTAATTCATAAATTTCAATATGTTTGTTTACCATTATATAAAATGACCATGTGCATGAATGATTTTTTCCACTGTACCATAATGTAAATGTTTTATTCTAATTTAATAAATTAATTTATAATTTATTTTAAATCATCTTATATTAAGGAAATAGTTTTAGAGTTGCAAACAAATCAACTATCATGCTAGTTACATTAGGAAATAAACTAAGTAAGATTTATAAATGGTAATGTAACCTTTTTTTATATGATAAGCCTAAAAGTTGTACTATTTCATTATTAAAATGCAAATGATATTGATCTTTATTAAATGTTTCATTCTATTTCATTTATAAATGAGAAAATTTATCATTTATTTACAATAAATAAAATTTTTCTTACCTCCACAAACAAGTTATCTTTAATTCATAAATTTCAATATGTTTGTTTACCATTATATAAAATGACCATGTGCATGAATGATTTTTTCCACTGTACCATAATGTAAATGTTTTATTCTAATTTAATAAATTAATTTATAATTTATTTTAAATCATCTTATATTAAGGAAATAGTTTTAGAGTTGCAAACAAATCAACTATCATGCTAGTTACATTAGGAAATAAACTAAGTAAGATTTATAAATGGTAATGTAACCTTTTTTTATACGATAAGCCTAAAAGTTGTACTATTTCATTATTAAAATGCAAATGATATTGATCTTTATTAAATGTTTCATTCTATTTCATTTATAAATGAGAAAATTTATCATTTATTTACAATAAATAAAATTTTTCTTACTTCCACTAACAAGTTATGTTTCATTCATAAATTTGAATATGTTTGTTTACCATTATATAAACTGGAATGTGTATCAATGATTTTTCTCACTGTACCATAAGGTAAATCTGCATTATTCTAATTTTATTTTTAATCATCTTATATTAAGGAAATAGATTTAGAGTTACAAACAAATTAAATATCATGTTAGTTACATTAGGAAATAGACTAATGGCAGTATTCTGCCCTTAACGAAACAAACCGACTCGGAACCAACCGATCCCGTAATTCATAACGAGATTTGACAGTTTGCAATTCTGCCCTGCTTTCGGATTTTTCGACCGACGTTCAATCTCCATGCTTTGAGCTTACCAGTTTCGACCAATCATTTCCAAGGTCACGCGTGATTTGTTTATTTACGCGAGATGTGAACGTGTGTTTTATACCTATTTAAATGCAGACTTTTTTGAAATTTTTTTTCAAATGATTGATTTTTTTTTTTTCCGAAGTTAGGTTTGCGGGAATTTAGAAGTCAATGATAAATATTAATTAAGAAATAATTTTAAAATATTAATTAATGATGAGGCTAGGGAGATTAGATGGGATATGGATTTTCGGTTAGAATTTAAATATTTTGATGAAATAAAGGAGAATACACCAAATTTAATAAAAAAAAATATGAGGTATTTATCTAAATTCTGTAAATATACATTGTTGTTTAAATACATACTACATTTTCTTGTGACCATACAGCAAAGATTTTATTGCTAATTTGTAAATAATGTATAAATTATACATTTATTTTTTTTACTGTTCAGTTAATCTGAATTGTTGTAACGCAATTTTTTATTGTAACTTGAATTTGAAATTAAATCTTCGTAGTCATGTGACATTTCCCTCCCCCCCCCCTTTTTTTTCTACTTTTCAGTGAATATGAATTGTTCTTATGCCTTTTTCATTAGACTTAAAATTAAATAAATATTTTCTATATAAATTAAATATTCGTAGTCATATGACACCTTCCCTCCGCCCACTCGCTCCTTTTAGGTAGATTTCGTAAGAAATACTACCTATTACATTCTCACCTAAGTTGGAATTTTTGAAAAATTTTTGCAGATCTACGCCGATCATGACTCCCAGAACCCAAAAACACTCCCAGTTCAAAACTTTATCTATCTATCTACCTATGTCACTTTTTTATGGACACAATAACTGGAAAAATTTTGCATAAATCTCTTCCAAACAGATACATAAAAACAAGGGGCATAAAATCTCGTTTAAGTTCGTTAATGGGCAAAATCGAACCAGGGGGGGGAGGAAATGGGGGGGGGGGGGCTTTTTGTAAAAACAGAAAAAACCCCATAATTACTTAATTATGATACGTATCGAATCCGTGTAAAGTTATTATTACATCTAGGAAAAGGGCCGAAAATTTATGTATGACAGATTTTAGATATCATTAAAAATGGCCCCAAGGGGGGGAGGTAGAAGAAAAAAATCATAACTCCGTCAATTCACAAGATATTAAATCCGTATAAATGTATTATTAATCCTCTTAATATTATCTACAACTTTTATATTGACAATTTTTTTATTAAACCAACCCTTATAGCACAAAAAAATTAAAAACAAAAAAATCCCTGCCGGCTCCGCCTGCAAACAAGTTAGGTTTCGAAGTGGGCGGTTCCCATCTGCCGTATCATGGCAAAAAGGTCATTTCTTCCGTAATTCCCAACAAACAGGCGCCCCACGGTCTGCATCTTCGAAATCTACCTGTGCCTGTAGGTCGAGCCGTCAGGGATTTTTTTTTTTTTAATCTCGTGTAATATACCTTTTAGATTTCATTTTAAAACTTGAATTATGTATATTGCAAATTGTATTTCCTTTCCACAATTTGAATTACATTCCGCATAATTATGAATGCAGCAAGTATATTTCAAACTAAATAAGATTTTTATGAGGTGTTTATCTAAATTTTATAGATATACAGAGTTATTTAAACATATATTACATTATCTTATGACTTGTAGCAAAAACGTTCGCAAAGCGAGTTTTTTTTTTTTTTTTTTTTTTTTTTTTCCCCGTAGTGGGTGATTAATAATGTTGAGACTTTTAATTATATATTAATATGTTTTTAATCTCTTACACAGGGACCGGTTGCACTAAAATATCGCCCGCTCCCACCTTTTTTATTATGTTAATTAGTAAATTATTAGGGATCTGTTTAGGAAGAAATTGGGTCCCTTTAAAGAACCCTTCACAATATTTTCCATTTCAAAACTGGACCCTTGACAAAAATTTTCATCTCAAAACAGGGCCATTAAAAAAATTATTTGTCTTAAAAAAGGACCCTTCACAAAATTCTTTGTCTTAAAAAACTTTTACAAATTTAATTATTTAAAAGTAAAATCTAACTGTCACTTTTATATAAAGAAACTGTATATTTTACATACACATATCTTCTTAAAAATGTATAAACAAGAACCAGAATATGATGATCCTTTCAAATTCACAAAATTATGACTAGATTTTTCACAAATATAAAAAGCTGTTCATAATTTACAAGGACAGGACCCAGGGAGTTAAGTCTGGACAGACCTCTGATTATGCTTGTATGCTATGAGATTTTGGAAAATTTTAATGCTGTTAGCGAAATATATTAATTAAACTATATACATTTTTAATCTTGTTTGTGAATTATGATTTAAACTAAACAATTTTTTAGTGTTGAATAAATATTTAATGTAAGCAAAATCTTTCATTAAGTTATTGTTATTTATTTATTTTATGAATTATCTTTTTAACGAAATGTGTTAATTACATTTTGGAAACAAAACGAAATAAGTAGTAATGCTTTCCCTTATTAGTTTTCAATAGAAAATATGTTTCAATCTTTATGTATGTATTATGACTCACACTATATTTCATACATATACAAGACAGTGCCAAAATATTCCGGTAAATTTCATTAGTATATAAATTCTATCGGTAGTGTAAAACTGTTTCTTGTAACATGCAAAAATAATTTCGTAAGCAAATAAAAATCTTTTCACTCTAGTGAACTTTTAACTAATTATTAGTACTATTGGATTAGGGCGTATTTTTTTCTTTTCCTAACGGGTCTATAATACTTTATTATTTACAATTCAAAATAGTATTAAAATAAATTTTAACTGAAAAATAATTTATGTTTAAAAATTTCGTGTAAACTGTATTCATTAGAAAATGTACCTATTCTAAAACACTGTATCCTCATATACTAACGGATAACTATCCTCATATATATCGGAGCGCTGCATATATACGCGCGCCATCTTAAAACGATAAAGGGAACGCTTTCCGGCTGCCTAAAGCAGTCGGAAAAATTACCACATAACAGCCCCGAAATACGGGAACGAATTCCGAGACGGTAGGGGCAGAATGCGAAATTATCACTTCGTCGGCGCATTACGAGAAAGTCTTCCGTTCCGATGAGGGGAGAATGCTGCTGTAAGTAAGATTTATAAATGGTAATGTAGCCTTTTTTAAAAGATAAGCCTAAAAGTGCTCTATTTTATTATTAAAATGCAAATAATATTGATCCTTATTGAATGTTTCATTCTATTTCATTTATAAACGAGAAAAAATATATAATTTATTTACAATAAATAAAATTTTTCATACCTCCACTAACAAGTTATGTTTCATTCATAAGTTTGAATATTTTTGTTTACCATTATATAAACTGGAATGTGTATGAATGATTTTTCTCACTGTAACATTGGGTAAATCTGCATTATTCTAATTTTTAATCATCTTATATTAAGAAAATAGATTTAGAGTTACAAACAAATTAAATTAATATAATGTTAGTTACATTAGGAAATAGACTTAGTAATTTTTATAAATGGTAATGTAGCCTTTTTGTAATAAAAATGCTAAATCGGGAATTTGTTTAGGAAAAAATTGGGTCCTTTAAAGGACTCTTCACAAAATTTTTCATTTCAAAACAAAACCCTTCACAAAATTATTTTCCCTATAACAGGACCCTTCACAAAATTACTTTCCCTAAAACAGGACACTTCACAAAATTCTTTGTCCTTAAAGATAGGTTTTTGACAAAATTTTTCCATCTTTATACCGAACATTTCACAAATTAATCATTTAAAAGTCAAATCTGACCTGTCACTTTTACAAATATAAAGAAAAATATGTATTTTACATCCGTTTATCTTCTTAAGAATGTATAAACAAAAACCTGAATATAACGATAATTTCAAATTCACAAAATTATCATTAGACTTTTCACAAATCTAACAAGTTGGAAATTGTACGTCAAACGTTACAAACGAGGTGCGTTCGTACGCACGTTTTAGAATTAAATTCATGATATCCCGTGCGTAGAACGGGTTAAACAGCTAGTTAAGTATATATTTTATGACACTGTTCATACAAATATCTTAACTAGTTATATAAATATTCAGATATATATGTATCAGCTAGTTATATAAATATTCAGACCTAGATGATTTTTAATTCTGTGAAATGAATTATATCGTCTGCAGATTAATTTCTGTAATAAAATAAGCATCTCGGTCGCTTGACGATTTAACATCCATCGGAAGCTGCTATAACAAAAAAGCACCGATTTAAAAAAAAAAATCAAATTTCTTAATAAATATTTTTATTAATATCTCCTAAAGTTTTGATTCGATTTTAATAAAATTTGAAATGTCTCGACAAAATTCTGCAAAGATAACATATTTTAAATTGCAAACCATTTGGTTGGGTAGTTTTTGCGTTGTTATATGCGGACAGACAGACGGACGGACGGACAGACAGACAGACGGACGGACCAAACGACGACTATAGGTGCTACGTATTTATATAATTACGAACGCACCTAAAAAGCTGTTCACAATTTCACAAGAACAGGACTCTGTGAAAAAAGTCTGGGCAGACCCCTGCAAATATTAATACTTAATAAGTGTCTGAAAATTTGAAGAACGGCCTATGGCTTAATTTTTAGACAGTGTCTGGGAACTCCATGGCAATTTATTAAGGATCATCAGTCCTGTTAGGCGAGTAATGAACACTATTGTCCAGGCTTCTCTAAATAGTAATAGTTTTTTTTATTGTTTATTTTCTAATTTGCTTCTACTTTTCTTAATTTTTGTTTCCTTTCCCAGTTCATAAATTGTTGACACTCTCAGGAAGCTAAGAAAATCAGGAGCAAAACCAATGTAAAGCATGTCGTAATTCTTCCAGATTTCAACATAAATGAGGAGACATGCCTGCCGTGCTCTTTCACAACAAAAAATTTGTTGTTCCATATCTGTATTTTTGGATTAAAGGAATCAGGTAAATGAACATCTGAAAATATGAAGACTGTCAATCGAAAGTTCACAAAGATGGTGAAAGATAACGGATGCCGAAAAATAGTGATCATGTACATATAATTGTAATATTTGTAAATGAAGGCAATGCCTGGTGGGGCGGTCTTCTGCATAGTGCCATATTGGCCGTGCAGTAGTACTGAACTTCCTGGAAAAATCATTGCCTATAAAGTATATACGTATGTAAGTATAACTTTCTTTATAGATGAAATTTAATTTTAATTTGCCCATTTTTAACTAAATTTGGGTAAATGTAAGACCTGAAAATGTCGTAACTGTTATCTCGAAAATGGCTCAGGTGATTTTAAAAAAATTAATATATTATATTAATCGGTTTTAGACTAAGTGAATGTGGTTTCGTGTTAACGTAGGAAAGCTCTTGTTTTCTATATAATCCACTTTTAAAATCTGACTATTTTCCTACGAAATTTCTCATAGGAATACATGGGACCACATCACCTCTTTTGACTGCTCTAAGATAAGGTTAAATATCTCGTCACAGGATACAGTTAAGCCTTCTGCATGTAGCGAATAAATTATTTAGACTGATTTTTTCATACAAAAATATATTTTTAATTTGTAATATATATGTATTAAATTAAATTGTCGCTTATATATTTTTCTTTTTTGTTCAGAATATATTTCGCATTTTATATATCTGTATTTCGTTGAAAAACTTTAGATTCATTTTTTAAATAGGGGAAATATTTTTAACTATGCATTCAATTTTACTGTTATTTATAATAAGTTTTCAATTGTTTAAGGATAATATATTTTCTGTTGGTTGGATAATATATTTCCCTTTGCTCATTAGAATATCGTAGACAACCAACCATTCGCTGGGTTGTAATCATCCATGGGTTTGCTTTTGCTGTTAGTCTGGTTTCTGGAAAATACGCCGTGAAGAAAATTTTGATGTCGAACTTATGGATTATATGATTCTGTGAACAAAATAAAATGTGATCAATTGAGGTTATGCCGGCATGTAGCTGTAGCAAAATACCTCGAAGCTATAATAATAATAATCATCTGCATTGTACATAGCTTACATACATGAACATCGGGAAAACATTTTGTAAACAACAGAGGAATGCATTTTATTCACAGGTAATTTTTATGCTTTTCAGGGTTTCGTAAAAATCTGAATTTTTTATATATCTATGTAGTTTTAACCATTGTAATGCAAAATAGAATCAAAAATAGGTAATGCTTGATTTTAATGACTTAAAAAAATTGACTTCAGAACTTTTGTCTCTCGTGACAAAAAATTTTAGCTTTCATCAGTTACAGAAGGATAGGATGTCTGTTTATTTATTTTAAAAATATTTTTATTTGTATTACACATTAAGTAAAATTAGTAGTCAGATGAGTCTTTAAATAAATATAATAAGATGACTATTTACGCTTTTGAAATTTTGCATTCGATTGTTGATAACAAAAGATAAAAAGGGTGTGTGTGTAATATTGCAGAATGTCTTAAATGTTTTTTAAAATTAATTTAATGTGAAAGCATGAAGTTAAAATAAATAGCCATGGATTTTATTTTAAATGTTTTAAAATTATAATAAAAAAATAATTGTTACCTATATTTAACTTAATTTATATTAATATTTATATTTAAATGAAGAAAATCTGATTCACTAGATCAATCTACATCATATTAAATCTACAATCATATTAAATTGTAATTTGTAAATCTAACCATATTTGGATTTTTCATACTTAAAAAAAAAAAAAAAAAAAGAACATGACTATTATTAAACATATTTCTATGACTGATAGAACCTTAATGGCATTTATTTTCCCCTCAAATTTGTTTGAATAAATTGAAAAGAGAGCGACTAAATTTAGTGTAAATATTTTTTAATGTAACATCTTTTTCACAAAAAAATAATGTTGTACAGTAATTAAAAATGTGATTCTTCTTTGTATTACAATAATTAAATACTAAGCATATCTAAAAAATTAAGATTACGGAGCACTGAAAAGTATTTATAAACTTTGCCCTCTTTGTTATTGTACAAAACTTTTTTTTTTTCCCCCTTGCGAAAAAGATGTTACATTAAAAAATAGTTAGACTAAATGTAGTCGCTCCCTTTTCAATTCATTCAAACAAATTTGAGGGGAAAGTAAATGCTATTAAAGTTCTATCAGTCATAGAAATATGTTTGATAAAAGTCATTATGCTTTTTTTGTGATTTTTTGTTCCTTTTGGGTTACTTTTTTAAAATATTTTTTCTGTAGACTAACAAACATTCACAACACAGCATATATTTACATTAGCAAATTCACACAACATTTTTCTAAATATATTAAAATTTCTTTTAAATGTCTTGTTTTGAAATGAACTAGTATTATGTAAATATATTTTTGTGCATTTTTAACACTTTCCTACCTAGTTGAAAAGTGTTTTATGACTTCGGTTTGTCTGTTCGTGCTCTGACTTGCATAAATATACTTGGATTGCCCTGAAATTATTGCATGTTATTGTCGTTTACTATAGCATGTTCCTTATTTCAACTGAAGTGTGTAGCATTTATAGTTTTTTTACAGGGACAGATAAAAGTATTCCGTTTCATTACCATCAGTGGGAAATAATTGTTTCAAGCTGTACACCATTTAAAACATGATATAATTAATAAAAAGTTAATTTCTGCTTGTGATAACACATTGCAAAAAAACTAATGTTAATATTTTAATGTTTTTAACCTTGCACTAAAGAGAGAGTTTTAGAAGTTTCAAAACAACTGTCTGCTGTCTATATTTAAAATTTTTGTTTTATATTGCATTGTCTATTTATATTTTAATAATCAGCCTTGCTAGATTAAAAAAAAAAAAATAATTTCAATTGAGCTAGAATAAAATGAGAAAAAGACTTTCTGATAAACATTTATAATTTATTTACACACACAATAATAATGATAAATTTACAAATTTAATATATTAATACAATTCATCAATACATAAAAAAAAATTGAATAACACATCCAAGTATTATTATTCAATGAAAATTTTACATTGAAATACAATATATCATACATATATTATTTCTGCTGTTAACATCCCTTTTTCAAAGCAAACAGAATCTGCAGAATTATGAATGAGATACCACAATGAAAGGATTTTGAACAGGCTTCTGGCATAGTACACTCTAACACGTTTTTTAATTAAAAAATAAATCAGCATTGTTTTCATAAATTAAATGAAAGGTTTTCCGAAATCAGTGTTGCCACAAAAATAAAATACTGCATTTATATCATGCTCCAGAATAAAAAAAAATTGTAAAAAAAGATACATTGGGACGTCTATGCACGTGTTTATTTTATATTTATGAATAAAAATAAAATATTTAGAAGAAAAAGACACCGTCGATCGAATCAGTGGAATTTCATGTCTAGCCTAAAATCTATGTTTTGTTATATTAACCCTTTCATGGTCATGAACGCGTATACGCGGTCAAAGTTTTTTACTTCTAAATGGTCATGAGCGCTTATAGACGGTCAGGATTTTTTACTTCTAAATGGTCATGGGCGCGTATGAACGGTTCAGATTTTCTACTTCTAAGTGGTCATGACCGTCTATGTGCGTTTTTCTCACCCCCCAGACTGGGCGGTAAAGAAGGCGTTTGTCAGCACACTCCCCCTTCCCACATATACAATGGATGTATAGGTAGACCATTTGTCAACTAGATTATTTGTATTTTAGGTGAATGCCTTACAGATTTGGTTAGAAAATGTCTCAGAGAATTTCGTTTTCTGTACAGCCTACATCTAGTGACATTGTATTTCAAAACCGATCCTAAAATGAAAGGAAGCAACTTCATAGAATATCATTTTTTAGTTATTATTTTATTTTAAAACTCTCGTCCATACGATTCTAATCCATTACATTAATTATTATTATTTAAAATGTTTTGCCATGTTAAATTTATTTAATTTTTTTTTTTAATGAATACATATGTTTTTATTTTTCTAACAGTATTTCAATTTATTTTTTTAAAATATATTACTAAATAACTAAAATCGATTTTTCTTTCTTTTTTTTACTTACAGCACTTTTGCTTTGTAATAGTAACAAATATAATAATACCCAAATAATATTAATAATACCAAATTAATATTACACTTCAAAAATTATTTACTAATTTACTATTGTTGCTGTACCAATTATAGCATAACTTTAAAAATAAAACAGTGAAACCTGTCTATAACAATATAATGGGGTGGGCAAATCAATCACACTGAGAAACTGCACTTGAAAAGTCTGACCAGATACACCCACAATGGACTTCAATAGGCCATTCATTACCGAAGGTGTTTTTCAGGGGGGAAAGCAATTTCACCATGTTGCTGCTAAACTTTTAACAATGTCAGAACGTTGACCATTTATAAAGATTTTTAGCACGTCCTCGTCTACCCTTTCCAAGTAAAAAATATGAAAACAGCCTGACCGTGAATGGGTTAAATTGCATTTTTTATTTATTAAATTGATTTTTCTTTTTCAGAAGCAGATGACATCCTCTAATGTAGTTAAAATGATTATTTTTTTTTCCCTCACATGTACATTTAAAAAAAATATATCTAGTTTTTTATTTAAGTTTTACGTGTGCGTCAGCTTATTGTTTACATATTTTCTTTGTTTCATCATGGCTGTGTATATGCCTACAGTATCGAGCACCAATACATTACATAATTTAAGAATTATTTTCCAATTGGATATACAGTTCATTGTGATTTATAAAAATTGTGAGTATTTACCTATCTATATTATAAAGGACAAACGTGTCCGTGCGTAACGCTGATGTCATTTTGTAAATGGCAACAGTTGATGATGAAATTTCGGTTTTGTGATTTTTACTATTGCAATTTTTTTAATTTCTAAACATCTCACATTTTTAATTTTTACACTTTTATATAGGAAAGAAAATCTACTTTGAAATGCAATTTGTTTGAAAACTGTATCTTAATTCGCTGTTTAATTATGGCTTTTAAAATTAAAAAAAATGGTATTTTTCACGTTTAATGGTTGCCATTGGTAATCTTTTTCCCCCCCTCTTGGCGACCGCATATTATTATTGATTAAAGAATTGAAATTAGTATTATTAGATAGAAATTTAATAGAGATACGTTGAAAAGTAAAAAGAAAAAACTTTTACTGATTTTATATAAAATGCAAAATAATAATAGTAATAATAATAAACGTTTTGATGAGCAATAATTTTATAAATCAAAATTTAATTTAAAAACCAAAAGAATGTTTGTGATACAATTTTTACATTGAAAAACATTTTTATGTAACTCAAAACAATATTTGGCTATTTATCGTTTGCGCCAGGATTATCACGTTCAAAAATCAATTTATGGTGTAGTTTCGTTTGCTGTTTTAAATGAAAATTCTAAGGTTTATTTTCTTGGCGCTTATTATATTTATTCCCCCAGAATAAAAAAAGGCTGGGTGCTCCTTCAAAAAATGGGCACTTTTTTATGAAAAAGGCTTCTTAGTGCTTTTCATAAATAATAGCTTAATTATTGTAAAGTTTTCTTTCTATAAATTAATACTTAAGTGTACCAGAAAATATTCTCAAATATTGCAGTGTGAAAGCTTTGCACGAGTCTTCGGGTATTGTTTATTTGTCTTATAATATTAAATAAATCATCTAAGAAAATAATTATTAAAAAAGATGAATAATAAAATAAAAATGCATATATATATATACATATGTTGTTTAAAGCTATTTTCTAAAGAACTACAGAAAGGTAAACAGTTACAGTAATTTGATACTCTTTTGAAAGTTATAAAAAAAGCAAGTAATAAAACAATTATATAAATCAATGAAATGTTAAAATTCACCATTAATCAATAAACACTACAAGTACAAGAGAAAAAATAATTTTTTTAACATGCATTTTGAAAGTACTAATATATACTTGAAAATACCTGTGAAAACGAACATAGTAATATAAAGAATACAAAATTACACAATTTTTAATCAATATATTTGAATGCAAAATTTCTATACATTAACAGACTTATATGTTGCAACAGTATTGCTTTATTCTGGAAAATGTATTAATATATATATGTATATATTACACATCTTTTCCTATACAACTATAAAAAAGCAATATGGTCTCACCCCATAAGTTTTAACAGGGTGGTCACAAATATCTTGTGTTAAAATTCCCCAATATTTCCAGGTTAGCATTAAAATAATGAAATTTTCATGAATAGTTTCTTTTACAATATTATTCTAATGCATAGTCATTGCTTAGTAAAGTTTATATTTAAAAAAAAATCATTCTACAAGTTCTTGCATAGTTAACCAAAAGTAGACATTACTGCTTGTTAGATCTTGTGGTACTGTACAAGATAAGAAAGAATACTGTCATATCAAAACATCTAGTGTGGAGCTGAATAAAAAGTTACTGTGTATCACGGTAATGACAATCAAGACTAACTTCAAATAAGGATAATTTGTACTTGTCTATTATCCTGTTGATCAGTTTTCATAAAAGAGTTTACACATGTTTGTCATGTCATCAAGATATTTTTAGTTTGATGTTTTCTCTGTATTTTTAATGATGTTTTACTAATTTTTTAGTTCTAAAAACATTTGCTCTAAAGCTTTCTAAATCTTAAAAATGAGAGTTTCAATTAATAAATTTGAAGTTTGGGACAAGACTTGGCAATGACATTTACAACTTATAATTTTTTTTCATATTTAAAGTAGATAATGTAGACAATGATATTTACAATTTTTTTTAGATATTGATTTTTTTTTTTTTTCATGTTTAAAGTAGATAATGTAGTGAATACTTAAACACAAATATTCACAAAAACCAAACATTCATAGTTGACTTGATCAATTCATATTTTGTAGAGAAGAACATAAAATTTCCCATTATCTGAGAATGACTCTTATATCAAGTTTCACTAATTAAAGATTTGTACAAGGAAAATACATTCTTTCATTTTTATCCTAGAGATAAGTTCAGATTTTTTTTTTTTTTTTTTTTTTTTTTTGGCTGAGACGGATATTAAAAGCACACAGCAGAAATTTCTTAACAACATTATAACATTTTAAAATTGTTTCAAGATTAATATTTTCATTTAAAAGCTTCAATTTTCATGTTCCTGAAAATCATTTAAAAAGACAAATTTGTTTTTTACTTCTAACCACTGTAAAAGTAGCTGTTTTCATTCTGCTAAAATATCATTGTACAACTATGGCAGAAAGATATTAGTTCTGTTTTATAATAAACAAAGGACTTCAAACAGAAGAGAAATATCTCATGGCTTCTTTATGTTACTAACAGTGACTGTGCAAAGGCTTCAAAATCAGACGGAATATTTCTCTTTATATCACATTATTATCAATTTAGTTTACTCTCAGTTTTTAAAAGATTGTAAAATACTGTAAGAAACTTAAGTCACATTCTTGTTTCTAAAATAACGAGTTTTTTTTTCTTCTTTTTTTCCATTTTTGCATAAATAAAATTTTCACCATAAGGCTGAACTCCAAAACTGATATAAAAATAGAGTCCAAGCTGGTTTCAGGCACAGAATGAGCCCGAGAGCTGGGATTAATTTTTTTCTTCCTGATTACCGCAATCATAATGGAAATTAACATTTGTTTCAGTTTAGTTTGAATTTCCCTGATATTTCCAGGTTAACAAAGTTCCCTTATATTTACATGTTTAACAGGTCTGTGTACCCTGTTTAACTAAGATAGCAAATTAAAATTTCAATTTTAAAAGAGTACATTTAACACTAAGTCAAATTATGTATTAAGATTATAAAAAATTGCATGTTTTTATGTATGTAACAATAATAATAAAAAAAACAAATGAATGAAGAAATGACATACAAACTCTGCAAAATAAGTTTTCACATCTAACATTTTAAATGATTAAAATCCAGTCAAAGATGTGAAAAATATTCAGAATGTGAATTATTTACATGCAAGACTTTTAAAGTGAGAACTAAACAGTAGTAATATTTAATTTAAATGTAAAAAAAAAAAAGAAGAAGAAAAATCTATGCTATTTACTAAAGCACTTATTTTTGCTGGTATTAAAATTGAACATCATGGAAACTCAACATTAAACGAATTAAAATGTTCACTACAAGATACAACAGAAATTATATACTAACCGTAAAATTGATTCTTTACATGTAAAACTTAAATCATGCATACATCAAGGTGATTCCTTTTATTTAATGCTATTAAAAAAAAATTGATTGGGCAATCAGTATTAACCCTCTCACTAACACATCTGTGTTAATACTTAATACGTTCACTAAACTCCAGTAATAAAATACAGAGAAAACAACATTACAATTTTGTCCTTTTGCTGGACAGTCACAGAATTAATGGAAGAAAATAGTTAAATATAATGAAATCTATTTATTTAATATACATTAATTTAATCTTTTGTTTTACAATAAGAATGGTCATTGTTATTTGTATTATTAACATAATCGATGAGGGATAATTTAAATGATGTGCTTGGCTTAGACTGAGTAACTGCTGTTTGAGAGGGCTTTTTTTTTGTTGAATAAAATCTCTTTTGTAACTTTATTTTTTTGTTTGGAGGCTCATTATTTTTGTTTCCTTGTTTTTGATCTGCACATATTAAATTAATTATGTTATCAATGCTTTTACCAATCCTTTTTCTTGTATTTTGTGAAATTTCATGTTTATCCAACAAAGATGTCATAGTATTTATTTTGTTTTTTAATAGTTTATCTTCTAAAGCATCAGAGGAACTACTACTGGCTGTCAAATCAGCAAACCCATCACTTGTAACAATATCATTTATAATATCACTTTCTGTTTTACGTTTGAGAATACCACCTGTATTGACTGACATATGCACAGCATGAATATGCTTACATAAGTTGCCTCTAACTATTGAATCAATACAGCTACATGTATATGAATGAATACATACTGCACATAGTCTACATTTCAATTCACAAACATGATCTTTTTCAACGGACATTTTTTAAATTTTATATACCAACTCGTTACAATTTGCTGACTTGATTTGCCAACCATCCTCAACTTCTGTAATAGGATTTGTTATTTGTAATGCACTTCGATGTCTGTTGTGAATGTCAGAGATCTTTTTTGAGGTACTGCCTTTAATTAAGTTTTTGTATCTTTCAAAACTTTTATCCCTCACAAAGCACAAAAGGTAAGACACACACATGTCTATTCTTTTGTTCACCTTGCCATGCATATATATATGCTTCAAAACTTTGTGGAAAGCTTCCAAGTACATATTGGTATTAATGCCAGCATAAAGTCTATGGCAATATGCCCATAATTTACACCGTTTGGCATAATTCTTTTCAAAATAGACTCCAAATTCCCTCACATCATCATCTTCATTGCATTCTTCAAGAAAATTTTTCAGTAATTTCTCAAACTGATAAGGGTCAGTTGTTTCCAACATTGTTCTTAGATATTTATAAACAGCAATTTTCTTTTCAACTCCTTTAACTTTGGAAAGTGCTTGTTTCCAATTCTTGTCAACGTGCCAGGTGCACAGAAGTTGCTTTTCAACTTCCCCAAATATTTTCTTCCAGCTGTTATAATAAGCCGGAGCATCATCAGACATGAAAATATCCGTTTTTATTTCTGGAACCTTTTCTTTCAATGATTTAAGAAAAATTTCCATGTGTACAGAAGAAACTCTGTTGGAAAAACAAAATGACACTGGAAAGCCAGCACCAAATTCATCAACGACAACAATTGTTGTAAGATAAAAATCATACATGTTTGTTCCATGCGTTGAATCGATACAAATTTTGTCCGATCCAAATTTCAAAAGCATATCCCTTTGGATAGGTGTCATAATTACAAGCATAAAGTCATCATTGTCTAAGTGTTCAGAGACAGCACCTTGAGCTTTAAAAAAAATTACAGGAGAAACCTCTCTCATTGTATTCATCTCAGATACAAATAGTTCAACACTGACAGAATCATTCTGATGCCTTTTTGCATCTTCTAAATTATTTAGTCTGGCAATGTTATGGAGGTCTTGCCGGGTGAGAAGATGGATTCTATCAAAAGAATTCCCCAACGTTTCTCTAACATCTTTTAAGCATCGCTCAAAAGGTATTCCTTGAGCCAATTTTCCTGCAAAAAAAAATTTAAGAACATTAAACAATTTTGAATGAAAATACTGAACATAATGTATAATGTTTTAAAGATTTTTTTAAATAATTTCCTTTGTAGTAATTTAATTCTCCATTCTATATATAAAATATACAGCAAGTTGTAAAAATGACAAATTAGATTAGTCGTCAAATTTCTATTAAAATACAATAAATTTTTTAAAAATTATAAAGGTTTAGAAGAAAATCCATAGTTCAGTATTTTTTAATGGCTGCAAGCAACAAAGTCAACTGTCTGAGAAAAAGAAGCATAGCAAAGTGTGATGGGATAAAAGATTGATAAAGTCAGTGGCAATGCACAAATCACATTAAAAACTGCAAAACACACTGCTATTCCTACCTTTTTATGATGTATTTAAGAATTAAGTTTCATTATATTATTTTTATTACATTTTGGTATAAAATTATCCAGTTTTTTATTAAGTCAAATTTACACATTACTCTAGTTTTAAAAATTTATGTTTATAAATAAATATCTGATGTGACACATATTTAATATGTTTGTTAAAAATACTCACTAGATAATTCTTCTTTTTCTGCTTGACTCAGCGACAGATGCTTTATTTCCATCTCATGACCAATGTGAGTTTTATGGTAGCTGACAAGAAGTTCTTCTTTTTCAATTACTTCTATAGTAGCTGGACAATGTGAACCCATCTTACAGGTACCTTGGGATTTAGGTCCTCTTGTGCCTATAAGGAATTTTTTTTTAAATCTTAATCATTCAGCAATTCTATTCTAAAAATATAATTAAAATATCATGGTACTACATTACTGTAGTATATATATATATTTTTTTTAAAGTAGAACACCCCCTTCCAGTGTAAGATTTTGATTATAATTGTACAAAGCCAATGCTTTAATTCTAAAATCAAATTCCAATTTTAAGAGTATTTTTCAATTTACCAATGACACTGATAAATCATACACAATTATCGTTATCCGACATTAATTGCATGCAAAATGCATGAAAATCATCATAGAATCGGTTGGTGGATAAACATGTAGTGTATTAAAAGTACTCTGCATGCACCAATGACATAACGACAATCTTATATGATTTATCAGTATAATGTCGGTAAATGAAAAAGTGCTCAAAAGGAGAGGAAAAAAAATATATAAAGAATTGAAAACATGTAAAAATCTTGCACTTATACAAAGACATACTGAATGTTTTAACCGATAAAAATGTACATACTTTAAGTGTAATGCATTTTTTAAAGCTAATTTTTATAAAAGTTAATTCACATAAAATTAATTATATGGAAATGAGAGTTCACCTTTCTTTGAAAAGTTACATAAATAAATAATGAAGGAATTTTATGATCACTGGTCTCATCAAAATGAATAAATCTAAGATAAATTCAAACTTGTTTTTACCAGCCCAGAGTTCTGATTTTTATGTTCTTCGAATAATTAGAAACAAATTCTTAATTTTTTTTTTATTCACAATTTACTTAGAACTACAAGTCTTGCACAGGTTAAGTTGTACCTGACCCAAGCCTGAAAATTCCGTTTGAAGTCAACCTGAACCTGGCAAAATAATATGCAGTGACCCGTAACCAAAGATTTTAACCCAAACCTGAAATACTTCAACCTACAATCTGATCTGAACCCAAAAGGAAAAAAAAGTAAATCTTGTTTTAATAGAATTGTTAAAAGTAATCTACAATTATATTTCTAATACCAATTTTATATTTTATATAGATAGAAAAATGGAGAAATTTTTTTTACAAAACAAACAAATCAACAACATGAAGCACAAAACATCAGGGTTGACATGTTTCTGCTGGGGTGATTAAAACCAGTGGTTGTAACTGGTTAAAACAGACATGGCAAAAACTGGCAGAAACTAAGAAATAATACTAAGGAACTTTAATCTGCAATGATTCATAATTCACACATGTATTTGATATGTAAACAATTTAATTAAAAATTAAACTAAGATTATGAATGTTATTCAAAGTAGCAAAAAGTTTCAAAATGATCATAAATATACTTTATTTATATAATACTAATATTCTTTCACTTGAGAAAAACAGAAATTTTAATAATGATAACCTGATGCTGTACAAGTTTAACTATTAATATTATTGTTTACAGTTGAAGTTGAATATCTATTAAAAAAAGAAATTTACAAAAAATACTATTTCAACAAATCACTTTTCAGAGTATTTTTAAATAAATAATACAATGCAATAACTTAAAGATTATCTACTATACAAATGTGAATGGTTCTTGTGAAAATATACAAGTAAATAATTGACGCACAAAACATACCAAAGAAAATAAAAATTTTAATGAAATATCTTGTACAATTATTTTACAATATTGAAAGAACAAAATTACCACTCAAATATAATATTATTACTTTTTCCATGAAGCATTCCATAGCATAGTACTAATTTTGCTAATCTTTCTGAACTCAGATTGTTTCTTAATTTGTTCTGAATGAAAAAAAAAAAAAAAAAAAAAATGAAATTATTCTTTCCATTACTTGCTGGCAATGTCATTATTGAGGATGCAAAATTTGAAAAATCCTCATTTTCACCAGTATTTGTTTTTAAAAACGACCACCATACAGTAGGCAAGACATTTTCTAGGACTTCCTTGGAGAAATATGTTTCTGGGAAAGAGTTGATTTTGCTTCAAAAGATATTATATATGGCACAATATTGGATTAATATCAGAAAGCAATTTCCTTGCCTTTTCTTTTTGCTCATTTGTCAATTTTGATACCACATACTTAGAATGAAGTAAAATAAGCTAGCATATGTTACATGGAATATGCTAATGGAATATGTTAGAAAATCCATGGAATTACACAATCCACATATAACTATATCATTTCTATGAGAGAGATTTTTTTACAGTTATTAAATTATTATGTTAAATTACAGAAAAGTATTTTGAGTAAGTATTGATTATTTTTCTTTTCTTTTCAGTGTTTAATTTAAAATAAGTATCACATATAGTTTACTATTTTGATTTTTAAACTGAGATTTTAAATACTCTAATAATTGTTTCTATATAAAATTACACGACCATATTATAAAAAATTTTTATCTGTTACATTATTCATTTTTTCTAATACAAATTTATTTCTTTAATTAAAACTATCCACAGTACTTTATTTGTTATTCATCCTGAATAAAATGTACTTGAGAAATTTAATACTACTAAAAAATTCTCAGATTATGTCACGAAATGTGTTTATGTCAGTTGTTTCCAATTTCTGCCACTGGCACGACAAACACCCAGCCCTGATTAATATGCAAATATAGTAAAATATCTGAATAGCAGACACTTGGGATAGTTGTATATAATAATGCATTGAGATAGGTTGTCTCTAATTTTCTTTTTCCGGGTCAGAGTGACTACCAATTTTCTTTCTGGAGGGTAAAGTTCACTGTAGAACAATTATTGTAGGACAGATTGTTGAGATTTTCATTAAAAAATTGAGCAGAACTATGTTTTAGATGAAAATAAATAGTTATTTGAATATGAATGAGTATGTACATTCAATATACTGTATACAAAATAAAATGTATAACAAGAAACAATCATAAATTAGTCTTTCTTTATGGTACACAGTGAACCACTTTTTCAGTTAATTTTTTTTTTCTTTAATGGACAAACCGATCTGCATGAAAATATTTTTGAATATTCCTTAAACCTTTATACATTCATCATAATTTTCACAGAACATGGAATTTTCCTGAAATACTTCACTCGGTCTGGGAGCAACATTATGAAATCATTGACATCAACAACAGATTCATCTACAGTTTCGGGAAAAGTAAAATGATTTCCATTCAATTTGCGTTTCATGAATCTTACTTGAATAGAATCATCACCAGTTAGACTACAGTTATATTTATCAAAGGCAGTAAATACAAAACAAAATATTTTTATTCTTATGTTAAATAAATTGTTATTTTTCTTTGTTTACTTAACTTTACAGTTAAATAACTACTTTAAAACAATATTTCTTTATAGAAAATAAGCAATTATTAAATATTGTGAACATTTTGCATTACAGAAGCAGAGGGGATTGTGGACCACTGTGCCCCATGTTGAAGTTAAATAAATAATCATATTAATATTGTTCATAGCTTTCTTTTAAACATATTAACTTTAAACTTAAATAAAAACAAGTATCTTTGCTTTGCAAAAAAGCTATTTTATCTTATTTATCTACAACCTTTAATTACTAAAAAAATAAAAATATGATAATGAAAAATTTTACTTTTAGAAGCTCAAAACAACCAATCATGATAAAATAGTTCAATCTGAGCTAAACATATTTTCTGAAGGTTATAAATAATCAGTACAGTGCTGTTGTCTATTAGGATAGAAGAGAAGCTTTAAAAAAAATTAAATAAATAAAATATTAGGGGGTGGACCAATGTGCCCATAGGTCCAGTGTGTACCGGTCTCCCCTACATGTAATGACTTCTGCAAAAACTGTGAACATTAATTTAATAGAATTAATGAATAATACTTACCTGTGGATTGGGAAACGTATGTGCCAGAACGATTACAAGTGTAGTAGTACTTTTTAGAACCATCTTTTAAAACAGTACTTGCAGACAATATATAAAAACTCTTCTCTTTCTTTTCTTCCATTTCTTTCCAAATCATAAAATCTAAAAAAAAAAAGTATACAAAACATAAGCATTTACACATTTAAAGAATCGTTAATTGAACATCTTGTTGCTTTATTAAAAATAAAAGTTTAATATTTATTATTTTCAGAAATTTGGTGATTAAAATATAATGTAAAAGTATATTTACCTGTTTTGTTTGGAATTGACAAACTTTGGGTCTCTAACGCAATTTGATGCTCGTTCTTGATGTGTTCTCGCAGCTTACTAAAAGAAGCAAACAACTTTCCACATACAGGACAAACAATTTTATTTGATATATCAGCATCAACCTTATGCACATTTCTTACATGCCGGTACATATTTTTAAGGGCTGAAAAACCCTTTTCACAATACGGACAAACTGCGCTCATCTTTAAGTGCAAACGATAAATAAAGCAGTAAAGTTACATCCACGTGCTCGATAAGTACGTGCGAGCTGAGCTCTGGCTCTGATGTCTGAAGCTCTGACCTACTCTTCACAAATTGGCTCTTCAGGGTCACGGCGATAGGCGATAGTCTCAGCGCCAAATCTTTTCCTCCCAGCAACCCGATTCTGTAACTTCATAAATAGCCAATCACATTGCTGAGCCAATTTGGGAATTAACGGCTCGTAGTAGCTATAGGTCTCAAAGCCCACCCCCTTCAAAGTTAAAAAAAAAGTACACATTGTTAAGAAATGAAGTGAAATGAAACTAGTAGCACGCGCTGTGCGTGATATGAAAAGTGTAAATTTCATTAGAAGAATATTTTAGAGAATGTATGTGAGTTTTTTGTTTTATCTCGATGTAACATGTAAGATGTACTCGTGTAGATGGAATTAAATGTACTTTTATAATGCAAATGGATCTTTTTATGAGTTCTGAAGTTGGACTCTTATTCATTAACGCCCAGCATCGTGTAGATGCAGCCCATGAAAAGTTATAAGAAGGTTAGTATAAATATTCTATGCTAAGCCTACTTTCGAATTCTAACATAAAAATTTGGTACCCTCGGCGGGACGGGTGTTTTTGAATTTGAATTGATTAATTTGAGAAGATGAATTTAAATATCTTAAAAACACAAAGAAAAGGATTAAGAACTACTTTTACTGTCACAGCTAATAAAATTGAGTCTGAATTGACTAATGAAATAAGTGAATTCAAAGAGCTTTCCATTTTGAAATCTCAACTCATAGACAAATTCCAGCGATTGGATAGTAACCAAAGCCAAATTTCGGAAATTCTTTTGAAAGATGAAGATGAAAAATTATATACAGAGGATTTTGGAGGCGCGGAAGAATATAGAGAAAAATACGTAGAATTATTTTCACGTATTGACGAAAAGATGCAGTTTTCTAAATCTCCTAGTGAAAATGAAAGACGAAAGTTCAAGTTGCCGAAAATTGAGTTGAAGAGATTTAATGGTGAACCAAAGAATTTTTTATCCTTCTGGAGTCAGTTTAAGAAAATACATGAAGACGACTCTATTGCGGAAGAAGATAAAATGCAATATTTATCGCAATCCATGGAACCCGAGTCAAAGGCCGAGCGATTAATATCAAGTTATCCAGCGACCGCTGAAAATTATCCGAAAGCAATTGAGCAATTGAAAGAAAGATTTGGACGTGATGATCTACTTGTACAGATATATGTAAGAGAGTTGTTAACCCTCGTAATGAGAAATGCGACTGCGGGAAAAACGAAAGTTGATTTGGCCTCTTTATATGACGAACTAGAAAGTAAACTCCGAGCCTTAGAAAGCCTGGGTCGAACTCAAGAAAAGTATGGAGACTTTTTGACGCCTTTGGTCGAAAGCTGCTTGCCGGAAGAAATTCTGTTAACTTGGGAAAGAAACAGAAATCATGATACATCTGCAAGTAAGAATTCACGAACTTTAGAGCAATTGATGAACTTTCTTCGCCAAGAAGTCCAAGGAAACGAAATAGTTTCTCTGGCGAGAAAAGGTTTTGGCTCGATTAATGTCAGAAAAAGAGACACTTTATCTGAAATTTCCGATAAATCTGAACTAGCCACCGCATCGGCACTGGTGAGTACGGAAAACCAAGGTAAGAAAAACAATTGTATTTTTTGTGAAAAATTTCACTCGAGTGAAAAGTGTTTTACTGCTAGAAAGATGTCAATGGCTGATAAATAAAAATTGTTGTTGAGAAAAGGTGCATGTTTTTCATGCTTACAAATAGTTGGTCATTTAAGTAAAAATTGTAATATTAAACGTAAGTTAAGATGTACCCATTGTAATAAACCTCATTTTGAGATAATGTGTCAACAACAAAATAGAAAATATGATGTAAATGATAAATTGAAATCAGAAAATTCTCTTTCTAATTGTAATAGAAATGAAGTTGTGTATATGCAAACGCTTGGCGTGCGCATTAGGTCGCAAGGTCGCCAAAAAATTGTACGCGCGCTTTTAGATACTGCTAGCCAAAGTAGCTATGTTAGTCAGAGAATAACGAGATTATTAAAAATGCGTCCTATAAGAAAAGAAACAATTATTCACGCATTGTTCGGGGGGGGATGAAACGAAGCCCAAACGACATGATGTATTTTCCGTAGAACTGAGTGAATTAGAAGGAGATAATGCGTTTAGTTTTGAAGCATTTTCCGAAAGAAAAATTTGCGGATTTGTCCCTAGAATTAAAGATTATAGAATATTAAATGAGCTGAAAATAAATAAAATTAATCTAACTGATAATTTTTGTAAGGAAACTGAAATTGATCTTTTGATAGGGGCGGATGTGATAGGGAAATTATTGACAGGTAATTTACTTCAATTAAACTGCGACTTGACTGCCATAGAAACCAAGCTCGGTTGGACAGTTATGGGAAAACAAAAGTGTAGCAAGAAACATAACATTTTGACATCGCTGTCTATGTATGTTGGAAATGTTCCTTTGAACGAATTGTGGGAACTTGAAACTATAGGAATTTCTGACCCCATTCAGAGTCTAGAAAAGAGGGGAGATTTTGATTTAAACGATTTTAAGGATAAAATGAAAATTCTTCCCGATGGCAGATATGAAATAGGGCTTCCATGGAAATGTGACTCTAAGAACTTAGGCGATAATAAAGTTTTAGCTTGGAAGAGATATGAAAAAATGATAAATAAATTGATATGTGGGGGGTTTCTCACTGAATATCAAGAAGTATTCAGGGAATGGGAAAATTTGAATATTGTTGAACGTGTCCCGGAAAACGAATTGAGTAATAATTGTCATTATTTACCGCACAGGCCTGTAATCAGGTTAGATAAGGAAACCACAAAAATACGCCCTGTATTCGACGCGTCTGCTTCTGAGAAAGGAAAACCCTCCTTAAATGAATGCTTATATAAAGGCATTAATATTATAGAATTAATACCTGATATTCTTGATCGCTTTAGAATGTATCCTATCGGTATAACTGCAGATATAGAAAAAGCTTATTTGATGTTATCTGTTATGCCTAAAGATAGAGATTTTCTTAGATTCTATTTTCCATGTAATGAAGGGCAATTGGTTTATAGACATTGTAGAGTTGTATTTGGTGTCTCTTCTAGCTCTTATTTATTAAGTGCATCCATAATGCATCTTTTAGAAAACAGTCCCCCTGAATTTAAAGAAACTGCTGAAAAATTGAAATGTTCATTTTATGTAGATAATTGTGTATCATGTGTTTCTAACATTGGTGAAGCTGAAATGTTTATTGAAAATGCGAAATCACTGATGTCTAAAGGATGTTTCAATTTGCGCTGTTTTGAAAGCAATGTAGCTTGCAAGAATATCGATAAGCATGTTGGGGATACTTCTGTTCTGGGGATCATTTGGAATTTAACTAATGATTCTTTGAAATGTTGTTTAGATTTAGAAACATTAATGTGCGAAAGGAAAATTACTAAGAGATTAATCTTAAGCATTGTACAAAAGATTTTTGATCCTATCGGCTTATTGTCTCTTACTACATTGCTTCCAAAACTATTGCTACAAGCTTCATGGAAACAAAAAATTCCATGGGATCATGAATTACCTGGTAATATTGTAAACGTGTTTTTGAAATGGTTGGAGAACATTGATGTTTTAAAAGAAGTAGCTTTACCTCGATATTTGGAGATTAATGCTTCATCTGAACTTCATGTTTTTGTTGATGCGAGTAAAGGGGCATATGCATCGTGCGTCTTCGTTAGATCAACAGTTGGTTCCGAAGTAAAGGTTATACTTGTTAGAGCGAAGTCTAGGGTTGCTCCTCTCAAAACTTTGAGTATACCGCGTTTAGAATTAATAGCTTGCTGTATAGGTGCTAGACTCGCGAATTCTGTCATCAAAGCAATTAATTTGCCAGATCTAAAAATCACATTTTGGTCAGATTCTACTACTGCACTTTGGTGGATAAAAGAACATGGGAATTGGTCAATTTTCGTGAGCAACAGGGTTAAAGAGATTTGGCAATTGACCAGAACAGAGTCATGGAAGCACGTTCCCGGAAATTTAAACATAGCTGATATACTATCACGCGGGTGTTATCCCCAACGAATGCTTAGTTCGCGATGGTGGGAAGGTCCTAAATGGTTAAAGGAAAATCCTGAGTGCTGGCCGATCGGCGCGATTGACTGTCAACCTAAAGAGGTAGATTTAGAAAGAAAGAAAGTTAAAATTATGAATGTTGATCTAGCTAGAGACGCACCCCCTTGGCTCTTAAATAACATATCTAATTATGATAAGATGATAAGAGTATTTGCTTGGATTTTGAGATTTGTAAATAACTGTCGGAAAATTTCTAATAAATGTGAAGATTTCAATATTTCTCAAAATGAAATTGGAAATTCTGAAAAATATTTAATCCGTTTAGTTCAAATGTCTTATTTGTATGATAAAAGGTCTCTGAATGATATTGTTACGTTCAAAGATGATAATGGAATCTTAAGAGTAAGAACTAAAATAACTGAGAGAAATGATCAAGAATCGTTTTTATATCCAATATTGTTGCCCGATAAATGTGAATTCACTAAGCTATTGATTAGATCTGTACACCAAAGGAATTGTCATGCAGGAATAAGAATAATGCAATCTTTAATAAGAGAAAGATTTTGGGTTATTAGAGCTAGAAGAGCTATTAAGAATGTATTGTTTGACTGTATTGTATGCAAACGTTTCAAAGCAAAATCCTTGTCGAGCGAACCGACACCTTTGCCACCAGATCGCGTGACGGATTGTGCTGTCTTTGAAATTATTGGAGCAGACTTAGCGGGGCCTCTATTCCTAAAAAATGGCGAGAAAGTTTGGATAGCATTATTTACTTGTGCAGTTTATCGCGCACTTCACCTTGAATTAGTTAACTCACTATCTTCTGATGCTTTTCTGCTAGCACTTAGGCGTTTTATATCTAGACGTGGGAGGCCCAGTACTATTTATTGTGATAACGGAACGAATTTTAGGGGAGCTTCCAATGAACTTTCTAAATTGAATTGGGATAAAATCTTAAGAGAAACTATGACGCATAAAATTGTTTGGAAATTTATACCTCCCACCGCAGCTTGGTGGGGAGGCTGGTGGGAAAGGTTGGTTCGCATTGTAAAAGAATTGTTAATACGTACTCTAGGCAAATCAGTATTAACTTATGAAGAATTGAATACACTTGTATGTGACTGTGAATCTATAATTAATTGCAGACCTCTAACCTATATCTCAGAGGACCCACTGGAGCTAGTTCCTCTAACGCCCGCTATGTTTCTCACTGAAAATCGATGTTTTAGCAATTCGGATATTGTCGAATTAGATTCGCGAAGTTTAAGGAAAAGACTGAATTATAGAGCTAAACTTCTTACCGATTTTAGGCAACGTTTCAGGAAGGAATACCTCAGTGAATTAGTTCAAAAACATACTGAAAAACATACACGTGAGCCGCGAGTGGGTGAGGTAGTCTTGATTGGGGATGATAACAAAAAACGTTTATTTTGGCCTTTAGCTAAAGTCATTCAGTTAATTCCTGGAAGGGATAGTAAGGTTCGCACGGTTAAGTTAAAAACTCAGCACAGCACTATTTTACGTCCAGTGCAGCGCATCTTCCCTTTGGAAGTATATTCAAATGAAACGAATGAAATTGCATTTAAGAGGTCGGGTGAAGAGAAATCTAGTTCCAGTGGATATTTCAATCATGAAAATGTATCTTCTCCTGATAGTGTCATAATCAAGAAATATACCTCTTCTGGAAGATATGTAAAGGCTCCACAGAAGTTGGATCTTTTTAATAACAATTGTTATGTATTTGAAACTCTCCCCAAGTTTCAAAGGGGGGAGGATGTTAAGAAATGAAGTGAAATGAAACTAGTAGCACGCGCTGTGCGTGATATGAAAAGTGTAAATTTCATTAGAAGAATATTTTAGAGAATGTATGTGAGTTTTTTGTTTTATCTCGATGTAACATGTAAGATGTACTCGTGTAGATGGAATTAAATGTACTTTTATAATGCAAATGGATCTTTTTATGAGTTCTGAAGTTGGACTCTTATTCATTAACGCCCAGCATCGTGTAGATGCAGCCCATGAAAAGTTATAAGAAGGTTAGTATAAATATTCTATGCTAAGCCTACTTTCGAATTCTAACACACATTATAAAACGTTTTACTTTAACTAAAATCACTTGTATCTATCATTTAAACTGCCAAATGCTTTATGAAAAAATGACTATCATTGGAGTAGTTTTTTATTAAAATAAAATCAGGTACCATTCAAGGCCGTAACCAACGCGGGGGGGGGGGGATCACCAGCGTTAGATCCCCCTCCAAAATTTCTGTCCGAATGATTATAAATATGCCATTACCAAGGCATACTGTCAAAGTTCGTAAAATCAACTAAAATAACGATTAAAAAATCAAAATTCTATGCGAGCATATCTTTATTGTTTGATGCCATTAGTAGTATGTTAAAAAAAAAAAATTCAATTTCTAAAGAAAATTTTTAAATTCATTCGAATTTTCTAGAATGGGAATCTGTAAAAGCAGAATATTAACACTGCCAAAATAAAATGAACACAACAGTCTTACACACATCGCCAGACTTGTTTAGCACAAATTCTTGAAGAATAGACTGAGAGTCATTTAAAATATCCACAATCTTAGCTGTTAGGACATATGCTGCTCGAAAGATATTTTTGACAATAAAACATTTGAAAATACAGTAAAGCATCTATAATCCGCACACCCATAATCTGCAATTTCCCATAATCCGCATTGTTTACCAAATGTAAACAGTTAAACAAATTTACAGATTCTTGATCAAAAAATGTTTTTAAAAAAATAATAAATGTAGAAAAAGTTCATAAGAAAACATTTTTCTTTTATCTACCACATGTAGTTTTTTTATATACTAGTAAAAACTAAACTGCATTGCAGAACACACCTAGGCTAACCGGACATTTAGGGATGATATTTGAACTTTTTAGAGCAAGAATTTTATTTCTCAACAAGAGTTAATGATTTTTCATAAAATGCAAGATAAACTTAACAAAAAAAAAAAAAAAAAAAAAATGTTTTAAAACAGACAACAGTTGGCTCTATTTTTGAAAAACAGAAAACTTTATAAATATTATTCATTCCAAGATGCTATTTTTCATATTTCAGCATAGCTCACTGAATATTTCTTTATTATTATTATTATTTTCCATTTTTAATTGTTTCATTTTTTATTCTAATTATTAGATTTCATATTTATCTTTTTATATTTTTTTTCCATTTTGAAAATGAAATTAAAATGTTGTCCAGAAATAAGAAAATGACGCATAATCCATAATACTCCATAATCCGTAATAGTCTATAATCTGCACCACCTTTGGTCCTAACTTGTGCAGATTAAAGAACTTTAGCTGTATATGTAAAATAATGTGAAACAATAGTTTGGTTGACACTAATGCAGGGCTGTAGTTAGAATTGAGAAATAGGGGGTGCTGTAAATAAAATATTACAGTTCACCTGTTTCATGAGTTGCAACCTGTAATTTTTTTCTGAATATTCCCTTCCTTAAGGATTCTAAAGTTGTATCTTTATATGATAAAAAACATTAACAAAATCCATGTATTTTGCATTTAAAAATTACTATTGTTTTTAAAAAGCATATTTAAACTAATTTAAACCCTTATTTGCAGTTTTTATACAAAGACTACAATATAGTATTTGGGCAAAACTGTAAAACAGTCCCAAAACTATGTTTGATTTTTGAACACAGTTTCATTTGGTGACCTTGGAATCTTTCCCAGGGCATCTGAGCCAACCTGGCACGGCCCTGCACTAATGTCAGTACGTCATTGTGAAGAAAGCAGCTAAATGAGATTATAATTGTATTTGAAGTGAAAAAGGTTAAAATTTTCTTTTATGATTAGTATATTAAATTGAATTATTTGAATTCACAATAAAGCTTAAAGCTTGACCCTTAATTGCTGTGATAAAAAAATTTGCATAGACACTGTGAGCAGTCTCTGATACAGCTCGATTGAAATATTAATTAAAAAGCTCAATTAACTCATAAGATATTGTTTTTTTACTAAACATGTACTAGACTATTATAATAAAAGTTCACCTATCCAGAAGTCCATAGCAATAGTACGAGGGCTCCAAATGAGACAAAATTTCATTAATATCTATAGTTAAACTGCAATAATAAAAAAAAACAACAATCTGTGTGTCTGCTAACAGCTGTTAGGTTTAATAAGACTCTTACTATTTGACTTTAGTCCATTACTAGAAAAACAAATCTAAAATAACACAATAATAAAATTCATAACTCCCAAATCCCTCTCGGAAATATTTTTCTGGCTACGGCCTTGAAGCCGAATAATAATAATAAAAGCTGACACTGTGGAATTTACTTTTAAAAATTTTACATAAATGAGGTACCTAATGATTGCACATATAATCAAATTCTGTTATAAGAAATGTTAGATAAAATAGATGTTTAATCACTAGGCACAGAATTTATTACAGTGGAACATCGTTAACATGAAATTGCTTAAAGGCAGAATCTTGCTTAAAGGGCAATTCCACCATTATGTGTGTGACTTTTAGAGAGTTTTCTTTTTTTTGTAAATTGAGACAAATTTGGCAGTGAAATTATTTAGATAACGTTTTACTTTTTTTATTGCAATACAGGACACATACAGAATCATTTTTGTAATGACACATTTAGTCTAAAGTAATAACAATTTTTTTTTAATAGTAAAGTCATCGTTACGTGTGTGATTTTTCTGAGTCGCACGCATAACAACGACTTTACTATTTTTTTTTTTTTAAATGTTATTACTTTAGACTAAAGGTGTCACAACAAAAATGATTCTGTATGTGTCCTGTAATAGCAACAAAAAAAGTAAAACGTTATCTAAATAATTTCACTTCCAAATTTGTCTCAATTTGCAAAAAAACACTCTCTAAAAGTCACACACGTAACAGTGGAATCCCTTAACATGAAATAATACTGAGGTCCCATCAGATAGGTCTGAAAATCCATGTTAATTAATTTATTTAACACGAAATAGAATTTTGCAAATTACCACTTAAGGCAAAAGAATTTTTTGACTCCAAAGTCAAAACATGATTCCTTATGCGAAGTTTTGGATATTTTAAACTTACATATTACATCCTCTCATTTAAAAGAAATTTTTCTCACTGTTTAAAAATGACCTGAAGTGGAAAAGAGTTTCAGAAAATGGTGAACTGCTGAATTCCTGACTAATCCCTGCTTTTTTTTTTTTTTTTTTTTTTTGTCCTCTCTGATATGTGGAAATTTTCCCACATTGGTTACAATGAAAGTTTGGTTGAAGGAATTTCTTTTTTGAAAGTGATTCTTCCATTACTTGTTTAAGGGTCATTCCATGGTAACTTGCATTACATTTAGAATACTTGACTTCAGTAATTTTAGTAATATGACACCAAAAAATATTCATAATGTAAAGTTGATGTGATTTGTTAATGAAACCTGTCCTAAGGAAAATTTGTATGAAGATTACCTAAATTTAGTGCTATTTCTTGAACTCTGGAAATTATATTTACTATGGTAACTTACCTTACTGAAAAAAGAACGTAAGTTACCATAATAAATTTAATTGCCACTGTTCAAGAAATAACACTAAATTTGGGTAATTTACATCCAAATTTGAGTTTGGATACGTTTAATTAACAAATCAAATCAACTTTACATTTTCAATATTTTTTGGTGTTTTATTACTAAAATTACTGAAGTCAACTATTCTAAATGTAACATAAGTTACCGTGAAATGACCCTTAACTGTTGACAGTGGCAGTCCCTACATCACTACCTGACTAACATAATTAAAACTCTTTTCGCAGTTGCTCTATAGAATTCTGTGAAAAAGGAGTCAAAAGCAGCAAATTCTTTCTTTAGAAAAAATTTTTAAATGAAGTCAATGGTAAAGTGCTGAAAAAAATCAGAAATTTATACAAAGTATTGTCTATTGTTTTCAAATGTTTTTTTATTTTGTTGTTATGTGATTTCATAGTTGCAAGTTATAAATTGTTGCTGCATAGATGAGTTACATAAATGTTTATTAAGCAACATAATTGCTTATTTATTCAATTGTCATTTATGATGTAAAAAAAAAAAAAAAAATAGTATAAAAAGCAGGTATTGTGCCGTCCTGTAAAAAAAAACCACAGTGAAATGTTTCCTAAAAAAAAACCACCCTAGTACTATACATAAAATATTTCACTAAAGTCAATTTTTTTGTTTTGTTCTGTTTTTCTGCACCATTTAGAATAATAAAAATAATTAAAAATACCTAAGGAGTGCTTACTTAGTTTTAAAGTAACTTAAATTAACAATTGCAGAATTCTGGCAAAACATGAGCTTCACTTTTACAGATTTTCTTGCTATAATAGAATTTTAGAATAATTGACATAAATTTTTATTTTTTATGTTAGACCATTAATATGTAATAAAATGCTTCATTTTTAGCTGATTATGTCAGGTATGGGTTTTTTTCCGGTAACATGGGTTAATTTTAGAAAAAGTGGGGTTTTTTTCGAATTCATGTTTAATTGGCTGCTATTTTGTAATAAAGGGATAAAATGAAAAATGCCCAACATTAAATGTTAGTCAGGACAAGCTGTAAAAATTTAGCCCTGTTTATTATTTTTTTTAATTCTTTATTAGACTTTATATAGAGAACATTTAAAAAAATGGGTTTTTTTTTTTAGAAGACAGCATAATGCTTTCTTTTATAGAGGACATGGTGCTTTTTAAAATGGTATTGGTACAATTCACTTAAAAATGATAAAACTGCCAAATGATATTAAAAGACATAAAAGCAAGACTGGCGAAGTATTATTATATTATTGTTTTAAATTGTATTAATATTTTAAGCATCCTAAACATCTTTTTTCGGCACACAATTTTTGAATTTAAAAGCTGATTTAACAAAATTTTGATATTCTTAATTTTTTTGGTTACTTCTTCATTATAGCGGCTCCACAAATAAATCATAGTCAAGCTTATAAAGCACAAACATAACACGCATATATAATAGAATTAAAAATAAGCACCATTGCATTAAATAATATATTTTATGTTAATAAGAATATACAGTAGACTCCCTCAAATCTGCACATAGTTTCAGATGTAAACAATGAAACTAACAATTAAGATGTAGGTGAAAATTTTTATTGTTATTTTTTAATTTTTATATCCTTCTGTATGCATTTTAATGTGGAATTCTGGTTAATATGATGCTCATATAAAAACTCATGTTTTCTCATGAAATGAAGCATAAATTTATTTCTGAAAAATTTCAAGATAGTGCTGATATCAGTGGCAATCTCTGCATATTTAATTATGTATTATGAATTATTTATTTGACCTTTACTTTTTATATATAAAAAAAATAAATTTTCTTAATTTTTATTATTTTACTGTATATTGTAAGCATTCATAATAATTTTGAATGCATTATTAAATTCAAATTACTGCTTGAAAAATGTAAATAAAACAGTGACCAGAAATCTGCAAAATTCTAAGATCTGCACAACCTCCAGTTTTAAGCTATGCATATTTAAGGGTACTACTGTATTACAATTCTTCATAACAAATGCATACCTATGTTTCATAACATTTTTTTACAATTCTTCACAAGAATAACAACTTTTTAATGAAAAGCTTTACATTATATGCTATATTTCTGAAATTGTTTTCTGTAATTCATTAAAAACAGTTTTCTCTGATGTAAATTCTATAAGATAAGATTCAAGGTGATGGCACACTGTGCCTTGTTGTTTTTATTGTGTCACATCCTTTCAACATGTTACATGTGAACGTGAACACTCCTTGTTGGATCGACAAAATCAATCATACTTATGGTTCACAGTAAAGCGTTTGAAACCTGTCTTTTCAAACTCCTTTGAATCTGAAGAGAGCACAGCCGTAAGCATACTTTTCTGGAAGCAACTCAGAGCACTTTTGATCCCCCCCTCCCCCCTATATCTCTGCACTGGAGTATCCCAAAAATTTGAAACTTTGTTTTTCTAGAGTATTTGTCACACAGGACCAAAATTTAAAATTACAACTTTCTGTCTTTTCTAGTTCAGACGATATATGAACTCAAACATTCGATTTTTTGTCACTCACTCACTCACTTGTTCACGTGTCATCAAAAAGATTAGGTAGATCCCGTAGCCCTAGAAACTTGACATTTGGAAAAAAGGTAGTGTTTAGGATTCAAAGAAAGGAAAAATTATAAAATCCGGAAAATTCAACAAATTCCATCAAAATTGAAAATAATACGATATTGTAGTCTTAGAAACTTAAGATTCGGTGTGAAGGTAGTGTTTAGTATCCAGAAAAAGAAAACATCAAAAACACCAAAAAAATCGAAAGCAAAATTGAAAAAATAAAAAGAATCGAAAAATTTCAAATAATTCGATTTTGTTGCGCTAGAAACTTGGAATTCAGAATAAAGGTAGTATTTAGGATGCAAAATAAGGAAAAATTCAAAAATCTGGAAAATTCAAAAAAAAATTTAAAAAATTTAAAAAAAATTGAAAAAATTAAAATAATTTGATTTTTTAGCATAAGAAACTTAAAATTCGCAGTAAAGATAGTGTTTAGGATTCAGAATAAGTTAAAATAAAAAACGCAATAAAATGCTAAAATAAAATAAAAAAATCAGAAAAAATCGAAAAATAAGGAAAATTTGAAAATAATTCGATTTCATAGCACTAGAAACTTGAAATTTGGAATAAAGGTAATATTTAAGATACTAAATAAGAAAAAATTCAAAAATATGAATAATTCAAAAAATACCCATAAATTAGTGCAGACGATATATGAACTCAAAGTTTCAATTTTTTGTCACTCACACACTCACTCACTCTTGCGTCATCAAAAAGATTGGGTAGATCCTGCAGCCACAGAAACTTAAAATTTGGAATAAAGCTAGTGTTCGGATACAAAGAAAGGAAAAATTATAAAATCCGGAAAATTCAAAAAAAAAAAAATTCAAAAATTCAAAAAAATCAAACAAAATTGAGAATTGAAAATAACACGATCTTGTAGTCTTAAAAACTTAAAATTTGGTGTGAAGGTAGTGTTTAGAATTCAGAAAAAGAAAACATCAAAAACACAAAAAAAAAATTGAAAATAAAATCAAAAAATTTAAAATAATCCAATTTTGTTACGCTAGAAACTTGGAATTCGGAATAAAGGTAGTATTTAGGATGCAAAATCAGAAAAAATTAAAAAATCCGGAAAATTTGAAAAAAAAAATCAAAAATTCGAAAAAAATTTAAATAATTTGATCTTTTGGCCTTAGAAACTTAAAATTCACGGTAAAGATAGTGTTTAGGATTCAGAATAAGTTAAAATAAAAACGCAATAAAATTTGAAAATAAAATAAAAAAATCGAAAAATAAGGAAAATTTGAAAATAATTCGATTTCATAGCGCTAGGAACTTGAAATTTGGAATAAAGGCACTAATATTTAAGATACTAAATAAGGAAACATTAAAAAATATGGATAATTCGAAAAAAAAAATCAAAAAAAAAAAAAAAAAAAAAGAAAAGAAAAAGTGAGAAATTGAAAATAATATGATCTCGTAGTCTTAGAAACTGAAAATTTGGTGTAAAGGTAGTGTTTAAGATTCAGAAAAAGAAAAAATTAAAAACACAACAAAAATTGAAAATAAAATAAAAAAATCGGAAAAAAAAAATGAAAATTTAAAAATGATTTGATTTTGTAAAACTAGAAACTTAAAATTTGGAATAAAGGTAGTATTTAGGATACAAAAAAAGAAATAAATAAAAAATCTGTAAAATTCGAAAAAAAAAAATCGAAAAATTGAAAAAAATGTGATTTTGTAGCTTTAGAACTTAAAATTCGGTGTAAACTTATTGTTTAGGATACAGAAAAAGGAAAAATTAAAACACAATAAATTCGAAAATAGAATAAAAAACTCGAAAAATATCGGAAATTTCAAAATAATTCGATTTTGTAGCGCTAGAAACTTGAAATTTGTAATAAAGAATACAAAATAAGAAAAAATTATAAAATCCAGAAAATTATAAAAAAAATTCGAAAAAATCAAAAATCAAAAATAATTTTATCTGATAGTCTTAGAAACTTAAAACTTAGTGTAAAGGTAGTATTTACTATTCAATAAAAGGAACAATTAAAAAAATTGTTAAATTCGAAAATAAAATCGAAATATCTTTAAAAAATCGAAAATTCGAAAACTATTTGATTTTGTACTGCTAGAAATATTAGTTTTAAGATAATTGTCCTATTAGCTAGTACAATGCCCCTAATTGTTTTATGTTATTTCCCCCAGATTATGGTTTTCTTTTCTTTTGTTTACGAATTTCGTTATAGAAAAGTTCCGCTATAGACTGGCTACGTTATAGGCGATTTCTTTATAGACAGGTTTATTTTCTTTCACAGGTTGTACTCTATTTACTTCACATATGAAATATGGATTGTTAAATGATGTTAGCCCCACAAAAATTTTCACAGCTCCCACTACCCTCCCGACATTACTGGCTGGTTATGGCTTGATAGTCCTTTCTAAATAAAATCATGGTGACTCTAAGATTCACTTGATTTATCTCTAAATGATCCTAAGAAGACAGATCAAAGAATTACTATATTGGCATGACAATCAGGTAACTTAGAATTAAAATCGAAAAATCAATAAATTTATAAAAAGTCGAAAATTTGAAAATAATTCAATTTTGTAATCCTAGAAGCTTGACATTTGGCAGAAAGGCAGGGTATAGTATACAAAGTAAGGAAAAATTAAAAAATCCATAAATAATAAAGGAAAAAGACTAAAAAAAAACATCGAATAAAGGAATATAGTTTGATTTATCGGAAATTTCCAGAAATTTTAATTTTGGCTTTCTTTTTATACTAAAAAGTTCTTTTATGTTAAATATCAAGTATCTAGGGCTGCAAGTAATATCTCAGATGGATAGCACCTATTCTGGAAGCAATTGAGAGTACTTTTGACACTCCCCCTCCCATAACTTAGTGTTTGCCTAGAAACCTGAAATCTCTTTTTATCTACAGTACTTTACAAACGAAACTAAAGCTTCAAATTTTTGATACCTGTAAATAATAGGGACAGAGTGTGGGATTAGCGAAAATCAGTGGATGATCTCCAAAAAGAACCCAAAATCAAGAAAAGGAGGATTACTTACAAAAAGAAGTGAAATCTCATCAAAAAGTCACCTGTAAAAAATGCAGCCAAGTCTCGTAACTCATTTACCGTAAAAAGTACTGAGATTGTATAAAGCCTTGTTTAACTATCTTATTAACTCTGAAATTTTCATTCACAAATCACTCCTAGTCTCTACATCTTTAGTTAATTATTATTTTGTGACTTGGCAATTACGCAGCACAGGGAAGTTATTACACCTTACTATGTTATGGGATGGAATGGGATAATTTAATTAAGGCAAATTATATACGCACAGGGAAGTTATTACACTTTAATATGTTATAGTATTATTTGATTAAGACTAACTATATACATCACATTCTCGTGCTACGTAATTGCCAAGTCACAAAATAATAATTAACTAAAGATGTAGAGACTAGGAGTGATTTGTGAATGATAATTTCAGAGTTAATAAGATAGTTAAACTTGGCTTTATACGATCTCAGTACTTTTTACGGTAAATGAGTTACTTGACTTGGCTGCATTTTTTACAGGTGACTTTTTGATGAGATTTTAACTTTTCTGGCAGTCAATGTAGATTATTGATCTATCTTCTACATGTTCAGAAATCTTTTGCATCGGCATACTAGCATTTCTATTGGAGATTTGAACAAAAGAGCACTCTCCATTATCCCGGCATATGCCTCCAAAAATCCACTGATGTGGAAATGTTCTGCTGCTGTTTTTTTTTTTTCTCTGTTCCAATCTTGTTTCAGCCTTCTAGCCCAATATGGTAAATTTTGTTCTCTTTTCAATAAAGTTTATTCAGAATTTATGCAGCAATTTTTAGAGTTTTTTTGTGTTTTGAGTTATTTTTTTTTATGGGACCAGGCAAGACTGAACGGATCAGCTAGTGAAGATTATTTCTATTGTAAATTTTGAATTCTCAATCCATGTGGAGTAAGTATATTCAGCAGTAGTAGAACCTAGATAATAAATATTTTGCCTATATTTTTAAATATGTATGATTTAGTAAACAACACAAAGAGTAGCAGTCTCATAAATTCTCGAAATACTGTAATTTCACTTTTGGTATAGTATTTAGAAGAACACTAATCTGCAGAGCTTGGTTCCAAGCAATTTTGCAGATTTGGGACTTTTTGCATATTACAGATCATGTGTATTTAATCTTTGTTTATGCTTTTTTTATTAATATTTTGGACAAATTTAAGTTGTTGATGCTTAAAAATAAATTACACACTTAAACATATGAATTGAGTAAGAATGATTAAAAAAAATAATTTACTGATATATTTTTTAAATATATCATTATTAGTTCTTTGTACATGTGGTTTACGTTTCTGTATTGTATCTTTCAGTCTTCTATAAATAGCCATAAATGGCTGCTAAATTATAAAATTTTGTTTTTATAAATTGAATTATCCTTCATCAAATGTTGCTAATACATGTACAGTACAGGACCCGTTATCCGGAAACCTCTGGACCAAAGACTTTCTAGATTTCAGGTCATTCTGGAATTTGGAATCCACCCACTCCCAAATTTCACAATTTTGTTACGTGACCTCTTGACGAAATTTGATCGTTCGATAAAATTTTCAGTTTTTTTCTGCGACCATTGCACGAAAATCATGATTGTTTCCTCGACTGATTAACGAAAATTGTGATTTTATTCTGCAATGCTTCATGAAATTAACGATTATTTTGCAATTGTCTGACAAAATTGAGATTTTTTTTTTTATCATGACCAAATAACGGAATTCATGATTTCATCTGCAACTGATTGATGAAATTTGTGGTCGCCTATTGTGACCATGAGCAATTGATGGAATTCGCAATTTTTTTCTGCACTTGTTTGACAAAATTCTTTTATTTTTGTCTGGATCATTTGTCAAAAATTAAGTTTTTTTTCCGGAACCAAATGATAAAATTTGCAATGACTAAATTCGCGAATTTTTTCTACGATCATTTTTTTTAATTTGCCAGTTGTTTCCATTTTTAAAATTCACAATTTTTTTGCTACAATTCTTTGACAAAATTCTCGATTTTTTTTTCTGCGATTGTTTGTATAAAATTGCAAATTTAGTGATTTTTTAAAGAGATCGTTTGACAAAATTACTGATTTTTTTTTCCTCGACTGTTTGACTAAATTTTCTTTTTTTTTTGGGGACCAATTGAAAAATTGATTATGAAGAATTCAGATAAAAGTTACTAATTGGCAGAAGAAAAAGGACCATGCCCATATCTTGTGTCTCCTTCTAAGAACATCTCTGATTAATCCCCGAGCTACAAATTGAATCAGTGGGACCTATAAATTCTCTTGTCGACAAGCAAATTTTTGTGTTACCGGCTAATTGCATCATGTCGCCACCCCTGATTTCCTTTACGGAGCACATCAACAATTTCTTTTTCTTACGATTCCATGGTTCCAAGATTGATTCTGCTGATTATTTTTTTAAAAAACAAGAAAAGAGGAAATCAACCAAAAATCAAAAAAGTAGCATCCTGATTTTGTTTATATTACTTATCTTTGTATTTACACACATTATATGTCGACTGTATATACAAATTAAATTTTTTCCCCCAAAATTTAGGCCATTTTGCTGATTCTGCAGGGGAAAATTTCCCATGGCAATTTTTACCCATTTTTGAGAATTCTGCCGGAAAAAACCTGGAAACCATGAGCAGATCATTTTGGAATGTGTGAGAAGGAAAGGCACAAGCAAATAAATAGAACTTTGCTGTTCTATGTGTATTCAAGTAACACAGTGGCATAGCCAGAAAAAGAATTCAGAGTGAGGGGAAGGGTCAAAATTTCTGATGATTTTAAAAAAATAAAACATTATAAAAATTAATTGTAAACTAAAATTTGTCATAAAAATGATTTTTCTAATTTCGCGGGTGGGGGTACCAAGGTCCCCGTCTATGCTACTGAAGTAACATATTATTTTAGTGGTTAACACATTGAAACAATCGACTTAAAAAAATTAGGAATCTGTAAAATTTTCAAAAAATTTCAAGTGTCTGCAAATGTTTTTGTAAAATTTTACAAATTCACGAAACTTTGGAATGAAATTCTTTTTGTTCGATTTAGGTCCTTCTGGATTTTGGAATTCTGGATAATGGGTTCTATACTGTATAAATATATTAAAATACAAATTTATTGATATTTATGTTTATTAACATTGATTTAAGGAACTAATTGCTTGACTTTAGTATAAATTATTTTATCTTCAGTTCTATATATATGCGTAGTATTTTGAATGATTTTATATTTTATACATTTTATGTATGAAATTTCTTTAATTCAACTTTTTTGCAGTTTGATGTTTATTTTTAAGAACATGGGATACAATTTTATGGCATTGATTTTTCATGACAACTTTTCATTTGACTTCTGAAGAGGGAGCCAATTTGTCACAAAATTTTAAACTGTTCAATCCTCTCAAGAAATGTACCCAAAGGCCTATTGTTTTTAAAGGTATTTTTTTCTTTTTATGTGATTTTGACAGGTTTCATATTATATTGTTACTTGCATAAATGTGTGTTAAGCAACAAAATTGTTTATCACATTCAGTTGTCAGTAAAACATTGTGTCATTTATGAAATAAACACTCCAATCGTAGGAAAAAATGGTTACTTCTTTTTATAGGGATTTTGGTGCTTTTGTAAGTGATATTGGTGCAATTTCTGGGTTGGCAAGTTTCTTTCAAAGTATAAAATATCGGCTGGAAGAAATAGGAAGAAACTGTTATTCGTTTGGTATTTACTAACTATATAAGTTGCAACTTTGTAAAATACAATAAATGCATTTTTCTTATAGATAACTCTATGTAAATTTAATTAAAACTATGGTAAATGAATTATTTATCTATGCTAAATTAATAATTATACCAGTTTTTTAGCCAAGATTACACATCTGTCTAAAACTTTTCAATCATTGGTTTCCTGAAGGAAAGAAACTTTTTCCAAAATACACAAAGTCTGTTATATGTTATCCATTTCAATTTCACCAACATATATTTTTATTATTTAAACTTCTTCAACTGGTAGCAAACAATATGAATCAGAGAATATAGAATGTAACTCATTTAAATAAAAGACAGTGCTTTTAATTTAAATCTTTTTTATTAAAGGAACTAATGTACAACAGTTACTACTAATGTCCAGTTCCACATTCTACTTACTATAGTGTAGGATCTGTTATCCAGTGTCTCCTATCCACAATGTAAAACAATAACCAAAACTTAATTTGTTTCATTTCAAAAATGTAAAAAAAAATCACAAAATTCTTCAGTCAGTCACAGGAAAAAAAATTGCAAAATTTGTCCACAATCTTATGAAAAAAAAACCACAAGTTTCGCCAGTAAGTCATGGGGAGAAATACAGAAATTTCCCAATTGTACACGGGAAAATATCACATTAAATTAATTGTGGGAAAAACATTAAATTTGGCACTCAGTCACGGGAAAAAAATCGTGAAATTCGTCAATCAGTTGCTGAAAAAAACCTGGAAAATAATTCATCAGTAGAAAAAAATATTGTGAAATTTGTCAGTTGGTTTCAGGGGAAAAGTTGCAAAATATGTTATTCAGTCATCAGAGAAAATTGCAAGATTTTTCAGTCGGTTGTGAGAAAAATGCAAAATTTGCCAATTGATTGCAGAAAAAAATGCATGATTTTCGCCAATCTGTCGCAAAATTCACAAAATATTGTGAAATGTGTCTGTTGATTGTTTGAAAAAATCGTGAAATTCTTCAATTGGTCTCATCAAAATTATCTCAAAATTATTTAATCAGTCGAGGGAAAAAATTCTGAAGTTTGTCTGTAAATGAAGAGAAAATCTCAAAGATATTACAAAATTCGTCAGTCGGTTGCAAGAAAAACAAGTGGGTAAGTGTGATCGAAGATCACTCAAAGGGTTTTGTTTAATATTCCTTTCAAAACACTTTATCCTTTCTTTAATAAATCCAAATAGATTTCATTTAGAAAAAAAAAAAAAATTATGTTTTTTATAAAGTAAAAATTTTCTGGTCTATTTTTTCTTTTTTTCGAATATCTAAACCAGCCTGATAGCGGGCTAAGCCCGCTATTATATTATGTCATAATAATATCTGTCATGTGGACTAAATGCGATATTTAAAAAAATAATTTCAAAATTAAACATGTTGTACACCTTAAAAATGTTAAAATATGCGAATATTTCCATAATTGGATTTTTATCACGATTCAATATGTTTCTCAAACTCGTATATTTACTATTCTCAATTACTCATATTGATACTCGCTTTGTACTATTCTCAAACATTTAAAAAATTCATTAAACTTCCAAAATTACGTCAGATTTTCTTTTTAATTCTCAAATAATGTGATATTAATCTGCTTTGTGTACATACCCATACTCATACTCCTTGTATTATTGAGAAATCTTAGAAATTTTCCGTTTTATTACCACTATGACGTAAACCAATTTTATTTCATATTTATCTTTTTTCCGATTGTTGAAACTTTTTATTTCGTTTTCATTTTTGACGTTGAAATTGTTCAATAGAAAATTAATTATTGTAGAAAGAATTTCACTGTGGATTTTTAATTTTTGGCAAAAAAAAAGACTGAATAATATTTATTTATACTAAAAATTTGTAAAAAAAATAAGAGCTAAAATTTCAAAAGTATAACAGTAAAGTTTAAAAAATAAAAAGGTCAGGGAAAGTTATTACACTTACTTTTCCCTTTTTACTAAAACCCCTTTTTAAAAAATCAGTGCTTTGCTTACATTTTAATTTAAATATTAAATGCTTACAAAAATTAATATTTTTAAATGAAAATGTATAAAAATATGTCTATTTAATTGTTAATGTTGACAAATTATAATTACAATTTATTTGCACTATAATCAAGAAATCATTGTTTTGCTTTTATTTCTGTAGATGGCAGCACCAAACAGTTCAATGTAAAAAATCCTGGCCTAAATCCTGCCACAGGACTTTTACACAATAACTAATGAGATATGTTTCATTTGGGTGTTGCCATTAAACAATTAACAAATAATCACGACTTATGTGCCACGTACGATAGTGTAATATATATATATAGATTCCAGTGTTTTGCATTTTCCTTAAATGATATTTTATGTATTCTTCTAGGTCACATTCCTCCGGTGCACATTCTAATTATCGATCCATATTTTCGTCAAGCTTCTATCCAGTCATTGATTTTATGGTATTCCAGATAATACATCAAGACGCATAACTGCTGTAATTGCTGTCAGTGATACCCAGGAAAGTATCATTCCCTGCCTTACCATCTTACTTGTGTTATTGAATATCTAAACTGTGTATTGCAACCTTCAGCTTCAAAGTTAATTTAACATTATTTATAAACTTCTATGTTTATCAATATTCACTGATTTATTTTACCAGATGTCAGAAATCTATCTGCTTTGTGTGATTTATCCAAGTTAATTTAACTTTAAAGACTGGTATGAAATTGCAGTAATATATAAATACTAGATTAATGTAAACTCACTTCAAGATTACTGAACATAAAAGGAAAAAAAAAACTGATGTGAATTTATAACAAAGAAATACTGAAGCAATATTTCCTTATGACATTATAACTCGTGATTTTTTGCTGTTCTTCTTCTTAAATCAATGAAGTTCCAACACTTTAATGATGTAAATTTATAACAAAGAAATACCAAAGAAAGATTTTCGTATGACATTATAACTCATGATTTTTTGCTGTTCTCCCTCTTAATGAAGTTTTTGAAGTTCAATGAAGTTTTTATGGCACGTTAAATGTTTCTCTTAGATTAAGCATGAAGTTCGTTCTAAAACCCTCACTTGAGCATATGTCTCTTGTTAAAATTGCCATTTTGTTGTGGAACCAAAATAATGTTAAGAATTTAATATCAATGACAGAATTCCGTTCGCCTTTTGATTGCAAACCTACAAATGAGAAATGGAAAGAAATCGAAGAAAAAGTAATAGAGAAAGTCCCACAGCTTTTTCATTGCCAGAACTCTTAAAGGAGAAGGTATTATGTTTTATTAGGCCTTTTGGTTTAGAACTTTTAAAATGGATAAAATCCAATTACATGCACTTTGATTTTATTTTAAATCTACCAGTGGAATTTTGTTGGACTTCAGCAGGTACAACAGATAGAAAAAAACTGCAGAAGTGTTAGTGAAAGATGAGAATTTGGATATATCCACACGCTGCAAACTAGCATGTATTTATTACTTCTGGAGGACAATATCGATCAATTGTGGAATAGTTCGTCTCGGGAACTCAAAGTATTCTCATATGTTCAGTTTTTTGTCACATGATATGAAGAGAAGAGAAATGGGTTATGGATATGTTTCTTGCAAATCACAATTAGAATCGTGTGCACAATTTGGCAATAAAGTAGCAGCTGAGTATTTCCTACAAAAACTGACTCCTAGTGAAAGACAAGCAGTTTTGGTAGATAACGGCACAATTAGTAGAAGAATCTGATGTTTTATATTTTTTATTATCAGAAATGAATGAAGCACAACAAATAGAACTTTTTGAAAAGAATCCTTTTAAAGTGTTGGAATGCTTTCTACAATGGCCTTTCCAGAGCTTTTTTATGGAAATGGCAAATTGTATGTGGGATTATCTTTCAAAGCCAGATTATTTCAATTTATTGAAAAGCATTACCAATAAAGTTAGAGTTGGCTATAAAGATTGGAACTATCAAAAACTTTTCAGAGAATTTTGGCAGAAAGGCCTTATTGCTCTGAAAAGTTATGTAACAGATAGATTTGATAAAAGTTCGCTTCTATTCTCTTTGCTTCGTAATAAAGATAAAGAAGGCATCAGATTAATCTTCAGAGATACAACCGTTACAGTAAGAGAGAAGCTTATTTGCAGTGACAGGATGAATATATCTTGTGAAGGTTTCTTTTGTGCTGATGACTGGGATTTTCTTGAATTCTTTATTCGAGAATGCTTTCCAACAAATAATGAAATGTTAAAATTTAAAGAGGAATTTGAAAAGTTTATGTATTCTTACTTTAAAGACCATTTTCCAACAAAGAAAGACAAATGGGATCAATTGTTTCGCTTGTCTGACAACTCTATGTTTAAGTATAATAAAAGAAGTTTAGACAAAGATGACAGTAGTTCATCTAAGCTATTTCGAACCCTACAATAATACATGCTTAAAGCAGGGGTAAGAGTTGTCCTAGTTATCATAAAATTCCAATATTGTCTTAAAATGTCCTCATTTTTGTCTTTCATGATTGTCTTATTTAAAAAAAAAAAAAAAAAAATGAAATTTCCTCTACTCACTTTCTGGAAACAAAAAAAAAAAAAAAAAAAAAAAAAAGAAAGAAATTTTCTCTGCTCAGATTCTGAAAACATAAAAAAAAAAAAAAAATCTTTTGAAAAATGAACAATTATTTTACAACAAGAATTAAAAAAGTAAAAGTCTTAGCAGCATCTATTTGAAATATTACCATGCAGTCTGTTAATGTTTTTGCTCATATACAATTTTAATTATGCAATTTCGATTGTTATTGATTTTTAGAATTTTTGGGATAATAGAAATTATAATTGTGAAAAAAAATAACATTTTATAATTTATTCCAATGAGAAAAATAGAAGTTCATTCGTAGTATATAAATATGAATAATTTGAAGTAAAAGTAATGTTTTGTGAACTATGGAAATACAAGCTGTGTAAATTTTTTTTTTTTTTTACTTTTTATTAAATCTAATAGTTACTATCATGTATATATATATATACAAGTATATATATATGTAGATAGAGGGAGAGAGAGATTTTATATGTGTAAAAGCAATTACTTAATTTATTTTCTTAAGTTTCTAGTTATATGATTTTTTACCAATTATTATTAAACATTAATTAATCAATACATTCATTCCACAAAAACAGGATATTGTTCAGTAATCAAAACCATTTCAAAGAATAGAATGTTAGTGCTCTGCCAATTACACAGTCGCTTGCTTGTCAAAGGATGTAATTTATTGCATTATAAACTATAATGTACATTTTGGGTCTGATCTTCTATAAGTATTGCACCTTATAACTTTCATATGAATATACCTATTAATACACAAAGTCTCATCTCAAATTCTTTTCCAAACACGTATCTTTCCATTTTTAATTGTTTAGAAAGAATTAATTTGAAAAATAATAAAATTAATTACTCTTTATAATGTATAGTAGACTTCCTTAAATCCGCATAGCTTAAAACAAGAGTTTGTGCAGATTTTAGAATTTTGCAGATTTATGGTCACAGTTTTGTTTACATTTTTAAACAGTAATTTGAATTTGATAAAGCACTCGAAATTATACTGAATGCTTAGAATAAAGTAAAATAATAAAAATTAAGAAAATTTAAGTTTTTTTTTTTTAAATATTAAAAGTGAAGGCTAAGTAAATAATTCATAATGCATACCTAATTATGCATAATGATGAGATATTTTTTTCTTGAGTTATTCAGTGAAACTCTCCTTATAAATATTTACTAATAATTCACATAAAAATCTTAAAATAACAAAGTTTTATTTCATGTTTTGCCATACCAAAGCTTGATTAATACATAAATGTATTTGGTAAAAAGATCATGATTGTCACTGATATCAGCTCTATCTTGAAGTTTTTCAGAAATAAATTTATGCTTTCTTCATGAGAAAACATAAGTTCAATCATATTAACCAGAATTACATATTAAAATGTGTATAGAATGATATAAAAAATTTAAAAAAAACGAATTTTCATGTGTGTGAAAACATGTGTTCAGCCATATTAACGATAATTAAATATTAAAATGTGCATGGAATGATATAATAAAAAAAACTTTAATTTTTCACCTACATCTTAACCGTAAGTTTCATTTTTTACATCTAAAATGGTGTGTAAATTTTAGGGTTGCGGATTGAAGGGAATCTACTGTATATCTTAAAAATTTCAAAATTTCTCTCCTAGCTCTGGCTTAAAGAAATGTTTGGTAAAAGTGCTAGACACAATAGACCAGCAATACTTAAATGATTCAATGCTCAAACAGGGCTGTCATTTGATACCAAGTTTTCTTATTTTGTCACTAATTTCAAAGAATGATCTTCATGACGGTATCTCATGGCTTTTAAGGATATTATTATTGTTTCAAAATTGTGGTACGCAAAATAATAGCAAAATTAGTTGCCATTGATAGTGGGTTAATGGAGCAGTCATTTCAAACAATATAGCATTATATGTATAAATCGAATACTTTGTGCGAATTTTAATTCATACAAATTCAATTACAACGTTGTAACGCACAAATATAATCGATGCATCCTTGAAACAGCGTATGAGGGTTTTTTTTGTCTCAATTTTTATATATGACCAGCACGCCTTTTCTCTCGCACGTGTGGAGAGGTCCTGCGCAGTGACTCCTTTCTTCAGTTAATTCCGGTCAACTACGTCACTTCTTTGGTATAAGTACAAAGTCTCAAATCCGGACATCCGAAATTCGGAATTCTCCAAAATCCGGACATTTTGGAAACTAGCTTTTTTTTTTTTTTTTTTTTTTTTTTTAAATATTTCGTTTTTTTTTTTTTTTTTTTTTAATATTTATTTATATATGCCTTGGACTGAATCGTTTTTCCCCCTTCTGTTATATTTGTCTCCATATATTTTCCAATTTGATATCTTTACGCTTTTATTCGATCATTCCTTACTCAACGCTCTCCCCTCCCCACCAATCTCCAAAAATTGCATCAATTTATTCAATAAATTGAAGCCGTGATATAGATGTCTGATAATCTTTATTGGCGACTTCCCAATATTCCATAGGAAGCGCCGCATTCATAGTTGTATTTAGCTGCAGGAAAACAGAAAAAAGTAATTAAAAGAAAAGAATGAAAAAAACCATTTTCCTTACCATAAAAAAAAAATAAATAAATAAATATCTCCGTCGTTATTTGACGAATTATGTTCAAATTTACAGCAAGTTGCAATAATAGCAAATTAGGCTGTTTTCCCAAATTTTATCAAAATATGACAATTTATTCCAAAATCGGAGCACCACACAAAAAAGGCCACTAGAGTAACTGAAAAGAAAAAGAAAGGATTGAATTATCTGGCTGTTTGTTTTGTTTATTTTAGTCTGTAACTTCCGAGTCGAAAGTTATCGGAATGAGATCGTTAGCTTTCAGTAGATACTATGTTTCGTTATGCAGAAAGAAACCATGCACAGATTTTTTTTTTTTATTATTATTAGGCTAGGCTTGTTGAGCGGATTAGGAATGATGACATGTGAGTCAAAGCTTCTGTTTTCTTCTATTTTTGCACGAAAAAAATAAAGGAAAAATATTTTTAAAGGGAAAAAAAATAGACGAGGTAAAGAAGATAATATGGAAAAGGGGCAGGACACATTTTTCACGTCTAAAAACAGCAGGGCGCATCGGCACTTAAAAAAAAGGGCAGTGCGCAGCACCCTTTGAGAACATCAAATGGGAACAATAGGGAGCATAAAAACAAATAATAACGGTTTTTTTTAAACCTTTTAAAAAATATATTATTTTATTGGAATATCGTATTAGTGTGTATCTTTATACAGCATTGCAAATGCCTTCCTGACGTAAATAAATCGGTGTGTGTGTGTGTGGGGGGGTGATTAGTTTTTTAATAACTGCAAATGATTTATAATTGATAAAGCAGCGTAAAATAACGGACATATTCAATTACCTAACAGAAAAATTTCATTTTGTAAGTAAAATTTCCTGAAATTGTGATAATTAAAAAAAAAAAAATATTCCTCTATTGAAATATTTGCTTTATTATTACCTTATTTCAGTAAAATAAACGGGGGTGGGGTGTAGATTATTATTATTTTTTTACCTTTTTAAAAATATATTCATTTTTTAAAATATTTAATTTGCTTCAGTATAATATTTTTCAGTATTGAAATGCGTTCGTCATAAATAAATAACGGGGGGGTAGGGGGGGGGGGGCAAACTGCAAATGATCCGAAATTCGGAAAAATCCAAAATCCGGAATCGCTGAAGTCCGGAGGATTCCGGATTTTGGACTTTGTACTGTATATATAAACTCTTGCTTTAGCATTTTATTCAAGCCAGTACTCGGGGCTATAACCGAGGGGTTCTTTGAATCCATTTTTATCCCTTTTTTTTATTTTTTTCCACTGAGGAAGGGGATTGATGCATCCTTGAAACGGCCGTATGAGGTTTTTTTTTTTTTTTTTTTTGTCTCAATTTTTATATTTGTGCGTTACAACGTTGTAATTGAATTTGTATGAATTAAATATAGCATTAACGCTGTCAAGTTATCTAATCCAAGAGGGCCAGTAGAATTTAGTGAAAAGTTTTGTTTATTGCTGTACATGACTTCTATCATCAACTTCTAATGTTAAATTTTTGTCTTAACATTGTCCTAGAATTTTTAAAATTCATGCACTCATTAGGAATATGTTGCACTCAGCAGAGAAAGAGTTGAATATGTATAGAGCTGTGAGAAATTTAAAAGTGAAGCTAATGTCAGAAAACTTTACATTTTCTTTTCAGAAGAGGGCAAGAAATAAATATCCTAAGATTTTAGCATAAATGTGCTTATATTAAGGTTGAACTTAAAGAAACAACCAGAAAACTCATCTTTTATGTAGTTAATTTAGATTGAAGACGTGTTTACATAACCTGGTTGGTTTATTTGAACAATTAAAGTGAACACCTTGCAGTCTTATTTACAATGAAAATTTTGGCAGTATGTCACACTTCAATGCGGTCTTTTTGTGAAGTTTCAAGCACAAAAAAAATGAGTAATTTCAAATAATTTTGTATAAATTTTATTTGTATAATTGTGATTGTTTTTCATTTGGAGATGAAGTCAAATACCTTTAAAAATATAGTATATATGTACATACATCAAGTGGGACTTTGTTATCACATTTTTATGATTGAATATAAAGAGAATGGTAGATTACTATTTTAAAAAAAATGATACTGTCAAACAAGAAGAAATTTTTTATTGTACAGAAATGAGCATTTCTGAGAGGTTAATTGAAGTTTTGAGTGGTGGAAGGTTTTATATAACAAGGATTAAATTTTAAGATAGCTAAGTTAAATTGATGTAATATTTTTTTTTCTTGTAACATATCTATGAAATCTTAAGTGAGTGCTGCTAAACTCTTTCTGTTAAACTTTTAACCTTAATTTGCAGCATATTAAATGTATTCCTTGAATCAAGTACTTAATTTCTTCATCCATTCCTATCTTTGATTTAAAATGTTTGTAATCTTAAAAAGTGAAATAGTTTCTTTGACTAGTGTTTATACTAGTGATCTGTAATCTTTGTGTGTTTGTAATTTATTAGCCAACCACAGGGTGGCTTATTCTTTCAATCTCTATCATTTTTCATGTTTATGAAAAGTCACAGCAATCCATCGTTGCCACAGGTTAATCTCGGAAAATGAAACATTTGAAGTTACTGAAAAAATTAATAGCTCAAAAAGTATTTGTCACAAAATTGTTAGATAAACTGCGTTACAAAGGTAAAAAATTGTATTTTTCTTGATATAAATTTCAAATCGAATGATTATGCCGTTTTTCAAATAATGAATTTCAAAAATTACCAAACTTCACAATGAAGTACCATAACGAAACCTTCACGCGTAAAAAGATAATGATAACGGTTGTTGCTTTCGGTCGAGAATGGATCAAACGATGTTCGCATTTTACTATTTTAACCGTTTTTAACGAAATTCTGTAACTTTAGAAGAATTTTTCTTTGAATAAGCAATAGAAATGCATAAAATCATTACAAAAAATGTTAAAATTACAAAAAAGGATAGATGCAAATTATCAGATATGAAAAATAAAGAAGAAATTTGTTACTTTCGTGTTATAGCAGCCACCAAGCATGAAATATTTTTGTTTCTGTTTTCATTAAAATATTGTAAATTTAGTACTTTCGTGTTATAGCGGCTTCCAAGGATGAAGTGCCAAGCGGCCAAGATTTATCGCCAAATTATAAAGCATGTATGACATTATAATAATATATGATATATGCATATATATAATATTTCTGTACGTATGTGGCCAAGTTATAGTCATATATGATGTATATATGACATGTGTATATGATGTATATACGACATATAAGACATAAATAATGTGTGTATAATTACGTATATGGCACATATAAGAGTGTTTGGAATATATATATGCGTATATAGGATGCCTATATAAGCTTTGCGATGATCTTGGCGAAATCATAACTGCAACCTTTTCATAATCATAATTGTGGGAGCCGCTATAACATGAAAGTACGGTATTTTTTTTTTAGCCACACACAGGGCAAATTCTTTCTGTCTACAGTAAAATTCATGTTTATGGAAAGTCACAGCCACTCCACATATGAAGGAGGACACCCTTTATACATAGCTATACAAATGGTTGTTACTGACGATATTAAAAATCAAATTGTCTCTCTGTATTATGCCGATTGCCGATACTTCTTACTGTATTTCCTTACTCAGTACCTAATTGCCCTACAGCGGGCGCAAACCCCATTTAAACAATAATATAAAGGATCCACCAAAGTTAAGCCCGTCGTGGCGGACATTTCTAAGGGGGTCCCGTGGCCCTATCTCCAATAGGAACAAAGTTACCTCCTGGGGGTAAGTTCTTGTAAGTTCCGGGGGGGGGGGTTTCAGTAAGACCTTTTTGGACCTTCATGTAACATATCAATCGATAGATTTCGTCAAGCACTATGGTCTGATCCTACTCTCCGCCTCTCGCTCTCCCCCATCTCTTAAGAAGCATATTTCTCTGTTTCAACTCTTTTTAAATTTTAGTTTTTCCCATCTTTCTCAGCCCCTTTAAGCACCACAGAGGGCATAGGCCTCTTCTAAAGGATTCAACGAAGTTAAAATCGTCGAGGCGGACATTTCTAAGAGGGTCCCAAGGCCCTATCTCCCATAGGACCGGAGTTACCCCCCCCACGGGGGAGACATTCAAGGTGTTCAAACCCCGTCATGTAACATATCAAAAGTTTGATCTCAGCAAGCACTTTTGTCTGGTTCTACTCTCTTCCTCCTTCTCTCCCGTCTCCTGTCAGGAGCACTTTTCTTATTTATTTTTTTCAATTTCTCATATTTATTTTAGTTTTTCCCATTTTCCTCTGTTCTTATGGGCCGGACAGCTCCAAAATTTCACCAAAAGTAGCTGTAAACCACCGAAAAGTAATCCCCCCCGCTTCTTTTGGCGCCCTAGGTTTTCACTCGGTTTTCACTCTCGAGGGGCCTGCCAGAGGCGCGAAAAGGGGGATCCCTTTTAAAGTCCCATCTCTCAATTGCAAGTGAGGATTCATTTTAAATGTCTCGTAGAGATCTTGTGTTTTGTATAGCTTCCCCTCCCTTCCCCCCACCGCTCTCCAAGATCCCGTCAATCAATGCTAACTCATCATTTGTTAAACAACTTCTCTTAGCTGTATCCATCATAAAAGCTGCTATCATAGAACTTTTCATTACCTTTTTTAGGTTATCTATTAACTGTTAAAATGCCTTGAACCATTAAAAATAGTTTAAAGGGTGTCATTAAGCCAGCACATTTGTAAGCAACAACTACCTCTCCACGTCTCAGCCCATTGGAGCCACATCTTTTTACTATTATATTTATTAAAAATACTTCTAGTCACCGAATCTTTTTAAAACTTGGTGTGTTCGTGCCTAATATATTCCGCCAGCCTTACAAAAAATCTTAGAGAGCTAACAAAATTCTAAAGTGGAGAAGCTGGCTTATGCTAACAAACAGTTTTTTTTTAAGCGAGTTAGACTTGGCTGAAAAAATCTCAACGATAAAAGCCGTGGGTGGCCAATCTATATTCTGCCGTAAGGTAGAATTTTTCCCGCTTGTTAAAATCTTTTTTTCAATTTGTCTAACAAATAACAAAAAATTAATATACAGTATTACAGTTTGAGATATAGTTTCAAAATTAGTTAAGGAAAAACAAATATAGATTTTTTTTAAATTAGATTTTAAACAGAGGACTATATATATGAAAATGATAGCAGTCTTAAAAAATTATTAATGTTAAGTTTGAGTAACCGGTACTAATAATAATCCAACATAGGTTGTTTTTTGAAAAAATTGATAAATTGAATAAATTTTCTATCCTATGGTTTAGATTTAAAAAATTTTAAAGTCAGATAATGAAAATAAAAATATAGTAGAATATATAGCCTATATGTAGTAGATATATTAGTCTTAATATATGAAATAATGCTGAATTTAAAAAAACCAAGAAAATCAGCTTAATTTAGCATTATATCTTTATATTCATTTTTAATTTAAACTTTTTATTATTATTCTACTTATAAAAAATCTAATATTAAAAAAAAACATGCAATTCCTGTATATTGTTTATATAATATATTTTTTTATGAAATTAAACTTGTATTCTGTCTTTCTGATATTCAGACATTTTATACCAACATTGTTCATCTGAAAAAAAGATAAGATATATAGATTAAGTATTTTGTATCTTTATAATTTTAGTAATATTTAAGAGCAATATAGTTCAATATTCAATACTGAAAATCTTTTGCTTTTTTTATCTAAAGTTGCAATGTTTCAGTTAAAAAAAAAAAAAAAAAAAAAAAAAAATCTACTAAGATATATTAGAAAAAGGAAAAACAAAAAAAAAGCTAGAATTTTTTTTTTATAGAGTTGATAAAAAGATAAGTTTAGTATAAATTGATAAATGAATTAGTGCTAGGAAATCAGGTAATACTTAGTTTGAGAGACTTTCAAGAAAATAAGCCTGCTTTAATATTTTATAATTATATTGCTAATTATTACTTAAAATGAAAAGGTGTGCAAAATAATTCTTTATTATCAATTTTTTGTTCTACTAGTAAAATATTTAGAAGATTCTTCTGTGAAACAAAATCAGACTGGTTATTATTTCTTCGAATGTATTTTATCTTGATATGTATTCTAGATGCATTTTCCTGAGAGTTTTTCATCTATATTTTTATAAGAAAATTCAGATCTATTCTTGCTAATAGACTAGCCTTTGTTTGCAGTCTTACTATTCATAATTGAACTAATTTTTGTAAACTGAGATTGAATAAAATTTTGTATTCAGTATATTGTATCTTTGTAGTTTTAAGGTAATCTCTATTTGGAGTATATTTCAATTATTAATATCAGAAAATGTTTCCCTTTCTTCCTGATTTTAAGACATGGGGTAGCATCCTCTATTGGGTTGGGTTGGCCCATTTTTTCAGAGAAAAGTTAAATAATTTTTCACATGGGAAAAAACTATACATTTTAACATTAATAAGTATATACTATGTTTATTCAACATAAAATATAAAGTTGATATTAGAGATACAATAGTAGACCATTTTTCCATAATTGTATTCCATTTATGATTCAGGCTGTGTCTGGATTTGTATTGACAAAGTTGTTTTTGTCAGGTTTGTGTTGTGTTTCAAGTTGACTTAAAATATGTGTAAAATATGTATGACTAGTGAAAAATAATTTTATTTTCATAATTGTAAAAAAATCATGGGTCAGTTTTGTTTGAATGTACTCAACTCATGGAAGATTTTATGTTTCAATAGAAGAAAAGCTGGATTTTCAGAAAAAGAATTTCCCAGAAAAGGTTAGTTCAGAAAAAAATAATCGCATGAAGAGTTAGAAATGTTCTTCCTCATCTTTCTTCCAAACACAGTTCAAATACATATTCCTGTACTTTTCTTTAAAAAAGTTTCAAAAGCTACCTCCTAGAGTCTCGCATGGGTTGGGTTAAACCTGACACAAATATAAAAATTTTATTTCAAATCAACGCGAAACTGAAAAATAGCCTATAATTATATCTCTAATATCAGTTTTATCATTTATGTTGAAAAATGAACATATGTATACTCGTAATTCTTCAGATAAAATGTTTTTTCTCATCTGGAAATTTTTCTAGTATTTTTTTTTCTTTTTTTGAAAAATTGTGCGAACCTGAATGAGTCAAATCCCAGTGTGAAACATTTAAAGCGATGACCTGCAATGGGAAAAAAATAGCATAAATCGAACCACAGATCAAGTAAAATCAGGTTACCTGACCTGATGCAGGATTGTTATCTTCTGGAGGGAGATCCTGTATATGTTTCTACTTTTATCTCTTTACTCAGATGTCTGAACATTCTGATAATTAAAAGAAATGTTTTGTGAATTCCTGTTCAGGACAATTTTTAATTTTAGAAGTATCATTACCATTATTGATACAGATTGATAAAATTAAGATAAGCTTAAAATTCATTTATGAAATTTTAAAAATATTAAATAAAAGTTTAATAAATGTATATTTGAGTGATAAACATGATGTCACTAGTTTTTATTAATTTAAAAGTTTAATAACATTTGCAAGCAGAAGAAAAATAACTCCATTTGCATGCTCTTAAAAGAATCTAGTGAGCTTTAAATTAATCAAACTTTTAAGTTCTGCAACTAAATTTAAAGTTTTCACATCATGAAAATATCTCAAAAATGCTCTCATGATGTGCTATCCTCAATAAGTGCAAAATCCTGTGTTATGCCATGTGATAATGGCAACACTGGATTGCCTACATGATACATTTCTTAACATTTGGAATTTCACCATTAGAAAGCCTAATACCAAAATTCTACATTCTTAGTAAGTATTTTGATAAGTTTAAAGTACTTTTCACAAGGCAATGCCTTTTACTCGAGTGAAAATGTCAAAATTAATTACCTATGTAACTATACATTATTCTCTTTACGTTGCAGTTAAGAACAATTTTATCTTTTCTTAGAATATGAAAAACACTTCGTTTATGATACACACAAAAACACATTAAATTTAGAAAGATAATGTTTGCAAATGTTATACATTGATATTAGAATTCTCGTGATGAAATTTAAATTTTAAGAAATGCAATTATATGATGAGTAATCGAGGATTGAAATTTTCCTTAGTATAATGTGAATTTTGGCTAACTGTTGACTAGTATGATGAAGGATTTCATCCTGATTGGTCAAAAGGAATAGAACCTGATTCTGGTGTCGTGAGCCTAGTGTGTATCTTCAAAATGTTTAGCATGTAAAAAAAGAGAAGGAAATATAGCACATCAAGCACAGAGCTGCCAACTCTCCCGTTTTTCACAGGAGACTCTCTTTTTTTAGCATTTCTCAAAATTTTAATATCACCATTAGAATGCTGAAGCCTAATACCAACATTCTACATTCTTAATAAGTATTTTTTGCAATGCAATAACTTTTACTCAAGTGAAATTGTCAAAATTAATTACCTTTTTAAAATTTAGAAAGATAATGTTTGCAAATGTTTTACATTGATATTAGAATTCTCGTGGTAAAATTGAAATTTTGAGATATGCAATTATATGATTATATTATATGCAGGATTGAAATTATCCTTAGCATAAGATGAAATTTGGCTGTATTTAACTGTTGACTAGTATGATGAAGAATTTCATCTTGATTGGACAAAATGGATAGAACCTGTTTCTAAAACTGAACACCTTCAAAATGTTTAGCATGTAAAAAACAAAACAAAAAAATTCTTATTAAGAAATATAGGGCATCAAGCAATTATTAACTATGAAATAAATATCTCTATGTTGAAGAATTTATACATTTTGAAGAATTTATTTAACAAATAAGTAGTTTTAAAATGTAAGAATAGCAGAACATGATCATTAGGTCATATGTGATAGTGATTACGAAATACAGTAGACTCTCTAAAATCTGCACATCATTGAAGATGTAAACAGTGAAGCTTAGTTAAGATGTAGGTGAAGAATTCAATTTTTTTATATATATACAGTAGACTCTCTCAAATCTGCCTAGCTTGAGACCAGAGGTTGTACAGATTTTAGAATTTTGTGGATTTCTGGTCATTGTTTTGTTTACATTTTTTAAACAGTAATTTGAATCTAATAATGCACTCAAAATTATCATGAATGCTTACAATAAAGTAAAAAATTAAAATAATTAAGGGAAAAAATGATTAAAATATTAAAAGTAAAGGTTACATAAATAATTAATAATGTATAATAATGATGGGATATTTTTTTCTTGAATTATTCAATGAAACTTGCCTCATAATGGTACACTAGTAATATACATCAAGACTATAAAATTACAAAATTTTGTTTGATGTTTCGCCAGATTTAATAACAAAAAAAGCTCCATTAATACATAAATGTATTTGATAAAAAGGTCATGATCATCACTAATATCAGAGCTATCTTGAATTTTTTGGGGAATAAATTTATACATCCTTCATGATAAAGCAAGGGTTCAATGATATTAACTAGAATAACATAATAAAATGTGTACAGAATGATTTAAAATAAAAACCATTAAATTTTCACCCTATATTTTAACTGTAAGTTTAACTGTTTACATCTGAAACAATTTGTGGATTTCAGGGAGTCTACTGTATTATTTCATACACATTATGTAATTCTAGTTAATATGAGTAAAGTCACGCTTTCTCATGAAGGAAGTAAAAATTTATTTTTGAAAAAATTCAAGATAGTGGTGATTGCAATCTTTCTACCAAATACATTTATGTATTGATCAAGTTTTTTTTTGTTATTATATGTTTGGCTCTGTGAAATAAAGCTTTGTTATTTTAAGATGTTGATGTAAATTATTAGTGTCCCTTTATGAGGCAAGTTTCATTGAATAATTCTAGAAAAAATTATCTCATCATTATTATGTGTTATTAATTATTTACTTGACCTTTATTTTTAATATTTTAATCAATTTCAATTTATTTTTTAATATTATACTTTACTTTTTTATTATTTTAATAATTTATTTTGATGTATACATTCATTATAATTTCGAGTACATTAATAGCATTCAAATTACTGTTTAAAAATGTAAGCAAATCAGTAACCAGAAAACCGCAAAATTCTATAATCTGCTCCCAGGCAGTGCATACTTGAAGGAGTCTACTGTATTAAAAAATGAATTAGTTAAAGCCAGAACTATGTGCATAGCCATCAACTATCAAAATCTTTTTTACTTACCGCTGAAATATAATAGTAAATTGTGCTTGTGATTAAATAAGCCAAAAATTACTGTTAAATTTTAGTGGTAACAAAAAAGCATAAAAGTTGGCAGCTATGTTATATGTTTTACACCGAAATTTTAGAGAAAAAAAATTGATGGATGTTGAAATAAAAATACATAATATGCTTAATGCAAACTTAAATGTAGCATTGAAAATTATACATGCTTGCTATTTTCTCTAAACTAAACAATAGAAGTCGTTGAGAAAAATCCCAAATGTCAGTCATTTACAACACCTCAACATGATTTTAAATTATTATTCTTGAGGAGAAGGTTATAATTTTTCCTTTTTATTTTTATTTATTTATTTATTTATTTATTTTGGTCTTTGACATTTGTTTTATCACAAAAACTTTAATCCTTCAGATAACTTAGATTAACAAAAAATCAAATAAAAATTTAAAGTGATAAGGAATAACTTCTAAGGATTCACCTTACGAAGAAATTTGTAGTGTTCTGCAGATTTTTCTTTTTATTCATGTTCAACAACTTGAATCTTTCCGATACATTTTCTAAAATTGTTTCTTATAATTTTTTCTTACTCATACATTATGGCAGTTGTACTAACTACATGGCATGGGGCCCTTGAGTTCATGTCTTGTAGAGCTAAAAGTTGGGCACCTGTATCAAAATTATACAAATATAGACAGATATGTATTTTGTAAAATGTATTTTTTTAAGTGTTTACAATTATTTTTATGGCCTGTATCAGACCTTAAAACAATACAATACAAATAACAATAGAAACAAAAGTAGACAAGATTTTTATACATATTTTTTTTTCATTAAAGAAAATATAATACTAGAGTAGAATATTTTAAGACTGGTCTATCAGCTCCCTTTCATGAACTTCCTTTATCTAATAGACCTTATCCACCATAGAACCAATATTAATTGTTAATATTGGTTGAAATTAATAAATACACATTCATAATAGGTAAATAAAGCGATGCACTATAGTGCATCATTTAAGCGAAAGGGAGAATCATTCATTTAAGAGAAGGGATGCATAAAAAATATTACGATGGCATGCATAATTCAGGATGCATAATTTTTCCCTTCAAAGATTGCAATAAAGGCATAAATTTTGTTAAATATATTGAATCTGTCTTATTCAGAGCTGCCAACTGCTACGAAAAAATCGTAGTTGCTACGATTTTGAGCCACAAACTACGATGCTACGAAAATCTGTCTAAAACTACGATTTTCTGAAAAAAAAAACGCGAATTTCGTTACAGGATCACTCGAAAAAATGCGAAATTCGTCACAGGATCGTGCTCAAATCAATCTCGTCATTCGTTCGAAGAAAAGTGGCCAATTTCGTCAAAAGATAGCGGGAAAAACGTGACTTTCGTCAGAGAATCGCGAAAAAACGGCAAATTTCGTCAAAAACATTGCGAAAAACGGCAAATTTCGTCAAAAGATCGCAAAAAAACCGCAAATTTTGTCAACAGATCGCGGGAAAAACGTGACTTTCGCCAGAAAATCGCGAAAAAACGGCAAATTTCGTCAAACATTGTGAAAAACGGCAAATTTCGTTACAAGATCGCGAAAAAGCGGCAAATTTCGTCAAAAACATTGCGAAAAATGGCAAATTTCGTCAAATGATCACGAAAAAACGGCAAATTTCATCAAAAACATTGTGAAAAACGGCAAATTTTGTTAAAAAATCGCGAAAAAACGGCAAATTTCGTCAAACATTGTGAAAAACGGCAAATTTCGTTAAAAGATTGCGAAAAAACGGCAAATTTCGTCAAAAACATTGCGAAAAACGGCAAATTTCGTCAAATTATCGCGAAAAAACGGCAAATTTTGTCAACAGATCGCGGGAAAAACGTGACTTTCGTCAGAAAATCGCGAAAAAATGGCAAATTTCGTCAAATGATCGCGAAAAAACGGCAAATTTTGTCAACAGATCGCGGGAAGAACGTGACTTTCGTCAGACAATCGCGAAAAAACTGCAAATTTCGTCAAAAAATCGCGAAAAAACGGCAAATTTCGTCAGAAGATCGCGAAAAAACGCAAATTTTGTCAAAGGGACTTAAAAAAAAGTGGCGGGAGTGCAGCGTACAAAATAGCCACCAACCAACCAACCAACCTTCAGATAAATTTGAATTTGGTGTGCTACTATTTCTCATTTTCAAAGGTTGGCAGGTCTGCTTATTTCTAAAACAAGGACCCATTTTCGTTAAAAAAAATACCCTGTTTTTTCAAAGTATCAGAGTCTCAGTGACCCAGAACTTTGAAAGCCAAGCGACTTCATCATATATTAGTGATTCATTATAACATATTTACACTCATCTGCAAGAAAAATGGCCCAACTCCAAACAGTTCATTATGTGTATTATTGCTCTAATAAGTCTGACTTTGGTACAACTTGCTACAGGAAAAGTGTTATAAGTAAAATATGCGGTACATGGCACTTTGTCACCACAATAGGTGGGGTAATTGTAGAGGGATAAATCTACTCAAGCCACTCTATCTCTTCTATATCTTGGTTCTTAAGCTTTTACAGTTGCATGCAGAGCTAAATACTATAGTTTTATGTTACATTTTTAAAAAAAAAGCAATTTTTTTTGCCTCTCCTGCAAATTGTATTTTTGAGTTGTCACTTTTCTTGCAGATCAGTGATTTTGTTTTAAAAATAAAAGTGCAGCCCCTGAGCTCATTTATGTAGCAGATTTTGGCTCTTAAAGAAATTTGAGTGAGTACCACTGCACTTACACCAATAATATTTTTGATTCATTGTCATACACATGACAAAAAAAATCGATTTTTTTTCAAATGAATGTTCATCTTTCATTATATTTGTTTGTAATTTCATAACCACTGCTATGTGTAATCTGAATAGTTTAGAAATACCAAATTTAAACAATATTTTCAACAACATAAAAGATGCTTTACTTTTATACGTAGATGAATAATGGGAGCTGATTTCTACTGATATGAACAAGAATAGCTGCAAGATTTGTGAATAAGTCAGAAAGGTTTGAATTGATTCAGAGCCAAAAGGTATAAAAAGGATGCTGGCAAGTACTAGTATTGGGCTTCAATCATGGCAATCAGTAGTGAAAAAAAGTTTGAAAATCAAATATATCTTTAAAAGTGTTCTCAGAGTCGAAAATTTTATTTTCATCCCATAGCTACTGTTAAAAAGAACAAAAAATGATTCATGAACCATAAATTATAAAGCACTTTCCAACACTTCCAGAATATTTTAGCAAAACTTCACCGTTTAAATTGAAAGATGATGTCTAAGAAAACAATTTGGAAAAAGCATAACATATTTGAAACCCAATTTCCGGAATTATCATCAATAGTTGGAAAAATGTCCAAATTATTTTTTTCAGCCCTGTATATAATCTGTAAATATGTATATACCTGGTGTGCTAATTTGTTAAAACTTGTATATTTAAAAGGAACAAATGATGGTTAAAAAGTGTGGTTTCCATTAATGTGATTAGTAGAATATCGGATTTCCATTAATAACAAAAAAAAATCATAGTTCCCAAAATTGTGGATAGATGGCACTGGCATGCATAATATTAAGTAGATTTATGCCAATCAGTCTGTCAATAAGATACCTCGATGCATAAGATTCTTTATTCGATACCAGCAGTATACTATTGTTACCAAATCGAGCACTGTTGGTTAAACTCTTACAAGAATGGGGTATCAGCAACCTGCATATTGCAAAAATTCTGAAAGGCAAAAGAACTCAAGACAAGAAAAGGGTCTGTTTCATGTGCTGAAAAACTAAAGCTTGTCAGAAGCTTCAAAGAAAAATACACCACAAACTATTTTTTCTCATAGACTGTAATGTAACAGTATTCTTTTGTGTGTTTGTGTAAACGAACTATAAATGCTACACATTTCATTTTCAGTACCGGATCATTTGGAGTATCGTCCATGAAGTGTAAGGCCCTCTTTGATGTCTCCTTCGTATTATGCAGGTCAGCACAATCTATCGATAATTTTTTATCTACAACTTTTTTGGTTATTAAAAAAAATCATTTTCTCTCTATCTCATTCGTGCAAACTGCAATGTTTTAGTATAATTTTTTCCTTTTTAATGAATTTTTAAAGTTTTAACGAATTTATGGCACATTTGGTATACTACATAGTATGCTGTGCGCCAGGGACCAAGTTTCTTCGAGGTCCCGGGTTGGCGAGAAGCACCTTCTGCTCTTGTAGTTATATGATATGTGTATGAGCCATTAAATGGAGTGATCCATTTGATGGGGACAACCCTAGCCAAGGCATGTCTATGCGCCAGGGACCAAGTTTCTTCGAGGTCCCGGGTTGGCGAGAATCTCCTCCTGCTCGCCACATCCGATGAACTAGTAGCTTCCTCCCTCCCTAGGATTTGATAATTGGAAGATGTGGTTACATTAATGGGTCGTAGGAGTGTTCAGCATTGGCCGAGGACTCGGTTTCCCTTATGGGATCCCAGGTACGGAGCCGTTGTTCACTTCCGCGTTCCGGCCAAGTGTGTTGTGGTGGTGTCCTCTGAGTTTGGGCTCCACCGTTTGGACTCATCGCAGCGACCTCTGTCGTCGTTGATTTGGAAAAGGGTGATGAAGCGCAGGAGGCTTAGGCTCCCGTTTCTGCCCCCGACTGAAGAGCACCACCTTGGAAGTGTCTGGGTAAACCGGCCCTTCTTGGTAGTAACCTCGTATGGGTTCACGAGAGCTTGGAATCGGCAGCCGTAGCTTACTATACTGGATAGCAGGGCTGCGGAGTCGGAGTCGGGCCTATTTTTGGACAAAAGAGTCGGAGTCACTAAAAAGCAGGCCGACTCTGACTCCAGCTTGTTTTTTAGACAGTTTGAAGTAAAATTAAACCAATTCTATGTAATTTAAAATTTATAAACTGAATTATTATTTTTATATTTGGACCATATATACAAGGAAACCCAGGTTAAACAGGTCCAATATACTGTCCAGTTTACAGTGTATATGAAAACTGCTTTTAATTGAAATCTCTAGTTTATATTTTATATTAGTATGCAGTACTTTTTCTCAGTTTTGGGGGTTTGCAGAACTCGAGGTAATGCGAAAATTGGAAGTTTCTGCTTTTTTTTTGGAGTCCACAGAATCTGAAATATCATTGTAATAGAAAACTTTTTCCCTTTTGTTTTCTTGTTTCCTTCAGATTCTTCAGGTCTGTAGGACCAAGAGTACAGACATTGAAACTGTAGTAATTTTCCCCCTTTTTTTCGTGTGCATAGAACCTCCCCCCCCCCACCCCCGAAAAAAGTGAAATTATAATTTTTTTTCCTGAGTCTACAGTACTTAAAATAATGATGAAATGGTGAAATTTCAATCATCTTTCTCCTTTCGATATTCAGGTTTTGAAGACCCGAAATTTAGCCAAAATTATAAAGTTAATGTAGGAAATACAAAATTTTCCTCTTTATTTTTCTTCCCTTATAGTGGAATTTTTCGGGTCTGGAAGACACAATAACTCCAAAATTACAACATTTTGCATTTTCTTTTCCAAGTCAGCGGGATCTGAAATAGTGAAATTTCCATTTTATTTACTTCTTTAGATTTCAATATTTGGATTTTTCGGGTCTGCAGGACCCAAAATTGTACAATTAATAATGCTGAAAATATAAAATTTCTGCCCCTTTTTTACGAAGCCGTGAGAACAGAATTAATGCTAAAATAGTAAAATTTTCATTTTTATTTTTCTTGCATTCCCCCGTAATTTTTCGGGTTCTGAAGACCCCAAATGATGCTTAAATTGCAAAATTTTCGCCTCCTATTTTTTGGGTCTGCAATAATAGGTATAAAACCAAAATTAAACATCCTTTCATCTATATTTTGGTGAAAAAAGGTGAAACTTTTTATGCTAAAATACTATCGGAATTTTGCCGCTGCAGTAAATGAGTCCTAGTCTTGACTACCTATCACAGCTTATACCCATAATTCATCCAAAAATATACACATCATATACTTCAAGGTCAAACAGGAATGTAACTGCAGGTTTCAGTGTTGCCAGTTGAGTTTTTTTTTTATTCTGATTACTTGATTGCTGCCATTGTTTTTTTAAATAGTAATATTTCCTTTATTTAATGACAAATTTAATAAAGCGACTATTACTATTTCAAAACAAATGACAGCAATAAAGCAATCTGGATAATAGGAATCAACAGACAATACTAGTACTTTAGACGTCCCGGAGTCGGAGTCAGAGTCGGTTCCTTTAAAATTTCAGGAGTCGGAGTCGGTCATTTTTCCCACCGACTCCGCAGCCCTGCTGGATAGTATGCTGAAATTTAAGTCAGTTAAAGGAAACGTATAGCACAGTTGAAAATACCCTTTCAGCAATTTCCGTCAATAAACAGAAATATACTTGAGATCTTTTGTTCTGCCCTGTATATGATCTATAGAAATGATACACACCAAGTAATTGGCAAAAAATTAGTTACCTTTAAAAGTACATATCATCCTTGGATATATACTTCCAGCAATTATTGTTAATACACAATACTGTAACCGAATTATTTTGAGTGTCACTGTACATGAACGATGAATGCTATGCACATTGCACACCCTGTTGTATAGTAAGTATTTTGTAGTGCATTTCAGTGATATACATCAATTTCAATACGTCTGAAATAATGTTACATCATTAAAATACACCGCAAACTATTTTTCCTCATAGTCCAGAATGTAATGGTATTCTTTTGACTGTTCCTGTAAACGAACTGTAAATGCTACACACTTCATTTTCAATACCGAACATGCTACAATAAGTCTTAATAACATATTTCAATTGTATGACAATCCTAGAATATTTAAGCGAGTTAGAGCACAGACAGACAAACCAAATTTCTAAACAGTTTTCAACCATTTTAGACACTGTGATAAAAAGACATGCAGTTTTAAATGTCCTAAGCAAAAAAAAATAATAATTTAAAAAGAATGGTTTTAATGCAAAAGTTCTAAAAACTTCAATCCATTTAATCCACTTAGAGAGATTTCCTGCCAATATACATTTTCCAGACTACCATTGCCATTTTTGAAAAGTAGAATTTGCCTTATTTAATAACAGAGATTTGTTATTAAATAAGCAAAGAATTACTATTTGAAATGAGTGGTATGGTAAAGTTGAAACGCCACCAATCTCGTTTCTTTTACCTATGTCAGATATATAGAGGGTGTCCCTAAAAGATTGAAATGCTTTTTAATTTTTGACCTGTGGTTAGGCACTGTACATTGCAAAAGTGTTCAAAATAATGGGGGGTAGGTTACCTTGGTGAAATAGATCTGTCAGTTATTTTCGAAAAGTTTCACATTTTAACTTTTTATACAATCCGTAGTTCCTGCAAGTTGTATTTAGAAAACATTGCACCATGCTTTAACAACAGTACAGATTCCATTCTATGACCACCGAGGCATCTATCTGTTTTTAGTGCTTGAGACCTTCGAAATTTCATAAATTTTAAAGTATTTTTAACTCAGTGAGTTTTGGTCATAGAAAAATTGACTCTTTATTGTTGTACTTGTCAGAATATGGAAAAATTCCTTTTCAAAATATAACTTATAGGACCCCAAGGACCGTAAAAAGTGAAACTTTTAAAAAATGAATAACATGATTATTTCATCAACATAACCTAAAATCTTACATTACTTTCAACACTTTTTACTTATCCATTATACGTAGTATAGGCTAAATCTTGTAATTGTTTTAAAATTCGAAAAAAAAATTTTGACGGATTTACACGTTTCAGACACTGAAGATTACGAAAAAAATATTTTTAGTAAAAAACATTTCCGTCAGTCTGTGTGTCGGTAAGCGCTCTATCTCCCGAACAAATTGAGAACAAGACTTGACATTTGATATGTACTTAGTATGTAATAATGGGAAGAAGCTTCTTGAATTTCAGTAACCTCGATTATCCGGAACTATTTTTTTCGGACTCTCGAAATATTCATTCTGATAAAAGATACATAAAATTTTTCGAAAATGTTTATTTTAAGGAGTGAATATGAAAGACAATAAAAAAACATACATTTTACATAAAGCATGAAGTTGGTCGGATAATGAGTTGTCGAGATATTTATATTCGTTTTTTCCACACTCTTCGATTTTTCATGACCCTGTATTTCATCCAAGTTTCAATTGAAAGATATATTTTAATTGGAAATGAGACGCTTAATCCGACGCAATAAACCGTTAGTTAATAGGATTATCATTTTTGGAGTTATAAGGATGTTTCTTTTACGCCATTCAGTCATAGAGCCTTTAAAGTTTATGACGTCATCAAGCCATCATTTGATTCGAAATGCAATACATTTTATAAGTAGTTTACACATGTTTTATTTTAATATTTTATATTATGCATATCCATGATGGGTAAGTATTACGGTGGCCCCCAACGACTAGTTCAATTTGCATTGTTTACATATCTCCAATATGTAATAAACAAAAGCGTGTTTTATTTCAATTCCTACTATTAGCTCACACTCTCTATATATTTATATATCTTGTTCAAATTTTCAATCGTTAATAAAATACTTTCTATTCATCCATTCAAGTTCAAATACATTTTTTTAACTTGTCGTAGATGACACTTGATGTTAATACAGTTTTTTCAAATATTAATTCATTAATTAAATTTAATTAATTAATTTTAGTTTTATATGGGAGAAAAAGTTTTCTCTCATTGTTTTCATAAATGAAATGAAAGATTTTCCTCAAATGAGTGATGCCACAAAAATAAAATACCGCAACGATGATTATAAAAAAATGTTTAATAACGATAATGTGGTACATTAATGCTGCACGGGTTTATTTTATATATTTATGACTAAAAAGCAGGAATTGACTTAAAAATATTTTTATATATTACTTGTTTTTTTTTTTTGTTTTTTTTTGCATATCCTGTATTAGAGGTTTGCACGAGCCAAGCCCGGGCTCAGGACATTTTTCATTCATGAGACTCGAACCAGACCTGGGCATTATTTTTTCTCTGCAGACACGGGCTGGGCCAGACTTCTTTTTTGCAGGCAGAATCGGTATTGGACTTCCTTTTTCCTAGATATAGCACGGGCCGAAATTTGCATGCCCGATCCCGACCCATCATGTATACAAATTATTCGTCTGGCACATACAAATATCAGTAAAATTTGGCCCGGTACAATTTTTGCAAAAAATGCATATTTTAATTCTCTATTATTCTACAACTAAAATTTTAAATTTATTCTTTTTAAATGTAATTATATTTCTGGGCAATAAAATTAAAAGTACAGTAAAACCTATGAAAAGGAACCTGTCTATGTCTGAATCATATCTTAAATGGAAAAATGTGTGGATTCATGCAAAAGGAATATAACACATTTACAACAGACGATGCACCTACTAAAAAGGGAATCTGCCTATAATTGTTTTTTCTTCTTTCCTATGCGATTCCGTCTTTGAAGATTTTGCTGTAGCATTTTTCAGATTTTTGTCTCCAAATCACAGAATATGGATTAACGATATTAAGGATCATTCAAATACTTAGATCCAAATAGTGATTCATTAAAAAGATATTAGTTTACATGGGCACACAGGCAGAAATAAATTTGGGCAGTATGCCTTCACTCTGCAACCCAGGGCGCTTTTATAAAAATGAAGAATATGAACATGAAAAACAGAATTCTAAAATGTATATTTTGTCTGAACTCCTTGTGCAAGAGAATTTTTAACCATATCATCTATTTTGTAGAAATTCAGTCAGACCAGGCTCGGACCCAACTTTTAGCTTTTATATCACACCCATAAATTTTGTTTATGGGTCGATCTTTAAGCTTTTATACCTGGCCAGCCTAATAATTTTTTTGTACAGGCCGGACCTGGAAATTACAGCATTTGCAAACCTCTATCCTTTATAAGATGTAAAACTAACAACAATTAATTTTCTTACTCATTTTTTTTTACTATCCTTCATGACACATTATTTCTGTTTTCTGTGTTTAAGTCTAATTACTAGAGTTTTTGTTGTTACACGAATGTTCACTTCACTTGAATTTGCTGATTCTAACTGGCAAGTTTTCATGCTTGGAAAAAGACAAACCAATAATTCAACAATAATAAATAAACATAAAAATACCGACAGAAAAAATAATATAATACATAATAGTAACTTATAAATTCAAAAAATAAAAATATAATTCATTAGAACAGTATAATGCATAAGATAATAAATTTCAATAATAAAAGATAATACCGATAATAACAAAAATGATACCGATAGTAAACAAGCATAATAATACCAATAAAAAACAACCCATAATTCAACAATAACACCGTTAAAAGTGTAACTTTTTAAAATTGAATAGCAGCACTATTTCCTCAGCATAATATTAATTCTTACTTTATTTTGAACGCTTTTGCAAATTGCATTGTTTATGTATCTCTAACAGGTACAGAATTAAAGTGTGTTTCAATCTTTTTACGGACACTCTGCTATAAGATGTGAAAGTAACAGCAGTTCTTTTTGCTACTCATTTTTGTCTATCCTCCATTGCACATTCTTTCTGTTCTCTGTGTTCATGTCTAATGACTAGATTTTGTGTTGTTGCATAAAAATTTTCATGCAGTGATCAGCAAATGAAAGTTAACTTTCATTTCATTTGACTTTGCTGATTCGCACTGGTAAGTTTCTATGCTGGACAATAAAGAAACCATACATACCACGATAAATGCCGAATATGCCCTCAGGCCTTAATAACACATGGGCTGATAAGTTCCCGGTCTAATAAAGAAAACACAACTTTTTAACATAACTTTAAAACTTTACAGCTTTGTAACTTTAATAAATAACATAACTTTAATAATAATAATAATAATAATTTAATAAATAAATAATAATAATATTTTTATAATAAATAGCATAATTTTATAACGAAAAATCTCCAAACAGTGCTCAGAATCAATCATCGACTCGTTGTTGTTTTTGGTCAAAAGTCAACACGCGCGGCACCCACTTTGACAACAGCTTTTTCATAGACAAATGTTCCTTCGAAATAAAACCTACACGTTCCTTGGATATCTTCAGAGTTTGAGCTATCTCCTGGAACTTCACTTTACGGTTCCCCAAAACGATTTTGTGGACTTTTTTTATGTTTTCCGGAGTAACCACCTCTTTTGCGTGGTGCAACACTGGTTTCCGTACGACCACGTTTGCAGTGTCCGGATAAGGCTTATCAAGCCAAGCTTTTGTTTGAACGGTGTTGTTTCCCATCGAATAACAATTCTTGAAATTCTTGTTTATCCATTTTTTTTTAATCAACAAAGTCGTTCAACTAAAACCACTGTAATGTTTTATCCACACGACGAATCGTTACGACATTTTCTCTGCTACCTTTTAAAGGTTAGTATTTACTAAAATAAGCATCGGTTCGGCGATTGCAACGCCATCTGTGTGTCAGACCGGGAACTTATCAGCCGATGTGTTAACGGTCGACAAAGGAAAGATTTGTATATTTAAAATGCGAAGAATCTCAAAAAATAATTGCCTATAATGTTTTAAAAAGATCAATTTGACAATGCCTGTTGGGTAAATAGCGCTAAAATATAACGAGTGCGTGGTAGATTCTTAAACTACATCCTGTTTGAAAAAGGGACTATCTCTTTTTGAAAGGGCAAAGGAACAATACCTGTTAGACGTTATCTACATGATGCTGCCCTTGGACATATGGATGCATTCTACCCTTATTACACGCATACTAGTATTATATGTCCAGCATTACGTTGCATTTAAAATTTTCCCAGAAAACTGATAAAATATTTACCCCAAAAATGGAATGATGGAAAAAGATGTTGATGCTTTCGAAGATTTCCTGATCTTAGATCTCATTTTTACGTTTCCAAAATTGTTTTCTCTCAAAAAAAATACATACATTATATTTTCGCACAATTAAAATTCATACAGCTATTTCTAAGCTGTGTCTTCTTTTGTTTTCTTTCTATCCAAAAATGATTATTAAATGAGTATGAATAAAAATTTATCAGACACACCCAGTGAAACAGCAAAGATTAGTGGAGGAAATTGAATGTCAAAATTTCCTGCTAAAACACTATAAATCTAATAAAATAAGTATTTTTTTCTGCTACTATATGTCATGTGTAGCAGCGTAAAGAAAAGCACAAATAACCAGAATAAAATATTTATGCAACATCATAAAAGGAGTCCAGTTTTTCAGTGTAAAATGAAAAGAAATGAACAACATGAGGCTTTCTATGAAGCCAGGGTCTGATTAACGCACAGGCCAACAAGGCCACGGCCTTGGGCCCACTGCTGTTGGGGGCCCCAAAATGAATAAAATAATTTAGAAAAAGTTTCTTAAAAATGAAGTTTTCTGCAATTATTTAAAATATATATATCTTTTGCTTAACATGGCAATTGTATCATAGTGTCTAATAATAATCCTCGAAATAATTTCTATGTACTATTTTAAATTGAGGGGGCCCAAAAAAATTGCTAGTCCTTGGGCCCCAGACGACATAAATCGGGCTCTGTATGAAGCCTTGAAATATAAAGGTTCCGTTATGAAGTAGTAAGATAAATTTGTTCTGGTTGTTTTCTTTATATTGATTTAGTTATATTCCATTCTTTATATTGGTTGTGAATACTTATCACGTATTCACAACAAACATTTTCATACACACATGTAAAATAACAACTTTGTATATTATTTGTACTTTGTACGAGTTATAATAATGACTTAAAATCCTTCCAAACGAAAAATACTGGCTGCAAAGTTGGGACGCCATTAATTTAGTAAATCAACTCTTTGCTTAAAAAAATATATATTAGTAATTAATAAGGATATCATATCTTTTAAAACAATTTGATTTCGTATGCATGGAGATACTCTTACCACACTATTACTATCTTAAAAAAACGTATGTTATTGCTGTCGCTGTATCTCTGATATACATGACGTAATACACTTTATACATAATGCTAGACAGATGTTCATCCCACTGTGCGTTAGGCAGACAGGTGAGGGGAGCGTCCCGAAATATAAAGATGCCTTTACAGTCAGAAAGTCACCGTGTATCTTATAGATACAAGATATTAATCGAGTGTTAAAAACGAAAGTTAATCAATATTATTCACAGTCAGCTCTTCCGCACCTATACATTGCCCGATTTCCCATTTAGCCGAAAATGCGGAGAGATTGCACTAATATGAGACTAAAAAGAATAGCTAGTACGATACATGACAAAAAATATATAATTATGTATATATATACATACATACATACAGGTTACATTCCCTTTCACTGACATGAGACCATTTAGGGTTGCAAGGGGGCTTTATTCCCGATACGCCCTCACATTTTCTATGTTTGTGGCATGGAGATACCCTTGAAAAACGAAGGTTAATAAATACCCTTCACAGCCAAGTCTTCTGCGCATATACATATAGCGCATGATTTCAGATTTAGCCGAAATCGTGTTGAGATTAGATGTGGTGTCACTGCGCACTAATATACCTCCTCAGTCTTGGCAGAGACTTAAAAACTCCTTAAAGTAATTAAACTACTTCTAGACCTTGCCAATTGAGCGTATTATACGTATTCATTTATCCACTAAAACCAATGCATGAAACTTTTTTTCAGTCATTTGAAAACAGATTTTGTCTCTTAAGTAATTTTAGTTGCAAGACTGAGGGGGATATGAAATTAATGAGAAAAACAAGTCTGTTGCATACCAGAAAATAAAACAAATTTATCTCAAAAAGAAAGAAACAAAGTCAGCCTTTTTTCGATTTCACTGCGACCACTTCGAAAGGGGAGCTGTTAAACCATAACCTCCCTCTTGTGTAGTAATATGGGACTAAATAAAAGAGGGTGGTTCCACCATTGTATGACAGAAAAAATAATTATAAATTTATCTCAAACATAAAGAGAATAATCAGCATCTTTTTTTCATTCCATTTTCGACCATTTTGGAAGGAGAAGGGTCTGTACCCCATCAGCCCCTTCCCTTCTTTGGATATGCTGTGGTGTTACTGTGTACTAATATGGGAGTAAAGAGAAGAGAGTTGTACGGCAGAAAAAAATACGAATTTATCACAAACAGAAAGATAAAAAACGAACATTTTTTCATTTCATTTTCGATTATTTCGAGAGGGGAGCTGTACCCCTTTCAGCCCCCTCCTCCTCGTTGGTTTACTGTGCACAAATATGGGCTAAAAGGAACAGAGTGGGTACTCTATTGTATGACAGAAAAAATATAAATTTATTACAAACAGAAAGATTAAAAAACTAGAACTTTTTTCCAATTCATTTTCGATTATTTTGACAGGGGGGCTATACCCCTTTCCCCTTCGTTGGGTATGATGTGGTGTTACTGTGCACTAATATGGGGCTAAAAAGAAGGGAGTAGGTAGTCCGTTGTACGACAGAAAAAAAAATTCAAATTTATCAGAAGCAGAAAGATAAAAAACTAGCACTTTTTGCATTTCATTTTCGATTATTTCGGGAGGGGGGGCTGTACCCCTTTCCTCACTAATAAAAGATAGTAGGCTTCCTTCAAACTGATATTTTTTGCATTAAATATTTTCACGTCATAACTCCGATATTAATCTTAAAAAATAAAAAATTCCATCTACTGTAATTTTAAATTACATGCTATTCAACATAAAATAGAAAAGAAAATTAGGAAAAAGTATATTATTTTTGGTATAGTAGATAACTAATTCGTCTTTTAAAAATAAAGGTTTATAAAGAACAAGCTAGGAGTGTTTTTAACGTTGCCAGGGTCCGAATTTCAAAATGAACTTGTAAATCTTCCTACCATGAATAGAAGAGAAAGTTATAAAAATTGCGTACAGGAGGGGTGGGGATTCATAAATTGACTAGTAGAGTTGTCGCACAAAATACAGAAATGTGCCCATTTTCGTAGATTTTACTTACCCATCATACGTAGTATAGGGTAAGTCTTGTAATCGTTTTGAAAATCGAAAAAAAAAATTTTGACCGATTTACACGTTTCAGACACTGGAGATTCCGAAAAACATATTTTTAGAAAAAAAAAATTGCCGTCCGTCTGTGTGTCTGTAAACGCTCTATCTCCCGAAAAAATTGAGATAGAGACTTGCAATTTGGTATGTACTTAGTATGTAATAATGGGAAGAAGCCTATTTCATTTCAATAACCTCGATTAACCGGAACAATTTTTTTTAGACTCTCGAAATATTCGTTCTGATGAAAGGTATATAAAAATTTTCAAAATTGTTTATTTTAAGAAATGAATATAAAAGACAATAAAAAAACATAAATTTTGAATAAAGCATGAAGTCGATCGGATAATGAGTTGCCGAGATATTTGGAATCCTATTTTCCACACTCTTCGATTTTTCATGACCCTGTATTTCATCCAAATTTCACTTCAAAGATATATTTTAATTGGAAATTTGACGCTTAATCAGATGCAATAAACCGCTAGTTAATAGGATTATTATTTTTGGAGTTATAAGGAAAAACCTCTTTCAAGCAATTCAGTAATCGAGCCTTTAAAGTTTGTGACGTCATCAAGCCACGATTTTATTTGAATTGCAATGCATTTTATAAGTAGTTTACACATTTTTTATTTTAATTTTTTACATTATGCATATCCGTGATGGGTAAGTATTACGGTGGCCCCCAACGACTAGTTTTATATTCAGTTATTTTCATAAATATGTTAAATGATATTAAGAAAAAAATTAGCACTTCCTGCTGCAGTTTCGAAAAAGTTTAATTTCTCAGTTAAAACATTTATTTATTTTTTTAGGTGCGTTCGTAATTATATAAATACGTAGCACCTATAGTCGCCGTCTGGTCAGTCCGTCTGTCCCTCTGTCCGCATATAACAGCGCAAAAACTACCCAACCAAATGATTTGAAATTTAAGATATATTATCTTTGCAGAATTGTGTCGAGACATTTCAAATTTTATGAAAATCGAATGAAAACTCTAGAAAATATTAATAAAAATATTTATTAAGAAATTTGAATTAAAAGAAAAAAAAATCGGTGCTTTCTTGTTATAGGAGCTTCCGAGGTCGAATCGTGAAGCGACCGAGATACTTATTTTATGACAGAAATGAATCTGCAGACGATATAATTCATTTCACAGAATTAAAAATCGTCAAGATCTGAATATTTATATAACTAGCTATAGTACGAACGCACCTCATTTGTCACGTTTGACGTACAATTTCTAACTTGTTCTTTTAACATTTATTTCACTTTCACTTTTTAGGCCTGTTGTCTAAAGTTTCTTGGCACTCCCTGCCCCTTCCCCATTTACATAACTGACTAATACGAAGTAACAGCATAACATGAAATCAACACCACCTCAACAGTTATTATCATTGAAGAATTTCACGCCTTTCATAAAACATCCCTTAAATGTAACCCGTATTATCTTATTTTCTTTTTTTTGTGTGCGACTGTCTGAACTTGCAATACGGGAACGCAATTTTTCATGGAGCGCAATTTATCGAATTCACGTAAAGATAATTATCTTCATTTGAAATATTAAAATTGAAAGTAATTCTTTCACTATCAGTTATTTTAAGTGTTTTTCATAACAGTAAGCATTTTTTATCACTTTTACCACGTTGTAGAGTTTTCGCAACCTGATTGAATTTTGTGATGTATAAGTATTTGGTAAAACTTTGTTTCTAAGTATTTGAATACCAACTTATTTGAGGTTAATGCAGATAAAACGGTAATTGAAAACGAAGTTACCCTATTATAGGTTGAATTACAGGTAAGAATTACATTACATTTTTCATATTTATCTTTCTGTTGCTTTAATTTAAAAGATATCAGTCAATAAAATCGGGAAAAGAAATGTTTCTTCGTGTTACTTATGTTTTATTTATGTGATTGTTTATAATTGGGAATATGAAAGGTTGTTTAATTACAGCAAGTACATTTCTTTTTAATATTATTGCATTTTATATTCTTTTAATAATGTTTATTATTTTAAGTATCTCTAGATTTTTAAAAGTATTCTATTGTTTCTCATGTTTTTATGACTGTTTTAACTGTGTACTGTGAAATATGGCAATATAAGAACCCTTTTCTGTGCATTTCCCCCTTCTACAGCGTTGGCCGGGACCATGATAATAAAATAATAACCTTAAATGTACCAGGCGCGGATCCAAAGGGGCGGCGTGAAGGGGGTGATCGTCCCTTCCAAAAGAATTTAACATACTTGTTTTCTTTTGAACTCGTTGAAACGTTTTTATATTAGGGAAGTTGCAATCAGCTGATCAACCATCATACTTCAATTGGAGGTCAGGGTAGTTAAACCAATCAGAACTGCCTATTTGTAGTGTGTGACCTCCAACATGACGTCTATTGCAACTGCCCTATATCTCAATTTTATATAATAAACAAAAAATAAGATTTTTTTTCTTGATTATTTATTTTTATTTAAAGTTTTTAGGAAATGTTAAAGGAAAGATATCAATGAAAGAGTGACATTGTCATTTAGGCTAATAGTCAGTGTTATAGTGGGATATTTTCAGGGTAGGACCGTTAGCAGACACATCAACCAATCGTAACACTTCTAAACAACTGTCTATGCCCTAATGAGTTAAACCCTTTTTACCGTTCTTCAGAAAGTAATCTCGGCGAAAATATAAGTGGGTAAGAAATGGGTTAGACAAAATAAATCGGAATTAGTTAACAGCCCGAGTTACATTTTTTTTTTTCGTCATCTTGCTTATTTTCTTTTTCCCCGCTAAGCTTTCCTTGGAATAGGTTTTTCTGAGACAAAATCGAAATACCATTTAAAACGGAACTTGACCACAAAATCGTAGGCAGAGTTTTTTTTTTAGGAAATGGATGACCTTTTAAATTTTAAGTTATAATGCTTTTTTAAAATGAAAATACATATATGAATGGATCCGGGTCCCTGTCCCACACTTGCTCGACTATAACAGATTCTTGCCTTACTGTCTTAAGGGTCCGCTCCTCTCACGCGAAAACATACGCTCGCTCATGTTAATCCTATGGGATATTATTTTTCTAATATCTCGTTTGCATTTCAATATTTTTAAACGATTTTTTTTTTAACTGGGTAGTTGAGATTAATTTCTATTTCCGTCGTTTATTACTTTTTCGATTTTCTTTGCGGATTTTTTTTACGAAAATATTTTCACTTTCCGTCGAAAGTGAAAGTATCTGCGCAAAAAAAAAAAAAATCGCAAAGAAAATCAAACAAGTTGGAAATTGTACGTCAAACGTGACAAACGAGGTGCATTCGTACTATAGCTAGTTATATAAATATTCAGATCTTGATGATTTTTAATTATGTGAAATGAATTCTATCGTCTGCAGATTCATTTCTGTCATAAAATAAGTATCTCGGTCGCTTGACGATTAAACTTCGAAAGCTCCTATAACAAAAAAAGCACCGATTTAAAAAAAAATCAAATTTCTTAATAAATGTTTTTATTAATATTTTCTGAAGTTTTGATTCGATTTTGATAAAATTTGAAATGACTGGACAAAATTCTGCGAAGATGATATATCTTAAATTTCAAACCATTCGGTTGGGTAGTTTTTGCGTTGTTATATGCGGACGGACGGACCAGACGACGACAATAGGTGCTACGTATTTATATAATTACGAACGCACCTAAAAAGTAGTCAACGGCGGAAATAGAAATTAATCTCAGCTATCCAATGCAAAAAAAAAATCGTTAAAAAATACTGAACTACAAAAATAATGCCCCATAGGATTAACATGAGCAAGCGTGTGGAGAGAGGACCCTTAAGAGGCTACTTCACTAACGTGAAAACACCCGCTCGCTAATGTTAATCCTATGGGACAGTTCTTTTAAAATATCTCGTTTGTACTTCAATATTTTTAAACAATTTTTTTCTGTATTGGATAGCTGAAGACGATCTTTACGATCGTCGTTTTTTACTTTTCGATTTTGTTTGCAGGATATTTGTAGAACATTCACTTTCGAAACCGGTTGCGAAAGTGAAAGTAACCTCCTAAAAAACCGCAAACAAAATCAAAAAAGTATAAAACGGCGATTGTAAAAATCGACTTCAGCTACCCAATTAAAAAAAAAAATCGTTAAATGTACGCGAGATATTTTACAAGAACTGTCCCATAGGATTAATATTAGCGAGCGGGTGTTTTCGCGTGAGTGAAGTAACCCCTTTAAATGGAAACATTTATAGGTCCCAAGAAAATTAACATCGTACAATTAAACCTATGGAAACCTTTCTAAAACAGAACATTTTCTCGGTGCCTCGATTCTGTTTTCATTTGTTTTGTTGGGATGTGTCATTATCAATGTATTGCAAAACACACAGTCCGATAAATTAAGCTTGCAGCTAGATAGGGGCAGCTTTTTCAAGGCTCCGTAAAGGAGCTCCTTTTTTACAGCAAAAGGGCAAAAGAGAAAGAAAAACTAGACCAGCAAAGTATTGAGTTGTTCCTGTTACTCATTACCTTTTATATTGCATTTTGCATTCAATGGGTTCTTTGGAATGAAGACTTGAAACAGCTTCATGCTAATTTTTTTTATCTATTTTAGCTTTACTTAGCGTTGCTTGTTCACGCCACTTATATGTATCACAACTTAAGTGTTTTGTACTTATCTTATCAGTTTGTAGGCCTTTAAGCCCCTAAATTCACCCTCCCCCCTTCACTACTGTCAGTCTAAATACTATTTTTGTAGTTGTGATATATATTATATATATTATTTCTGTTGCCAGCATCCCTTTTTCGATACATTTACAAAACGCACAACAATGAATGGGGTATCATTCGAAAGGTTTTTGAACCAGCTTCTGATGTAGTTCACACACATTTCGTTAAAACATGTTTTTTGATCAAAAATTGCAGCTAAACCTACAGTGCATGAATTTTTCTTTTAGAATTGTGTATTTTTATACTTATATTAAGAGTTCGACACCAGAAATTTTAAGATAGATTTTTGACTTACTTTAGTAGCACATTTATGTTATTTTTACAGCATTAATATTTCTATATAAATATAGTGGTTGCAAAGAACTTGATTTATTTATTAAAAGTTAAATAGAAAGTGTTGCCAATTGGCTACACTATGCACTGTAGGGTTAATAAATTTTCGTTAACAATCTTTACTGAAAGCGAGATCCGGAATGGAAAAGAAAAAGGCTTTTCCATATTTTTTGATTTAGTTTTTAATTAAAGCTAATTAAAAAAATCCTAAAAATTACTTTGCGGTGTATAACTACCGATACAGAGGAACCTTCCTGTTAAATCCTGTAGCTCTACGCGAGACGATCTCTTCAAAATTCAGCAAACAGATACACAGACAAACTTCTAGCTTTATCTATGTACTAATATTATAAAGGAGTAAAGATTGTTTGTTTGTTTGTTTGTAGGGGGTAATCTCTGGAACTACCGAACCGATTTCAAAAGTGATGGTGGCAAATTGATGGTGACAACCCCTGCTCCAACATAGGCTATATTTTATGTCGGTGCCACTAACCCCAGGGGGGTGCAGGAGCAAAAAGCGTTCTAAAATTGCCATTTTTTAGCTATCAAGCCCTGAGAGCTTGCCAGCCGGTTCTGTATGTATGTATGTACGTACTTAATGCGATAACTCTTCATAGAAATATCCGTTTTCCTTCAAATTTTGTTTATAGGTTCACTGTGTTAAGGCGCTTCCCTGATTAGTTTTCGGGATTGATTGATTAAGTATAAAGGGGGGGGAAGGGGGCTAATACCCCCTTTAATTTATATAAATGGGTTTTTCATGCAGAATTATCCCATTTCCTTCAAATTTTATTTATAGGTTCACTGTGTTAAGGCGCATCCCTGATTAGTTTTCGGGATTGATTGGTTAAGTATAAAGGGGGGAACGGAGGGCTAATACACCCTTATTTTATATAAATGGGTTTTTTATGCAGAATTATTCCGTTTTCCTTCAAATTTTGTTTATAGGTTCATTGTGTTAAGGCGCTCCCCTGATTAGTTTTTCGGGATTGATTGGTTAAGTATAAAGGGGGGAGAACGGGGGATAATCCCCCCTTAATTTATATAAATGGTTTTTTCATGCAGAATTATTCTATTTGCTTCAAAATTTGTTTATAGGTTCATTGGGTTAAGACGCTTCCCTGATTAGTTTTCTGGATTGATTGGTTAAGTATAAAGGGGGGAACGGGGGGCTAATCCCACCCTAATTTATATAAATGGGTTTTTCATGCAGAATTATCCGATTTTCTTCAAATTTTGTATATATATTCATTGTAATTAGAGATTTACCTGATTAGTTTAAGGGGTTCATTAGTTAACTAGGGGAGGGGTAACGGGAGGATGACCCCTCCCCCTTAATATATTGTTTATTTCTTTATTTTTCGATGGGCTTATTTCAAATTCTTTCTATGGGCTTATTTCAAATTCTTATTTCAAATTCTTTGAAATAAGAGTATAATATACAATTAGTGTGAATAGCCTGTGAACTCAATGCCCTCAGTTTAACTGGCAGTTTTATTTTTATTTTTTATACTGAAGGAGCTAGAAATTTGAAATTTGTCATTGTAGTTACTTATAAGATGTAAATGCTCTCTAAGAACAAAATAAAAATGAAATTTAAATTTAAAAGGGTGAAATGAGCGAAAAGCGTTCTAAAAACAGTCTAAATTACAATTTCTATGAAATCTCTGGAACTACAGAACCGATTTCAAAAGTAATGGTGGCAAATTGATGGGGACAATCCCTACTCCAACATAGGCTATATTTTATGTCGGTGCCACTAACATCAATGGGGTGCAGGAACGAAAAATGTTCGAAAATTGCGACTTTTTTATACTGAAGGGGCAAGAAATTTGAAATTTAGCATTGTAGTTACTTATAAGATGTAAATGCTCTCTAAGAATAAATTAAAAAAAAATCGAAATTTAAATGGGTGAAATGAGCAAAAAGCGTTCTGAAGTCATTCTAAATTACAATTTCTATGGAATCTCTGGAACCACGGATCCGATTTCAAAAGTGATGGTGGCAAATTGGTGGTGACAATCCCTGCTCCAACAGCCTCTTTAATAAAAAACTATGCGTTGCTGACAACTGGGTTTTTCGCTAATTGTTGCACCAGATTAATCTCGGAAAATGAAACATTTGAAGTTACTGAAAAAAATGATAGCTCAAAAAGTATTTGTCAGAAAATTGTTAGACAAACTGCGTTTGAAAGGTAAAAAATTGTATTTTTCTTGATATAAATTTCAAATCTAATGATTATGCCGTTTTTTAAATATTGAATTTCAAAAATTACCAAATTTTCCAATGGAGTACCATAGCGAAACCTTCATGCGTAAAAAGATAATGATAAGGGCGACGTGTCCTGACGTGTATATTGGCTATAGCACGAGTCACAAATTATAGTAGCCTTATTATTCTGTTAAAATATAAAAGTTATTTATGAAATGTCAATATTTTGTTTGATTAAAGGTTCGTTAAAAGAAATTGACCAGCGTAGCGGGCGTAGCTTGCTAGTATACAAATAAAAGAGAGTTTCGCTATCTGTGTTGTGTGTGTCCGCGATTGCTAGCGAAATCTACCGCAAGCAAAAGTCTGAAATTTTGAGTGAGGATAGTCCAAGGCAGGTCCTGATGCACCCGATGCTCAGATTTTTACATTCTTAAAAATTAACAGAGATATTAATTAAAAACTCATTAAAAATCACATAGAAAATGCAATCTTTTTTATCAAAATGGCAAAAAAAATTAACGGTTTGATAATCACAGAAAATAAAATTTTCTTATTTTCACATATCCTCGAATATTAAGAAAACTATTCAAGTTATGGATTTGAAACTCACAGAATACACGTATTTTATTTTTCTGATTCCGAAAATCAAAAATTTTGTGAAAAACGGCAGGTAACTTTTCCTAATATTTGCAAAAAAGCTTATCCTACGCACAGTGGGGCAATGTACATAAATAATGATTTTTAAGATTCCTACGTTTCATATTTGTTAGTTGATTATGTTGTTCCATATAAATAAAATATATTGTAGATCTTTTTAGACATATATATATATATATATATATATATATATATATATTGAAAAATATTTTAAATAGCGTAACTTTTACATTAAAAAAACATTTTAATCGTACCTTATAATAAATTTAGAAATAAAATAAATCAGAGTCACTGGCATTCTTGCGATGACTCCAATGTATATGACTCCAACCTCTTCTCCACTGTCCTGTCCACATCACTATTATTAACTTCTTCTACGGTTGAAGCTTTCAACATAGATACCACTTCATTAAGAAGTTGTTTTAGGGTTTTCCTTTCTATTTTGAGCTTACTTGATATCTGTGAATCGCTACTGATTAGGAATAAATTAATGTCGTATGTTATTTGCAGGGACGTAGCTTTAGGGGGGAGGGGAGAAGCCTCCCCTCCCAATAAGTTCAAGTAGTAGGGCGCCAAAGAAGGTTTAAGGGCGCCGTCAGGCGCCCATAAAGAAAGTGTATATTAGTAGTAATAAGTGATTATAAAAACACTTTATTTTAAATCTTAAATTAGAAAGTAAGTTACTTTTAACATACAAAATTTGAATAAGGGGTTTAATTTTAGATTTGTTTCTACTTCTATCCCTCCCCCCCCCCCCCCCCCCCACGCCCCGCCAAAAAGGTATACTTGCAAAAGGGAAAATTCTGAAAATAGGAATTGTAATCAATTGGGACTTAAAACGGCCTATAGAGGCGCTGATCGCAGCCGTCGGTGCAGGAAAATTGTCCCTTTAACTAATGCTAAAGTGCCATTGAAACCATTATTTATTGTAAACGCATTTGAAAGTGTTAGACATTCAAATTTCGATCATTTTTACCTTGTTATACAAACATAGAACACAAATATCACTTGAAATCTGAAATTGAGCAGAAAAATAATCATTAGGAACAAATTAAAAATGCATGTAATGCAATGGGCTCGCAGGGGATTTTCCTGAAGCTAGAAGTTATATCTTTTCTCCACCAGATGGCGTATTCGTGTGCTTGAATTCGGGACGGTAAGTGTAGTTTGATCCTTAGAAGTACAAATATTCCCTTCTTATCTTAGTAGTTGTTGGCAACCCTTTGTTGTAGAAAGAAAGTGTGAAGAAGTGGAGCTGACTAGTGGGGGTTAGAACGGTTCTCCAATACTTTCATGTAAGGGGCCAAAGATTGTTTAAAGGCGCCGTCAAGTACCCATAAAGAAAGTGTTTAAATAGTAGTTGCAAGTAACTATACAAGAACATTATTTTGATTGTTAAGAATTGCAATCAATTGCAGGGCAGTAATGTAATTCGATCCTTAGAAGTACAATTCTTTCCTTATCTCAGTAGTTTTTGGTCACCTTTGGTAATCTAAAGAAAGTGTAAAGAAATGGAAGTGACTGGAGGAAGGTTACAGAACGGCTCAGAGAGGTTGGGGGTGGCCTAGAGCTAGAGGTCTCCACGGGCTGAAATTTCTAGGGTCGGACTCGCACGGGTACAAATGAAAGCTGCCCTGCCCAGTCCGTTTTAAAAACCGAAAGTTCGGCCGGGAACGGAACGATTCAATTTCTACAAAAGAAAATACGATTTTTCATAACATATAAGATTATTTTAAAGAATAGTGCATATATTTTTTGCGAATTTTTTAAAGTATATTTCAGACTACATGTGGGCAATCCATAGAATACAGAATGTCAACATTAATGACTACTTAGACTTCTAGACTTTTACATTCAAATAAAGACTCATTTAAAAAAAATGTACTTTAGAGTAAAGATAAATGTTTTAAAACATCATAAATTTTGAAGCTTTATAATTAAAAAATTAGATTAAATTATTTCTTCGGAATTCATTAAAGTTTATTTCCAAAGATTTTGTTACCAAAAATCCATTATCAATTTTAGTTTTGAATAAAAAATTGTATGCCAGACACGTCTTAGGAATAATTAAATTCAGGTCCAGCCTGGCCCGCGTATATAAAAAAAACGTACGCCTGAACACGGCCTGAGTCGACAGGAAAAATTAGGTGCCGGCTCCGACACAATGTAACTGTCCGATGAAAATCTCTGCGTTAGGCATATTAAATTTCTGTATTGATGTTGTCATGCTAGTATCAAATTGTGCAACATATTTATAACGTATTCTGGCATAGCCAGGTCTATTGAAAATTGTTCATATTTCATCGGCTAAGTCCGTTTTTTTTTTTTTTTTTTTTTTTTTTTACCAGACCGCCTAGCCTGTTTATTTTTTTTATTATTAGCCCGGCCCATTTGAACGTTTGACTTTATTTGGCCGGGTGTGGAAATCGGACCCTGCAGATCGTGATCTCTAGGGTAGAGGTCTACACGGGCCAAAATTTACAGGCCCGCCCCGAACGAAAGCTATCTTGGCCAAACCCAGTCCGGTCTAAAAGCTAAAAGTCTGGCATGGAATCGGACCGGCCCGTTGAAAATTCAGTGAAATCAGGCCCAGCCCGAGCTGACCAACTCAATTTCTACAAAAAAATCCAATTTTTACTATACGATTAAATTTTTTTAATGAATACTGCATGCATATTTATGGGAAAATTTTACAGTATATTTTAGAATACTTTATGCATGCCACATGCCATAGCATACAGAATAGTATTAATGATCACTTAGACTCTTAGATTATTACATTCAAATGAAGGCATTAAAAAAATTAATGTAGTTTAGAATAAATGAAAAAGACGGTTAAAAACATCCTAACTTTGCTGCTGCATAATAAAAAAAATGTTTCTCTGTAATTTATTAAAGTATACTTCCAAAGATTTTGTTAATAGAAATTCATTATCACTATTACTATTATTACGAAAGAACTCGACACGTTCTGGGAACAATTAAGACCAGTTTCTACCCGGTCTGAGTACATAGAAAATAATGTAAGTCTGATCCCAGCCTGCCCGAGTCTGCTGAAACAATTAAGCCCAGGCTCAAGTATGATGCAAGTGTCCAATGCCGATTTCTACGCTTGACACATTTCTGTATTGATGTTGTGATCGGCTCATGCAGTACATTTACTTATTCTCGTCCCAGACAAATACATTGAAAATTCTCTAAGAATCTCTAAGTTTCTAAGAATAAAATAGTATTGTAATTTTTCTGTAAAAATTATATTGATATTTTAAACAGGATTTCGAGACGCGCGAGTTAGAGATTTGCACTGCCCAGGCTTAATTTTTTTCTGCAGACTTGGGCCAGGACGTTCCAGACTTCTTTTTTTCTGGGCCAAGCTGGGCTTGGACGTTATTCTTCCTAAAGGTTTGCATGGACCGAAATTTGCAGATCAGCGTAAAAATCAGAAAATTAAACCTGGCACATCAATTTTTTGCGAAAAATGAATATGTTTTTAAATGGCCATTATTCTACAATTAAAATTCGTTTTAAAGAATAGTACATACTATTCTAAGCAAAAAAAAATTAAGTACAGTAAAACCTGTGAAATAGAAACAGTCTATGACAAAAACCTTTCTTGCACGGAAAAGTGTCTTGATCCGTGCAAAAAGAATATAATACATACCACAGACGATGTACCTGCTAAGAATTGGACCTGCCTATAACGGATTTTTCTTCTCTTATTGAATCTTCCTTTGAATGTAATAGTCTAATTCAATTTTTTAATCAGTGTTTATATACATTATTGTCTAAATGGATCATAAATATTGTTGATATTTTACTTTTCCACGCATTTTGAACATAATCTGAAAATAAAATCTATACATAAGTAAGTGTGCTTTTTGAATAAGTAAGTGTAATTTTAATTTTAGGTTAATGTTGCTTCAGAAGTATCGGCATACTTTGTAGATATTTAGTCGAGCCAAGCCAGTCCAAACTTTTTGCTTTTATACAGGGCTGCGCCAAAATAATTTTTGAACGGGTTGGGCCGAACTTTTTGCTTTTATGCCTGGCCAGGGCGTGCCTGGGTCTAGAAATTTTGGTGCCTGCAGACCTCTAGCGTGGCTGATGACTATGTGGCGAGAGAGGGGTGGGGTGGGATGGGGAAGTGGAAAATGAAAATTATAAAAGGGCGCCAAAATCAGGTCCTCCCCCCCCCCCCCAATAAAAATCTCAAGCAACGCCGCTGGTTATTTGCGTATGTCAACACAGATGCGGGGGTAGTATTTCTAAGTTCCTTAGTTTCTAATCGTTTTGAGCTCGTAGAGGAAAGATTGATTCCCTACTAGATAAAATATTGCTTATATTTATTTTTAGTTAAACTGATTTTCATTCCTTTGTTTTTCATGATGAAAAACAGATGTTATTTTAAGACGTTATTATTAAACTTTCTTTTTTTTATTATTTTATTTTTATTTATTTATTTATTTATTGCCCAAACAAAGGCTGAAGCGGATAGATTAAATATACGCAATGTAGTGTGGATTATATATACAGTATGCCCACTAAAGTCCCTTGCCACCCTCTTAACTTCGGAACGGCTGCTGCTATATTCATAAAAGTAGTGTCTAGGTATGGTAAAGTAGCCATGCGCTACTCAATAAAACCACCTACGGCGCCACCTGGTGGAATGTTGCGCAGTTAGCATTCCTATCTCGAAAACGGAAAGAGATAGAGAAAAAAGTGATTTACAAAGTTGTAGATCATCATCGATTTAGTATGAAAAGACACATTGTGGACATTAATGCGAAGAATAGAACGGTTAAAACACGCATTTGTCTTTTCGTGATTTCCTACACTGCGACGTGACAAAACGATCTTAGAAAGAAAAAAAGCAACTAGTTATAATAATATACCTTTATTTTAGATTTCCAAACTTCTCACCGTCAGCTGCAACGCATATTTGGATGTTTGTTTGAATTGCACGTTGCACACGTTGGAGCATAGAGGGTGACACGTTAGTATAAGCGTCCGTAATAGCGTCGTTTAATGTCCTGCTATGTTTGTGGAGGGGTCGCACAGGCCTGTTGTTTCATAACTGGTTGTTTCTTTCTTTCTAAGATCGTTTTGTTACGTCACAGTGTAGGAAATCACAAAAAAACAAATGCGCGTTTTAACCGTTCTATTCTTCGCATTAAAATCCACAAGGTGTCTTTTCGTACTAAATCGATGATACTCTACAACTTTGTAAATCACTTTTTTTCTCTATCTCTTTCCGTTTTCGAGATAGGAATGCTAACTCCGCAGCATTCCACCAGGTGGCGCTGTAGGCGGTTTCATTGTGTAGCGCATGGCTACTTTACTATATCTAGACACCACTTTTATGAATATAGCAGCAGCCGTTCCGAAGTTAAGAGGGTGGCAAGGGACTTTAGTGGGCATACTATATATATATATTTAAAGAATATATAGCTAGAATTATTATTTCATTACATTTGCAGCAGCTGTAAAATAAAGTAAAACTGGTATTTTTTAAACTTCTTTATTCGTGTATTTTAAGGCATTTATACAGATGTCTACGTTTTTAAGATTATGTATAATCAGTGTGAAAAAAAAAGATACAACCTATAAAATTTGATCGTAAAATTAACGCAGATTGAAAACAAAAATAACCATTCGACTGGAAATTTTGTCTGTTATTCTATTTATGTAAGAAATATAAGCAAAGGGGAACACCTTCATACTGAAATCGTACCAAACTCTGCTATTTTTAATAAGAACACTTGATTTTGACATTTTTGTCATTTTCGGTAAAGCTTATCTTAGGATATAAAACGGGACAAATACGAGGGTTGATCCAGAAATAAGGTTCCCAAACAGCTCCAGCCGCACGGAAAGGTGTGATGCGAAATACGGCAACAGCGCTGTGCGCGGCTGTTCCCGCACTCGCGATTCCCTCGGCCACGCTTCGCTGCGCCACTCATTCTTGGCTCAGCAGCCGTCCGAGATGGCGGTTCCCATTGTTGATCCCGCCAAGTGCGAGATTCGTTCCGTAATTCGTTTTTTGCACGCCAAAGGGACGCCATCTGTCCAGAACTGTTGGCAAGGACGACTGACAGCCGGTGTAACGTTGCTTCACGACAGCGCCCGACCTCACGTCTCCCGTCAAACCCATAAACTTCTGACACAATTTGGGTGGACTGTCATGCCCTAACCACCTTACAGTCCGGACCTCACACCTTCTGATTATCGCTTGTTCCCCAAGTTCAAGGAACACTTGGGTGGCCAACGGTTCCGGAGCGACGATGACGTCAAAGAAGAGGTCAAACGTTTCCTCAACGGGTTGGCGCCGGAGTTCTATAACACTGGGATACAGAAATTGGAGCACCGTCTACAAAAATGCATAGAAAAAGATGGCGATTATGTAGAGAAATAGAGCAAACTTTCTTCTCTCCAACGATGCAAATTTCTATGAGAATAAACAATGTTGTCTATTTGTAAATATAATGGGAACCTTATTTCTGGATCGACCCTCGTAGTTTAGGAATTATGAATCTTTAAAGTTTGGATCTTGTAATGCTAAATTATTTTTTAATCATTGGAAAACAGATTGCATTTCAAGTAGTTTTTTAAGCATACTTACCGGAATGTGCTGTAATTTTTAATTTGCACATTTAAAGCTTCTGGAAATCTCTTTCTGTTAAAAATTTTATAGGTTGCAATACATATTTTTTTCGAAATCCCATTTTTAAAATATGTATATTTTCAAAATGAAATTTCGAAAAAAAAATATTCTGAATTGTAACCTATGATTTTTTTAACATAAATTGATTTCTGGAAGATTCAAATACGGGAATTGAAAAATACAGCTCATTCTCACAAGTAGTTTTGCGATAACCTTAAAAAGTATCTGCATCTGTTTTGTAAATTAAAAAGAATATGTTAATATTATCATATCCAAAATTAAAATCTTCATAAATCCTAATAGATTAAATGACTTTCCGTTTAGTATCCGAAGGTAAAAAATTACTGAAAATCCGAAAATGCTCTCACAATTGAATGTTCATATTGAAAATTTCAAAATTTGATGCAAAGTTTCAGCAAGAAAATAACCCCTTAAACCCTTCGGGACCGGTGGCTTTTACACAAATTTTATTCGGTTGGCACCACTTTTTTTTATAAAGCTACCTTTACTTAAACTATCACAAAAATGCTTACTTTTATTTTTTACTGGTGCCTAAAACAAATTCTGTATGCTCTCTTTGAGGGTGCATATATACACCCATGGTCCCGAATGGGTTAACCCTTTCCGGCACAGACAAATTCTGTTTGTAAAATGAGAAATTACTGACTGACAACGGAATTTACAAATGACTTTTTTAGAAAATAAGAACGCCTTATTTTAAGCTTTCATTGTAGAAACAAAATTTAATTAAAATATTCTTGGTGCCGTTGCAAGTTTGGAATTAAAATGAGGTGTGCCCGGAGTGGGACCACTGTGCCGGAAAGGGTTTTAAGCCCATTTTTTAACATAAATTTAAAAAATATATATAATCTCTAATCGAATGGCTATTTTACTTTGTTTACTGCGACAATTAGGCAATTAAATTTTATGAGGTTGTATCTTTCTTTCTTTCTTTTTTTTTTTTTTACACTGATTGCAGATAAAATGGACATACATTCATTTATTATGTTCTTTAAATCTAAATTGCTTTACTGACTTTGACATAAAATGGAAATACATTCATTTCTTACGTTCCTTAAATCTAAATTGCTTTACTGACTTTGACACCTGTCATACCAACCTACTCCCTCCTCTTACTTTTTACAGCTAAATATACATATTTTCAACTAGAAATTTTATTTAAATTGAATCAAATCGCATAATTTGTGTCATAATTAATGATACATTTTAATGAATAAATTTTCTGGTTTAGAATACGTTTATTTGATTCTTCATCTTCTGTAACTATATACTGTTTAATTACTATTTATGTCGAGCAAAATAACTATGTTTTCATAGGTGTTTATTTTTCTTAAACATAAAATATTTTTCTTCACAGTGTTTATTGTTCTTAAACGGTATTTTACCTATTCTGCTAGATCCAATTCGTCTGGTGTGCTTCGGATTATTCTTGAGCAATAGTTTCATCAAGCTTTTAACCAGCCATTGAGTTTCCAGTAGTCCAGCTAATACCCAAGAAGCACAATTGGAGAAATTGCTGTCAATGGTACTCAGAGAAGTATCATTAACTTTTTAACATCATACTTGTGCCAATGACTTTCTAATCTTTGGCTGCAGAGTTAATTTATTGTTATTCAAAGTTGAAGATTTTTTAAAACTTTATGTATATCAGTACTCACAGATTCATTTTATCTAGTATCAGAATGCCATCTGTTTGTTATGACACCTCCAAGTTAATTTAAGACTAGTTTAAAATTGTAGTAATATATAATTATTAGATTAATGCCAATTCACTTGAAGATTGCTGAAAGAAAAAAATGTAAAAAACTAATGTAAATACATAGCAAAGAGATGCTTAAGGAAGATTTCATTATGACATTATAACTCATGAATGTCTGCTGTTCTCCTTCTTAAATCAATGACTTTTTGTGACACAGTTACTTCTTTTAGATAAATCATGAAGTTTGTTTTGAAGCCTTCCCTTGAGCATATGGCCATTGTTAAAATTGTTATTTCATTATGACATTATAACTCATGAATGTTTGCTGTTCTCCTTCTTAAATCAATGACTTTTTGTGGCACAGTTACTTCTTTTAGATAAATCCTGAAGTTTGTTTTGAAGCCTTCCCTTGAGCATATGGCCATTGTTAAAATTGTTATTTCATTATGACATTATAACTCATGAATGTTTGCTGTTCTCCTTCTTAAATCAATGACTTTTTGTGGCACAATTACTTCTTTTAGATAAATCATGAAGTTTGTTTTGAAGCCTTCCCTTGAGCATATGGCCATTGTTAAAATTGTTATTTCATTATGACATTATAACTCATGAATGTTTGCTGTTCTCCTTCTTAAATCAATGACTTTTTGTGGCACAGTTACTTCTTTTAGATAAATCATGAAGTTTGTTTTGAAGCCTTCCCTTGAGCATATGGCCATTGTTAAAATTGTTATTTCATTATGACATTATAACTCATGAATGTTTGCTGTTCTCCTTCTTAAATCAATGACTTTTTGTGGCACAGTTACTTCTTTTAGATAAATCATGAAGTTTGTTTTGAAGCCTTCCCTTGAGCATATGGCCATTGTTAAAATTGTTATTTCATTATGACATTATAACTCATGAATGTTTGCTGTTCTCCTTCTTAAATCAATGACTTTTTGTGGCACAGTTACTTCTTTTAGATAAATCATGAAGTTTGTTTTGAAGCCTTCCCTTGAGCATATGGCCATTGTTAAAATTGTTATTTCATTATGACATTATAACTCATGAATGTTTGCTGTTCTCCTTCTTAAATCAATGACTTTTTGTGGCACAGTTACTTCTTTTAGATAAATCATGAAGTTTGTTTTGAAGCCTTCCCTTGAGCATATGGCCATTGTTAAAATTGTTATTTCATTATGACATTATAACTCATGAATGTTTGCTGTTCTCCTTCTTAAATCAATGACTTTTTGTGGCACAGTTACTTCTTTTAGATAAATCATGAAGTTTGTTTTGAAGCCTTCCCTTGAGCATATGGCCGTCGTTAAAATTGTCATTTCCTTATGGAACGAGAACGATGTTAGGACTTTTATGGTGGAACTGGGAGTTCAGCCGGGTTTCTGTCCTACAGATAACGAATGGACAAAAATCGGAAAAAGCGTATTAGACAAAGTGTTACAGCTTCCACTACCAGAACTCTTAAAAGTGAAGGTGTTAGGTTTTATTAAGCCTATTGGCTCACAAGTTTTAGAATGGTTGAACTTTCACTGCAGTCGCTTCGATCTTCTTTTAAATCTACCAGCTGAAATTTGCTGGACTTCACGGGGTACATTAGACAGAAAGAAGATAGCAGAAGTTTTGGTTCAAGATGAGAAATTGGATATATCCACACGCTACAAGCTAGCATGTATTTATTGCTTGGAGGACGACATTCACAAATTTTGGAACAACATGTCTGAGGAACTCAAAGAATCTGTTTCAAACAAGTATCCAATAATTATTTTTTGGTCACGTAATATGAAGAGAACAGGATTGGCTAATGAAGATATTTCTTACATAGATGTATTTAAGCAGTGTGCATATTGGGGTAATAAAATAGCAACTGGGTACTTTTTACAAAAACTAACCCCATGGGAGAGAGAACAATCCTTGGTAGAGACTGCGAGATATGTAAGCGATGCTGATACTTTATATTTTTTATTATTAGAAATGGATGAAGAACAACAAACAGAAGCTTCAAAAGAAAACTCCTATGGAGAGTTGAAATGTTTTCTACAATGGCCTTTCCAGAGCTTTTTTATTGGAGTAGCAAACTCCATGTGGGATTTCCTTTCGAAAAAGAACTATGGAGATATATTAAGCTACATTATCTATAAAGTCAGAGAGGGCTATAAAGACTGGAATTATCAAAATATTTTCAGAGAATTTTAGCAGAATAGCCATAAGACACTAAAAAAAATTGATTACAAATGAAATTCATGAAATTTGGCTATTACATTCTTTGTTTTATATTAAAGATAAGGAAAACATAATATTAATTCTTAAGGATACAGCCCTTACAGTAAAAGAAAAGCTTATTTACAGTGATAAAATGAAATTTGTTTTGAAGCATTCCATTCGTGATGACGAATGGGATTTTCTTAAATTCTGTATTCGAGAATGTTTGCCTTCAAAAAATGAAATGTTAAAATTTAAAGAGGAAATTGAAAAACGTATGCTGTCTTCTTACTTTAAACTGCGGCGTTATGCAACAAAGAAAGACAAATGGGATCAATTGTTTCGCTTGTCTGACGACTCCAGTTTTAAGTGCGATAAAATAAGTGTAGACGAATGTGAAAGTTATACATCTAAGCAATAGACACGCTTGCTTAAAGCAGGGCATGAACATAAAACTAAAGGAGGACTACTAACGAAATAATGTTAATATCGTGTTGCGACTTTGGAACGAAATGGCAGCTGCACAGCTACGCGCACGGTTCTGCGCAGCCGGCGAGAATCCCTGCTAAGGCAGCGCCATCTACAACATCAAACCGAAACTGTATATCAGATACCCACCAACACCAGACGACGGTTTGAGGAAGCAGACGAACTACTGACGTATTGAGAAGCTGTCCAACACATGCGCCACCTATTTGAGACATTTTTCTAGAATGATTATCTATGTTTATGAAGCAGGGGTAGGAGATGTCCTAATTAACCTTCCTACCCTAAATGGGTCGAATCGACCCATTTCTATAATTTATTTCATTCGATTCAAACCAGAAATTTCTTGTTAAAATAAGTTGAATAAAACTCACTGAGAATGAAGTTAAATAAATGTGTTAAATAGTTTTAACTAAACATTCTGGTGTGATATGTTTTTAACAAGGTTGAGTAAAATTTCAACAGGGTAGGAAGGTTAACGTAAGATTCTTAATATATTTTTATAAATGTCCTCTAATTTTAATCATTGTATCAATTTTCAAAAGAATTGAAGAAATATCCTCTGCTAACCTTCTGAAAACAAAAAAGAAATTTATTTTCTTTTAGAAATCACCAGTTACTTTGCAAAAAGACTTTAAAAATACAAAGTAAAAGTGTTAGCAGCATCTATTTGATATATTACCAAGGAGTCAGTAAATGTTTTTGCTGATATGCAATTTTAATTATACAATTTAGATATTTTATAGATTTTAAAATTTTGAGATAAAGAAAATTATAATTGCAAAACAAATTAAAATAACATCTGATATTATTTTTAAATTTTATTTCGCTGAGAAAAATAGGAGTTCATTCTTATTAAATAACTGCGAATATTTTTAAGTTATTGCATAATTTTGTGAACTATGAAAATACAAAACATTTACTTAATTTGTGATTTTCTTAAATATAATTTTTTTTATGATTTGTTTTCAATTGTTGTTCAAAATTAATTGACCAATATGTTAAAAAAAGGGAATTTGTTCAGTACCAAAAATAATATAACAATAGAACGTTGGTGCGCTGACAGTCATTGATCAAATAATATAATTTATATATAAACTACTAGCTTACCCGCCCGGCGTTGCCCGTGCCAACAACCTTAAATGTACCTGAAATCAGTGTTGAACATTTTTTTATTTTTAAACAAATCTAATGTTGGGGGCCCCACTACCTTAGACAGCAAACACTGGGCGTGCCATACACACTCCCATATATTACCATAAGTCGAGTCGAAAGAGCCATACCCCTTCATGATCCAGCCCTAGAACCAGAGATAGAAAAGCACCCCTGGTGGTGAAAATCGAAAAGCTCTATCTATGTAGAGTCGAATGAGCCACACCCCGTCATGATCAGCCTATAGAATCAGATATAGGAAAGCACCCCTTGTGGTGAAAATCCGAACTAAAATCAGTCAGCTCTATCGATGTCAAGTGGAAAGAGCCATACCCCATTGTGATCCAGCCCATAGAAACAGAGATAGGAAAGCACCCCTTGGTGGTGAAATTCAGAACTAAAATAGGTAAGCTCTATTGATGTTGTGTCGAATGAGCCAAACCGTGTCGTGATGTGACCCATAGAACCCGAGTTAGCTGCAAAATCCTTTAGTTACACCTTCCACCGCCAGGGAGCACAATATGTTCTATACGAACATAACTGAATTCATTAAGGTTATCGATGTCAAGTCGAATGAGGCATACCCCGTCATGATCCAGCCCATAGAACCAAAGATACGAAAGTGCCCCCTGTGGTGAAAATCCGAACTAAAATCAGTAAGCTGTATTGATGTCGGGTGGAAAGAGCCATACCCCGTCGTGATCCAGCCCATAGAAACAGAGATAGCAAAGCACCCCCTGGTGGTGAGAGGAAGTTGATGTAGAATAAATGTGATATTTAATAAAAAGTCGTTCCCACCCCACCCCCTTTATCTCGCCATTTTCGCTAATTATTACAAATATACAGATGTTTCTTAATTACATCTAATGTCCCGATCTGATAATGGGGTTTCCCTATCTACCTATCCTAATCCGCTTTTCCCTATCATAATAGAAAAAAGCATATTTTATCAAAGAATCGCTGGCAAACGCTAATTTCGTCAAAGGTTCGCAAGAAAAACACGAATTTTATCAAATAATCGCTGAAAAAACATGAATTTCGTAAAAGGATCGCTAAAAAAAACATGAATCTCGTCAAAAGGCAGCAGAGAAAACACGAATATTGTCAAACGATCATTAAAAAAGCAAATTTCATCAAAGGATCTCGGAAAATGCGAATTTCATCAAAGGATCGCGGGGAAAACGCAAATTTTGCCAAAGGATCACAGGAAAAGTGTGAATTTCGTCAAAGGATCGCTGAAAAAAAAACACGAATTACGTCGTAGGATCACTGAAAAAACATGAATCTCGACATAAGTATGTGGAAAAACACGAATTTCGTTAAAGGATCACAAAAAAAGCAAATTTCGTCAAATGATTGCAGGAAAAACTTGAATTTCATCGAAGGATGGCAGAAAAAATACGAAATTCGTCAAAGGATTGTGGAAAAAATGCAGATTTTGTGAAAGGTTCACAGAAAAAACTTTCGTGAAAGGGTCGCGGAAAAAATGCAACTGTCTTTATTAAAAACAGCACACACACAAACCTCTACACAAACAAACCTATTCTGTCTTCCTGCCTGAAGCACCGTAATTATAACACCTAGGCCTGATTTTTTTATTTTAATTTAGATTTTTTAAAATTATTAAAACGTGCATACGGAATTCTGGATTCGAGGCTATTCCATGCTCTCCGCCAATCCACAGCAACAAAGCAGACAGCCAATGAGAGCAGGTGTGAATATAGGATGATCCAGGATCCAGCGACGGCAGTTCATTTTCACAGCTGAAAGCGGCTAGCCACAGATTTCATTGTTTTGTTTATGTTTGAGTTTTATTTTAAAGAAAATGTATATATTTTTGGCTAATTGAGGTTCACATAAGTTAGTTGCAATTGTCTTCATTCTTTGTATGCGTAGTTGCCCCCATATATTATGTGTTTGGTAAGAATATATTTTGCACTTTACTGAATGTTTTCGTAGCGTTAGACATATCAGCTCATGTTCTTAAATGAAACAAACTGTTTTCAATAACAAATCTTAATTAATCAAATTAATCTTACACTTTACTATAAAATGTACAGTTCTACAATTTATCGCATATTACAACGTTCTTGGGAACTAAAAATGTAGTCCAATAACAGTAACAGAAAGAAAAGTTGTAAATAACAATAAATAAATAATCATAAACTTCAGATCATTGAATTAACAAACTCATATATAAGATACAACTTTAAACTGATATGCCTCATCAACTGTTGTCGAAATCAATATAATGTAAATAATTCTTAAACATTATGAGTTTGCTAAGAAATTAAAACATTCAGTGCAGTGTAGGATGTATTTTTTCCTCAAAACAATTTAATTTGTAAATATGAAGTTTAAAAAAAAAAAATCCCCGTTTTCTCACATATTATGAGTTTTATCAGCAAGTTAAAACATTAAGTAAATATGAATGATTTGCGGAGCTGTTTCTATCAAAAATTCAATCACATCGCCCAAAAACCCTCAACAAAAATAATTATAAAGAGTGCGATGACAACATAAATTTGCATGTCCGTTCTTATAAAACACAAAATTTGTCACAAAATGGTGATTTTTTTACAACATGCTTACAAATTAAAATGGTTTATAATTATTTTTTTAAAAACTCGGCCAGAAATAACATTGATTTTACATTTTTAAAGACTTATTCTTTATAATTGTTTTGAAACAGCTCTGCAAATCATTCATATTTATTTATTGTTTTACTTTCTGATGAAACTCATTATGTTAGAAAACAGTGATTTTTTTTTACCTCATACTTACAATCCTCAAAACAATTTAATTTGTATATATGAAGTAAAAAAAAGAAAAAAAATCACCGTTTTCTCACATATTATGAGTTTTATCAGCAAGTTAAACAATAAGTAAATATGAATGATTTGCGCAGCTGTTTCTATCACTAATTCAATAACATCACCCAAAAACCCTCAACAAAAATAATTATAAAGAGTGCGATGACAACATAAATTTGCATGTCCGCATTGCATGTCCGTTCTTGGGCGATTCTTATAAAACACAAAATTTGTCACAAAATGGTGATTTTTTTTACAACATGCTTACAAATTAAAATGGTTTATAATTATTAAAAAAAAAACTCGGCCAGAAATAACATTGATTTTACATTTTTAAAGACTTATTCTTTATAATTATTTTGAAACAGCTCCGCAAATCATTCATATTTATTTATTGTTTTACTTTCTGATAAAACTCATAATGTGAGAAAACGGAAAATCACAAAATTCATCAATCAATAGTTGAAAAAAATCTCAAAAATCATCAAATGGTCTCGGGTGAAAAAAAATGCAAATATCGGCAAATAGCTTAAAAAAATCACAATTTGTCAAATGATTTGGGGGGGGGGGGGTAATTGTGAAATGTACCAAATGGTTTTGAAAATCATCAAACGACAGCAGGGGAAAAAAAATATTTTTTCAATCAATCATCACAATTGGCGAGTGTGACTATTAAGATGGCCAGTGGTGGCAAAACAGTCAATCGACAAATTTTTAGTATTACTTGCAGATTGGTGAGTGCTAATTTTGTCCTATATGTGAGTGATTCTTATGAAACTCATGTCACAAAATGCACATCATAAATATTTCACGGACTGGGAATTTATAATAAGTTCATCAAAACAATTTAATAATTACCGTAAAATCCCGTTAATCCGCCCCCCTAAATGCGACGGAAAATCGTAAAATAACCAGGGGGGGCGTTTGCACGGTATTAGAATTGTAGTATATGATATTTATGGGTGGTGGTGGTGGTTGGATGCTACCGGCCGATCGTCACAAAGTATGCATTCTATAAAGTGACAAAAGAAACAAATTTGGAAAAAAAAATGATATACAAAATTTAAAAACAGTATAACTTTACTATTAATGGCGATTTCAGATTATAAAAAATACTGGATTTCAGAAGCTTTGAAACTGGAATGCATTTAGATTAATAATAACACTAATACCTGTCATTAATATGGTAACAGAAAAATAAAACAAACTTAATAATTTAAAATAATTAAAAAACACTGAGAAATTGCAGTTGAAATTTTTAGTCGCCCAAGAATCGACTGCTTTTCTTGAACTTTACTTTCTATAAAATGAAAACATTCAGCAAATAATTTCCGTTCTCAGGTGATTAAGATTTAATAATTATTTACTGAATGTTTTCATTTTATTCAAAGTAAAGTTCAAGAAAACATTAGATTCTTGGGCGACTAAAAAAGTTCTTAAATCATAAACATCACTCAAAAACGCCCCAACAAAAAAATAATGAATATATAGAAACAGCTCAGAAAATCTGTTTCATTAAGAATATTTTTAGTCGCCCAAGAATCGACTGTTTTTCTTGAACTTTACTTTCTATAAAATGAAAACATTCAGCAAATAATTTCCATTCTCAGGTCAATTGATTAAGATTTAATAATTTACTGAATAAAACATTAGATTCTTGGGCGACTAAACAAGTTCTTAAATGAAACTTCTTAAATGGAGTTAAAAATGGTTCTTAAATGGAGCAATAACAAATCTTAATGAGAACATACATCTTAACAATTTATCGCATGTTATGAATTCACCATTCTCGGGAACTAAAAATGTAGTCCAAAACAATTACAGGAAAAAAATTGTAAACAATAAATAAATACTCAAAAATTTAATGTAAATTGTTTGTTTCCATCAAAAATATTTAATTTGTAAGTATGAGGTAAAAAATAAATCACAATGGATTCCTAACCGCCCAAGAACTCAAATTATTTACTGAATATTTTCATACTAAAAATGTTAAAAAATGAAACAAACTAACTAAAAATACAGTCAAAAACAGTTTTTTTAAATATTATAAGCGTTGCACAAATTATTTACTGAATATTTTCATACTAAAAATGTTAAAAAATGAAACAAACTAACTAAAAATACAGTCTAGAATAGTTTTTTTTAAATATTATAAGCGTTGCAGATACATGAAGATATACTTTCTGTTCAGTGAAGTGTAAGATGAAATAGGCCTAAACCCCAGTGACAAAACTAACTATCGGGAACGTAATATGATATATATTGCATATTTCAAACTATTTTTGAAATATTATTAGCGTTGCAGACATACGAAAATAGTTCTGTCACTGGGTTTAGGTCTATTTCATCTTACACTTCACTGAACAGAAAGTAAATAAACTAACTTACGGAAACTTAAAATAAATATATAAAAAGGAACAGAAACTAAAGAAACTAAGTTACGGGAATTTAAATTAGTAAAAAATATATTTTACAATACTAAAATGTTTAAAAATAGAAAACTATAGCTCAACAGTAAAAACTGCTATTTGATTTATATATATGAGTTTGTTAATTTACAATCTTTCTGTTACAGCGTTTGACTACATTTTTAGTTCCCGAACTGTACATTTTATAGTAAAGTGTAAGATTAATTTGATTCATTAAGATTTGTTATTGAAAACAGTTTGTTTCATTTCAGAACATGAGCAAATATGTGAACGTTTTGAAACCATTCAGTAAAATGCAAGTTATATTCTTACCTAAAACATAATATATGGGGGCAACTAAACATACAAAGAACGAATACAATCAAAACTAACCTACTTTAATCTCAATCAGGCAAAAATTAATCTCAATTCCTTTTCGTTAAAATAAATCTAAAAAATAAACACTGTGCTACGACTAATAAATTGTCGTCGCTGGTCGCTAGATCCTGTATCCTGCACCTGCTCTCATTGGCTGGCTGCTTCGTTGCCACGAATGGCGTTGCCAAGGCTATTTCATGGGAGGAGCTTGAAATAGTCTCGAACCCAAAATTCCATATACACGTTTTGATTTTTTTTTAAAATCTAAATTAAAATTTAAAAATCCGGCCGCGAGGTATACTATCCGGTGACATCATCTACACATGACAAAAATTTCTGAGTCCTAGGTGTTATAATTACGGAGAAATCCGAGGGCAGGCAGGCAGACAGACACTTACTCTTTTATAGAGATAGAGATAAAGTAAACTTTGGATCTTATTTTATCATAGAATTGCACTTTAAAACTTTTGTTTGTTTACTTGTTTAATTAACTCTTGATACACAGAATCTCACCTCAAACTCTCTTCCAACCACATATTGTTCCCTTGTTAAGAACCTACACTAGTCACCTGGAAGAAACGCTCAAGCTATTTTTAAGTCTATGGGAAGGTTCTAGTGCGATTTCTCGCTCGCATTTTAATATGTTTAAATGCTTTTTTGTTGCATAGGATAGCTGAGGTCAATCTCCAACGTTGTTAGTTTTTACTTTTTCGATTTTGATTCCAGTTATTTTATATAAGGGTACTTTCACTTTCAGAACCGGTTTCAACCGGTTCTAAAATTGAAAATACCCGCTTATAAAAAAACTGCAAAAAATCGAAAAAGTAAAAACTAACAACGTTGGCGATTGACCTCAGCTACCCTATGCAACAAAAAGCATTTAAAAATATTAAAATGCGAGCGAGAAATAGCGCTAGAACCTTCCCATAGACTTAACCCGACTTAGGCTTGAGCGTTTCTTTCTGTGACTAGTGTAGGCTCTTAATGGTTTGAAAAGAATATATTAAAAAATAATAAAATTTATCTTTAAATTGTGTATCATATATGTCCTAAAAATGTGTGTAAATGGTGTCCTAAAATTTTGAAATTTAACTCCTATCCCTGGTTTAAAGAAATATTGGGTAAATGTGCTAAGATAAAGAAAGGGCATGTTTACTAACAAACAGTTCCATCAACCGATCTACCACTACATTTTTGTCGTAGCTATCATTGAAGGGATCGCCATGGCGACGACGTAGACCAATCATATCATACACTAGTTTAACGTAGACCAATCAAATTCCCCCATCTCATTTGTACAGTAGGAGTCATAAAATACACACAGGATTTTCTTGCTAACCAACAGTAATTTAACCAACCGGTGACGTCAATTGCCCTTTCCTTATACAAAGGAACAATAAACAATCTAACAGATTTATTGCTCAAACAGAGCTGACACCGGTGACTATTTTTTTTAATTATTTTGTCTACCACTATTTTTAAAGAATAAGGAATGGGCATGTTTACAAACAAATTCTTCCATAAACCAATCTACCATTTGTCGTAGCGATCATTGTAGAAATCTCTATGGTGACGTAGGCCAATCATATCATTGATATGTTTAACGTAGACCAATCAAATCGCCCATTCTCTTGTGTGCAGCAGGAGTCATAAAGAAGAATCCAGTTTTTCTTTCTATCCAACAGTAATTTAACCAACAGTGACGTCAGCTGAACTTTCCTTATAATCTTCATGGAATGTACCATCGAGGTAGATTACAATTTTTTTCTAAATAGTGGTAGACAAAATAAAAAATATATATATTAATTGCCATTGGAAGGCTTGGATCAGTTGAACATTTGTACCAAACTTTATTAACATTAACTCTGTCAAGTTAACTAATCCAAGAGGGACAGTAGATTTGGTGTAATGTTACGTTTACTGTTTTACATGGCTTCGAATCTTCGATCATTGGATCAAACTCTAATGTTACAGTCTTGTAGAAAAAAACTTTTTATTCAACACATGTTGGTCTCAACATTGTCGTATAATGGAAAAATTCATGTACTCATTATCAAAATGTGGCACTCATTATAGAAGAAGTTGCGTATGTATGAAGCTGTGAGGAAGTTAAAAGTGATGATAATGTCGTAAAACTTCATGTTTTATTTTGAAAAAATGGCGAGAAAGAAATATCCTGCACTGAGAAAAATGACACTTTCAAATCTGAGTAAATCGATGTTTTCATTTTGTTATGAAACTTTTTGTTTCAAATAGGACGATCCAATGCTTTCAATTCTGAAACATCAGAAATACTCAGAATATTGAAACATGAACCTACTCAAAAATGAGCACATAGAGGTCAGTTGATACTCATTTTTTAAACATGGACATACTCAAAAGTGATTAGGATAAGTTTAAACTCATTTTTGAAACATGGAAATACTCAAAAATGTTCACATAGAAGTCAGTTCATACGCAATTTTTAAACATGGACCTACTCAAATAGGAGCACATGATGTTTTATTCTTGAGTGTGTGCATGTTTTCAGAAATGAGTCTATACATGTTTCAAACTTGAATAATTTTGATTTGGAGCCATTTTGACTATGCGACATGCTCAGTTTTGAAAATGTAGTTTTTAGATTGTGCAAGATTTTTCCAAATAGGCATATTACAGATAACGAAAATCTGTAATATAAACTTGCCTATATTAAGGATGAACGTAAGAAATAACCAAAACACTATCTATGTATTCTTTCAAATAATGAAACCTAAGCTTTATCCTGCATTTCAGGTATTCAGTAATTTTCATGCCAACATTGTTTTTTTGAAAGATCATGTATTGATTGAATAAAATGTTTTATTTTGGATCGTTGTAATTTTTAATATTTGTAATTTTTAGAAGCTGAATAGTTCAATATTAAACTAAAAACTTTTGCTTTTTTATCAAAAGATACAATGATTGAGTTTTAAAAGAATCCTACTAAGTTATATTAGAAAAAGCAAAAACAAAATTTTGAGATTTTTTTTTCTTTCAAGAGTTGATAAAATCAGAAATTTTCTAGAAATGGATATACGAATTAGTGCTAGCAAATTAAGTAACGCTAAGTTTGAGAAACTTAATGAAAAATAAACATAGTTCAGCATTTTTTCCTTATAATTATATTGGTAATTACAACTTATAAAGAAAAATAACAAAACTAGATGGAACCAGTCAAAATTTGACGGAAAAAAATACTATAACAATATCAGTAAAATAAGCTACTTTATTATTTAAGAAGGGGTGCATATGAAACAGTCTTTCAAATATTTTATTTTAAAAGTTTTTCCCCCAGTGAAATACAGTACTATTTCCGATGCAAACGCCGAACAAACAATCCGTAAACAACTGTGTAATGCAAATCAGGTTGACATTACCGCCATATTCCCCCCCGGAAAGAAAAAAAAAATCATGGACCTATGAAGTATCATACAAATAGTTTATTCCTACGTTCATCTCATATTCAGTAAATAAAAGAAAATAGTAAATAAAGCACACATCTCTCCCCCCCGCCCCCTCCTGTGATAATGCAACCGAATGAGCTCCAATGTCCAAAAGCACCGTCGAAATTCGAAGTTAAAAAAAGTTTTCAAATATTTAAATTAAAAGTTTTAAAATGTCCTCTTTAATCATTGCTTGTTTCAAATCCATATCTTCTAAAACGCATCCATTGTTTTAAGCTAATCAGTTTTTATGAAAAGATGAAGAATTATTTTTACAATAATAAATCATTTTTCAGATGAGGGAGATTTTTAATGTTTTCAAGTGTAATTCATTTGTATGGTTTCTTCGGTCCCTTTACATATTCAGGATGAATATCCATCACAGTCGATGATATTTTCCCTCTTATACAGTTAAATACCCAATGGATCTTTAAAAAATAAAAAAATACAATTCCTAGCATATTCTGATGCAACATATACATCGACGAATTCAACATATCAATTTTGTGTTAAACATAAACTGAATTTTTTTTTCTGATCTTCTGATTTATCAGGGTTTTTTTTTATTATTTTTTTTCACTTTTCATGATGGTTAGGGAAACCTATTTTCAATTATGGCAACTTTCCCAGTGGCTATTTTACATTATTACAGCAAACTGATGGTCATTGTCGAAATAAAATTAAAAAATATTTCATGCTTGAAAATTATTTAAAAAGTCGTTAAATTAAGCGGCAGTTTTCAAATAAATTTCAATCGAAAGCTAATTTTTCTTCTAATTGATGATGTTAGAATTAAAATTGTAAAATGTAGTAAAAAATTGAAATTTAAAGTATTTAGAAGTGGTGTAAGGGCGATCAAAGCTAAAGCGATAGCGCCATTTGTTGTCACAACCGTTATACATTTCTAAAAATTGCCACTGTGTTTTGGCTAGCGTCCAAAAGTAAACTACAATTTTTGACATCGAAAGAGAAATTCACAGTGATAGAAATAGGACTTTGTCACTAATAAGGAACTTTTAAATGAACTTATAACAAAAGTACCAAAATAATTCCTATAAAATATTAGCCTTACATTGTTTATTATAGCTAAAAATACAATCATTATTTCAAGTTGTTTTTTTTTAACCATAACACTATTTTGAATAATTTTAATTTTCCTGAAATCCTTTACTTTTGTGATTTTTTTTTATTATTAAAAAATGAAATCTCCTAACCTATAATTTAAAAAAAGTAATTGGTAGCATGTAATCAAGGTATGCAATCAAGATGAAGCAGCCAATAAATGCTCCAGTTCTAATCTTTAAAATTAAAAATTGGAAAATCAGTTAAAATTACGTCCTGTTGACACAATCCTATTTTTTTTTCTTTTTAGTTTTATCAATGTTCAAATGCATTTGAAGCTAAGCAGAACGTCATTTTCACCGGCGCAAACTTTTCACACGTACTTTGTATACGTTACTTTTATGCTTAAACACCATGTATACAAATAAAAATATATTTTGTATTTAAATGTAATGAAAAAATGGCATCAACAAAGTTATAATGCATAATGATAAAATAAATAAAGTGGACAATATTCCCGTGATGTCACAATAAATATGAATTTTTATTCGCTTATAAAACACGCGGATAAATATTTTTACCAAAATTTAACTTGCAAATTAAAAAATTCGGCCTAAAACCACGTGCTTTTAATATTAATATCTCTCTTTTATCCTCGTAACCACAGAGTTTAGAGAATAAACTCTGTGTCTCTCAACAGTGGGCGTTATCCGATTTGCCGACTTTATGATGTCATTAGCAGAAGTAAAAGTTTAATTGAAAATTACGGCTAATTAATTAAATTTTCGAACAAACGAATGCACGATAAAAAATCTGTGTCCAAATATATTTCATTTTAAAAAAGAATGATGTAATTTGATGCAGTAGTTTGTTCTCACGGATTGTCGAAAGAAAACGCTTAGCGTTTTAAATATATAGATATTTCTTTATTATTAAGTTTGTCATTATACTTGTGAAATATTTAAGAGATTCTTCTGTGAAAAAAAAAACAGACAGGTCAATATTTCATCAAAGGAATTTTATGACACGTACTCCAGATCCATTTTTCTAATAACAAAATTCAGACCTGTTGTTGCTAACAGTCTGACCACTCACAATTTAGCTTCAATTAATGTTTGTAAGCTGAGATTGAATAAAATTTCGTATTCAGTAGTTTGTTGCATATTTGTTGTTTTAAGATAATCTTTATTTAGAAATTAATTCAGTTATTTAATATAAGAAAATGATGTTTTCTTTTCTTCCTGATTTTAAGGTACAGAGTAGTATCCTGCATCGTGTCAGGTTACGGCTGTTTTCGTTTGTAGCTTGGATTAACCCAATTTTTCAAGAAAAAAAAATCTAAATTTTTTTGATAAAAAAATTATATATTTGAACATTAATGAGCGATATTTATATAAATATAATGAATTATAACACTTTGTAATACACTCTCAAAAAAGTATGTGAATTGAACAAATTTTTCCGTTGCCTTTTTTCTTTAAAACACAAAAAATTCCGCTTTGATTTGCTTCGCTTCCCCCAAAATAGGAAAATTCACCAATCTAACATAAAATATACCTGCAATTTCTTCAACCTTTTTTCATTACAGAATCGGATTCTACAGGAAAAAATACGTAACTTTTGTATTGAACATTTTCTTCGGAAAATTGTAGATGGTGCTGTAATCGCAATGCAGTGAGAATCGTTTTCATTGAAAAGTCTGAAAACCGTCGAATAACTCTAGAAATATACATCAGATTGCAAAATGGAAAACTGCATGTTCAATAGTTTTGAAAAATCTATTTAGGGACATCAAAGTTTTCCCACCTCTGCCCCCCTGAGGGAAAAGGGGGGCAACTTTGAAATCTTAAATGATAACACCCCTTTTTTATTGAAGATTCGGATACTACGGAAAAAAGACGTAACTTTTGTATTTAACATTTTCTTAGAAACATCGTAGATGGCGCTGTAATCGAGTAAAATGCAGTGAGAATCGTTACCACTGCAATGTCTGGAAACGCTTGAATAACTCGAGAAATATACATCAGATTGAAAATGGAAAAATACGTGTTTAATATTTTAGAAAAATGGCAACTTTGATATCCCTAAATACATTTTTAAAAACTATTGAACATGCAATTTTCCGTTTTTCAATCCGATGTATATTTCTCGAGTTATTCGAGCGTTTCCAGACGTTGCAATGGTAACGATTCTCACTGCATATTACTCGATTACAGCGCCATCTACGATTTTCCTAAGAAAACGTTAAATTCAAAATTACGTATTTTTTCGTAGTATCCGAATCTTCAATAAAAAAGGGGTGTTATCATTTGAGATTTCAAAGTTGCGCCCTTTCCCCCCAGGGGAACAGAGGACGGGGAGGGGGGAACTTTGATATCCCTAAATAAATTTTTCAAAACTATTGAACATCAATTTTCCGTTTTGCAATCTAATGTATATTTCTAGAGTTATTCGACCGTTTCCAGACTTTTCGATGGGAACGATTCTCACTGCATTGCACTCGATTATAGCGCCATCTACAATTTTCCGAAGAAAATGTTCAGTACAAAAGTTACGTATTTTTTCCCGTAGAATCCGATTCTGCAATAAAAAAAGGGTGATTATTATTTAAGATTTCAAAGTTGACCCCCTTTCCCCCAGGGGGGCAGAGTTCGGGGAGCAACTTTGATATCCCTAAATAGACTTTTCAAAAATATTGAAAATGCATATTGAAATATGAAAATATGAAAATTTTGCCGTTTTAAATGCGATGTATATTTCTCGAGTTATTCGACCGTTTCCAGACTTTTCGGACACCCTATATAAATATGTCCATGCATCCTTATACCTCGTCTAGAGTAGGGGATTTAATTTACTTAACTCTAAGTGACTTAAATGAACGTTAAGCATAGATCAAATACTTTGTGCGAATTTTAATTCATAAACCAAAACCTCTAACAACGTTGTAACGCACAAATATTAAAACTTGGCACAATAAACCGCATACAGCCGTTTCAAGGATTCATCGATCCCCTTCCTCAGTGCGAAAAAAAAGGACTCTAAGGCTGGAATTGCGGTGCCTCGCTTAAGATCAATCTTGAGAGCAAGTCTGACTTACGTTATAAACAAACCGTAATCCGTATCGCAGTGCCTCGCAATCTTACGCTAACCTGAAAGCTATCTTACGACGAAGCGCAAGTGTATGCGCGCGCAACCATAACAAACCTAACTGCGACCTCTGATTGGTTGAGTGGTAGAGGACTTACACTTAAGCAGGAGGACATACGATGAGGCACTGCAATACGAAGTTAAGATAGATCGCAGGAACGCTCATCACCGTTCTCACTACGTTCAGACCGGATAGTTAAGATATCTTAGACCGCTGAACTCACTGAGTGAGTTCCAGAAACTCACTTAGTGAGTTCGAACTTTCCATTGCTAGATACAGTCAGTATCGCTCACTCTGATTGGCTCTGGAGGCCGATTGGCTGTTGAGTTTGCTTTTAACATATGCGCACGCGCAGTGGACACGGTGATGTTGAGTGAGTTTTCTTAAATGCGTTTGGCGGTGTGGACAGGTATTCAATTCCGGGGAGGTACCACCTCAAAAATGGCGGTCTAAGATATCTCAAATGTCCGATGTGAACAGGGTATAAGATCGAGCGTAAGATTTAAGATAACGAGGCACCGTAAACCCAGCCAAAGAATGGGCTCTTATTTGGTTTCCAGGTTTCGCCCCCCCCCCTCATAGTTAACAATATTTATACGTCTAAAAACTCGGTTCAATTTGCAAATGAAATTCGTACCTTCAATCTAACAGGTTATACTATGGTTACTTTTGATGTTAAATCTCTTTTTACAAATGTTCCAGTACAAGGTGCTTTAGATTGTTTAAGAAATAGATTGAATAAGTTTCACTTTTTTCAATATGAAATTGATAACTTGATTGCTTTAACCAGCATTTGTTTGTCGCAAAATACTTTTGTGTTTCAGGGTAAGTTTTATAAATGTCGGAAGGTTTAGCTATGGGTAACCTTTTAAGCCCAGTTTTAAGTGATATATATATGCATTATTTTGAAGTTAAATTATTTAAATTAATACAATTCCCATTTTATACACGTTACGTAGATGATTCCTTTGCTTTACTTGATTTATCTAAATACAATATTAATGCTGTACTTGATATATTTAATTCAATTGATCCATGTATCCATGTATGAAGTTGAAGCTCAACAACATCTAGCTTTTCTAGATGTCCTAGTAATACGTAATGATTGTGAATTTTTGACAACATTTTACCGTAAACCTTTTGCAGTAAGTTCCCCCCCCTCATTATAGATCCAATCATCCCCACATAAAAAATTAGCAGCTTTTAACACACTTGTTTTCCGTGCAAGTAAAATTTGTTCAAATTCTGAGTTGTTTAATGATGAAACTAACTATATTAAAGCAGTTACCATCGACCGTGGATTTAACTTGAATATAATTAACGGTATTTTATCTAAACCTCCTACAATCACTGATTCTGTTCTAGCTAATAAAGAATTTAAAAATGTTATTGTCTTACCTTATTTTCATAAAATCAGCACACAAATTTCTCGTATTCTAACTAGGTTTAGTTTCACAGTTGTTTTCTCTCCAACCAATAAAGTTTCTTTCTCCAGTTTTAAAGATCCAATTGATGAACATAATACCTGGGGCATTTACAGAATTTTTTGTGAATGCGGCCTCTCTTACATTGGGCAGACAAAGCGTGCTCTTAGAATTAGGCTGAAAGAACACCAAAATTATGTTAAAAAGCAGGAGTGTGAGAAATCTACAATAGCTAAACATTGTTGGGATTCCAACCACAGGTTTAATTATTCAGAAGCTAAAATTATCCAAAAAATGTAATTCAGTTATAGATCTCGACTTTTACGAGGCTTACTTTATTCACAAACATAGTTCATCCTTGGTAAATGATATGACCAGCACCCCTTTTCTCTCGCACGTGTGGAGGGATCCTGCGCAGTGACTCCTTTTTTCGGTGATTTCCGCTTAACTATGTCATTTCTTTGGGTTACATAAACTCTTGCTTTATCATTTTCATTCAAGCCAGTACTCGGGGCTATAACCAAGGGGTTCTTTGAGCCCATTTTTATCCTTTTTTTTTCGTACTGAGGAAGGGGATCGAGGAATCCTTGAAACGGCCGTATGCAATTTTTGTGCGGTTTTTTGTGCCAATTTTTAATATTTGTGCGTTACAACGTTGTTAGTGATTTTGGTTTATGAATTAAATGAACGTTCTCAAACACCGTAGCAATGCATGGAGAAGTCAAGCCTCGTTCCGGGTCGCCCGCCTCAGAAGCGTTAGTTAAGTCAGTTAAATGGCCTAGTGTGAACGGAGTATTACTCTGTATATACACCAGATTAATAAGAACCTGCTAAGTTTGAGAATTTTTTTAGTTTAAAGCCAATAAAAATACAGGTTTGAAAGATTTTCTGCAAACTTACTCAAGCAAACTGTAAAAAAAAAAAAAAAATATGTATTAGTAGGTTTGTTTTATTATGTTTTTACTATAGGCTTGTAACTTCTAAAAATATCTCCAATAACCAAGCCAGTAATTGATTTATAACTGGATATTTAGCATATAAACTAGCACAATCAGCATAAGACTACATTTGGGAGTAAACAAAGTCATTTAACTTAATAGTACCTTTTAATTTTACCAATGTAAAAAGACAAATAATAATTAAATGTAAATTTTAAACACATTCAAGAGTATCATTTATTTAGATAAATTATAAGCAATAAAGAAATACAGTATCATTATATAAGCATACAGGGAAACTAACGTAACTGCGAACCTACATTAATGATCAAAAAATTTATTTCCCTTAAAAATTCCTTTTCTCTGTCTTCCTTTTGTTTTAATAATAGACCTAAAATGTCGTCCAAATTTATCTTATTTTTACATCTTTGCAAACAAGAATCCACATTTTCTGTTTCATTACTGCAGAGATTTATGTATAGTATATAGTTAGCTTTTTAAAAGAGATTCTTCAACCTATTTCATGCCATTCCTTGTCTTAATCAATTTATAACAGTCCAAACTCTCAAATATTTATTGTTTGCACTGATATTTTAACGACAATTCTAAAAAATTTGCACAATATTTTAGAGCATATGTTACTTTCCTATGCATTTTCGTTACCTTACGTAAACAAACGGGAATCCGTTCTATTCATCGAATGTTCTATCGGCGCTAGACACCGCCTCCGCCCCCCCTCCCCCCGACCAAAAACCGCCACCTGTCGTTCATTACAAATAGGAATTATTTCATTATTTATTCATTCAATTTTGCAAATGACGCGTTATTGAAGCTTAAAATGACCTATAGGGGCGCTGATAACACCCGTCGGTACAGGAAAATTATTCCTTTAACTAATGCTAAAGGGCCATTGAAACCATTAATTATTGTAAAGGCGTTTGAAAGTGTTAGATATTCGAATTTGGATAATTTTTACATTTTCATAAAAACACAGAACACAAATATAACATGAAATCTGAAATTGCGCAAAAAAAAATAATCATTATGAACAAATTAAAATTGCATGTAATGCAATGCCCAGGTAGCACAAAGATATTGGCCAATATCAAAATGTAATATCGGCCAATCTCAAAAATTGATATTGGCCAACGTTAAATGACCCCCCCTAAAATAATATTTGTGAATATTAGTTTTTGACATCTGTGAATGTTGGCCAATATTTTCCAACATCTCTGAATATCATTTTTTGACATTAAGTGATATTTTTTTCTGTCATTGCTGAATATCATCATTTGATATTGAGCGATATATTTTTCTTACATTCCTGAATAACATTTTTGGATATTAAATGACTTATTTTTTCATTACGAATAACAATCTGTTTTTTGCACCGCAGATGTGGTGGACAGAATGACAGAAATCCCTCATTGTAAAACGAGAGATCTCTGCTTAGGAAAGTTTAGTCTCGTTACGTAACAAGATAAAAGCAAACCCAAATACTAATAAGTATGATAGGTATAAACGCAGGAAAATCTTGTCATAAAGAGCTGTTAACAAAAGCTGGTGGGAGTAGATTTTTCTGTTACTGGAATAAAAAATGTCTAACAAATGGCAAAACTATCATTGAATTATCTCGTATGTTTCAATCACAATCGACATATTTTTTTTTTACGTTCGTTTAGCAAAGATTTATTTAAATATTACTTTTTATTACTGAGTTTGTTGGAAATTTTGTAAAAAAAAATATTTTAAAATAAGTAAGAATTTAAAAACTTAGAAATTTAAACGAAATACGAAATTTTGAAGCTTGCTGTGTTAAAAATCATGTGTTCCCCTTGCACAAAACTATAAAGAAAGTTTTAACAACCCCATTACTTTGAATTTTGCTTTGTGAGAAATTAAATATATATTTTTTATTAATTTTAAGTCAGATATATGTGTACATTTTTTCAAAAATACACTACAGAAAAGTTAACACCACATAAATTAGCCCTAAAAGCTTCTTATATAATAATAATATTGATAATTAATTAGATGCATTATATAAAATATTTATTATTAATTGTGTCTAATTAAAAAATCAGTGACCTACTTTTGAAACTAAACTTTTGAAACGAAAACGAATTTTCTTACAATAATAAAAAATAAAATTCTTATAAAAGTCGGAAATTCGAAACATTTTAAAAAAGATAAACAAGCATCCATTTAAAAATTACATAAATTGATTTTTTTTCTTGTAAAGACATTTTTAAAAATAGTATAAAATACATAGTATAAAAATATATTTAGTTTTTTTTAAAAGCACAAATTTTCACATCCTTTTCTTATATATAAAAATAATTATAGATTCCTACAGAAAATTATTATATTGGCTTTTTCTTTCTGTGCAAATTTCACGCCCAACGCCTCCATCAAATGCACATTGACGAAAATTACACAAATGGGTGGTCCTTTAGAACTTTACGTTCACTTCCGTCATGATTACAAATTTCGTCAGATATGCTGAATGTCGACAAATATCTTTGTCGATAGATATCCCTGAATGTTGTAATAGTAATATCATTTTTACAACATTGGCCAATGTAACCAAATATTAAAAATAAGGCATTAAAAAGTCAAGTTTTTTAAAAATTGTAAAATTATTAAATTTTATTGTTTAGAATACTATTTCTGTACTATGAAGTCATAAGTAATGCAAAAAGCTCTTTTGAATGCTTTCTTTTAAAAACTGATTTTAAGTTATGTCTGTGAATATCGGCAGATGTTGTAAATTTGACGTTCGACATTCAGCGACATTCAAAATATTGGCCAATATTGCCGTGGATATTGGCCGATATCTCTGTGCTACCTGGGGGGCTTGCAAGGGATTTTCCTGAAGCGAGAAGTTGTATCTTTTCCCCACCATATTGCGTATTAGAGCGCAATTTGCGCATAAATTTACATATTTTATAAACAAATCTCAATTTAAACACTTGAAATTTCACTCATTTATAACCTAATTAATTTTTGCGTTATGTTGCTAATAAATTGGACAATTAATAGGGCAGTTGCAATTGACGTCAGGTTGTAACTCACACACTACAAATAGGCAGTTCTGATTGGTGGAAGTACCCTGACCTCCAAGTGAAGAACAATGGTTGATCAGCTGATTGCAACTTCTCTATTGGGACTTAAAACGGCCTATAGAGGCGCTGATCGCAGCCTTCAGTACAGGAAAATTGTCCCTTTAACTAATGTTAAAGTGCCATTGAAACCATTATTTATTGTAAACGCGTTTGAAAGTGTTAGATATTCAAATTTGGATATGTTTTACCTTGTCATATAAACACAGAACACAAATATCACATGAAATCTGAAATTGGGCAAAAAAAAATCATTATGAACAAATTAAAAATGCATGCAATTCAATGGGCTTGCAAGGCATTTTCCTGAAACGAGAAGTTATATCTTTTTTCCACCAGATGGCGTATTCGAGCGCTTGAATTCCCAATACAAAATGCATCTAAATTTAAATGAATAATCTTATATCATTAAGATTTATTGCATACATTTCTGTCGTTTCCGTAGCAGGATAAAAAATTGGGACTTAAAACGGCCTAAAGAGGGCGCTAATCGCAGCTTTCGTTACAGGAAAATTTAGGCTACTACAATAGTACTCCTATTACTAAGCTCCTACAATAGTAAACCTATCACTAAAGCTCCTACTATAGCAGCCCTAGGGGAATTGTCCCTTTAACTAATTATACAGATCCATTGAAAACATTTTTTTATTGTAATCGCATTTGAAAGTTTTAGATATTCAAATTTAATTAATTTTTTTAACTTATCATAGAACACAGAACACTAATTTAAAATTGTGCAACAAAATAATCATATGAACTAAATAAAAATTCATGTAATAAAATGTTCTTGCACGGGATTTTCCAAGGGATTTTCATGAAACGAGAAGTTATATTTTTTCTCCACCAGATAGAGCTTTCAAATGCAGCAGTTTTTCTTTTCCCCTCAAGCTCAAGCCGAGCAAATCAGTCAACCAACTAGAATCTTGCACATGTTGCTTTGCTGTTACATGAATGTAGATCAGATCAGATATTTACGCGTGTTTTTAGTGTTTTGTGGTTATTTGTGCTCGTTGTTAATGCACTATTTATTTGAAAATTGAGTGTTTTTCTTTTTCGCTTTATGAAGATTTCGATTATTCGCAAACAGAAAAATCTGTGGTAAGGAATATTTTAAAATGTTTATTTTCTCTTTCTGAGATTTGCCATTTGCAGGGGTGATTGTGTTCAGGTTATATATATATCTGAATTTAGATATTTTTTTCATTTTCAGTACAGAAATTATGGTTTTTCTGACAGCTAAATTCATAAAATAAGACTAAAATATCAATTTTATATGATTGCTAAACATAATTAAAATTCATAATTTGCCATCCTTGTAATAAATTATATGTTCCCTCCACCCTCTTTCCATACGGAAACGTTTTCTCGCTAAAATTTCAGGTATTTTTTTCATGAACCCACAGTCACCCCTGCATTTGTTCTTTGCATCAGTTATCTTCATATATAAATTATTTTATTAGGATTTTCATTATATTATAAAACATTTTACTGGAACCTATATTACTTTATGGAACAGCTTTGGTATTCAGGCACGGTCTGGCATCTTGTTTTTTAAATCAAAATATATTTGTTTTATTTCTTATTTCCAAAATAATTTTCATCCATATTTACTTATTATAACACGTTATTTAATTTTATTGAGTAATTTATTTGTATTTAATAATAAAAGTTACAAAGTTTTGATTTAAAAAACAAGATGGCTGGCCGCGGGCGGATTCCCACCTAAAATTATATGTTAGCTGCTTTGGGGTTTCACTTTGGAATCTGCTGTGAAATTTAATTTTAAGAAAATTACAGTAGTGATTACACATATAATTAAATTCCGTTATAAGAAATGTTGGTAGAATTACAAAACAAGCGAGACACCCGATTTGGCATTTTTTATGACAGGCGCCAACCAAAAATTCAGTAACTTATATGCTACTTATACAGTTCCAATAAGAATTTACCTTTTTTACTCCGCATTTCTCATTTTTTTGTCCAAATTTTTACAAATTTGTAAAATTATTCTATCTGGATTTTTAAAAAAATTTAGCAATTTCTTCCTTTGGAATTCTCAATTTTTACAAATTTCTAGCTATTTTTTCTCCGGAATTTTCAATTTTTACAAATTTCTAGCTATTTTCAATTTTTACAAAATTTTAACGTTTTTTTCCTCTAGATTATTTGATTTTTACGAATTTATAGCTATTTTTTCCTCTGGCTTTTCCAGTTTTTCATAAATTTTTAACAAATTTTTCCTCTGGATTTTTCAATTTTGTCCTCTAGATTTTTCAAATTTTACAAAGTTTTAACACATTTTTCCTCTGTATTTTTCAATTTTTAATAATTTTTTCCTCTAGTTTTTCGATTTTTACATAATTTTAACGCATTTTTCTTCTAACGGATTTTTAACAATTACTTTTCCTCTGGAGTTTTTGATTTTTAACATTTCCCCCCTGGATTTTTCGATTTTTAACATTTTTTCTCTGGATTTTTCGATTTTTAATATTTTTCCTTTGAATTTTTCGATTTTGAACATTTTTTTCCCTCTGGATTTTTCGATTTTTAAAATTTTCTTGTATGGATTTTTCAATTTTGTCCTCTGGATTTTCAATTTTTGGTACTTTTCCATTATACAAACACCATTGTCACCAAGCGTGGTAATTTCTGCAAAATGAAATTCACCTGAGTCGAATCATTAAAAAAAATGTTGATACGAAAGTACAGTGCCTAGAAGTAAGTAGTGTGCTTATCGCCAATACAACCACAATAAAAAAATGTCCCTAACAGGAGAAAAACCTGATTCTCCGCGAGAGGGCGTCGAGTTCCCACTGCCGTTTAACGTTTGAAGTTTCATTTGAACATTGTTCATTGAACCTAATGTTAGTTTCAATGTAATTAACGCTGTATTTTCAAACAAACTATGCGAATGCTTCTATTTCTAAAATATTTTAAAGTAAACATATATTATGCCTGTTTAATGATAAATCATTATGGATAAATCTGCAAATACTAAGAAAAGAAAAGCTGATCGAACATGATTCGTTCCTGGATATACTAGTGGATATAAAAGCAACAAAACTAAAATAACTCTATCTCCCCCCCCCCCCCAAGACAAAAACTAATTTGAAAAATGGTTAAAAGTCATTCCTCGTGCCGATAAAGATCTGAACCAATATTCAGTTGCATGGGAATTAGTCTTGGTACCCGACCCGAACCCGCAAATTTCATTTGAAGTCAACCCGCAACCTGACCTGAATCCGACAAAAAAAAATTTCCTCGATTTCCTTTATATGAAAAAATATTGGACATTCTTTTGAAAAAGCGGGTCAACCTGACCTGCAAGAGGAAAAACCCAACCCGAAAAAGTGAATGTCAACCCGACCCGAACCCGAACCTCAACGAAAAAATAGTGTCAACCCGACCTGAACCGCGGGACGGGTCGGATGAGGGTAACCCGACCCGATGCAGGACTCTAATGTGAATTGCATTTTCATGAGAGATTTATTGAGAGAAATTACAAATACACTATTGAAGGGAAAGAAGATTTGCTCAATTATTTTTAATTTAATATTTTTATTTTTCTATCTAAAATAATTAAAATATTTATCTTGTGATAATGACAATAAATAATTTAAACAATGAATTATTATCATAAATATTTTATTAATTATTGATATCCTAACTTTAAAATTTATTTTAACATGAGTATTTTGTTTCATTAGTATGCTTTCATTCAATCATGGTTTTAAATACATTCACAAAATCAATGTATTACTTTTTGTAGGGTGTCTATTACTGGATTTAAAAGTGTTTGATTTATTTCTGTTATTAAAATTTTGATTCACATTGGGAAATGTGAGTATGTGGTTAAATATTGTTGATAGTTTAATGTAATATTAAAAATATATATATATATATATATATATAATAACCAGGGCTTGAATTTCAGGGCAGGATTGCAGGATTCGCGGCGAAAATTTTGAAATCCCGCCCAAAAAGATCGTGAGCGGGAGCCTCCCGCCCAAAAAATTTCAGCAATTTCAGAGAAATTTGCGTTATTTAATTTACCTGCAACTGAACGATAAATTTCGTGATTTTTTTCCCCGCAACCGATTGATGAACTTTGCGTTTTTTCCAAGACAGATCAACGAACTTTGTGTTTTTTTCCAGGACATATCGACAAACTTTACATTTTTTCCGCGACAAATCCATGAACTTTGCGTTTTTTCAACCACAGATCGACGAACTTTGCGTTTTTTTTTTTTCACGACTGATCGACGAACTTAAGGTTTTTTAAGCGACTGGTCGACGAACTTTTCGTTTAAGCGATTGGTCGACGAACTTTTCGTTTTTTAAGCGACTTGTCGATGAACTTTTCGTTTTTTAAACAACTGATCAACGAACTTTGCATTTTTTCTGCAACAGATTGACGAACATTGTGTTTTTTAAGCGACTGATCGACGAACCTTGCGTTTTTTGGGGACAGATCGACGAACTTTGCAATTTTTCCACGACTGATCGACGAACTTTGCGTCTTTTCCGCAATCGATCAGTGAATCTCAATCAAATAAAATCTAAATTCAGAAATTTATTTAACAACCTAATAGTTAAGAGTCCCTAACACATTTAATGGAACTTGAAAAATTCACTGCATATATAAAACTTAACTTTCTTCCCTTTTTTATAATAAAAATAAACATTTTACATAATCATTCTCAGTTGACTTAATTTTTTCAATGGTATTTTGTCATGTCTGCATTCATGTAATTCTTTAAATAGCACGTAAAATAATAGTGGGGTTTAAAGATTTTTTTTCTCCCTCCCAAACATTACAACTCCCCTCCATTTAAAAATGTTGGTAGGGAGACTCCCCTCTCTCCTTAGAAAAATTGAATTTCAAGTCCTGATAACTATTAATCAAAAATAATTTTTTAAGGATGATTGGTACATTTACCCTAATTTAAAGAAAATGCATTCTTGGCATACTTTCAGAAGAGTATTTTTTTTTTCTAGACTTGAAAGAATTATTAATTTCCTGTTTGATGTTTGCTAGTATACCTTAAATTATTTTACCCAAAATTAAAGCTCTGAAATATCAGAAATTTTTAACAACTCAATTTACTCTTTCTTAGTTTGTTAACTGGGTGTAAACAAGTTAATGAACAAGTAATAATGAATACCGATTAAAAAGTTGTCAAAATAGGGACATGTTTTTGCAAGAATTCATCATAGTATAATGTATTTATCCAATATATTGTATTGTATTTATCCAATTTTAGAAATAACTAAATATTGTAGGAAGAAAAACGTTAAGTCCTATGATAAAGTTTGTAACTGTTTGAATTCATTACAATTAGTTGTTATGAAATCAATTACATTTCTCTGCAACTGTATTTTCATTATTAGAATTTTTTTCCTTGTTTATTTTTTATCTAGAGCATTTTAAAGTATTGATTTATTACAGAAAAAAATAGATTTAAAATGATGTGTATGTAAAAACGAAAATTACCTTAGCCGCGGCGAGAACACTGGCGTCATCTATCGGCGTCCTCTATTTCTGAAGTATAATTTTGACGCCGACAACAACACTATCAATTTTTAGGCACTGTAACGAAAGTGAGCATTTAAAAAAATGTAACTTTTGAAAATTACAGAATTTTATGTACTATTTTATTAAACCAACACAAATATATGCTTAAAATAAGAGAACAAATAATTGTTATACATTAAATTAATAAAATAAAACTCGTATTAAAGTGCAGGCATGAAATTACAAGTGTAGTTTAGCATTGTAGTAAACATTTCATTTTTTGAATGAAGACATTGCCACATGAACTCTATGAGATACGACTCTAAATGATGATGAACAGTCTCTCGATGTCTTTTATTGCACTATTTTGTGATGTTCCATAATCTCTCAATATGTTGGGTATGACATCCAGTGTTAGGGTTAACAAAATTATATTTGTGATTTACTGAAAAATGATCATATCCAGCATCCCACAGTTCATCTGTTTTATTCCAGAAAATTGTGTAGATAATACTTTCATCAGCTACATTGTTTTTTATTGCTGCCTTTAAAGTTGTAGCTGTACTATCAGGAATAGGAGTAAGTAAACATCTCTGTGTTTCACAACATTTCCTACATTGCTTTCTCTTCTGTTAAATAGACTTTCATCTACTTCTATAATTTTATTATGTCTACTGATTTTTTTTCATTTGGTCGTGAACACAAAGCATTGGCACAAACTTTTCATATAGTTTTTCTAGTCCACTGTCATGTTATAGTTCATTTTGAGTTGCAGCTCACAAAATTCAATGAGTGTCAACTCTTGGAAATAAATATATATATCTCAAAATAAATATATATATCTCAAAATAAATATATATATCTCTAAATAAATATATAAATCTCAAAGCCAGAGCTGCCAACTGCTACGAAAAAATCGTAGTTGCTACGATTTTGAGCCACAAACTACGATGCTACGAAAATCTGTCTAAAACTACTATTTTTAAAAATTATACACCAGACAAGAAAAGGCCATATATATATATATATATATATATATATATATATATATATGTATGTATGTATGTATAAGAAATGAAATGAAATGTGAAAATACCAGGGTTGTAGTGGGTCTCTGTCCAGCTACCCCACCTGGGATGTTTAAAAAAAAAATAAAAAAAAAACGAATTTTTTACAACCCTAGAAAATACCTTCTAAAACTGTTAATCTGAGATTTTAAATTTTTATTGGGAGAGAAGGTAACATTTATAGTTATGAAATTTATTGAATGCATAGAATAAAATTCCTTGCTTAAATTTATATAAAGATTTTAACGTAATTATATTTACGAGTTAATAAAGTGAATGTACATATATTTGTTTTGTACTAGTAATGCTTTCAAAATATATAAAGCATTATAAAATAATATGTAAAAAAAGTTTTGAAAATCCCATATCACTAATAAGTATTTTCGAATATAATTTTTTTTTCGAATTCTTTATTTAAAAAAAAAGTATCTGTATCAAACGATCACGACTCATGGATATTGATATGGATTCATTGATATATTAGAGTTTAGATTGCAACACAAAATATAGATGGCACCACATTTATGATGTCTGTAAGTGCGTAAGCTCTGCTTTTTCCAGGAAACAACAGCCATACTATACTAGGTACTGCTTTTAGTTCCAAAAGTAGAAACATTATTATTGTTCTCCTTCTCTCTATCTTCATGAACACATATATGAGGAGACATAATTTAAACTTACCCCTAAATTTCTTTATTTACAACCCTCTATTAAACAATTTTCATACCATTTACAAAGGAAAAGCTCAAACATTTCACAAAACAACAGATATTTCAATATACATAACTTCTTGAATGTTTTCACAACAATACACTTATCTACATACAAAATAACAAGTAAAAAATAAATAAAATTTATAGAAAAATAAGGTACAGCAGACTCCTTTAAATCTGCACAGTTTGGGACCAGTGATTGTGCGGATTTTAGAATTTTACAGATTTCTGGTCACTGTTTTGGTTACATTTTTTAAGCAATAGTTTGAATGTAGTAAAGCATTGGAAATTATAATGAATCATTACAACAAGTTAAATATTATGAAGTAATTAAGTAAAATATTAAAATAATTAGTATGTAAAATAATAAAAATTTAAAATATTAAAAATAAAGGTCAAGTAAATAATTAATAATGCAGTACTAAATATATGCACAATAATGAAATATCAATCCTTCTTGTTTCATTCAGCCATTTTAGTCAAAATTATGTACAAAATTCTTCCCAAAAATTATTAAAGATTAAAACTCAAATAAAATACTGATGCAAAGGGGCTACTATTATAGCACTTGTTTTTACCTTAGATACGAAAATAGTTTTCATCAAAATCTTAAATTAACGAAATTTTATTTCAGATTTATGCAGATTTAATAAACAAAACGCTTGATTAATTAAAAATTGTCTTGGAAAAAAGATCCCAATCGCCACTAATAGTAGCACCATTTGGAATGTTTTCAGAAGGAAAAAGGTGCAGATTTTAGAATTTTGCAGATTTCTGGTCACTATTTTGTTTACTTTTTTTAAACAGTAATTTGAATGTAATAAGCACTCAAAATTATAAAGAATGCTTCAATAAAATAAAATATTAAAATAATTAAGAAAAATTAAAAAATAATTATTAAAATATTAAAAGTAAAGGTCAAATAAATAATTAATTATGCAGGACTAAATATGCATAATATTAATGAGATAAATTTTTCATGAATTATTCAATGAAACTCATCTCATGATGATACACTAATAAATTTACATCAAAACCGTAGTATAACAAAATTTTATTTCTTGTTTAGCCAGATTTAATAACCAAAAAAGCTTGATTAATGCATAAATATATTTCACAAAAAGATCATGAACACCAATGATATCAGTGCTATCTTGAATTTAAAAAACAAATAAATTTATACTTCTTTCATGATAGTGGTGTACTGAGTAGTGCTTTGGCCGAGTTCTCGGTCATTTACTACTTGGCCGAGTACCGGGTAATTGTGTTTCAGAAAGAATCACTGGTGCGAACATGAAGTGTTCTTAGTGGTAACACTTCTATATGTGTGTTTATATATATACCTATTTATAAAAATGCATCTTGAGCATATAATCTAATCATATTTTTTAAAATTAACTTCAGTTTTTGAAACTTCATTTATTGTGGACCTTGTTGAATATACAAAAACAATTTTTGTATATTCAAAAATTTTAAAACAGTAGCATTATTTAAAAATATATATAAAAAAAAGAATTGATCTATAAAAAGTTTAATTAACCAATATGAAATTAAAACTGATTATTTAACACATCTTTACCCATTTGTCATTTTGATACCTGAAATCTGTCTATCAAAAATGGTTATTGCTTGCTGTAACAATTCCTTGAATAATGCAAAATGTTTCATATTTTTAAAAGTACCTTATTTTCTTTTGATTAAAAAAATTGGGTACTTTCGTGTAATAGCAGCTCCTGAGGATGAATCGCCAAGCGACCAAGATTTATCGCCAAATTATAAAGCATGTATGACATAATGATATATTATTACATTAAATCATTACTTTTGAAATTATTTTTTGATCAAATTTGATTTTATGTGTATGGCCAAGTTATTAGTCATATATAATACATATATGATGTATACATATAACATGTGCATAAGTCGTATAGGATGTATATATCTGACATATAAGACGTAAATAATATGTGTAATGACGTATGTCATATATGGATGTTTGGAATAATATGTGTATATATGATGCAAGATATAAGCTTTTCGATGATCTTGGTGAAATCAGAGCTGAAACCGTGGCTTAATTGTAATTGTGGAGGCCGCTATAACATGAAAGTACCAAAAAGGGGGGGGGGGGGGCTCTACAGTTTCTTTTTTTTTGTGTGTGTGTGTAATGTACAGCTAAAATGCTATTTTATCAGTGCTCGCAGTGAACACATTTTTTTTCTGAAGCAGGCCAGATTTACAACAATAAAAGAAATGCCCTATATCCTGAAAATGTAGAATGATTATAGTGCTTTTGTACCCTAATTTTCCATGCAGCAAATTCAATTATTATTATTTTTTTAATTGCATTTATTTTATTTTCTGTTTCTACACACTGCTTCTTTATCTAAAATCACAGTCCTTTCCTACAGTTTTAAAAATGACTTTTTAAAAAAAAAATATAAAACTAAACTTTAATTTACATTAATTTTGCATGGGTTTTTTTAAAAATCTTTTTCTATGTTTTATAGATAAATTTTTATGTACCAAGTAAATAGTTTTTATGAATTATGGGATATATTATACATTTATATTCAAATAACTTGGTACTTCTCTATTATCCCATCGACCACTTTTCATAACAAAAAAACTATCGCCAAACTGTAACGCCAAATGAATGGGAGAACGTTGCCATTGGAATAAAAATAAATGAATAAATAAAATATAAGAATTTAAGGACACAATTGTTATTTTAATTAATGAAATAACTAATAAATCCGTAAATCATAACGAAAAATACATGGAAATGTCAAATTAAAAACCACTTGATGACATAACAAACATGTATAATGCTTCTGACATCAAGTAAATGGAACTGCATTTTTGGCCAGGGTTCCCAGCGACATGGGAAGTCATGGAAAATCTGAAAAGTCAGGGAATTTCAAAGTAGTCAGGGAAAGTCATGGAAATTAAAAAATGTATAGGAAAAGTCAGGGAATTTACAAATATTTCCTAAAAAATCATGGAAAGGTCTGGGGAAAATGTTTTTTTTTTTAAAATTTGAAATCATTTCTTTTTCAGAAAAGTGTTACTATATTTCTCGCTACATGGCGCCTCTGAAAAATCTCTCGACTCTTGTCAGTTTCAAGATCGAGAAATTCCTTCAAATGCAATGCAGAAAAACCATGTAATGGACTAAAAGTTTTCTACATTTTTGAGACTTTTTCATGACATTTCACATTCTAGACTTTGTCGTGTGGCATTCATTTGAAAACTGGCAAAGATTAAGTTTTTTTGAATTGTAATGTTTTATTGAATTTCATTTTGCGATTTTCTTGAAAGGTGCTTGAATTTTCTCCTGGGAAAAGAGTATAAACCCCGTTATTACAATACAAATTTCTGATTTTTATTTTTCTATGCTGCTTATTATTTTGTGTTATTTAAAGCAGATTTTGTGTATGCCCGTTTGGTCATGGAATTTTCTTGGATTTAATCAGGGAAAATGATGGAAAGTCAGGGAAATTGCCAGACATGTTTGCTGGGAACCCTGTTGGCGTTTAATCTTACAGTTTGGTGATAGTTTTTTGTTATGAAAAGTTGTCGACGGGATAATAGAGAAATACCAATAACTTTTTATAGATGACTTATAAATTAATTTGTCTTTAAATATGCTTAAAAAATGAAATTTTTGCAACTACTCGGTACTGGCCGAGTACTCAGCAAATTTGCCAAGTAGACTGAGTACCGAGTATATACCGAGTACCCGGTACGGCTCTACTTCATGAGAAAGCATCAGTTAAATGATATTAACCATAATTACACATTAAAATGTGTACAAAATGATATAAAAATGGAAAAAAATCTTAAATTTTCCTCCTGCATCTTTTCTGTAAGTTTCACTGTTTACATCTGAAACAATGTGTGGATTTTAGGGTTGCAGATTTGACGAAGTCTACTGTACTTCAAATAACAAAACATATAAATATTATACAATAAAATAATAAAATAAATTCAGTTTAAACTGCAGATTTTGAAATTGTAAATGTATCTTAGTATGGCAGTAAAAATGTTAATTTTTTGAATAAAGTCATTGCCACATGAACTCTGTGAAATAGAATTATGAATAATGGCGAAGAGTACAGTGCTGTCTTTCATTATGTCATTTTGCTGTTTCTCATTGTTATACCTTATTTGTAAAAATATCAAAAGTATATAATACCCATAATCTCTCATCTGATTGTATATGTGATCCAGTGTTAGGGTCCTCAAAATTATATATGTGATTTACACTATGAAATGTTCTTAGATAGCATTTTGCAAAAAAACTTTCTGTATAATTCCATAGCCATGAAACGATGTTTTTAAGCTTTTTTAATACCTCAACATCAGGTGACTGCCAAATATTAAAATCCATCTCAGCGCCGCAAAAATATGTAAGTTATAATTTAATAAAAAATATTACTTATTCAAAAAATTGCAACTTAAGATGCTGGGATCATTCTAGAACATAAAAAAGGGCAGGCACACCATTTCATAAAAGGGCATTTTTGTAATAGGTGCATATACCAATATACTGGTGGGGAGAGAAGTCTGGCAACAGCTTAAAGTACTCCTTAATTTAAAGAATCCAATAACATTTCTAATTTCCATAACTCCACCGTTTGAAAAGTATTAAAAATAGCAAAATGACACTTATGTTCTCGATTTTTATTATAAAATTGTTTACTGTATTCACGGTCATTTCCCCCCTTTTCTTACGATATTCAAAAAACTCTCTTTAAAACTTTTATTCACCAGATAACTTTTTCCCGGTTTTAGCAAAACTGGTTTTGAAAAAGCTGCAAAATAAAAGTCCTAAAGCTACCTCAAAATTTTTATAGAACTTCTGTAAGTTATCAAGTGGTCAAATCCAGAATGCCTGATCTAATACTATATTTCACTAGAGAATGTGAAATTAATCAATGACCCTTAGTTACCCTTTATGTTTTGTTCAATAGAAAAAAATGATAAATGGAAAGATGAATCACTAAAAGTCAAAGATTAGACATATACCAAGGCATTTCACAGAGAAATAAAGAGGGAAAGAGGGGTACTTCTTATGTACCATAGTAGCATTCTAAAAATAAAAGATAGGTACAGAATTTTTGAAAGTACAATGCAAACAAGGCCGGATTCTACACAGGAATGAAAGGAGGGTAAAAATCAACCTGGAAAAAGGCCAAGGAAGGTGGAATTCTACCTGGAAAAAGGGCAAGGAGGGTATGATTTTACCTACGAAGGCATGAGGGTAGGCCGCCCCTCTGAAACTCTCTAAGAGTGATCCCTGAAGATGTTTTGTGTGGTTACAATTAAATAATTAAAAAGAAAACATTCAATAAATAGTGAGTCACAATCTTTGGAATCGTTTGAAAAAAAAAAAAAAAAAAGCTTTGCATGGTCAGGGCGGAAATAATGGTGCATTTATTTGAACGGCACATTTTGGCATGGTGTTGGTATAAATAGAAAAGTATCCACATTTATTGTGTATTACGTTCTTTAAATTAATCTACCAAAATGAAACAAAAATTCGTCACCCAACATTGGATGCCAATTTTTGCCAACTGCTAAACTTCAAAACTCAAAATTATTTACACAATTTGCTCATTTACTATGCAAAAATTTAAATAAAAATCAGTTTTTATATATGTAAAACAATAGCAACAGAAACAAAATTGCTTTGCTTCTGTTACTCATTTCAACTGTTGTTATGGGTGGTGATTGTGTTTGAGTTATATACCAGAATATTAGTATTTTTTTCAATTTCTAAAAGGGTTCGAACAGTCTTTAAAAGTCTTTAAATTTTTCAAGAGTAATTTTTGGTCTAGGAATGTCTTTTTTTTAAATTAAACAACTCCTCCTTAAAAGTGCTTCATTTAATTCTCCTATTATTTCTTAAGGGTCCTCTTCATGCACTTGAAAACATCTTCTTGCTAATGTTAATCCTATAGGGCATTATTTTTCTAATATCTCGTTTGCATTTCAATATTTTTAAACTTTTTTTTTCATTGAATAGCAAAGATCAATCTCTATTTCCGCCATTGATTAATTCTTCGATTTTCTTTCAGGATTTTTTTACAAAGATACTTTTACTTTCAGAACCGCTTTCGAAAGTAAACAAGCATCCTTATAAAAAAAAATCTGCAACTAAAATCAAAAAGTACTCAACGGCGGAAATAGAGATTGATCTCTGCTATCCAATGCAAAAAAAATAGTTTAAAAATATTGAAATGCAAACAAGATATTAGAAAAATAATGCCCCATAGGATTAATATTATCGAGAGGGTGTTTTTAAGTGTGTGAAGAGGACCCTTAATAGGCAAAAGTCTTTTGTGTTTCAGTAAATTTCTGATTTTTTAAATAATTTATCTAAATTCTCCCTTTTCCGAAATTTTGCTTCCTCACTTTTGCTCCTCCCTATCCACAGTGCCCAAATTTAAAAATCTGTTAAACTCTATTTTTGTAAAATACTTTTTCTGCTCTGTTTGTCACTTTATTGTAACAATAAATAATTAATCATATAAATTTCTTAAAATTTTCCCTAAATTCCCTCCTCCTCAAAATTCTGCTACTTCCTTTTGCCCTCCTTCCAACCCCATCTTCTACAGCACCCAAAGTTTAAAATCTTTAAATCTAATTTTTAAAAAAAAATTTCTGTTCTATTTGTTAATTTATTGTAACAGTAAATAATTGACAATATAAAAAAATTCATCTAAATTCTCCTTCCCATAATTTCACTTGCCTCTTTTGCTTCCTCCTCTCCCAACTTTGTGCAAACTTTAAAATTTTAAAATAATCAATCATAAATTTCTTTAAAATTTTTTCTAAATTCCCCCACTCTCAAAATTCTGCTACTTCCTTTTGCCCTCCTTCCAACCCCATCTTCTACAGCACCCAAAGTTTAAAATCTTTAAATCTAATTTTTTCAAAAACTTTTCTGTTCTATTTGTTAATTTATTGTAACAGTAAATAATTGAAAATATAAAAAATTTCATCTAATTTCCCCTTCCCATAATTTCACTTGCCTGTTTTTCTCTCCCCCCCCCCTTCAGTGTGTGCAAACTTTAAAATTTTAAAATAATCAATCATATAAATTTCGTTAAAATTTTTCCTAAATTCCCTAACTTTCAAAATTCTGCTACTTATTTTTGCCCTCCTTCCAACCCCCTCTTCTACAGAACCCAAAGTTTAAAATCGTTAAAACTAATTTTTTTTTTAACTTTTCGGTTCTATCTCTTAATTTATTGTAACAGTGAATAATTGAGAATATAATAAATTTCATCTAAATTCCCTCTCCCATAATTTCACTTGCCTCTTTTGCTTTCCCCTCCTCTGTGTGCAGAGTTTAAATTTTTTAAAACTAATTTTTTTTTCAAAATTTTTTCTGCTTTATTAGTTTTTTTTTCAGAATGTTTTCTGCTCTATTTGTTATTTTATTGTGACAATAAATAAGCAATCATTAAAGTTTCTCCTGCCCCCCCCCCTCCAACCCAAAATTTGTTTCCCATTTCCCTCCCCCTGTTACACAAAATTTAAAGTCATTAAAACTTGTTAGTTCAATTTATTTTCTCCTATTTGTAAACCATAGTAAAGTAAATAAATAATAAATCATCAAATAACATCCCTCCCCGAAAAAAATGCTTTCCTCCCTCAACTTGAGAGTTTAAAACCTTTTAAAAGTCATTTTTAAAAACCTTTACTGTATCGTAACCAATAAATAACATATGTAATTTTTTCTTCCCCCTACTGAAATTGGTGTTCCCCTTACACCCCTCCTACAAAGCACACAAAATTTAAAGTTTTTAAATCTCTTTACTTTAATTTTGTTTACCCCATTTGAAAATCTTTGGCAACATAAACAAATAAGTCATGTAATATTCTCCCCTCCCCGCCCCCCCCCCAAAAAAAAATCTTCTTCACTTTTTCTCCTTCAACTCACCAAACTTAAAATCATTAAAAGCCTTTGTTTTAGAGGTTTATCTGCTCTATCTATTACTTTATTGTAACAGTAAATAACTGATCATATAATTTCTTCCACCCCAACCCAAAATCGACATTTCTCTTTTGTCACCCCTTTCTTACAAAGCACATAAATTTAAAGTCTTTAAAAACTCTTTGATTTTATCTCCTTTGTCCGATTTGTAAATCTTTAATAAGGTAAATAATCAGTCATCTAATCCCCCTCCCCCAAGAAACAAAATGCTTCTTCCCTTTGCAACCCCCCCCCCCAATCTCACCAGCTCATAAATCTTTTTTAAAAAATTCTGCACTTTTTGTTATTTTATTGTAACAATAAATAATTATATAAATTTCGTTAAAATTTTTCCTAAATTCCCTGCCTCTCAAAATTCTGCTACTTCCTTTTGCCCTCCTTCCAACCCCCTCTTCTACAGCACCCAAAGATTAAAATCTTTAAATCTAATTTTTTTAAAAACTTTCCTGTTCTATTTATTAATTTATTGTAACAGTAAATAATTCACAATATAAAAAAAATCATCTAAATACCCCTTCCCAAAATTTCACTCGCCTCTTTTTCTCCTCCCCTCCTCACTGTGTGCAAACTTTAAAATTTTAAAATAATCAATCACATAAATTTCGTTAAAATTTTTCCTAAATTCCCTCACTTTCAAAATTCTGCTACTTCTTTTTGCTCGCCTTCCAACCCCCTCTTCTACAGTTCCCAAAGTTTAAAATCTTTAAATCTAATTTTTTAAAAAACTTTTCAGTTCTATTTGTTAATTTATTGTAACAGTGAATAATTGAGAATATAAAAAATTTCATCTAAATTCCCTCTCCCATAATTTCACTTGCATCTTTTGCTTTCCCCTCCTCTGTGTGCAAAGTTTAAAATTTTAAAAACTAATTTTTTTTCAAAATTTTTTTTGCTCTATTTGTTATTTTATTGTGACAATAAATAAGCGATCATAAAAGTTTCTCCTGCCCCCCCCCCTCCAACCTAAAATTTATGTTTCCCATTTCTCTCCCCCCCCCTGTTGCACAAAATTAAAATTATTAAACTTGTTAGTTTAATTTCTTTTCTCTTATTTGTAAACCATATTAAAGTAAATAAATAATAAATCATCAAATAACACCCTCCCCGAAAAAAATGCTTTCCTCCCTCAACTTGAGAGTTTAAAACCTTTAAAAGGCATTTTTAAAAACCTTTTCTGTTCTATCTATTACTGTATCGTAACAATAAATAACATATCATGTAATTTTTTCCTCCCCCTACTGAAATTTGTGTTCCCCTTACACCCCTCTTACAAAGCACACAAAATTTAAGTTTTTAAATCGCTTTACTTTAATTTTGTTTACCCCATTTGAAAATCTTTGGCAACATAAACAAATAAGTCATCTAATAAACTGCCCTCCCCACCCCCCCAAAAAAATTACATTAAAATTTTTCCTAAATTCCCTTCCTCTCAAAATTCTCCTACTTCCTTTTGCCCTCCTTCCAACCCCCTCTTCTTCAGCACCCAAAGTTTAAAATCTTTAAATATAATTGTTTTAAAAACTTTTCTGGTCTATTTCTTAATTTATTGTAACAGTAAATAATTGACACTATAAAAAATTTCATCTAAATTCCCCTTTCCATAATATCACTTGCCTTCCCACCCCCCCACTGTGTGCAAACTTGAAAATTTTAAAATAATCAATCATATAAATTTTGTTAAAATTTTTCTTAATTCCCCCCCCTCTCAAAATTCTGCTACTTCCTTTTGCCCTCCTTCCAACCTCCTCTTCTACAGCACCCAAAGTTTAAAATATTTAAATCTAATTTTTTTTTAAAACTTTTCTGTTCTATTTGTTAATTTATTGTAACAGTGAATAATTGAGAATATAAAAAAATTCATCTAAATTCCCTCTCCCATAATTTCACTTGCCTCTTTTGCTTTCCCCTCTACTGTGTGCAAAAATTAAAATTTTTAAAACTGATTTTTTTCAAAAAATTTTCTGCTCTATTAGTAAATTTTCAGAATGTTTTCTGCTCTATTTGTTATTTTATTGTAACAATAAATAAGCAATCATAAAAATTTCATCTAAATTCCCCTTTCCATAATATCACTTGCCTTCCCACCCCCCCACTGTGTGCAAACTTGAAAATTTTAAAATAATCAATCATATAAATTTTGTTAAAATTTTTCTTAATTCCCCCCCCCCCTCTCAAAATTCTGCTACTTCCTTTTGCCCTCCTTCCAACCTCCTCTTCTACAGCACCCAAAGTTTAAAATATTTAAATCTAATTTTTTTTAAAAACTTTTCTGTTCTATTTGTTAATTTATTGTAACAGTGAATAATTGAGAATATAAAAAAAATTCATCTAAATTCCCTCTCCCATAATTTCACTTGCCTCTTTTGCTTTCCCCTCTACTGTGTGCAAAAATTAAAATTTTTAAAACTGATTTTTTTCAAAAATTTTTCTGCTCTATTAGTAAATTTTCAGAATGTTTTCTGCTCTATTTGTTATTTTATTGTAACAATAAATAAGCAATCATAAAAATTTCATCTAAATTCCCCTTTCCATAATATCACTTGCCTTCCCCCCCCCTCACTGTGTGCAAACTTTAAAATTATTAAATAATCAATCATGTAAATTTGGTTAAAATTTTTCCTAAATTCCCTCACTTTCAAAATTCTGCTACTTCTTTTTGCCCTCCTTCCAACCCCTCTTCTACAGAACCCAAAGTTAAAAATTTTTAAATCTAATTTTTTTTAAAACTTTTCGGTTCTGTTTGTTAATTTTTTGTAACAGTGAATAATTGAGAATACGAAAAATTTCATCTAAATTCCTTCTCCCATAATCTCACTTGCCTCTTTTGCTTTCCCCTCCACTGTGTGCAAAGTTTAAAATTTTTAAAACTAATTTTTTTTCAAAATTTTTTCTGCTTTATTAGTTTTTTTTTTTTTTTCAGAATGTTATCTGCTCTATTTGTTATTTTATTGTGACAATAAATAAGCAATCACAAAAGTTTCTCCTGCCCCCCCCCCCCTCCAACCCAAAATTTATGTTTCCCATTTCCCTCCCCCCATTTACACAAAAAATTTAAAGTTATTAAAACTTATTAGTTTAATTTCTTTTCTCCTATTTGTAAACCATAGTAAAGTAAATAAATAATAAATCATGAAATAACACCCCTCCCTCCCCAAAAAAAAAGTTTTCCCCCCCTCAACTTTAGAGTTTAAAACAATTTAAAAGTCATTTTTAAAAACATTTTCTGTTCAATCTGTTACTGTATCTTAACAATAAATAACATATCAAGTAATTTTTTCCTCCCCCTAGTGATATTGGTGTTCCCCTTACACCCCTCTTAGAAAGCACACAAAATTTAAAGTTTTTAAATCTCTTTACTTTAATTTTGTTTACCCCATTTGAAGATCTTTGGCAACATAAACATAAGTCATCTAATAAACTCCCCCCCCCCATAAAAAAAAAATTTTGTTCTTCACTTTTGCTCTCTCAACTCACCAAACTTAAAATCTTTAAAACCCTTTGTTTTAGAGGTTTATCTGCTCTATCTATTACTTTATTGTAACAGTAAATAACAGATCCTATAATTTCCTCCACCCCAACCCAAAATCGACGTTTCCCTTTTGTCACCCCCTTCTTACAAAGCACATAAATTTAAAGTCTTTAAAAACTCTTTAATTTTATCTTTTTTGACCGATTTGTAAATTTTTAGTAAGGTAAATAATCAGCCACCTAATCCCCCCTCCAAGAAACAAAATGTTTCTTCCCTTTGCACCCCCCCCCCTCAATCCCACCAGCTCATAAATCTTTTTAAAAAAACCTGCACTTTTTGTTATTTTATTGTAACAATAAATAATTAATCATATAAATTTTATTAAAATTTTTCCTAAATTCCCTCATTTTCAAAATTCTGCTACTTCTTTTTGCCCTCCTTCCAACCCCCTCTTCTACAGAACCCAAAGTTTAAAATCGTTAAATCTAATTTTTTTTTAAACTTTTCTGTTCTATTTGTTAATTTATTGTAACAGTAAATAAGTGACAATATAAAAAAATTCATCTAAATTCTCCTTCCCATAATTTCACTTGCCTCTTTTGCTTCCCCCCCCCCCAACTGTGTGCAAACTTTAAAATTTTAAAATAATCAATCATAAATTTCTTTAAAATTTTTTCTAAATTCCCTCACTCTCAAAATTCTGCTACTACCTTTTGCCCTCCTTCCAACCCCTGTCTTCTGTAGCACCCAAACTTAAAAATCTTTAAATCTAATTTTTTTTAAAACTTTTCAATTCTATTTGTTAATTTATTGTAACAGTAAATAATTGACAATATAATAAAATTCATCTAAATTCCACTTCCCATAATTTCACTTGCCTCTTTTGCTCCCCCCCCCCCCTCACATGTGCAAACTTTAAAATTTTAAAAATATCACTCATTATAAATTTTGTTAAAATTTTTCTTAAATTCCTTCCCTCTCAAAATTCTGCTACTTTCTTTTGCCCCCCTTCCAACCCCCCCCCCCCGCTTGTACAGCACCCAAAGTTTAAAATCTTTAAATCTAATTTTTTTTTTAATTTCCATTCTGTTTGTTAATTTATTGTAACAGTGAATAATTGAGAATATAAAAGTTTCACTCCACTGTGTGAAAAGTTTAAAATTTTTAAAACTAATTTTTTTTCAAAATTTCTTCTGCTCTATTAGTTATTTTATTTTCTGAATGTTTTCTGCTCTATTTCTTATTTTTTGGTAACAATAAATAAGCAATCATAAAAGTTTCTCCTGCCCTTCTCCCCAACCCCAAATTTATGTTTCTCATTTCCCTCTCCCCTGTTACACAAAATTTAAAGTTATTAAAACTTGTTAATTTATTTTCTCCTATTTGTAAACCATATTAAAGTAAATAAATAATAAATCATTAAATAACACCCCTCCCTGAAAAAAATGCTTTCCCCCCTCAATTTGAGAGTTTAAAACCTTTTAAAAGTCATTTTTAAAAACCTTTTCTGTTCTATCTGTTACTGTATCGTAACAATAAGTAACATCATGTAATTTTTTCCTCCCCCTACTGAAATTGATGTTTCCCTTACACACCTCTTACAAAGCACACAAAATTTAAAGTTTTTAAATCTCTTTACTTTAATTTTGTTTACTCCATTTGAAATATTTGGCAACATAAACAACTAATTCATCTAATGAACTCCCCCCCCCCCCCAAAAAAAAAACTGCACTTTTTCTCCCCAAATCACAAAATCTTTAAAAGCCTTTGTTTTGGAGTTTTATCTGCTCTAGCTCTATCTATTACTTTTTTGTAACAGCAAATAACAGATCATATAATTTCCTCCACCCCAATCCAAAATCGACATTTCCCTTTTGTCACCCCTTTCTTGTAGCACATATATTTAAAGTCTTTAAAAACTCTTTGATTTTATCTCTTTTGTCCGATTTGTAAATCTTTAGTAAGGTAAATAATAAGTCATCTAATATTCTCCCCTCCGCCCCCCCCCCCAAAAAAAAAAAAATCTTCTCCACTTTTTCTCCTTCAACTCACCAAACTTAAAATCATTAAAAGCCTTTGTTTTAGAGGTTTATCTGCTCTATCTATTACTTTATTGTAACAGTAAATAACTGATCATATAATTTCTTCCACCCCAACCCAAAATCGACATTTCCCTTTTGTCACCCCTTTCTTACAAAGCACATAAATTTAAAGTCTTTAAAAACTCTTTGATTTTATCTCTTTTGTCCGATTTGTAAATCTTTAGTAAGGTAAATAATCAGTCATCTAATCCCCCCGCCCAAGAAACAAAATGATTCTTCCCTTTGCACCCCCCCCCAATCCCACCAGCTCATAAATCTTTTTAAAAAATCCTGCACTTTTTGTTATTTTATTGTAACAATAAATAATTAATCATATAAATTTTATTAAAATTTTTCCTAAATTCCCTCATTTTCAGAATTCTGCTACTTTTTTTTGCCCTCCTTCCAACCCCCTCTTCTACAGAACCCAAAGTTTAAAATCGTTAAATCTAATTTTTTTTTAAACTTTTCTGTTCTATTTGTTAATTTATTGTAACAGTGAATAATTATGAATATAAAAATTTCATCTAAATTCCCTCTTCCATAATATCACTTGCCACTTTTGCTGTTCCCTCCACTGTGTGCAAAGTTTAAAAATTTTAAAACTAATTTTTTTTCAGAATTTTTTCTGCTCTATTAGTTTTTTTTTTCAGAATGTTTTCTTCTCTATTTGTTATTTTATTGTAACAATAAATAAGCAATCATAAAAGTTTCTCCTGCCCCTCCCCCCAACCCAAAATTGATGTTTACCATTTCCCTCCCCCTTGTTACACAAAATTTAAAGTTATTAAAACTTGTTAGTTTAATTTATTTTCTCCTATTTGCAAACCATATTAAAGTAAATAAATAATAAATCATCAAATAACACCCCCCCCCCCCGAAAAATATGCTTTCCCCCCTCAACTTGAGAGTTTGAAACCTTTAAAAGTCATTTTTAAAAACCTTTTGTGTTCTATCTGTTACTGTATTGTAACAATTAATTAAATATCATGTAATTTTTCCCTCCCCCTACTGAAATTGGTGTTCCCCTTACACCCCTCTTACAAAGCACACAAAATTTAAAGTTTTTAAATATTTTTAATTTTGTTTACCCCATTTGAAAATCTTTGGCAACATAAACAACTAAGTCATCTAATAAACTCACCCCCCTTCAAAAAAAAAATCTTCGGCACTTTTTCTCCCTTAACTCACCAAACTTAAAATCTTTAAAAGCCTTTGTTTTAGAGGTTTATCTGCTCTATCTATTACTTTATTGTAACAGTAAATAAGTGATCATATAATTTCCTCCACCCCAACCCAAAATCGATGTTTCTCTTTTGTCACCCCCTTCTTACAAAGCACATAAATTTAAAGTCTTTAAAAACTCTTTAATTTTATCTTTTTTGTCCGATTTGTAAATCTTTAGTAAGGTAAATAATCAGTCATGTAATCCCAGCCCCTCCCCTCGAGAAACAAAATGCTTTTTCCATTTGCACCACCCCCCAATCCCACCAGCTCATAAATCTTTAAAAAAAAAAATTCTGCACTTTTTGTTATTTTATTGTAACAATAAATGATTAACCATCAAAATCCTTATCCCATTTAAAATTGCCATTTCCCAGTTAGCTCTCCCCCCTCCCCCCCCCTTATCATAGCACGCAAAATTGAAAGTCTTTAAAACTGTTTAATTTTTTTCTGTCCTATTTATATATCTATAAATGATAAATAATTAATCACCGAATAAACTTTTCTTTGCCCCTCCACATAAATTTTTGGCTCCGTTCCTTAACTTGTTTTCCACGAAGACTATAGATACCAACATGCCTGGAAATTCCAGAGTTGCGAATTTCGTCAAATGTACATGGAAAAAATCCTTGACGGCTTAGCCTACAGGCAGATTATGTCAAATTGTGAACAGTTTTTTACATTTAGGAGAAATCTAGTCATCATTTTGTGAGTTTGAAATGATTGTTATATGTATTGAGAATTTGTTTATACATTTTTAAGAAGATGCATGTAAAATACACATATTTCCTTTACATATGCAAAACTTACAGGTCAAATTAGCTTTTAAATTATTAAATTTGGGAAAGGATCAGTTTAGAGATGGAAGAATTTTGTGACAGGAATATATATATATTTTTTAAACAGGATTTTGTGATGGATTCGGTTTTCAGATGAAACATTTTGAGAAGAATTAATTCTATTCAGAAATTAAAAATTTTGTGAAGGGTCAAAGGACCCAATTTCAATCTAAACAGATCCCAGTGGCACGGAGGCTCTGCATATTTCTAGCGTTTGATAATTTTAGACAAGATAAAATAAAAAGCAAAAGCATCTTGACGGCAAAGTACTTTAACATGGTAACAATAATCCGAATCAAAGTGACAAGAGATGAAAAATAATTCCAAGTGTTCGCCAACAGCTGTAGGGTTCCATGCAGTTCAAGGATCAAACTATCCCATCAGCCCCAGTGTCCTTCATAGCTGTAAAAGAGCGCTGTCTTCTTTCTAGTTATAAAAACTTCTTTGGTTAACACCTGGCTTACCAACCTCCCACACTCCTTTTTTATTTCAAGCCAAATATACATATTTTCAACTAGTTAAATGGAATCAAAAACCACATAGAAATAGCACATTTTATTAAATAAATTTTCTGGTTCAGAATATGTTTGACTTTAAAATATCTGACGGCTGGCAATTATATATTGTTTGTACCATTTATTCGCACAAAATAACTGTTTCCTTTTGATTCATTCCAGTTCTTACTTTCTTTAAATGATATTTTACTTTTCTTCTAGATCATTCTTCTGGTGTGCTGTGCCTCATAATTATTCTGCAGTAGTATTTTCTACAAGCTTCCAACCAATCATTGTTCCAGTATTCCAGCTAATACCTCAAGAAGCACAGTTGCAGCACCATTCCTGTGAGTGATACTCAGGGAAGTATCATTGCCTGTGTCACCATCTTACTTGTGTTAATGACTCTAACATTTGTAATACAACCTTCTGCTTCAACCATCTTACCATCGATACTCAGGGAAGTATCATTGCCTGTGTCATCATCTTACTTGTGTTAATGACTCTAACATTTGTAATACAACCTTCAGCTTCAAAGTTAAAGTTGGGAATTTTTTAAAAACTTTTATCTTCACTCACCGATTAATTTCATCAGGTATGAGAATGCTGTCTGCTTGCTATGACGGATCAAAATTAATTTAACTTTAAATACTATTTTAACACTGTGGTAATATATAAATATTAGACTGTCAACTTCTTGGAGAATAATAAAAATTTTAAAAAATAAAGAAAATTAATGTAACTGAGTACCAAAGAAATATTGAAGAAATATTTCCTTGATGACATTGTTAACTCTTAACTCGTGATATTTTTCTCTTCTTAAATCAGTGAAGTTTTTGCGGCACATCAAATATTTTTTTGGGATTAATTATGGAGTTTTTTCTGGAGCCATCACTTGAGCATATGATCATTGTTAAGATAGCTATTTCATTGTGGAGGCAGAATGACGTTAGAGCTTTAATGGGGAAACTCAATTTTCCAGCAGATTTCTGTCCTATAAATGAATGGATGAAAATCGAACAAAAAGTGACTGAGAATGGGCTAAAACTTCCACTACCATATCTCTTAAAAGAGAAGGTGTTAGGTGTCATTGAGCCCATTGGCTCACAAATTTTAGAATGGTTGAAATTCCATTGCACACGCTTGGGTGAGAAACGACAGTATATTTGTGTAAATCTACCAGCTGAATTCTGCTGGACTCCAGAAGGTACAGTAGATAGAAAGAAAACGGCAAAAATTTTAGTAAAAGATGAGAATTTGGATATGTCTACACGCTACAAACTAGCACGTGTGTATTGCTTGGAGGACGAAACCATCAAAATACGGAACAACATGTCTCAGGATCTCAAAGACTCACTTTTGGTCAGAGACTTTTCTTTTACGTATAATTTGTTTCCTAGGCAGAGAGGTGGGATGGGCTATGGATATATTTCTAACAAAGATGCATTTGTCAAAAATGCAATTTGGGGTAATAAAGTAGGAGCTGAATACTTTTTACAAAAACTAACCCTACGGGACAGAGGAGAGGCCTTGGTAAGGACCGCAAATGATGTTAGAGATGATGATGATGTTTTATTTTTTTTATTAACAGAAATGAATGAAGAGCAACAAATGGAAGTTTTTAGAAATAACCCTTATGCAGTGTTGCGTTGTTTTCTACAATGGCCTTTGCAAAGCTTGTTTATTAGAATAGCAAATTGCATGTGGCATTTTCTTTCAAGAGAGAGTTATGAAAATATATTGCGACACATTATCTATAAAGTAACCGGTGGCAATAAAGATTGCAATTATCAAGCGATTTTCAGAGAATTTTGGCAGAGAAGTCCCGATACTCTAAAAAGTTTTATTACGAATGAAATTGATAAAAGTTGGCTACTACGATCTTTGTTTTTAATTAAAGATAACAATAGCATCAGATTAGTTCTTAAAGCTACAACACGTGCAGTAAGAGAGAAACTTATTTACAGTGATACAATGAATTTTCTTTGCCAACACTCCATTTGTGATAACAAATGGGATTTTCTCTCTTTCTGTATTCGAGAATGTTGTCCATCAAGACGTGAGATGTTAAAATTTAAAGCAGAATTTGAGAAGAGTAACATGTCTTCTTGCTTTAGAATGCATTTTGAAAGAAATAAACAGAAATGGGATCAATTGTTTTCCTTGTCTGACGACTCAATTTACTAAAACTCAAGTAATTTACTCAAGTACAAAAAAGAAGTTTAGAAGATAATCTTTTGAGGAAAAAATGCAAATTGGATCAATTATTTAGCAAGTACTACAAAAGAAGTGTAGAAGAAGGTGAAAGTAGTTTATCTAAGCTATTTTGTAGGCTACCATAACACATGCTTAAAGCACAAGAAGGAGGTGTCCTGTCCTAATTATCCTAAAATTGCTTATATTTTTAAAAGTGTTCTACTTTTTGGGGGGACATTTAGTAGAAATTTATGTATGAGTTAGTGCTAGCAAATTAAGTAATGCAGAGTTTGAGAAACTTAAAGAAAAAAAAACTGGTTTAACATTTTATTCTTATAAATTAATTATATTGCTAATTACAACTTATTAAAAAAATTAGTGTAAAATATTTCTTTATTATCATTTTTTTATTCTACATATGAAATATTTGAGGTTCTTTTGTAGAAAAAATTCAGACAGGTCAATATTTAATCAAATGAATTTTGTTGTGACATGCATGCCAGATGTATTTTCCCAAGAATTGTTATCATCTATATCTTTCTTTATAATAACATTCAGGCTCATTCTTGCTAACAGTCTATCCTGCATTTACAGTCTGATCGATCATAATTCTGTATTTTCCCAAGAATTGTTATCATCTATATCTTTCTTTATAATAACATTCAGGCTCATTCTTGCTAACAGTCTATCCTGCATTTACAGTCTGATCGATCATAATTCTGTATTTTCCCAAGAATTGCTATCATCTATATCTTTCTTTATAATAACATTCAGGCTCATTCTTGCTAACAGTCTATCCTGCATTTACAGTCTGATCGATCATAATTCTGTATTTTCCCAAGAATTGTTATCATCTATATCTTTCTTTATAATAACATTCAGGCTCATTCTTGCTAACAGTCTATCCTGCATTTACAGTCTGATCGATCATAATTCAACTTGAAGAATTTTTTGTAAACTGAGATTGAATAAAATTTTGTATCTTTAGTTTTTATGTAATCTTTATTTGGAGTATAATTTCATTATTTAGTATCAGAAAAATGTTTCCTTTTCTTCCTCATTTTAAGGTACAGAGTAGAGTGCTTGCATCAGGTCAGTTTAAGGTGGTTTTAGTGTTTCGTTCATCTCACGAAATCCTATTACTCCCACTCCGTTGTCTGTCCATCACAGAGCCGTTCTCAGAAACTACAACTTACAGACATGAAAATGTGTGTACATATGGCTAAATACCTACTATGAAGCTAAAAATATTAAAATTTGAAAAATCGTATTATTTTAATATATAGAGATAAAAAAAACCCAAAAATCTAACAGCCTTTTCCTATTAAATTTAAACATTTTTTGTTATAGTAGTTGCCAACAATTAAAATTCCACAATAAAATTCTTTCTACAATAATTAATTTTCTATTGAAAAATTTCCACATAAAAATGAAAATGAAATAAAAAGTTTGACCAATTCAAAAAAAAAAAAGATTAATATGACGTCATATTGGTAAGAAAATGGAAATTTTCAAACATTTCTCAATAATACAAAGAGTATTAGTATGTGTAAATACAGAAAACAGCTTAATAGGACATCGTTAGAGATTTAAAAAGAAAATTAATCTGACGTCATAACGGATTTTTGAAATGTTTGAGAATAATACAGAGAGAGTATGAGTAGTAGAGAATAGTAAATATATAAGTTTGAGGAACGTATTGAATCATGATAAAAACCTGATTGTGGAAATATTGGCTTATTTTATCGTTTTGAAGGTCTCTATACAACGTTTAATTTTGAAATTGATTTTTTTAAAATATCGCATTTACCACACACATGACAGAGTATAATAGTGGGCTGGTTTAGGTATCCGAAAAAACAAGAAAAATAGACTGGTAAATTTTTACTTTATAAAAAATGACTTTTTTTTTTTTGGAAAATGAAATTTATTTGGATTTATTAAAGAAAGGATATAAAGTGTTTTGAAAGGAATATTAAAGATTAAACGAAACCCTTTGTGAGATCTTTGATCACACTTACCTACTTGTTTTTTGTTGTGGGTTGGGTTGATCACATTTCAATTAATTTAAATTTTTCAAAAAAAAAATTAAACTATTTTTTAGAGGAAAAAACTATATTTGAACACTTATGAGCAAGCGTGTATAACCTGATCCATGCAGGGCTCTAATAAGGAAAGGGCATGTTTACAAACAAACAGTTCCATCAACCAATCTACCACTTCACTTTTGTCATAGCTATTATTGCAGAAATCGTCATGGCGACATAGGCCAATCATATTGTAGACCAATCAAATTTCCCCATTTCATGTGTACAGTAGGAGTCATATAGAATAAACAGGTATTTCTTGCCAACCAACCGTAATTGAACCAACAGTGACATCAGCTGCCCTTTCCTTATACAGGGTGTTCTACTAGACTCTTGCATCGGTTTGGGTAACCTGATTCCCAGTTTAGTTTAGGATAGGTTGGAGCTAGTTTTCTTTGCGGTTCAGATTTGAGTTGGGTTGAATCCCAATTGTTTTGGGTTCTGCCTAACCTGATTTCTCAGTAGAAAGTCCAAAATACTACTTCAGATAAAAAACTATATTTGAATATCAGTGACCTTATATCAGAGTTTCCCCCAGGTTTAAAAAAGGGCAGGGTGCTGCTGGTGAGAAAAGATCACCTTTTTTTATTCTTAAGGTGATCGGATTCTTGATTTCTCTCCTTCTTCGGATTCTTGAGGGCACTTTTTTAATTGTTAAAGGTTATTCTTTTGTTTTTTAAAGCCACTTCAGATATTTAAAAGTCAAGGCACTCTTTTTACGACAAGATTGAGTCAGTTTTTACTATGAAAGCAAATTTTTTATTGCAAAAAGAAGAAAGTACACTTTTTTTAATGAGAGGCAAGAAGGGTGCTAATTCTTTTTATGAAGGTCAAAAGGGTGCTATTTTGTAAACCAAAGGGCAGGCAGGATGCAGCATCCTTCTGAAACTGTCTGGGGTAAACTCTGTATATATATAGGGGAGAGTAGGGTAAACCAGGTATCCTGTTTTCTTGCTGAGGGGTGCTGTCCTGTAGACAGCACCTGTCTTATCTACATCCTCTAGCAGTGTGCCATTGCCTTTTGAAGTGAGTTAATGTCTGTGACCATGTAATCGCAGTGCTATTAAAGAGAAATTCACATTGAAAGTTTAAATTTTTTGCTGACTTTTCTGCATGAAATGAAACACACATGCTTGAAAACCAGTGGTTGGAACTGGTTAAAACTGGCATGACAGAAACTAGTTTCTGCCAGTAAGTGGCAGAAACTAAGAAATAATAAGAATTTTAATCTGCAATGATTCATAATTCACACATGTATTTGGTATGTAAACAATTAAGTTAAAAATGAAAACTAAAAGTTAGGAATGTTATTCAGAGTAGCAAAAAGTTTCAAAATGATTATATAAATATACTTGGTTTATATAATATTAATTTTCTTTCGCTTGAAAAACAGAAATTTTCATAAAGGTAATCTGAAGCTGTATAAGTTTAATTATTAATATTATTGTTTAGAGTTGAATTTCTATTTAAAAGTTAAAAAAAATATATATATACAAAAAAATCTATGATATTTTAACAATTCACTTTTCAGAGTATTTTAAAATAAATAATGCAATGCAATAACTTAAAGATTATGTACTATATAACTGGATGTAGTTTTCTATTTTGATTTTTAAACTGAGATTTTAAATACTCGAGTAATTGTTTATAAATAAAATTAAACAACCATATTATAACAAAAAAAAAAAAAAAACTGTTACATTACTCATTTTTCTAATACAAATTTATTTATTTCTTAATTAAAACTATCCACAATAATTTATTTGTTATTTATCCTGAATAAAATGTACTTAAGGAATTTAATGCTACTAAAAAAGTCTCAGAGTATGTCACGAAATGTGTTTCTGCCAGTTAAAACCGGTTATAAGGTCATTCCATGTCAAATCAACCAGTGACTCACCCTGACCATTTTAGATTTTGAAGAAACTTACAGGAATCGTTCTCCCTGATGATATAAATGAGAATATACTTTTATTTTTTTTTTTTATCTCAGTAAATTTTCATACAATTTTTTAAATTTCGAAAAATCATCATTTTTTGGCTTGTATAAATGTTTTCAATTTTGAATTTCTCAAGTTCTATCAGACGTAGAGTTGTTTGACCCCTCATTTTAAAGAGAATTTCACAAGGTTTAATTTGATATGCAAGTTGACTATGCTTGGTTAAAAAAAGTCAATTTAATTTAATTTGAAAGTTTTAAATTAAAAAAATTTTAAAATAGTGTTTTTTAAAAATTTTGAAAAATATATATGTTTTTGTAATATTATAAACTTTAAATTCTGAAAGTTTTAGAGTGGGATCTCAATGGGATCAGCAGTTATGTTAAAAAAACTGTTAAACACCAGTTGGGGCTACAGCCAGCTGATATTTAAAATTGGCACCTCACCAACTTTATGATTGCGCTAAAGATAGCATTGTTTTATTCATTTTAAACATTTTTTTCATAACTCCTGATCCCATTGAGATCTCACTCTAAAACTTTCAGAATTTAAAGATTATAATATTACAAAAAACATATTTTTTTTCAAAAATTAAAAAAAAAACTATTTTAATTTTTTTTAATTAAAATGTTTTAAATTAAATTAACTTTTTTAAAACCAAACATAGTCATCTTGCATATCAAATTGAACCTTATGAAATTCTCTTTAAAATGAGGGGTCAAACAACTCTCTACGTCTGATAGAACTTGAGAAATTGAAAATTGAAAACGTTTATACAAGCCAAAAAATTATGATTTTTTGAAATTAAAAAAATTATAAAAGTATATTCTCATTTGTATCATCAGGGAGAATGATTCCTGAAGGTTTTATTAAAATCTGAAATGGTCAGGTTGAATATTGAAAATTTTTGGTTGATTTGACGTAACATGACTCTATAACCACTTTCTGCCACTTGCACAGCAAAAACCCAGTACTGCTGTTTTCTATAGTTTTCACATCATATTTTGATGCCAATTAAAAGTGTGTACTTTCAGCTATCCAGGAGAAAGACCATGTTGATTTTTGGTCGTCTGTTGGGATAAATCCGGGTACTTATAGTTTTGCAATGAATTCTTTCTTCACTCAGCAGGTGGTGAAGGGTGGATACAATGTTCAGTCTGCAAGGAGTGGGTACATGAGGAGTGCAGCAGATACGAGAAGTAAGAAATAAAGCCATTATAAGACAACATTAAAAATGATTTGAAAACCTGAAAAAAGTTATTGACCATTAAAAATGTATCTATATTTTAATGTTTAATTCAAAATTTATCGCAATAAAGCTTTTTGTTACTAGAAGTGTAAAAACTTCATTTCTGATTGGTACCCTGTTTTACTCTACCAGCAAAATTCAGAGCTGTTTCAGATGGTCCTAGAAAATACCTTTTCCCAAGTAGAGAATAATTTTCTTATGGCAACGTATGTTTTTTTTAATAGCCCAGATGTCCCCACTCATATGTGTGGGGTGTTTTCCGATTTTTTCACCCTTCTAGACTTTAGTCAACAAAGGAGAAAGTTTTGTTAAAGTATTCTGGAAGTGTTGGAAAGTCTTTCATAAACTATGCTTGACGCATAATTTTCCTTACTTGTTTAATAAATAACAGGCATGAAAGTGTTCCTCCTAAAGGAGGAATTCCACCTTTTTGAAAGTAATTTTGGACATTAACTTGATTGATGCAAAAATGCAAAGAAAATATTGAAAGCATATCGGGGGAAGGGTAAATTTAATCCTCAGACATGTTGTATACATACACCCTTGGAGTTTCTGAATTGATGTACAGAAGAGCTATCAAATCAAAGGTCAGCTTATGTTATGAACATCTGTAAACCATGCTAATGAAGTTATTTAAACTGTCGATCCGAGTGAAGTTTTTTTTTTGTCTTTAAAAAAGAAAGTAAGTTTACATAAGGTTATTTTTGAAATAGTATATTTTGTCCCATTTATACACTTTTGGGTAGTTTCAGTGATCTATTCCTGAATCAAAGATCACTTTGATGTGCATATATATAGGATGCAGAATTTTTTTTCCTTAAAAAGAGTGTGTGTATGTGTGTGTGGGGGGGGGGAAATCTTAAGAAGTCAAAAACTACCCAGAATAATATTTCTTTTGAAAAATTAATAGCTGTATTTCACATAAATTCATCAGATATATTTGAATTTACATTTTTAGCAAATTGCCTACCATTCTTTTTTTTTCTTCTTTCTTTCTTTCTTAAAAACAAGTAATATAAAAAAATATTTTAAAGTCAATTCCTACTTTTTAATCATAAATATATAAAATAAACCCGTGCAGCATTAATGTCCCACGTTATCTTTATTGAACATTATTTTATAATCATCGTTGCAGTATTTTATTTTTTGTTGGCATCACTTATTTGAGATAAATCTTTCATTTCATTTATGAAAACAATGGGAGAAATTTTTTTCTCCCATATAAAAATTAAAATTAATTAATTAAATTTAATGAATGAATTAATATTTGAAAAAAACTGTATTAACATCAATTGTCATCCAGTACAAGTTTAAAAAAATTTATTTGAACTTGAATGGATGAATAGAAAATATTTTATTAACGATTGAAAATTCCAACAAGATATGTATATAGATAGTGTGAGCTAATAGTAGGAATTTAAAAAAATCAAGGAACCTATACATTTTTTGTTAGTTGAATATATCATTTTTAATATTTTCTAAATAATTAAAATAAAATAACAATCATATGTACAATTATATTTCAGTTTTTTATATTCAGTTCAGTTTTTTTAATTCTTAAAATTTGTCTAAATTACAAAACTTTACTGCTGTTAAATAGTTAAAAATTTTTCCACTTTTTTTAATTTCTCGCTTTCATGCCTGAAAGAAGAGATTTGTGCTCCTAGAGTGTTTTTCGATGTTTCTTAATTTTCGAAATGACACCCCGGGCCAACCGTGGCCTATGAGAAACAGGTTGAAGACTTCTTTTTTAGAAAATCAACAGCAGAATATAAGAAGCAAATGTCCCACACACACAAATTAGCATTTCAGACGCTAATAATTGCTTATTAATTATTAGCGTTAAAAGCGTTATTAGCGTCATTTAAAATTATCTCTGTAATAACTAGGCTTTTTGTTTCAGCTGGACATTTCTCTAAAAAGAAAATTAAATGCTCTAAGAGATTTTAATTTAGCCAAGAAAACTCAGATCACAATTTTGGAAACCGATTTTATTTTCGAAAATGATTTATAGACTTCAGAATATTGAATAGAAGCCAAAAAAGGGATATTTTAAGAAACTGGACAGATTCCAAAAAGGTAAAATTGAAAAAAAAATAAAGGAAAAGGAATTTTTAAAAGTTAGATTTCCGATAATATCATTTATTTTTTTTCTAATAAAGCAGTCAGTTCATGTGGAATCACAATGACTTTCCAACGAGTCACAAGTGTCGCACTAAACATGATTACAATATGACGTATTTAGTTAGTAAATTACTGAACACTTAACTGATCACAACTTGACAAAATAATGACAATTTTATTTAGTTGACTCTCAAGTGACTGTCACTTGGTGACTCTAAAGTAGAGTCTTTGTGACAATTTATTTCTGAAAACACTGCAGGTGACGTCACATGTGAACCATTGACTCAGCCTTTTTACAGTTGGGAAATAATTAAAACGAATAATTAAATAACGTTATATATCAACGTTATAAAATGGGACTTACCGAAGTCACAGTAATTTGAATTCGACTCATTTCCTACGTCAAATGATGCAATAGGATTCCGAAGTGATGACGCATTCTGATAACAGCCAGAGAGGAACATTCACCCCGGCGCATTAAAATGTCCTTCTCAGAAGATTTGAGATTTTACTTTTATTAAGAGTTTAGAACAGGGGTCGGCAAATAATTTTAAGTAGGGTTCGAATACTTTTGAAAATTTTTATCGAGGTCCAGAGAAAAAACACTTATGTAATATTAGTACTTATTACTTTTAAATTGTTATTTTTACACATACATACATACATACACTATAGAATACAAAAATCAGGTATTTGTTATGAAAAATTACTATATACACAAGTATACGTTCTGAAAAATTTTATATACAGGGTGGTTTAATATAAGTATCTCTATTTGGAGCTGTCTGTAGCTCGAAGGAATAACCCGAATGAAACCAAAATCGGTACAGTTACTATTCGAGAAAGTGGTAGAAGAATGGAACAATAAAAAAATTGCAATAATCACCGACAGATGGCGCTACTGAGTGTGGCATGTAATGTGTATTACAAGAACAAAGAATTAAGGCATCAAACCGGATGGCATACCTAACTTATTGGAAAAAGGCACAGTGAATGTTGTTACACTTTCGCATGGCGGTGCCGATCATGTTCAAATTCCACATGGCCATTGTCCTGGAGGACACAGTCCAGGCAGTGAACGACGTGCTCAACTGCGGAATGTAATCCATCTGGAGTGATGTTTCGCACATGTTGTGATATGTGGTAAAGTCATTGAGGTTTGAAACACCTTCACGGCACATAATATTACAAATTACATTTCACACTCAAATACGCCATCTGTAGGTGATAATTGAAATTAATGTTTTTATTGTTCCATTCTTCTTCCCCCTTCTCGAATAGTAAGTGCACCGCTTTTGGTTTCATTTCGGTTGTTCCTTCAAGCTACAGACAGCTCCAAATAGAGATACATATTTTGTAACCACCCGGTACACATTATAAAATAGAAAAAGCAGATAATTGTTGAATAATTAGAGATAATTAAATCTAATAGTTGAGATAATTGTTTTAATAAACTATTTATTCAAGTTGAAAATTTTTGGCGATCCATGATTTGACCTTCTGCGGTCTGGATGTGGACCGCGGTCCGCCAGTTGCCGACCGTTGGTCTAGAATTATAAAACTCTCACCCCCCCCCCCCCCCCCCCCCCCCGAACTTCATCATTTTTCCTCTCCCCAGAGAAAAATGTCGAATAAATGTCTAAATGATTAATTAATTCAGCACTGCATGAGAGTACTAACATGAATTATTTGAACAATTAACCCTCAGTTGAGTGCAGCTGGTTTGACAGCCTGATTTAAATTTCAGTATTTTTTGTTTTACGTACTTTGAGGTTAATAAATCAGGCTTTTTGAATCAGATTTCGAGTATTCTCTCTTTGTACGCCTAATGAAGGTCACAGATCTTTTCAGGCAGTAATTTTGTTTTACTTACTTTGAGGTTCATAAATCAGGCTTTTTGAATCGGATTTCGAGTATTCTCTCTTTGTACGCCTAATGCAGGTCACAGATCTTTTCAGGCAGTAATTTTGTTTTACTTGCTTTGAGGTTCATAAATCAGGCTTTTGAATCAGATTTCGAGTATTCTCTCTTTGTACGTCGTAATGTTGGTCACAGATCACTTCAGGCCTGATTTAAATTTCAGTGTTTTTTGTTTTACTTGCTTTCAGGTTAATAAAGGAGGCCTTTTTGAATCAGATTTCACGTATTCTCTTTTTTTACGTCCTAATGAAGTTCACTAATCACTTGAAGCCTTATTTAAATTTCAGTATATTTTGTTTTACATGCTTTGAGGTTAATAAATGAGGTTTTTGGAATCAGATTCCGAATATTGTCTCTTTGTACGTTCTAATGAAGCTCACGGGAATCACTTTAGGCATGATTTACGTACTTTGAGGTTAATAAGTGAAGTTTTTAAAATCATATTTCAAATATTTTGTCTTTGCACGTCCTAATGAAGGTCCCTGATCCATTTAAGAGCGTTAGAATTGAGTTAATTATGTCATAACAACGATTTTGTAACTGCGCCCGAACCTGGGAGTACCAGAGTTGCAATTATTCAGAAAAGAAAATGCATATGTATTCTTGAAAAAAGAATTATTAAACCCCAGAATAAGGAATACACGAAAACAAAGAATAATCGACGAACGCCAGCAAATGATTAATGATTAGAAAGGACACCTTTATAATTTGCATTTTAATTTCAAATTATGCAGCACTGTTAGTACAATTAACTTTAATTTATAGCTGTGAAGAAAGGGGTATTTGAAAGAAGTAATAAAAGCTTCTCTCTAAGAACAAATAATTTGACCTTGGAAAAGTTCACTGTGCTACGGGTCAAGAACGTGACTAACGTGAGCCAAGATATTGGATAAGGAACATTATGTAATGTTAACAAGTAGACTAGGCTCTACGTGTTGCATGATTTAAGGACGGGATTTGCCTTAAATAACGTGATTTATATATCAACAAGCCACGGTCAAATAATGCTATGAAATACAGCAGATGTTTACAGATATTTGTTTTAATTAAAAGTAACGAAAAATTCAGGTGATTTCATAGATGACTATGTTCTAAAACCAAAATACATCATTGTGCTTCAACAACCTTTATTCAGTATATATACAGGGTTATTCTAAATGATGGACCCATTTTCAAAAAATTGTATTTATTAAAGTACAAATCCAAAATGAACAATATTTATACCAATGAAAAGAGGAAATTCAAAGTTTTTTTAAGACATTATAAATGTTCAATGTGTCCACTGTTTATTGCACGGCAAACATCTACGCGATAGCCAAACTCGTCCCACATACGAGAAAGCGTATCTGCTGCCTCACTCACAACTGACAGTGAAACAAAATCGCAGCCTATTGCCGCGCGACCTCTACCGGCCGCCTCTGGAACCATCACCGCTTTGAAAGCCGTGCACTCAGTAACAGCAGATACGTTTTCTCGTGTGTTGGACGTCACCCTGCCTTGAGCTCGGGGCTTGTCCCGACCATATGCCACAAGCGGGTCCTCAAGGTGGGTGACGTCCCGACGAGTTTGGCTATCGCGTAGATGTTTGCCATGCAGTAAACGGTGGACACTTTGAACATTTATAATGTCTTAAAAAAACTTTGAACTTTCTCTTTTTATTGGTATAAATATTGTTCATTTTGGATTTGTACTTTAATAAATACAATTTTTTGAAAATGGGTCCATCATTTAGAATAACCCTGTATATATACTGAATAAAGGTACGTGATTGCACATAAAATATATGTATTGAATTAAAATTCATGAATGCACATAAAAATATATGTATTGAATAAGTGCACATGAATGTACGTGAAAAATGTATCATGTATGAACAGCCATGAAGATACTTAAAAGTTGATACTGAACGAATGTACAAGGTAGGGTCAAAAAGTTCCCGCAATAGGTCAATTACAAATTATTAAAAAATAGAACAATAATTTTACTTTATTGGCATTCAAAGTACTTTTCTCCTGCATCCACACACTTCTTCCAGCGTTCGTATAACTGTTCAATACACTCCTTGAATCCATTTTTTGAAACGTCCTTCAGTAGCTTCGTCGCATTTTCGATCATCTCATCTGAATCCATAAAACTGTGTCCCTTCAATTTCATTTTCAGCCGTGGAAACAGGTAAAAATCCGCTGGTGCTAGGTCGGGAGAATAAGGAGGTGTTCCAGAGTGGTAACACTGTGTCTGGCAAGGTAATTTTTCACAATCAGAGCTCGATGTGGTGGAGCATTGTCGTGTAAAAGAAACGAATCATTTGTAGCTCATTTTTCAGGTCGTTTGCGTCTGATTGCATCTCGTAGTCTTTAAGGATCTCCAGGTAAAGTTCTTTATTGACAGTTTGGCCTTCAGGAATAAATTCGTAGTGAATGATGCCCTCGTAATCGAAAAACACCTCCAACTTCACTTTCCCTCGGCTTTTGTCCAAGCGAAAATTTTCCTTCCTTGGTGATTTTTTTGCTGACTTTTGCGAAAACGCTTACACCATCGTTTCCGTATACTTCCTTCAGCATCTCGATCGTCTCAGAAGGCGATTTCTCGAGCAAAACGCAGAATTTGATGTGTGCACACTGCTCTAAAGACGACATTTCAAAATCCGACGAATGAAAAATTCGCTTTGGCAGAAATGATCTGCAGCTAATGTTAACAGTACCGGAAATGAATTCCAGATGCCTGTGTGTTTTCCTTATCAGTGCTGCCAACCTCCAAAAAAGATATTTCCCCTCCAACTTACACCTGCGTGAATGTAGGCGACCATTCCGGGAATTTATTGACTCTACCTCGTATGTAAAAATTGTATACTGACATAGGTACCCTTTTTTTTAAATATCTGTTACAAATTTGTGGAATGAAAATATTAACATCTCACATACGTTACTCAGGGGAAGTTTGCCTAATATCGCAAGCTTCCTAATATCGCACCCCATAATTTCTAAGTGAAGTATCTGCTGCATCCTGGTGATCGTTGTCTAAACTTGATTCTCCATTTGTAATTTTAGTGTAGTGTCTTATCTGTTGCCGTACGGAAGTGTTGTTCAAAGTAGTGAAAATTTTATTGTTTTTGTAATTTAAAATTATTTTTTAACGTTATCTTCAGAAAAAATTAAAAATACAAAGGTAAGTAATAAAGGATTTGAATTATTATGGAAATTTTGTTATTGATCCAAATTTTGATTTTTTATGTTTTGATTGACTTATTATTTCCTTGAAGTTGTCGAATGACGGCCATTTATATTTTTATTTATACGTCCTGATATCGCACCCACTAACTATTCCAAACACCGCAATGTGCGATATTAGGATTAATTTTGTCTATCATTGAATTTTTTTTCAGATGAGGCCAAAAAAAAAAAAAAAAAAAAAAAAAAAGGGAAGCTGTGGAAAGAAGAGAATATGATTAAAGCAATTCAGACAGTACGGTCCAAGGAAATGGTTTTGGGACAAATCTATATATGATATTTAGAAATTTTTCAATAGAATATTTCACACGCCTTGAAATTCATACTAATTCAAATTTTAATTGCTTAAAAGGCGTATAGCCAACATAGTGAAAAAGTATCTAAGCCGGGACTCGGACCCGGGTCATCAGTATAGCGCACTGACGTTCTACCAACTGAACTACCTGGGAACGATACTCAGCCTGGCACTTTCTCACTATATTCTTTCTCACGGTTTGGGGACGAGCTTCAAAACTTTATGAAGTTCCGATATTTCTATAGACAATTAATTTGTTGACTGGGTAAAAAGGTTCTTCGTTAGTAACGTTAAAACTCATATTTCTTATAATTTTTTTTGAAAAAAGAGTGAATTTTATTGTGTTCCTAATATTTTTGGATTTTTTTTTCTTTTTAGGTGCGTTCGTAATTATATAAATATATAGCACTTATAGTCGTCGTCTGGTCCGTCCGTCTGTCCGCATATAACAGCGCAAAAACTACACCAGCCGAATGGTTTGAAATTTAATATATAGAATCGTTGCAAAATTTTATCGACTCATTACAAATTTCGAATATGAAAATTGAATCAAAACTTAAAAATATAATAATAAAATTTTTCTTTATTCTATTAAATCCTATTAACGTAATCTGTATAGTAACAGCGCAAGTTATGCGACTGGGGAAAACAAATACGGGCTAACAACATCTTTTTCCATATGCCAAATGGCCACTTTTATTCAAAATTATTTTTTCGAATAAAATGGCATAAAAGTTACATTTTTAGAAAGATCGCTAAGAAAAATGTTTGCTTGAGAGAGGAGTCTCATTCAGAAATGTATAGATTCTGAGATAACTTCTGTGAAAATTGGGTTAACAGACAAATATCTCAATCCATTAAAGTAAATAACAAAGTATTCATTCATCGTAAGTCATAGAAATATTAAACCATGGAGGTAATCATTCGCAAAGCAAGATCTTCATGGTGAATTTTACAGCGCTGTCTGGCGTAAAAAAAAGACTTTGAATATGGGTAGCAATTGCTGAAAATGGATTCTTATTGAATTTTTTACTGATGTATTTCTTAAATTGCTTATTTAGGTATCTCATTTCATTCTGTGAAAAAATTAAATTTCTTAATAATAATCTGTTAGTGTTGGAAAGTGTTTCATAATCTATGCTGGATGCATAATATTTTGTTCTTGTTTGCAGTTGTATTGGCGTTTTTTTAGAGTGCAATATGAAAGGCGTAAAGATACACCTTGTACATTTTAATTTAAGAAGAAATGAAAATGTGTGGTATTTCAGATTACGAATAGAGGAAAATGGACTACTACTATAAAAAAGGGAAATGGACTACTACTACAAAAAGGGAAAATGGACTACTTTTATAAAAAGGGAAAATTGACTACTTCTATAAAAAGGGAAAATGTACTGCTACTATAAAAAGAGAAAATGGACTATTAATATAAAAAGGGAAAATGGACTACTACTATAAAAAGGAACAGGCAGAAGAAAGAAGACAAGTCACTCAGTTTAAACAATTTTATTGTTATTTATTCTGGACACTTATAGATAAACTCGTAACGACGCATCACAGATAAAATTCTAACTAGAGAACATCGATCGTATTGTTTTGAAGAACATTCTTCATGCCCTGTATAAAAATAAGAAAGCTTTTCTTCTTCTTCTATTAACTATGTAGTAAGATATGATTGCAATATATATATATATATATATATATATAGACCGACACGCAAATACACGCTTTTCACAACCATCAATACCAGAGGTGAAAAATCCTTTTAAAATATTATACCATTTTATTTTATTTCTGTTATCTAACAGAATAAGAATAAGCCAATAACAAATTAAGATAAAAATGACCTTACTTTATTCTTCTTACTTAGAATAAGAATAAGCTAATAAAAGAATAAGAGTAAACTACTGTAGAGTGGTGTAAAATAATTAATATAAAAATAATCATACTTTATTCTTCTTACTTATAAGAATAAGCTAATAAAATAAAGAATAAACTACTGTAGAGTGGTGTGAGATAGTGGTGTAAGCATAAAACAATTAAGATAAAAATAATCATACATTATTCGTCTTACTTAGAATAAGAATAAGCTAATAAAAGAACTAGAATAAACAATGGTAGAGTGGAGTAAGTGTATACCAGAGGCAAATGCGTAAATCACATGGTGATTCGTAGCAAAGTGATGTACAGAGCTGCCACGTGTGGGACAATTTCATTAAAATACGTATGATGATCAGAGCGCCATCTAGACACGTTCTGCTAGCATCAGTCTGCTAGGATTTTACATGTGATTTGCTCACTTTACCCACTCCATCTTAATAATATAACATAAGAAAAATGAATATTTCTTATCTTCAGAATAAGAATAAATTAATAACAAATAAAGAAATAGAAGGAAATTGTTCTTCTCTACGGAAATAAATTAGGAATGCAGCAAAACATAGTTTTTTTTTTTCTTGTAAGAGTCTTTCATAATTTTCAATTAAAAATAGTATTTTTTAAAACGATTATACACATTACTTTAAGTATACGAATAAGGCAATAATATATTGAAAATAAACTGATAATAATGTAGAACAACAGTATAAACAATACAACAGAATAAGAATGGGCGTATTATTTTTATTTGCTGAATACGATTACATTAATAACATAATTAAAAAAATGAACAAGAAAAAACTGAATTGTTTTATTTCTTAAGAATAGGAATAATTTAATAACATAATAAAATAAATTGGACAACAATGTAAGAATATACTGATTATTGTCTAAAATGTAGCAATGACCCCCAAAAAATTATTATTTAATTATAGGAAAATTGAGGAAAGCTGTCAACATTTAATTCTCTCATTTTAGCTAATATTTCACCATCGTCCTACATATAGGGGAGCTCAGATTTATCGAATTTTCACAAGTAATATAGCATTTTTTATTTCTTCTCTTCCACTAAAATAGACTTTAAGATTGATAAGTGCCACTTGTAGCCATATTAAGTTCAATTTTACTAATTTAATTTAATTTTTTAGATTTTTTAATTTGGTTAATATTTACTATATTATCTCACATGCCTTTTTCTTTTTCTATTTTTCTTATTTAAACAATTGTCTGAAACAAATGTCAAAATTCTGTTCAAATTTAATCATGACAAGTTTTATATATTACTGCTGAGTAAAGCAATTGAAAAAATATATACGCAATGCACAATAGTTTATTCTACTATCGTCCCTACATATAGGACTTAAAAAACAAACAAACAATGAAGCTTTGGTAAGTTTTTGAATTTAACATTTATACTTGTTGCTTTGTAACAACAATTTTTTTTGAAAATATAATTTTTTATCTAAAATGTGGTAATATTCGAGTTAAAAACGCTTTCATTATTTTCAAGTCTTGTTTTCATTATAAGAGGATTTTTCACAGCACATCAAATTATTTCAGAATGACATTCTTGCATGTCTCTTTGTTTCCGTACAGTAAACATCATATTATTTAAGAATAGTAAATTAATTTTTCTAATCTAGAAGTCCAATCGCAATTTTTACCGTCACGTAGTTATTGTATCTACATATTTTGAATAAATTTATTCAGAATAACGTTCTAATTATTTGAGATATCTCCTATATAAGTAAATAGACGATAAATGCACATGTTCATATCTAGTACTTATTTGAAAATGTAGCGCGTAATGTAGCTCAAGGAATATGCTTATTACATATCTATACTTCTATTTAATCCCATACAAATGTACATAGTACTGAGAAAAAATTTCGTTTCCTTATAACAGAATGCGGATAAATAAAATAACAGACTAAAAATATAATAATAAGCTATAACATAACAGGAATGAAGTAATAATGAAACAGAATAAGAATAAAATACTTTTTTTTATATTTATCGAAGAGAATATGGAATAAAAATATTATTTTATAACATAGAATAAGAATAAAAATAAAATAGAGTAAAGATAATAGAATAGAGTAAGAATATGGTAATTTTTACTATCTCCATGTACGAATAATATATAATATAATAACAATAAACTAATAATGAAACAGAATAAGAATAAACTAATAACTTTATTTCGTATCGAACAGAATAAGAATAAATAACAAAATAGAGTAAGAATGTATGAATAACTCTTATCTGTAAAATACAAACAATTGTTATTGTTTATAAATTTATAAATTCTTTTAAGCATTTTAACTTATTTATTTAAGAATAAAAATAATAAAAATAAAGTAGAGTACAGATAATAGAATAGAGTAAGAATATGGTAATTTTTACTATCTTCATGTACGAATATGATATAATGTAATAACAATTAACTAATAATGAAACAGAATAAGAATAAACTAATAATTTTATTTCGTATCGAACAGAATAAGAATAAATAACAAAATAGAGTAAGAATGTATGGATAACTCTTATCTGTAAAATACAAACAATTGTTATTGTTTATAAATTTATAAATTATTTTAAGCATTTTAACTTATTTATTTTGACATAAGACTTTCCATACTTTCAAATTACGTTTTCGCTTTAAAGGGATTTTTCAGAGCACATCAAATTATTTCAAAATTACACTCTTACATATATAACTTTTTTTCATTACAATAAACAACATGTTATTTAAGAATAGTAAATTATTTTTTTTCTAATCCATAAGTTCAATCGTAATTTTTGTCGACATGTAATTGGTCTATCTAACTATTAGAATAACTTTATTCAGAATAAATGAATTTCTAATTAGTTGAAATATCTCCTATATGAGTATATGGATGATAAAAGTATATATTCATATCTACTTTTATAAAAATGTAGCGCATAATATAGCTCAAGAAATATACTTATTAAATACATATAATTCGATTTAATCGTCATATAAATGTATATAGTATGCAGAAATCTGTTTATAATGTACACATCTTAGTATTTTAAAGCGTATCTATATTACTAACGATTGTACAGTGGACTCTCTTTAATTTGAAATTGGAAAAAACATATTATTGCATAGATCGAACATAAATTTATCCTCATAGAAAATTGTATCAGAAATAGTGTTAAACAATAATGTGGTAATAGAATTGTCAAGCTGTTTATATGGATTAATCGAAATGTTGAAATCTAATGTGTAGTATTATTCACCCTAAATGTTAACATAGTTTATACATAGTATAAATAAGAACTTAATTTACCATTTTTTACCAGCAAGTAGAGAGATATATAGCAGTTCAGTATAGCAAATAATAATACTTTCATCTACTTTTCAGTTATTTAATAGAACAGAACGAAGCATTTCACATAAAAGTGCTACATAAAAGTACTTTTTTAAATGGAATTAGTTGCTATATTTTGAACATTTAACAAAATTGATATATTGATAAAATAAATTGAATTTAGGGTTTCGTTTCGAGTATGTGTCTAAATTTGAAAAAAAGGCAATTTTACAAGGAAATTAAAGAAAACTTGATGCTTACGCCACCAATGCATATTCAGTTCTTCTACATTTATTTTAATTTCATTAGACCAACATGGTGTTCTGCTGTTTTTTATATGAAATATAACTTTTTTGAAACAATATAAAAAATATTGAAATACACAGTTTTGTATTTAATAAACAGTAGTTTCTTGTTATAATTGTCTGTAAATTAAACATTTTAGTTCTTAGGGTTATATATTTTATTGATTGCGCAACTTAAGATGTATAAATAAATATAGGAACAATTCATAGGACAATCTGCAAAGCTGCTTAAAGTATAAATTTTACCTCAATTGCATTCGATGATAAGCAAGCTGTTAATTTTACACACAATACTTAGAAATATCAAGAACTAAATATTTTGATAATGTTTTTCTTATATTATTAACATTAAAAAAATCTGCAGTGTTTACTTTTCTTTTTTTAGCTAATATTTCAGGTTAGTTAATGTCCATTTCCGATATATTAAATTAGCTTTTTACACAATTAATCGGTATAAAGATTAAATTACAACGTAAAATGTACGAAATGAAAGAGAAACAAACCGTAAAATTTACACAAAAATGGTCATTTAAACATAGACTGTCCCTTTTCAGCTGTCTATATAACTAGGGAGTTAATTGGCACAGTAAAAAGAACCAACTAAACGACAAAGATGAAATTTCGTTGGAGTAAAACAAGCATTTAATACTAAGTACTACACATCTAGTTTTGTGAGTTGATAGATTTTCGCTTACTATTATATTTATTTTTGCTCTTCTGGATCAAGCATGTTAAGATCTACGATAAGATCTACTACTATCATTCTAAAACAGTGATCTACTTACGGTAAAAAATGTTGTCTTTACCAGTCTGATTACTTGATTTTTCTACGGATATATTCAGCTTCAGAAACTTATTTCGAATTTTGGTTAATTCGAAAATTTGGTAATAGTATATTTATTATTTTTGATATATATATCCTTTAATTTCGAATTAAAAGGAGTCCACTGATTTTTTTTAATTATTCAATTAATTTAATTGTTAATTATAATAGATTAAGCTTAAAATATTATTGTAGAATTGAATAAGTTGGATAAAAGATTAAATAGTTAATATTTGAAACTAACCTTTTATAGAAAATTATTTAAGATTAGTATATTTACTAATGGATATATATTTTAGAATCATTTTTAAGAAATGTGAAATCTATATTTATACATGTCTTTTTTCGATTTAAGAATTTATAAATATCATTTAAATTAGAAGAAAAAATTATTAAATTTACAAACGTATAGTCATTGAAAACTAAATTATCTGAAATATAAAATCTAGACAGTTCTTAAGATATCCCAAACCGTACTCCGCGAAACATAAAGAATCATTCATGATTCGCGGATTATAGATACAATACTGTTTCAATATGTTAAATGAAATATATATATATATATATGTCTAGGTTTTAGCTAAAGAATCATTTGAGTTTCGTGGACTACCATTTCAACACGAATATGATAAAAGAAATACAATATAATACCAGCCAATAAATAATTTAGAAGTGAAACATATTTTCTAATTTAGGCCAATATATCCATATGAAACCATGATTTCTGTTTTTTCTTGCAAAATAAATTTAGAAGTATATTTGATGCTTCACCAGATATTAAAATTCAATTATAAACTTATAACACAATATCAAATAAATCGATTAATAATTTTGTCGATTAAATAAGATTTGTGCAGCATTTTTTATTTTATGTTAGTCCTAAGTCAATAACAATCGCGTGCAATTTAATTTAATTTTCTTTATATATATTTTTCACAAACAGTCTTTGTGCAAATTATGATACCAATTATGTACACAATCTTTATGTTTATTGAATATAAATGAAATATTTTTGATGAAATATTTTTTGTCATTAGCTCTAGTCACGTAATTGAAGTATTTTGGATCTAATTGTAAAATTATCTATTTCATACAAGTTTAAGAATAATAAAAGATTGAGAAAGTCTGATGTAGAAAATTGACGATTAATAGCTCAGTAAATCAATAAAGAATTTCAAATTTTATATATATATACACAAATGAAAAATTGTGAAAATCAATACTAAAGCACATAATAATCCTAACCATTAATGATAAATACTTCAGTAAATCAATAAATAATTTTATATTTAATAGATATACGGATAAATGACTCATAAACATAAAAAAATTCACATTTAATATATATACAAAAAAGTGACTGATAAACTTGTGAAAGTCAATACTAAAGCACATAATAATCTAGACCATTGATAATAATAAACAGTTGAGTAAATCAATAAAAATTTTTACATTGAAATATATATATGTACAAATGATTGATAAAATTATGAAAATCAATATTAAAGCACATAATAATCTAGATCATTGATGATAAATAGCTCAGTAAATCAATAAAGAATTTTACATTTAATATAAATAGGCACAAATGACTGATAAAATTATGAAAATCGATATTAAAGCACATAATAATCTAGATCATTGATGATAAATAGCTCAGTAAATGAATAAAGAATTTCACATTTAATATGTATACACAAAAATGACTGATAAACTTGAAAAAATCAATACTAATACACACAATAATCTAGATCATTGATGATACACAGCTCAGCAAATCAATAAAAAAATTCACATTTAACATATATGCGCACAAATGACTGATAAAATTATGAAAGTCAATATAAAAGCACATAATTATCTAGATTATTGATGATAAATTTCTTAGTAAATGTGTAAAGAATTTCTCATATAATATATGTACACAAAAATGACTGGTAAAATTATGAAAATCAATACTAAAGCACATAACAATCTAGATAATTGAGAATAAATGGCTCAGTAAATCAATAAAGAATTTTACATTTAATATATATAATCCCAAATTACTGATAAAATTTTGAAAGTCAATACTAAAACACATAATAATCTAGATTATTGATGATAAATTTTTCAGTAAATGAATAAAAAAATTAACATTTAATATATATACACACAAATGACTGATAAACTTGTGAAAACCAATACAAAAGTACATAATTATCTAGATCATTGATGATAAACAGCTCAGTAAATCAATAAAGAGTTTCACATTTAACATACATACACGCAAATGGCTGATAAACCTGTGAAAATCAATACTAAAGCACATAACAATCTAGATAATTGAGAATAAATGGCTCAGTAAATCAATAAAGAATTTTACATTTAATATATATAATCCCAAATTACTGATAAAATTTTGAAAGTCAATACTAAAACACATAATAATCTAGATTATTGATGATAAATTTTTCAGTAAATGAATAAAAAAATTAACATTTAATATATATACACACAAATGACTGATAAACTTGTGAAAACCAATACAAAAGTACATAATTATCTAGATCATTGATGATAAACAGCTCAGTAAATCAATAAAGAGTTTCACATTTAACATACATACACGCAAATGGCTGATAAACCTGTGAAAATCAATACTAAAGCACATAACAATCTAGATAATTGAGAATAAATGGCTCAGTAAATCAATAAAGAATTTTACATTTAATATATATAATCCCAAATTACTGATAAAATTTTGAAAGTCAATACTAAAACACATAATAATCTAGATTATTGATGATAAATTTTTCAGTAAATGAATAAAAAAATTAACATTTAATATATATACACACAAATGACTGATAAACTTGTGAAAACCAATACAAAAGTACATAATTATCTAGATCATTGATGATAAACAGCTCAGTAAATCAATAAAGAGTTTCACATTTAACATACATACACGCAAATGGCTGATAAACCTGTGAAAATCAATACTAAAGCACACAATAATCTAGATCATTGATGATAAATTACCTCAATAAAGCAATTAGGAAATTCATTTTGCGATTTCATTGCAATACAAACATAATATTTAGCAAATTTAATTATTTTACATTATGTTCCAAAATTAATCACATATGGGAACCCTTTCGGATAAATTATTTTTAATTTGGGGAAATTATTTTTAGTTGTAAAATATTCAAAATACTATCCAAATGACAAAAAATATTATTTAATTAAATCATACTGATGTATCATTTATTGAAATACAATCAGTATAGTTATTGTGCGTACTAATTACTAATATTAATATGGCAATACCCAATGGAAAAAAAAATTTGATGACCAATGAAAATTGTATTGTTCTAACATAATTAAATAGACATAACAATTTTAGAGTATTTCTTTCTATTTTATCGTGAATTATTGGATCGACAAATAGCCCTTAATTTTGAATTTATAGAATGAAACACCTGTTTGAAATGAGAGTCCTATCAACGGTGTATAAAACTTTAAGTGAACTTTTTTTTCTTTTTAATTATTAATTGAAGTGATTATAGTATATGTGAAGACTGAATAACGGTACTATATGCAAAAAATAAAAGTACTTGTAAAGACAAAATTATAGTTACTATAAAGATAAATATTGTTGTAAGGACAGCAGGGCCAAAAGAGTTAACCTTTCACTGATATTGTAGTGTAATAGAAAGTGCTACCATAAAAAGCGTACGTAGTTTTTTGATCCATGCTGATAAATTTGTCAGGTTTGTGAGGAGCAATGGACTTTATGCACGTGATCTGGGATCGAGGCTAAAATTCCTCTACTGTTGGTATTTATATTTGAATATTAGCATTGTACTCTATAGAGTATTAGCGTTATTATTATTATTATTATTATGCAACCCATTTTGATCTATCCCATTGGCCCATTTTTGATTTATCCATTATGAGTATTATGTTATTATTTAAAAATGCCTGGAAGAAATTCATTGTTGTAGCAGTAAATACTTAACATATTGTGATATAAATTCAAAATGTCTTTCTTTATCCGAAAACATTCGCTAAATGGACAATATTCATGTGACATCACAGTGAGAAACACATAGTGTAAAAATAGCAGCTAGCGCGTTTGTTTACCATATTGCATCATTTGAATAAGTATAAATGCAGAAGTAAATGCATGCGTAAAATATTGCAGATTTATTTTATACGAATTATTTTCGATAAATCCATACATACATATTAATTAAAATCCATATATACTTATTAATTAAAATTATTTTATTTTATTTTATAAATAAATGAAAAATACACATGAAATTGCAATAAAATAGAGAAAATAATTCATGCATAACCTGTACCTGTCCCTGAAAAGGTCTAAAGCTCCATATAGTATATATATATATGCATGAATTTTCTAAACAAAGTGATTTTCAATGGCGTGGTTATCAATGGTATTTTCAAGCAGACAAATTTTTCTAGCCTCGAAACCAAAGGAAGAAATTTTATCCATTTGCAAATTTCTGTTTTATTTTATGCATGCACCCTGAGTCGAGACTAAAAGTCGTCTGCTAGTGGTATTTGCGATTGCGCATATTGGGATTCTGGTGGATCAAAATACTGTGAGTTGTGACGCCACTTTCATAGAGTCCATTGAGTTCCTCCAAGGTCTCCTAGTTTAACACCTCTTGACTTTTACGAGGATAAATTTAATTCCAATAGACGGCTTGCATTGACGTCACGTTGCTATTAGCAACGACTGATACTATTGCATCTGGAGCACACACAGAATGTCAGAACTCCCCGTTTGCCGTCAAAAGCACGTGTAATCTTTCTGTTTAATTTAGATCTTTCTTATTTTTATTATTATAGTCCAAATAAGTCTAATAAATCAAATGGAGAGCACCACATTCGCCTTATGTTTGGGCGCCATATGAAGCGCTGTCAGACATGTGCCGTCATGTGCAAGCTGTCTATAGTCACTTTAATGTTGCAGCTAATTAATATGAGTGTTCGTTCTGTATAGTGGGCTCTTTGGTGCATTTTTGCAAGTTTGCTGAGATAGATATATACGTACATTTTATTCGATGCACAAAACAAGACAGCTTATAATTGAGAGGCCCTCTGCAATAACAAGATAAGTGGAGTTGCCTTTGTTCCTGAAAAACCATGTAAAAAGGCTTGTTGACCTATCTTGCTATTCCTTAGTTTCTATTTCGTATTCGAACCGTCCGTCATAGCTTGTAAAAACTTTTTCCACTTTCACGTGTCTAAGTTTCCCAACTTTGATAATAGAGGGCAGTATTGGGATTTTTTTTAACAAAAAACGCTAAGATGATTTCATATTTTGTAAACTCTTGTGTTCACTATATAAAAGTTGTAAAAGAAAGTCATTATGTGTTCCAAATGTACTTTTTCTTTCACCCAAAACCATAGGATATAAGGAAAGAGCAGCTGACGTGACTGTTGGTTCAATTACGGTTGGTTAACAAGAAAAACCTGTTTGCTCTTTATGACTCCTACTGTACACATGAAATGAGGAAATTTGATTGGTCTACGTTAAACTGGTCTATAATATGATTGGCATACGTCGCCATGACGATTCCTGCTATGATAGCTACGACAAAAATGAAGTGGTAGATTGGTTGATGGAACTGTTTGTTTGTAAACATGCCCTTTCCCTATTCAATAATAAGGTAAATGTTCAATTTTCAGATTTATATAATGTATTATTCAGCATATAAGTTAATAGAAATTTTATGATCATAAGCAAAGAAAAGATGCTAGAAAACTCTTCTTCATTGGAGTATATGCAAAGAAGTTATTTTCTAACTTAAAATGTTGAAAGTAAATTTAAAAGTATTGGGGATGAAAACTCCATTTTTCACTTGCCTTTTTATTGCAGAGAGACCGTCAATTACTACGCTATTTTATATCTGTCGAGAGTACAAGGAGTAAAACAACAATTACATCTATCAATGAATCCAAAAATAACTGAAATCAAGTAGTTTCACTGCTGTGCTAATAAAACATACAAAAGTATAAGTAAATTGTAGAATTCAAATACATTAATAACTATAATATGCAAATCGGCAAATTATTGTCTTAACTTGGTGAAGAGCTTCCTTAATCTCTTAACCCTTTTAAGGGCGGTGGTCACAAACATGACCACCGAATTATTTGGAATTTGGAATTTGGGATTTTGGAACACAATTTGGAATTTGAATTCCAAACTGCCAAACGGCACCCAGAATACTTTACTAAAATTTTGCTTTTATAATGAACTTGAATGAACGTGAAGAAAATAAAGTATTTATTTTCTAAGAAATTTGTTTGTAAATTATGGTGTGAATCAATCATTTCACCAGTTTGCGAACAGAATTACCCTGCGCCTGAAAGGGTTAAAGGGTGGTGGGATATTATTATAATACTCGATTTTAATCAATATTCATATCAGAATTTTTTAACAGAATTTTACTTTTATAACTTTGGCCTTTGTCGAAAAAAAAAATTGTACTTCTATATTTTCAAAAGAAATGTTTCGAAAACCCGGGTATGTATTCAACATTACAGAAACATAATTACTCGCTCCTGAAAGGGTTAAACTTTTCAAACAGATAATTCAATTAATTCATTCATTTAAAATTGTATTTATCCAACGATCTAGATTTAAATTTTCTAGATATTCTATAACAGCAATCAAATAGAAATCCCATTAATGGTATGAAGAACGTTACATAATCAAAGAAGTCATATATATAAAAAACAACAACAGTGTAAAATATTACTTTATTTATATTATCTAAAATCTAATTTTTCTACTAGAGTAATTAAATTTTAGCGATAGAATATATATATATATGTGTGTATATGATGATACACTTAACAATTTTTGAATAAATATTGAAAGTTTAAAATGCAGATTCTATACTTTTTTCTTTGATTTTACGATGCAAATTCATAAAAAAAAACTAAAAACGAATTTTTTCTATATGAACAAAATGATTATTAAAGATTATTTGATTCTGATTATGATAAATCCGATGAATGTACTTTACATAAAATGAATGAAAAGCTTAGAGTAATTTACATGTGAATGAAAAATTGCGATGAAAAGTACAGGGTACTTTACGCAAATTGAATAAAAAGCTTAGAGTAACTCTACATAAAAACTTTTGCTTTTATGCAAGATTGCTCTAATTTACATCATATTTATATTTTAGACTGCACGCATTTCTAATTCACAAGACGTAGTGATTCTAACTTGCATGCTTTTCTGATTAAAATAATTCGAATTTGAATTTTCGTCATTTTCGAATCGCATTTTTCATTGCGAAAATAATGGAACATTTAGGTATGTATGAATCGAATATGTTTTTCGACATGATTGCTTAACAAAAATATATTCTTTCATTATAGTGTTTATCAAAATACAGAGTAATTTCGTTTCAAAGGAAAACAATTTAAATATAGTCTTTACCATTTTAAAAACAACAAATCTTAGTAATTTATAATACTGTTATGTCAGTAGTCTTTTATAGAATGCTAGTATGTATTTTGTAATATATTTTGCATAAAAAATACATGATAGTTCATACATTAAACAACAGTTATACATAATATATATCAAATAAAAGTTTTAAAGAAGCAATCAAATAAGATTATTAATGTTAAATAATAAAGATTAAATTAAACTATAAAAATATATTTTGAAAAAGATGAAACATAAAAATGTTATACTTAATTATTTATCAAATATTATACCGAAATATAAATTTAATTTTCTAAACAGTGATCACTTAAATGTGATCTTTAAAAAAAATATTTGAAATCAAATAAAATGACACTTGACAAAAATAACAAATCAGAAATTGTCTTTCAGTATTTATACCACTATACATAATACTTGTTTTTATGTGTAATAATAGATATTATCAATGAGCAATTAAAAATGATTATCAAAGATAAATTAAAATGCTAAAATATACACTGAAAAAGTTATAAACAAAATTGTTCTTCATAGTTATTCATCAAAACCCATTAGCGTGTTAATTTTTATCTCACTTGTGATGTTTTAGATTAATCACAGAAAGAAAATCATAATAAAGATATACATACTGTACTGTTCTAAGATATATTTTGATGAAATATGTTTTAGAGGTAACATATATAAGAATACGATTATCTTCAACAGATGTTTTATATTCAATTAATTTATATTTTACTAATAATAATTTAATCGATTGATCGATTCAGCATCTGCTGGAGTGTAAATTTTGTATTACTAGAATACTGTATATTTGAATTTAAAATAATAAACACATTTTAAAAATATTTCAGAACAGTTCATGTAACTCACGAGATGAAATATTTGTATTTAAGTCCACAAATAGTTCTTGTTTTGTTTATATGGAGCAATACGTATCTTTCTCTTATGAATAAATTGATATTTTGAATCAACATCAACGAAATCCAATTTCATCGTATATAAATAAATGGGATTACTAAAACAAAAATAATCTCTGCTATCATGAAAATGTCGCTTTCGATATGTAAAATAAAAACTTAAGTCACAAAAGTAAAAACTGAACAAAAGCTATGATGGGTACACTTTTTGGGTACACTTATATTGAAATGTAATTCCCAAAACGCAAATTAAAAAAAGGTAGCTATAATGAGAAAGATTACACATTCAGTATAACACTGAAAACTACTTATTGTTGATTGCTTTAATTACTTTGAAACTAATAAATTCATATCAAAAGTATTTAAAAAATGTTTCAATAATGATTCTATATTTCCAGCTAATTCTCTTCCTTTTATACTTATAAGAGAAAATTTCATATTTATCGTCTCTATGCTACACTTTACAAAGTCAACTTGTCGATGTTGATCGGGTGTATTTTGGCAGGTCAAGTTGTTTTTAAAAATACTTTTGGCTAAAACTGTTATTCTTCTATATACTTGCATTTTCTGTCTCATGTAAATGCATTTTCAACTATCAGATCCCAGATGTTCCGACAAAGTTACTACTGTATCAAATACAAAACACCTTATCTGATAACACTTCATCACATTGCACGTTAACAAATAACATCTCATCACATGACATTTTATCAGACATATAACAAACGTTATAATAGGTTATATATGTTAAAGCTTTCATAGCATGCTATACGAATCCGTAATTCGATTATACCAGTTCTTTCAAACACTGATAGAATACACATTGACTGGATACTCTGTTTGCTGTATATATTTTTAAATGTAATAAGCCTTTTATTGACCCTGTTTGCTGTACATATAATCAAACGTAAAAAGCATTTATTTACAAATGCTTTATACTCAAAATCACTGCTAGAGAAACTGATTTTATAATAACAAAAAAAAAATTTGCTAGTACTTTTTTCTTTTCAATCTAATTTCAAGCTTGCTTAACAATGCATTTACAGAATCAAATAACTTTTTCTTCATCAGTTATTTTCACAATTCTTTCATCATCATTTTGTTGTCTTCAACTTTTGAGATATTTTAGATAATTGTAGTTATTAAATAACAAAGTTGAATTCAGTCGTGCAACTCATTTTATACAAGTGTATTTCAAATCGAAACTATGTTAAACGACACTACATATTTAAATTAAGTCGTACAGTTAACCCATTCAAACATATTCATTCTTTGAATGTGGAACAATGAAAAAAAAAGACACTCTTTATTCAGCCATACAGATAACTCCATTCAAGCATATTCATTCTTTGGAATTGAAACGATAAAAAAGAAGACTCTTCATGTAGTCGTACAGATAACTTCATTCAAGTATATTTATGGTATCAAACTAAAACAACGTTAAAGAACACTGTTTGTTTTAATACAGTCGTACAGTTAACTTTAGTTAAGCATTTTTGTTCTCTAAAACAATTAAAGGGAAATGTTTGAATTAAATCATACAGCTGACACCAGTCAAACTTTTTTGCTTTTTAAAACTATTAAAGGAAACTGTTTCTTTGAATTTACTCCACACAGTTAACTCCAATCAAGCATTTTCTCCCTTTAAAACTATTAAAGGACACTGTTTCTTCGGATTCAATCAGACAGCTAACTCCAGTCAAGCATTTTCGCTCTTAAAAATACTATTAAAGAACACTGTTTGAATCCTGGCATACAGCTATTTCCAGTCAAGCATTTTCTCTTTTTTTTAAAACTATTAATCGATTAAGGAGTAGCTTTACCATTTCATTACAGCATGGCTTCCAAATCTTTTTCAATACCAGCAAGTCTGAAGAGAAATATTCGCTTTACTTGATGACAGAAACAACGCGATAAGGTAAAACAAAGATTACTATTTTGAAAAAATGGTATGGAATGAAATTTTTGCATTTAAAACAGAAAAATAATCCTGTCCTTATTAGGTTAAAGAACAGTGTTTGTTTGACTCTAGTCGTACAATTAACTTTAGTCAACCATTTCAGTCTTTCTGATTATAAAAGAACAATGTATGTTTGAGCACCAGGTGTAGATGCGATACGTTTTGTTAGGCTGTGTATTTTTTGAGAATCAACAGGTTGTCGCTTTCCGTCTGGCGAGTGTGTGTAGCTCAGGTGTCTAATCCAGTATCTCTACCATGCCAATAGTAGAGACCAGTAATTAGCAGTCGTACAGCTAACTTCAATCAAGCATTTTCCTCTTTAAAACTATTAAAGGACAGTACTTATTTGAATCCAGTTGTACATCTAACTCCAGTTAAGCATTGACAGTCATACAAGAACATATAATAATAGTTATTATAATTATATGTTATTATAATTATATGTTATTATAATTATAGGTTTACTGTTTATTTGAGCACCAAGTGTAGATGCGATACGTTTTGTTAGGCTGAGTATTTTTTGTAATCAACAGGTTGTCTCTTTCCGTCTGACGAGTGTATGTAGTTGATCAGACGTCACTTCCGGTACTCCTGCCGTACCGGTAGTAGGTAGAGCCCTCTGGTGGTTCCTTGACGAGAGGCTGCACCAGGGGGGCCTCGCGTCAGGAGGCAAACCCTTTGTCAGGGGGGCTCGAAGAGGAGAAACCAGTGGGCATGGGCATGAAGGGGGGCAGTCCGTTGTTTTCCTGATGCGGGGTGGTGTCCTCTGTGGGTTCCTCTGAGGTCTTGATGGGTTTGGTGGAACCACCACAGAAAATGGCGAATTTCAATTCTCGACACAGAGCTGCACACACGGATTCCTAGAAGAAAGAAAAAAAACAAAGTTTGTGAATTTGTTTGAAAAAAAAAGTGAATATATTTCTTTTAAATGCTAAAAGGTGTAAATTAACAACATAATACAAATTAAAATAACTTTTATTAGGTTGTTTGACATGTTTCGACTCACTCCGAGTCATTTTCAAAAACAAATGAGAATATTCCATAATTTCATTGGGGAGCATTGTGCAATTATGGAATGTTCTCACTTGTTTTTAACCCCTTGAGGGGCACCGGTATATAATATATACCACTTTTTAATCTATAACTTTGCCACCAGTATTATTAAATTAAAATATTTAGTATGTTTTTTTTTTTGCAGATTGAGAAGGTAAAAATTCATTATTAAAAATTACTGGTGTCAAAACATCGCAAAATTTAGCAGTTTTAGACCACGTGCTTGCCCTCCAAGGGGTTAAAAATGGCTCGGAGTGAGCCGAAACATGTCAAACAACCTAATAAAAGTTATTTTAATTTGTATTATGTTGTTAATTTACACCTTTTAGCATTTAAAATAAATATATTATTACAAGGTGTTATAATTTATTATATTGTTAAGAAAAGCGAATACAAACTATATGCACGCTTACTTCTGCCAGAAGATAATAGTGAGTTTTTAGTTTGCGCTGTCAAATGGTTGCGAAGTAAATTTAAACTTTATTCTGACTTATGTAATAACTTTAGATAATATTGATAAAATGATTTAAAATTTTCATATCTAGATTGCTGATATAGTAGAATTATTGTTATAATTTCAGAATACTTTATTTCTGGCACTCTGGTAGGTTTTTTGTTATTAGACAATAGTCTGTTTGCAAAATTTTCCTGTCATTTTAATTTAAAGTTCACGACAGAAAATTTTAAAACAAATGTTTGTGATATATACGCGTCTATTTTTCTTCAGACCTTTAACCCTTACAATATAATTTTTTATATCTGACGATACACATGTGTACCATCGGTAATCTAAGAGTTAATACATTTTGTGTAAAGTAGTATATTACAATAGCTGCTGAAGCAGCCGAAGCTCAGATGTAGCGGCTATGCTAAACGGTTTTCTTGAGCAGGATATAGAGACTTCCTTAAGAGCCTACATCAATCATGCGAAAAAACGCTCAAGCTAATGTTAGGTCTATAGGAAGGTTCTAACGCGATTTCTTGCTCGCATTTTAATATTTTTAAACGCTTTTTATTGCATAGGATAGCTGAGGTCAATCTCTAACGTTGTGCGTTTTAACTTTTCGGTCTAGTTTTTATATAAGGGTACTTTCATTTTCAGAACCGGTTCCAACCGGTTCCAAAATTGAAAATGCCCGCTTATAAAAAAAACTTCAACAGAAATCGAAAAAGTAAAAACTAACAACGTTGGAGATTGACCCCAGCTATCCTATGCAAAAAAAAGCGTTTAAAAATATTAAAATGCTAGCGAGAAATCGCGCTAGAACCTTCCCATAGACTTAACATTAGCTTGAGCGTTTCGTCCTGTGACCAGTGTAAGCTCTTAAGAGCCTACACTAGTCACAGAAAAAAAGCTCAAGCTAATGTTAAGTCTATGGGAAGATTATTTTCAAATTTATCACTGAAATTTTAATATTTGTAAATGATTTTGCTTCTTAGGATAGCTGAAGTCGATCTCTTACGTCGTGCGTTTTTACTTTTTTGATTTCTATTAAAGTTTTTTTTTTTTTTTATAAGCGGACATTTTCAATTTTGAAACCGATTGGAACCAGTTCTGAAAAATGAAAGTACCCTTATATAAAAAAACAGGACCGAAAAGTTAAAACACACAACGTTAGAGATCGACCTCAGCTATCCTTAAATAAAAAAATCATTTAAAAATATTAAAATGCGAGTGAGAAATTTGAAAATAATCTTCATATAGATTTAACATTAGCTTGAGGCTTGAGCTTTTCTTCCCGTGACTAGTACAGGCTCATTAATATGGCAGTCACGCTTTTAGTCACATTTTGATACTAAACATAGTATATAAAAATAGCTTTCTTGCTGAAATGTGATTAGTTTGCTTTTCGACTACTGCAAGCCGATAACATTCATACATTTAGAAATGTAGATTTTCATATATAATTGTTTGAAAACGTAAGAAAGCTCTCAAACACTTACAAATGTTAAAATAAATAACTGATTTTCTTCCTTTGTAATGACAGTCATACATTATTACTCACCCATCATACGTAGTATAGGGTAAGTCTTCTAATCGTTTCGAAAATCGAAATTTTTTTTGACGGATTTATACGTTTCAGACACTGGAGATTCCAAAACACATATTTTTAGATTTTTTTTTTTTTGCCGTCCGTTTGTCTCTGTGTGTGTCTGTAAACGCTCTATCTCCCGAACAAATTGAGATAGAGACTTGAAATTTGGTATGTACTTAGTATGTAATAATGGGAAGAAGCTTATTTAATTGCAGTAACTTCGATTATCCGGAACTCTTTTTTTCGGTCTCTCGAAATATTCATTCTGATAAAAGGTCTATAAAAAATTTCGAAATTGTTTATTTTAAGTAATGAATATAAAAGATAATAAAAAACATAAATTTTTCATAAAGAATGAAGTCGATCGGATAATGTGTTACCGAGATATTTGTAATCCTATATTCCACACTCTTCGATTTTTCATGACCCTGTATTTCATTCAAATTTCAAGTCAAATATATATTTTAATTGGAAATGAGACGCTTAATCCGACGCAGTAAACCGTTAGTTAATAAGATCATCAATTTTGGAGTTATAAGGATGTTCCTTTTACGCAATTCAGTAGAGCATTGAAAGTTTAGGAGGTCATCAGGCCACGATTTTATTCGAATTGCAATGCATTTTATAAATAGTTTACACATGTTTTATTTTCATATTTTATGTTATGCATATCTATGATGGGTAAGTATTACGGGGGCCCCCAACGACTAGTTTTAAATGCAATGAGATGAATGAATTCTTTTATAACGATAATTATATTTTGTTGAAATTTAAAACATTATATTTTGTATTTGTACATTTATGTAATATTAACTCGCGACCAATTTTAATATTACGTGACGTCCCTTACTGCTACGTTCGCTTTATTAAAAGGTAATGAACAGATTGTTTTCCTTTGTAATGACGGACACATATTTACTTATAAAAATATTGAACTAATTATCTTTCGCTGTAATGAAAGTAGCATATTTATGTTAAAGGTAAGGAACTAGTTATGTTAAAAATGACAGTACCATATTTTAAAAAATAAATGAGATTATGGTCTTTTTTGGTAATGGCAGTTATATATTTAATTTTAAAGTAAATGAAATAATTGATTTTATTTTTAATGAAAGCCGCATTTATTTTTAAAGGTAATGAACTTTCTTTGTAATAACAGACACATATTTAATTTTAAAAGCAGTGAATTAGTTATTTTTGTAATGACAATCCCATATTTAATGAGATGTATGTCCCATATTTTATGACATATGATTGCTTTACCAATTAGAATAATTGTGGTAAAATTAATCTAATGTAATCCCATATTTTATTTTAAGGAAAATAAACTAATTATATTTCTTTAAAATGACAGACATATGTTTACTTTTAAAGATGATGAACTAATTATATTTGTAACGACAGTCCCATATTAATTCAAAATAAATAAATAAATTATCTTTCTTTTCAATGACAATCACATATTTAATTTCAAACGTAATGAATTGATTATCTTTTAATGACAGTCACATATTTTATTATAAATAAATTAATTGTCTTTCTTCATGGTGACAATCACATTTCTGTCTTTCTTCATGGTGACAATCACGTATCTGGCTTTAAAAGTAGTGAACTAGTTATTTTTGTAATGAAAATAATACTTCATTTAAAAATTAAAGAAAAGTCTTTTTTAATTATAATAGACACATATTGCATTTTAAAGGTAACGAACTGTCTTAATTTGTAATAACTATCATATATTTTATTTAAAATGCAAAATTTATTTGTCTTCCTTTGTACCAACATGCAAACATTTTATTTTAAAGATAATGAACAAATTATCTTCCTTTGTAATGGCAATAACATTTATCTTAACATATTATTTTACATTGTTTTACTTTAACGCTTAACAAAACATTTAGCAGATAACCTTGTTAGCGGATGTTCTATAATGTTCCATTACCCGAGTACAATTTAACTCGATTGAAGACAGAAATATTAAATAAACATATTGTCTTTCTTTATGGTGACAATCACGTATCTGGCTTTAAAGGTAATGAACTAGTTATCTTTGTAATGACAATAATACTTAATTTTAAAATTAAAGAACTGTCTTTATTAATTATAATAGAAACTTACTGCATTTTATCTTCCTTTCTAATGCATTAATATTTATTTTAACATATTCTTTTACTTTAACATATAATAAAATATTTAGCCCATAACCTTGTTAGTGGTTGTCCTATAATTTTTTATTACACGAGTACAATTTAACTTGATTTAAAACAGAAATATTTTTAGGGTGCACACATTTCTACCACAGTATTTGAATACAAGTTTTTGACTTATTTAATCGCAGAAAATTAGTACAAAACCTGCGATTAATCACAGAAAGATTTTAATACGATCGAAAATTATTAAGCAAAGATTTGTAATCTGAAATAACAGCATCACACTCCTTGACAATTTTAAGGAGTGTACACGCTTTGTATTCTTAGATAAGATTTATTTTAACTAGTATCTATCATAAAGGGATATGTAAGGTATTTAATAATAACAAACTATCAAGTAAAATTTTAGAAAGGTAAATTTTCATAGTGTGAAAATGTAAGAAAGCGCCCAAACGCTTACAAAAATTAAAAGTAAATAACTGATTTTCTTCCTTTGCGATGACAGTCACACAATATTTTAAATGTAAAGATCTGAATGTATTCTCTTATAACAGTAACTATATTTTGTTTAAATATAAAACATTATATTTTACTTAAACAAATAACATATTTAGTAAATGCGTTCCCTAATTTTTCCAGTATCTGTGTGCAAATCATCTTTGTTGTAGATAATTAATAATAATAATAATAATTTTTTTTAAACCAAAGTCTAAATAAAAAGAAAAATTCAGGTATTTTAGCAATCAATCCATCTAGCAAAATTTTAGGTAAAGGGTTTCTTAAACAGTTATTTGGAAATGTAAACTCAGACACTTATAAGTTTAAATAAAGGTTGTCTTTCACTGTAATGATAATCTCCTATTTTTTAAGTGAAATGAACTTTCCTTTGCAATGACAATTCTACATTTCCCGTTAAAGGTATTAAATTAAAGGTAAGGAAGGCTTTTATGCTGAATAACAAGTGAAATTATGTTTCTAAGAAATGGAAATTCAGAAAATATTAAACAACAGCATGATCATACAGTATAAAATCGGACACATAAACTTCGTCTTTGAATTTTTCATGTTTGGGAGAAGCAGTTACTATAGAACTGGGATGGGGGCATTACAAGATGTCCCAACTTAAACGCAAGTGAAAGTTAAAAAAAAAATATCAAAGGAATTTCAAAAATGTACTTATTTGTTCTAAACTACATTAGATATTCAAATTGCCCTCCTTGCATTTCTAGATGCACATTTGAATGCTTAATAATATTCACGAAGACTGGTTTCAGCATGTCAGATCATTGTGCTATAATTATGATACATCTGTATTATTCGGTTAATTGTTGAGTTGGATAGGGGCATAGCATTCATCCAGATTCTTACAAAACAGCTTTCACCCTTCTTTGAACGATTTCTTGATGGAGAAATAAACTTCGATAATATAACCACACGCCCCTGGGAGAAAAGTCACCGTTGACGTTATCAAGTGTGCGCTTTCCTCGACATTATTCTGAACTCCATTCGCTACTCTAGTTTAGACGATAACATACAGACTCCAATGGCGAATATCAAAAGTCTGTTGCACTTTTCTCGCTAGCGTATGGATTATTTAAATTCGTACTTGCGCTTTCATGTGACATACTATATAAATTAAGAGATGATAAATGTCAGAAAAAAGCTATTTCAAACTAATTTCGCTTTTTTTTTCTTACTTGGGACTTTTCCGGACTGTCAGCTGAATTCGTAGACGACTGAGATACATCCCACAGTGAATATCAATTTGAGAATAATTATAAATTGCATTTCCATTAGTTTTTGGATTTTACAGACCTATGATAAAGTTGTGTGTTTTGGTGAAGATTAAATAGATAAAATAAAGAATGAAGGGGGTATTATCGTTAGTCAACAGCTTTCTGTCTCGGTATTTCAGGAGAAAATCTTGGGAATGCTTTTGTAGTAGATATACGAATTGAACTGACTCTTTAAAAGTGCAAATACGTCAAAATCTTAAGCAACCGCCCAGTCTGTACGGTATAGAATCGAACTAGCTATCTTTGCGTTCTTCATGGAAATAAGTATTCTGACACTGGGCATTAATGGTAATATAATATTAAAGAAATTACGTGCAAGAGTCAATAGACTATTCTAGACTTTTTGTCCACTCTTTCATCACTTGGAATTTTTATGGATTTCCAAACGAATCCGCAGACTATGATGTACACAGTGACACCGAATATGACAACAAGGAAGACAACATTGGCGAGTCCAGTATCTTGAAGGTGGTTGGTAAGGGCTACACAATTATAAAGATCCCACCGGGAAAATTTAAAAGCTATTTTCGATATGTTAAAGACATCGAAGTGGGGATCAGAGAGGGCTCGGGCGTTTGATACATCGAGGTAGCTTGAGGCTTATTTATTTATCTTTGCCTTTCTCATTGATTTTTGTGTTTTGTAATTAGTTGTGTATAATTTTGTACAATAGCTCAATGAAATAGTGCTTAAATGTTAATGTTTTGTGTTTAGCACATGAAAGTCACCACTCAATAATTAAATGTGTGTATCACATTGAAGCTTATTTGAATTTGAATATAACTTGTTGTAAGTTAATATACATTTAATAAATATTTATTGCTCTTTTTCAAAATTTTAAGGCTCCTTCGCAACACAAGAAGCAATAACTTTCATACAACAGCAACAGCTAAGGTCCTATAAGCGTAAACAAATAATATGCAAGAGAAAATAGACTATATTAGACCGATTTTGCTTACTCTTTCTTCACTCGGGACTTTTCTGGACTTCCAAACGAATTCGCAGACGACGATGATGCACCCCACGGTGACACCACAGATGAGAACAAGGAAGACTCCGCCAACGTTGGCGAGCCCCATCTCGGAGGCGGAACTTGATCCCCCGGTTTCTTTGTCTTTCGCGCATTTTTGGGTGAGGCGACGTTTCTTCCACCAGCGCTCCTTCAGTATGTGCAGCTGGCCGCTCTCCTGGAGCTTCAAGATGGCAGACGACATGTGGGTACGGTACGGTGATCCTGAAAGAAAAAGAACAAAACATCTGAACTAACTTCACTCGACTTTTTGAACACCAGAACACCATGGATTCAGATACATTTCTGACACAATAGAATCAGCTGTATTTGAACACTGGACCCTTCTCATTTCAAAACTGGAGATGTTACCTCTGAGCCAGTAGTTACCGCCTCTTGAATACTAGGCCTGCGTGTTGACACAAAAATGGCGGCAAAATACATCTTATTTAATATATCTGGGTTGACTTTACTTCAATTGGCTTTATTTTACAGTGTATGTATTTATTTATTTACTTTATGTTTAATGTGTGGTGGATTTTTTAAGTGTTTGCATGGTCCCTTGAATTTAGACACCCGTATTCTTCAAAAGTTTTTTTTGACTTATTTAATCGCAGATAAATAAGGCGTAGAAAACTTAAAAAAATTATTGGTATTCAAATTCAAGGGACCCTACAAACGCTGAAAAAAAATCCACCTTCGACAGCCGCCATATTTGTGTCAGTGAGTAAGCCTAGAATTCAGGGGGCGGTGCAATAATGCTTGATGACATCACCGCAATATTTATCACTTATACTGCCTCACATTTTCTTGGTGATTTTCTCTTTAGAAATGGTCGTAAAAAGCTTTGAAAATGGTTTAAATATGCTATAAATACCTAAGCCATCGGTCGATTTCTACGAAAATATATATAGTTCTAAACACAGTGGTCTATAGCATATTCGCTGAATGAGAACACAATTGGAAATACCGTTTGGGAGCTACTGTGTTCACTCTCTCACATTTACACATAAATCATGATAACATTATTTTTCTTACACTATGTGTTCGGAAAGTAAAAATGAAAATGAGAGGTAATATGGAAGAATATACTTGTATATACAGGGTGGTTATAATATAAGTATCTCTACTTGGAGCTGCCTGTAGATTGAAGGTATAACCCGAACGACACCAAAATCTGTACACTTACTATTCGAGAAGGGGCAAGAAGAATAAAACAATTAAAAAAAGTAATTACAATAATCAACGACAGATGGCGATACAGAGTGTAAAATGTTATTTGTAATACAAGAACAATAAATTAAGACGTCAAACCGGATGGCACACCTAATGTATTGGAAAATGTCACAGTGAATGGGGTTACGCTTTCGCATGGCGGTGCCGATCATGTTCAGGTTCCACATGGCGATTGTGCTGGAGGACACAATGCAGACGGTGCACGACGTGCTCAACTGTGGAATGTAACGTATCTGGAGTGATGTTTCGCATATGTTGTGATATGCGGTAAAGTCATTGAGGTTTACGATACCTCAACGGTACACAATATTACACATTACATGTCACACTCAAAAGCGCTATCTGTCGGCGATTATTGCAATTATTTTTTTTATTGTTCCATTCTTTCCCCCCTTCTCAAATAGTAACTGTGCCGATTTTGGTTTCATTCCGGTTATTCCTTTAAGCTTCAGACAGCTCCAAATAGAGATACTTATATTATAACCACCCGGTATACATTGAAGTAAAGTGAAAAGTAATAACAAAATACAGGGTGACCTGAGATGAACTGACAGTTTTTAAAATACAATAACAAATAAAATGTAACTGTAGTCTGTAAAATCAAAAATTTGAATTCTACACTTCCATGTTTCAGTTCCAAATATCACCGATAGGCGCGCTGTCTCAAATTATTAGAATACTGAAACGAATTATGAATAAAATCTTGTGTGGACAAATATACTAAAAACACCAACGTTTAACACACAATATCACCGTACAATGGATAGATGCACGTTTCGTGAGTAACTTGGACTCACTTCCTCAGTGTCATTAAAATAATATTAAACTCTATTGCATCCCCCCAAAGACATGAAATTGAATCTAAAAACCCAAATGAAAACAACAACACACCGAGAAACTCATCACGCATGAGCCACGAATCAGATTAAGCCGGAAGTGATTCACTATGACACAGTAACTGAACCCAGAAAGGTGAGATGTAAGGTACACTTGAAAAATCATTGACCAGGGAGTTACCAAATTTATGAATATAAACTGCCTCAAAGAAGTTTAAATCTAATGGAGTGTTACATTTCTTAATAATAGTGGCTGAATCAAAGTTAAAATTATGTCTCTCACTCCAGCAGTGACAAGCAATAGAGGATTTTTGTAATTATTTTTTCTTAATATAATTCATGTGTTCATTGAGTCTGAAACGGAGTTGTCGTTTAGTCTGTCCTATGTAGGACAAACCACATTGACATTAGATATTGTAAATGCCCCAAAAGTTTTGATGTGAAATTTTATTCTTTAACTGTGAAATGGCATAAAAACAACCTTAAAATCATACTGTCTTAAAATATTAGCTATTTTATAGCTAATGCTAGTGTAAAATCGCAAAATAATGAGGTTAGAAAAAGATACTGGAACATCAGAAGAATCAAAATTACTCATACCTTTATTTAGACAACGAAAAATTAAACGGTTGATATAAGTCAAACTAAAACCACGATTAATAGCAACTGATCTAATATAATTCAATTCTGTAACAAGGGAAACATTATCAGAACAAATGGAAATTGCTCTATTAATAAAGAAATGAAAAGCAGAGGCTTTCTGAGAAGGGGGGTGACACGAATTAAAATTAGGGGGGAGTGAGACTGCAAAGGGTTTACGGTACACACAGGTATCAAATGTATTAGGCTGACGTCAGCCATTTCACATCAAAACTTTTGGGGCATTTACAATATCCAATGTCAATGTGGTTTGTCCTACATAGGACAGACTAAACGACAACTCCGTTTCAGACTCAATGAACACATGGATTATATTAAGAAAAAAGAATTACAAAAATCCTCTATTGCTTGTCACTGCTGGAGTGAGGGACATAATTTTAACTTTGATTCAGCCACTATTATTAAGAAATGTAACTGTGGGTGGGGGGGCTTTTTGTGAAAACAGAAAAAACCCCATAATTTCTTAATTATGATACGTATCGAATCCGTTTAAAGTTATTATTACTTCTAGGAGAAGGGTCGAAAATGTATGTATGACAGATTTTTGATATAATTAAAAATGGCCCCAAGGGGGGAAAAAGGGGGGGTTTTAAGAGAAAAAAAATCATAGCTTCGTCAATTCACAAGATATCAAATTCGCGTAAATTTATTATTAATCCTCTTAATATTATCTAAAACTTTTATATTGACAAGTTTTTTATAGGACCAACCGTTATAGCAAAAAAAAAAAAAAAAGATTAAAAACAAAAAAAATCCCTGCCGGCTCCGCCTGCAAACAAGTTATTTTTCGAAGTAGGCGGTTCCAACTCCCGCATCTTTTCGAAACTGATACATAAAATCAAGGGGCATAAAATCTCGGTCAAGTTCGTTAATGGACAAAATCGAACCAAGGGGGGGGGATGGGGGGGATTTTTGTGAAAACAGAAAAAAACCCATAATTTCTTACTTATGATACGTATCGAATCCGTTTGAAGTTATTATTACTTCTAGGAGAAGGGCCGAAAATTTATGTATGACAGATTTTTGATATAATTAAAAATCGCCTTAAGGGGGGGGAGGGGGGTTTAGAAGAAAAAAATTCATAACTTCGCCAATTCTCAAGATTTCAAATCCGCTTAAATTTATTATTAATCCTCTTAATATTATTTAAAACTTTTATATTTACAAGTTTTTTATAGGACCAACCGTTATAGCAAAAAAAAAAAAATAATAATAAAAACAAAAAAATCCCTGCCGATTCCGCCTGCAAACAAGTTAGGTTTCGAAGTAGGCGGTTCCAACTGCCGCATCATCGTAAACAGGTCATTTCTTCCGCAATTCCCGACAAACAGGCGCCCCACGGTCTGCGTCTTCAAAATCTACCTGTGCCTGTAGGCCGAGCCGTCAGGGATTTTTTTAACTATTTTTTTTTTGCTGATAAAAAAAATCCGACTACCTTGTGAGCCCTTTCTTCCAAACCGCACTTCTTTATCATAATTTCTTCCTTTTTTATGAATATTTAAAGTTTTAACGAAGTTTTGGTTCACCCGGTATAAAGTAAACTTAGAAAATACCATTTTTTAAGAGACAATGCTTATTTTAAAAGCATTTTATTGAATTTTCAAAAACTGAAATTGCATTTATTGAAGTTAGGATAATTTCATTATATTTCTGAGAATAATGGATTAAAATTGAGCACTGCTCTCTAAAGCAGGAACGGCTTTTTTCACCTTAATATAATGGCACCCTAATTCACAGCGAGTATACCTTACCATGCGGAAGAGTCCTTTGCGGGTTGGGTACAATCCAACTCGAACCCCAAAACTCTATTAGGTCGATCCGAATTCGACAAAAGAATTTTGTCAACCCGATACCCGGCTCGAATCTGACACACATCAACCTGAAATATTTAAACGAAAAACTCAAAGTGAAAGAAAATGAACCTATATTTTAATACAATTGTGGAAAAGTAGCGTACAATTATATGTCTAATATCAATTTTATCTTTTTTTTAATATAAAAATGAACATATATACGCTGTTCATATTCAAATATACGCATGAGTTTTCATTTGAAAAATATGCAGGACTTTCTTTTAAAAAATCAGGTCAAACTGAACCCGATCCGAAAGAGTCAAAACGCGCCACCAGTGGCTGAGAGGTTCTGCTCTCAAAATTGGTAGATGGGAGGTGTTGGGTTCAAACCACTGTCATGCTCGTCGACCTAATCGTTCGGAGTTTTCCGAGGTTTTCTTCGAACCTTGCCGTAAATACGGGTTAGGATCCCTTAGAAAGATCCCCATGGAGGGCACCCCCCCCCCCTCTTAGGGCATATATCCTTCGAGTAATTAATCGGCCGTCATATATCAACCAATCAACCAACCGAAAGAGTCAAAACCAAACCCGAACATGAAACATATAAAGTCAAGCCGATCCGACTCGCAACAACAAAAACTAGCGTCAAATCGACCCGAACTGAACCGGGAGTCTTGCGAGGTTCTGGTAAAATCAAATTACCTGGCTCGATGCAGGTCCTCGATAACTTCTGTACATATAGCAGGTCCTCGATAGATTCGATAGTTCCTGTGGCTAGTACGTAATTGTTATTATGGATAATAGAATATATACATATTTTGTTTATTAATTGATTAAAATAACTTAACCCATTCAGTACCATGGGTGCATATATGCACCCTAAAAAAGAGCATACAGAATTTGTTTTAGGCACCAGTAAAAAATAAAAGTAATATTTAATTTCTCTAATTAGAGCATTTTTGTGATAGTTGAGGTAAAGGTAGCTTTCTAAAAAAAGGTGGTGCCAACCGAATAAAATTTCTGTAAAAGGCGCCGGTCCCGAAGGGGTTAAGTAACACAGGGAAATTTTAAACTATTGTTCACCATGCTTAATAAATCATAGTATAGATTGCATTCTTATTGTACGATTGAGAGTGCAATTCACACACACACACACACACTATCTATATCTATTTATCTTTCTATCTATGTATTTATCTATATGTGTCTTATCTATGTATCTAACTTTCTCTCTCTCTCTCTCTCTCTCTCTCTCTCTCTCTATATATATATATATATATATATATATATATATATATATATATATATATATATATATATATACATAGTTATTAATAACATCACAATATATACTATCATCAAATTAATAATTGATTGTCATAGCTCACAGCATTTTTATACCGTTGAAAATTCTTTTCCAACGACATATATTGTAGTGCCTAAAAGACTATAACAGATACTATTTATGATAACAGATGGCAGCACTACAAAACAGATACACTGAAATAATTCAGAAATGAAATTTACCTATGCGTAGAATTAGAACACAAATCTTTCTTATACACAAATCTTTCTGTAAAATTATTTAGAATTCGTGTCGTTATTTTGATGCGTATGTTCTGAAACTAAATGTCTTGTTTTGTTAACTGTACTAGAGTAATAATTTCAGCTATATGTCAAGTTCTAATTATTTCGTTTACTAAAACAGTAAATATATATCGTTTAAAATATGTTTATAGATCGTTTCAAAAGGTTTTTGTACAGGGCCTGTTTACCGAATAGGCTCGTGAAGCCCGAGCTTACGCACTGAAATACAAAGGGGCCCCAAATTTATTTTTCAAAAATAATTTGGGATTCTTACTGCGTTGAGATAAATGAGTGACTCTGCTGCATTTGCTTAGGGAAAAAAAATTCAGTCAGGTTAAAAAATGTATTTTCTTTCTTAATTATAGCTACTAAATTTTCCCTCAGACTATTACTGATACATTTATACTCTATTTTTTTTCTGTTGATATAATACATGGTATAAAAACAGTGATTAAATGAAACTTATTTTTATTTATCTTATGGTTTACATTTTAGTTTCAAACATGCTAAAAGTAACAGAAAATTTAATCTGTATAGTTATATTTTGTTTATATTAATAAAGAGTGGAGAAATGATATAAAATATAGATAATAGATTATTTAAATAAAGAAGAAAGTCATTAGCATTCAGGTGATATCAAATTTCTGTTTATAAAATTGAAGCATAATTGTGTTGCAGCTAAGCATAAATTTATGTCAAATATTTGTTTTCCCTGCACTGTTCTTAGCACTGACAAATCCTGCAATTTGTAAAGCATAAACTATATTTTGAAGCTTAAATATTCGCACCGGTTCCATATTTGTAAATTCATTTAAAAAATTAATTTGTTATGTATAATTATGTATGTAATAAAATATTTTGTATAACAAGTTTAATATTAAAAGTGTTGTTTACTAAAAATTTTGATGGTAAAATTTTAAATTGCTGAAGTATAATTGGTAGAGTAAAAAGGGGGCGTGACGTTGGGCTTCCCCTATTTCTAAGTCTTAAGCGGGGCCCTGCTTGTGTACTACTAAAAATGGTACAATCGAACCTAGATTAAATAAGATGAATCAGCTATAGAATGATACAATGCTTACCGTGCATCGTGGTTATTCCGTTTCATTTTGAGTTCAACAGTCATCTGACTGCATCAGGTCGCATTGCTCTTCTTTTCGCATTTTTTTTGTCATATTTATTTTTTTTTCATTTTAATATTTAATATTTGTGTTTTGTATTTTTCCTTCATCTTGCTATTATGTTTACATCTCAACTTGAGCATTTCTTGAATTTATGGCGTTATTAAAGAAGTTTTGGCCTTTATTGTAACACACCAATTTGTTTAATATTTTAATACCCTATTGATAGTACATACGACAAATGGCTATCCCTAGTTTAGGACCGATGTAACTGAATTGAATATCTTCAAAACAGTAAATAATTATCAATATCTATTGTCTTATAAGCGATTCTAGTTAATGATCTGTTCTATCGATAAGACATATAAAACATTCTACGAGGGCTGTTCAATAAATATTGAACGTAATTTTTTTTATTCGGGTAGTTTATTGTACACAAATTTAATTTCCTGTTGTAATGTCAGATTAGTCTGTAATGAATATTTGGAATTTTTCCATTAATTTAATTTTAGTAGTACGGCAGTGGCAGCCATGCAAGTTCAGACACGTTCAGAACCACCTACACTAACTTTGAAGACAACACGCGATGCACCATCTGAAATTGTGCTTCCGCTTGAATAAATCGTCAGCCAAAGCCATTAAAATGCTTCAAGGCACTTGTGTCTGAACTTGCAAGGCTTCCACTGCCGTACTACTGGAATTAAATTAATGAAACAATTTCCAAATATTCATTACAGACTAATCTGGCAATACAACAGGAAATTAATTTTGTGTACAAGAATAAAAAAAATTATAATCAGTCTTAATTGAACAGCCCTTGCAGTTCAGAAAGGATGTAATGCTCTTACCGTGTGGAGTGGCTATCCCGTATCCTTTGGAGTCTAGCAGTCCACCGACCTGTGTGAGGTCGCAGTTCCTCTCGACGATGAACTCGATAGTGGTGGACTCCATGAGAAAGGCGTAGTTGCCTTTCCGAACTCTCTCCACTCCTTTCTGGTTGTTGTCGGTGAAGACGGACGGACGCTGGGATTCCATGAAAGACCACATACGTTTGTACGTCGGGAATTCGGATTCCTGCAGACAGAAAGATAGTGTGATAAAAATGAACTCATCATGTGTAGAAGACAGTTTAAACATTAAATATTGAAAGGTATGAGGAGACCCACATGACAATAGAACTCCTGCTAAGGGGTCTTGTACCTTTTAAACTCACCGAATATCAACAAAAGTTTGAATTAGTGTATCTTGAAACACCTTTTATGTACAAACATGAAATTTTGATTATTGATTAAACAGATTGTGCTTTTTAATATAAAAACATTAGAAACTGACTAGTATCTTATGTAATTTGTGCATTGTTGAAATAAAAATAGCTGTTTTTATTTACTCCGTAAGTCATTGCGTGTATGATATCTTGGAAATGCATGTATGGATTGTTATGAAATTTGATATAGATAATAAACACATTTGTATTTTTAAAATGATCTACTCTTAGGTCAAAATTATTTAATTAACCACGTACAAAATATTTTTCTAAAAAAAAAATTTCAAAATTTTACATTTTTAATGAATAAAAATAGTCATAACTGAAAATCTTATCACTGTAAATACTTAAAAGTAGTATATGTGCTTATTATCTATACCAAATTTCATAACAATTCATACATGAATTCTCAAGATATCATGCGCGGATTGACTTATGGAATAAAAAAGAAATTATTTTAATTTCAGTAATGCAAAGATTTTGTAATAGGCTAGTCAGTTTCTAATGGCATTATATTACAAAACTTAATCTGTTTAATCAACAGTCAAAATTTCATGTCTATACACAAAAAGGTTTTAAAGATACACTAATTCAAACTTTAATTTTTTTGTTGATTTTCGTCTGGTTAAAACGTACAAGACCCCTTAATCTCTCCAGAAACTCCAAATCTTCACAAATTATTCTTAATACGAAAATGACATTGTCTCAATATTTCCTGCTAAAGAGACTTATAAAGATTGAACTCCTGCTACATCTTACAGAGAAACCTCCAAAGATAATACTCTTGAAGGCATAGTCAGACTAATCCTACATGGGGCTGTAGGAAAATAACTAGATGGGAGTCTCCCATTTGAAATTAGTTAAAAAATATATGTATTGCAACCTATACATTTTTGAACAAAAATCGAATTCTAGAAGTTTCAATTATGCAAATCCAAAATTACAGCTTATTCTTCCAAATAGTTTTTGAGTTATGCTTAAAAAGTCCTCGTATTGCAGTCTATTTTGCAACGTCTACAAATGAATTTTATATATTAGAAGTTTCAAACTTTAAATCTTCATAATTATTAAACGTCTTTATCTATTGACTTCCTGTTTGATATCGTAAAGTAAAATTTATCAAAAAAGCCAAATACGATGTCGAAATTGGGTGTTCGTATTGAAAACTTCAGAGTTTGATACAATTTCACTATGAAGACGACCCCCTAAGTTTAGGTGTTTAACATAAACTGAAAAAAAGACAATTTCCAGTCGAATGGCTATTTGTGTTTTTATTTTGACAATTTGGTGATATGTATGAGGTGTACTCTTTTTTTTTGGCCGACTGTATATACCTTGAAAAACGACTGTGTGGATCTCCAGGTGACGTGCGACGCATACATAGGGTATGGTTGTTTCTTTAGAAAAATCTTAGCGTTCCAAATGTGAGACGTGAGCCTCACCACAGAAAAAAAAACACCGCTAAGTTGTCAGTGCACGCGGACACCACGATCAGGGTGAAGACCTCAATATCACTTATTTATGCAAAAACATTTGCTATTTTATAAATATAAAATATATTCGCAAGTTTGTTTGATCTGTTGGTTATGTAAAAACACCCTTTAATAACGAGGTTATAAAAATAATGCGAAACTAGCTTAAGAATTTTTTATTATGCATTGTGATAGGTACCCAGTAAACATCGCTGTAAATGTGGGTGTATGCTGTAAACGTTATGGCCAAAAAGATTTGTGGCCACTTGTATTCAGTCGCTCTTGTATTTTACTATATCTATGATTATATTTTAATATTCAGGGTTATTCTAAATGATGGACCCATTGTCAAAGAATTGTATTTATTAAAGTACAAATCCAAAATGAACAATCTTTATACTACTAGTGAAAAGAGGAAGTTTCAAAGTTTTTTTAAGACATTATAAATGTTCAATGTGTCCACCATTTGCTGCACGGCAAACATCTACGCGATAGCCAAACTCGTCCCACATACGAGAAAGCGTATCTGCTGTTACTGAGTGCATGGCTTTCAAAGCGGTGATGGTTCCAGAGGCGGCCGGTAGAGGTCGCGCGGCAACAGGCCGTGATTTCGTTTCACTGTCAGTTGTGAGTGAGATGGCTACTGTGGAGCACAAGGTTTTCTGCGTTCTTGAGTTCGCAAGAAGTGAGTCGCAAATTACAGTGCAGCGGTCATTTCGTACCAAATTCGGTTTAAAAAAAACTTTGAAACTTCCTCTTTTCATTGGTATAAAGATTGTTCATTTTGGATTTGTATTTTAATAAATACAATTTTTTGAAAATAGGTCCACCATTTAGAATAACCCTGTATATATGATAGTATATTACTATATCTATGATTTTAAATGACACCCAAATGTACAATTACATACGCTGGACTGTTTGCACAACAGTAACGGCTATTTTGGCACAAAATAGTAACGGGCAAGTGTGGTGAAAATAAATGCATTTTCTATGCCTAGTAGCCACTATATGTAAGTTTTAGATCAGTATATCAGGTCAAGCATCGTCCAAAAGAAAGAATGCTTGTCTCGTTTAGAAGCTTTTTTATTGGAAGATATTAACAAAAAATGTCTTCAATTTTATCAATTTAACTTTCGTCTTTTAGAGCCTGTCTCATGAAAAAAGTCCTAAATATGGCGCGCGATTATTATTTTATGCACTAAATGTATTAAACATTTTTTTTTACTTATATGCATTTTTATTAATTAAAAGTAAAATATTCTTGTCTCTAACGTAAGCTTTAATGCATATATAAGGTGAAACCACCAGTTATTGACACCTACCCAGTAACTGACACTTGAGCAAAAATCTAACTCTAATAAGCATTTTGTTGTAAAATTCCACAAAGGAATATAATCTAGTGACAAATTAGGCACTTATTTTTATTTTGAAATCAATTTATTCACCACTAAAGATCCAAGAACATATTTAATGAGGATGGAACTTTTGAAAATACAAAAAGGTGCCAGTTTGAAGCCAACATCTTATTTCTAAAATTAAGAAAGTGTTTTTTAATCTATTTGTAATTCAACCACCTTACACTTTTTTCTTAAAGTTATACTTGTAGAAATTATTTTAAAGATGCTTATGATACATTACAGATATGATTTAAGGTTTATAGTTATTTAATTTAGATTAATGGGGGGTGCCAGTTATTGGTTTCCTTTAATTTTATTTCACCAGTCACTGACAGAGGTGTCAGTTGTTGGTTATATTAAAAAAAGTTAAAATCCATTATTTTAACTATTTAAAAATGCATAATAGTAAAATAAATTTATCCTCTAGTAAACACCCTTAAAATTTAAGTTATTTCACCAGTGTTTGACACCACATGTTAGTTACTGGTTCATAAATGTCTGTTATTAGATATCTGCATTAATAATTTAAAACCTGTAAAAAGACGAAAGCATCTGCAGCATATCATACATAAAATGGCATAAATAATAAAAAAAAGAACAAGAAGAATAGCAGAACAGTAAATTGTTTTTATAATACAGAATAACGTTTATTTTAAATCATTTGAATTTTTTGAAATAAACTGTCAGTCACTGGTTCACTTTGTATCAGTTATTCGTGTTTCAAAATAGGGATGGCATCAGTTATTGGAGTTTTTGACCCTATTTATGAATAAAATTAATTTTTAATAATAAAAATGTATAATTTTTCAAAATTTTGCCAACAATAATTTTTAATGTATCTCTGCTATCCTCTCAAAGACAAAGGTAAGTATAAAATAGATTTAAATTTTTGTAATAGTGATTTGAACGAGAAAAAATCCTCAAAGTGTCAGTTACTGGGTGTTTCACCCTACAAGAATATATTTTTTTAAACATACTGGAATCAAAATTATTATATTTAATTTTTTTACCCATTAAATTTTAAATTCCGAAGATAAGCAACAAAATTATAGAGCACATACAAAATGCTGATTTGAATGATACAAAACATTAATTGCAGTAAGAATAAGATGCAACATTTAGACATTTAAATTGTATAAACATGTAATAAAAATTTTAATGATGAATGAAAATTTGTTTATATATTTATTTTCACTTGGAAAAATATTTGTCACAAATAATACAAGCAAAAAATGATGCTTTTAATACACTAATAAACATGCTTACGATGGTGTGCTATATTTTTATATATGTTTTTATGAATTCACTCAAATTTTTTTTAGCGTATTTTCATTTTGGCAAATGTAGGATAATATTTACTTTATATTTACTTGTTCCACGTGATTCATCGATGCTTCATTAATATTAAAAATATTAAATTAGGAAATATGGAGATTTTTACTTTAGTTTTCTTTTAAGCGATGTAGAAGTGATTCATATTTTGAATGTAGTTAATAGTATTTACCGGTAGTGCATACTATTAAAGTTTGAGTTGTTTAATTTAAACAAAGTTTATTCTTATTGTTGTTATTGTTAAAGTGTACTGTTCTTCTCACATTCTAGTTCATTTAAATTGTGCACAAGTTTATTCAATTGCACCATTCAATTGATGGTTGTTTTATGAATACTGTCTTATTGTAGATGTCTAAGTTGTTTTTAAACATTATGACATTATGATTATAAATATTCCTTTCTTAATCGTTTAGTTGTTTTAAAAATAGTTTGTTTCAGTGTAATAAAAAAGTGGGATTTTGAAACAAAATTTTCTTTCCTCTTCTTCTGTATACGGATAACAATTTATCTTCAGAGAAAATTTCATTCAATGAAACAACTAAATAAAGTTTAATACAATTAAAAAAATAGAATAAGTAGAGAAAAAACAAAAAATATTCTCTGGGGAAAATGTTAGATTATATTTTTTCTTTATATTCACCAAACAAACTTTGAGACGAAAATCTAAATGTTCACTGGTATAAGTAAAATTAAAAAATACCTGAGAAGTTTAAATGATTATGAAAAAACTGTCATTGGAGAACAAGATAAACATCATACAGTATTTTTATGAAGATTAGTGTTTACAAAATTAAAATGATGCAAAAATATTTAACTTTCAATTATCATGAATTTAATGAATAAGCATTATATACTGGTAACAGATTTAGCAGTTATTGATGACTAAAATTCATTGCGATTAACAATGAAAACAGACATAAATAAATATAACATATTATTTTAATAAACTGAATATACATCCAATGGTTGGAGTATCATAGTTGATATCCTCTCCAATAGAGCGAAAATACGTCGGGACCAGGACTCGAACCTGGGTACTTTGGTTTGCCGTACCAACGCTCTCGCCACTGAGCTATCCCGACGACCAAAGTACCCAGGAAAACCAAAGTACCCAGGTTCGTGTCTTGGCTCGGCATATTTTAGCTCTGTTGGAGGGGATCTCAACTATGATACTCCAACCATTGGATATAATTTACCTAGTTGAATATACTTTCCTCTATTCATCATAAAACTGAATATATTTTAATAAATATACAATAACATAAATAAAAATGGGATGAAAATATTTAAGAAAACAAATCTGTTTTAAGCTAGTTTACATTCATGACCATCAAGGTGATGTTTCAATGATACAGGTTTCTTCTCGTCGATCCCGAAATCCCATGCTAACCTATGGGAGAATTTAATAATGTTATTATTCATTAATTAATACAATTATCAAAAAGGTTTTCTTCATCAGAAAGTAGATGTCAGATGTTGACGTAATGAGTTTTCTAAAACGATCTTCTTAAATTTTAAGTATTTTAAAAATTCCTGTAAATTTAGAAATTTCTACTTGTGGAAAATTTTCGAAAATTATCATCTTTAAAAAATATTTAAAATTTAAGAAGAAATTTTTTTAAAAACGTATTACTTCGGCATCTACATTCTAATTGTGAAAACCGTATTTTGATAATTATATTAAATAATAAATTATCATCTAATTAAATTTTCCCACAGGGGAACATGTGATTTGGCCATCGGAGAACGAAGGTAAAGCATCTCTTTAAATGCCTCTAAAATCCTCTTAAATACCTACAATGGGCGTTCGATAGTGATTGCGGTCAGCTTAATTTATTTACGGCCAATTGTTATTCGGCCATATTGTGGCCGGCGTGGTACATTTTTTATAAAGTCGTTATAACCATTTTGAGCTATCTTCTATCAAACACTTTCGGCCAAAGGTAGCGTAGCCGTCAGAGGCCACTAGCTCTGTGGTTTTGGGGGTACATACCTTGAAAAACGACTGTGTAGATCCGGAGGCGACGCATCCGTAGGGTATAGTTGTTTGCTTGGCGAGGTCTTCAGCGCTCTCAATGGGAGATGCGAGTCTCTCTACTGTGAGAAAAGCAGCCAAATTGGCTGTGTATGATGATAGCATGATCAGGGTGAAGAACCACCACATCACTGCGATCACGCGAGTAGAGGTGGCCCTAAAATAGGAAGCAGAAATTCTTGTTTAGATTATGGAATGGTAAACCTTCGATTATTTTTTTGACTACACTAATAGCCTAGTCAGTTGATGTGACATCATAGTAGTTAGAAATGATCATAATCACAAATATTACCAAACTGTGGCCCCTTTATTTCGTGACATTATGACTATCAAGAGATCGTTACATCATAACGCCACTATTAAGTCCCCGTGACATATTTTTGAGTCATTTAAACCTCGAGTCTTTTTTTAGTCATTTGCACAAAAGGGGACACATAGAATTCACTGTGATGATACAGTGACTCTTTTTAACATGCCGCAGAGACAATATGGAAAGTAAGAGTTGTGTCACTCCAAGCAGAAAATAATTCCTTGACAAACTTCTGCCGAATGTCCTAACCGACTACTTTTCGTCCCGGCAACCTCTCTTTTTGGACTCGCCAGGAAAGGCTAATCGTCCACTCGGCAAAATTTTATCATTGTGGGGGATTTTAATGCGAATAATTTTTCTGGTGCGGTCATAGTTTCAACCAGTACCGTTTCAAAGTGCATAGCTGGACAGATCAAAATTATGCGCAAATTTTAGCACTTCACGAGTCCATTCGCTTAAATCATTTCTCTTGATTTCGCAATCACCCGGAATTCCACTTTCCTCACGCCATTCAAACGGGGAACGACCTCTCCTCTAATTCTCTCCCTGTTGTGTCGACGTGGAAAACTTACAACTTTATATCCCCGGCCTTTTCAGTAAACTGGGAGGTCTTTAAATGTCTCTTGGAAGGTATAGAAAGTCCTCGCCCACGGAAATTCATTCTGACGATAACGTGAATTCTCCAAAGAATTTGCAGACTGCCTCCATTATGTCTTCAAAGAAGTTGTGAAACCACGACAGAGGGTGAATGACTCCTTTCGAATACCCGAGAACATCAAGTATTTGAAAAGAGAGAGAAATCATTTTAGATGGGGCAGGCAGACGTCTAGGGACCTCCTCTTACAAAATGAACTTAACAGAAAAAATACTTGGTTAGTGGTTCAATCAAGGCGTTTAGTATTTTACACTAGAACAACTTATGCAAAGTATTTATCAACTTCTGACAACACAATTTGGTCAGAAACTGCCCGCATTCACAGGACAAAAACTTACATTCTGTCTGAAATGTTCTCAAGGCATGGCATCCTGTAATACTACCAAATCATGGCACAACAGACATGTCTTTCTAGTTTTAGAATGGCCGATCAGGTCTCATAAGTTAAAAATTATGTTCTTATTTATTAGTCTCTCATACTTTTGATATATAAATATTTTTGTATGTTACAAGGAAAAGTTAATTGTAATTTAAATTGCAGTTATAATTATTTGTAATTATTTGTAATTTTTATAGTAAAATGATTTAAAAGCAATATTTAGACTTCAAGTTCAAACGAAATTTCTTACGTTTTAATTAGTTACTACAAACTATACAACTACAAACGAAAATATACAATAACATCTTCCAAGTGACCCACGATTATGAAAAGCGTTTTTCATCTTTAGAAACCTCAGAAACTAATATATTTTGAGAGATTTAAAGAAACATTTTTAAAAATAAAATTTCTTTTGTTGCCACTGATTTTCGGAAACAATTCGTTAGAAATTTTTACAGTGTATTAATAAGTTTTCTCGAACCAGAATATCGGTATTTCGGATACGATCAATTCTCAAGTAAACATTTTCATGTTCAACAAACATGTCTCACAGACAAACAGGATAAATTAACTACTTTAACATTAATATTAAAATTAATATTATTCTGTTACTCTTGCATTTTACACAGCTGAAAATGTTTATTTGAGAATTGATAGCATCCTAAAATGGGATATTCCAGTTCCAGGAAACTGATTAATACACTATAAAATTACTTGGAAACGTTTCCGAAAATCTGCGACAGCAAAAGAAACTTTGTTTTAATAAATGCTTCTTGAAATTTCGAAAATATATTGGCTTCTGATGTTTCTAATGATAAAGGATGCTTTCAGAATTGTGGGTAATTCGGAAGAGGTTATTGTAATTTTTTGTGCATAGTTATAGTTTCGTAGAGTAAGAAACATTTGGCTTTGTTTTACAGTGTTTGATCTTATAGAGCATTAGGAATAAAACGGTCATATTTGTATAGCTGCGAAACCTTCTGACATTTGAAGTCCACTATTTCTGAATAGTAATATATATTTTATTTAAAAGGAACTTTTTGTCACTAAATAGTGGATACGAAATAGTGGTTTTCCAAAATCAGAAGGTTTTGCACACATGCATTTTTGACAAACATGCGATCAGAATGTAAATATATGCTGTGTTACGCTTTAAAAACATTTCACTCAAGCTATGAGATGCCCACTTGTAAGCAGTGTAGGAACGAGATAAAATTGATTTACTTACTAATAAAAAGAAAACTGCCCAGTGAAACTGAGAGCATTGAGCTCGCAGGCTATTCATACTAATTGTATATTATACTCTTATTTCAAAGAATAACGCCCCTCGAAAAATAAAGAAATCGACAATATATTAAGTGGGGATCATCCTCCCCGACCCCCTTATAATTAACCAATGAACACCCAAAACTAATCAGAGAAGCGTCTTATCACAATGAACATATATACAAAATTTGAAGCAAATCACATAATTCTGCATGAAAAACCCATTTATCTAAATTAAGGGGGAGGATTAGCCCTCGTTACCCCCTTTATACTTAACCAATGAACCCCCCCAAAACTCATCAGAAAAGCTCTTTACCACGATGAACCTACATACAAAATTGGAAGAAAATCAGATAATTCTGCAAGAAAAACCCATTTATCTGAATTAAGGGGGGGATTAGCCCCTCTTTACCCCTTTATACTTAACCAATGACCCCAAAAACTAATCAGGGAGGCGCCTTATCACAAGGAACCTATACAGAAAATTTGAAGAAAATCGAATAATTCTGCATGATAAACACAATTATCTAATTTAAGGAGTGTTAGCCCCCGTTTCCCCCTTTTATACTTAACCAATGAATCCCCAAAACTAATCAGGGAAGCGCCTTATCACAATGAACCTATAAACAAAATTGGAAGCTAAACGGATATTTCAATCAAGAGTTATCGCGTTACGTACATACATACGTATATACATACAGAACGGGCGGGCAAGCTCTCAGGCTTTGATAGCCTGTGAGCTAAAAAGTACATTAACGTAAGCACCAAATTTTAATAACAGTTATACATTTTTTGTAGATATATTTTCACTTGTTAAAGTTAACTAGAGGATCCAACCCTGGCTCCCCTGTTTATAGAATTATATGTGAGAACCATTTTTTTAAAAATTGAAAACTCTAAAAGATTTTTTATAATTAAAGCATTTTTTTAGATTGCCTACTAACAACAGCAAAAGGCATTTATATATAAAAAATAACAATTATGTATTCAAATAAAGTTCTGAAATTTATTAAAAGCGATACATTCGTGGAATATAAGCCAGAAGCAAATGCTGAACTACTTATATTATTGTAAGTGCAAACGCATAAGTGCCTATCTTTCCCAATCGTCTACATGCGATAGAGTTAGATTAAAAAAGAAAATCATGCTTGAAAATTATTTTAAAAACCATAAATAATGAGTAAATTGCGATACAGATTTCCAACAAATTAGTTTGAGAATACATTTTCCCCCTATTCGATGGTGTAAACATTGTAAATATGCGATGTTTAGAAGTTAAAAAAATTGTAATGAAAGCAAAGTTTAATCGTCTGGTGTTGCCAACTTCAAAGTGACGTCAGCATTACGCACGGACACGTTTGTCCTTTATAATATAAATACTTTTTTGCGATGAGTAACACGACACAATTTCAGTAGCGAAGCAATATTGCTAAATCGGCTCAATATTGGTGGTCTTGACTAAATATTGCTCCAACATTTGGGTGTTTACATTTCGCTGCAATAAATATTTGCCAAAGTAAAGCTAATAAAACCAACATTTATGTGTTATATTCACATTTCAATGCAAATTTTTCCAACACAGAGTCAATATTTCTACAATATTTTTATTACAACGGAAAACCAATATTTTACAAATATTGACATTACATTGTAAATATTTACTGCGCTACAATTCCGACATTGAGTATTATATATGGCGTTGTGGGGCATGGTGTTTTCGCATTTTTGTCCCATTTTGGTCACGATGCTACTAGGGAACTGTGATTCAGAACGACAAAATAGATTCATTTCTGAGAAAGTGCGAGTTTATTAGTGGAAATGTATCGATACAATAACTCACCTGGGTAAGATGTCACAGCCTTGACACATGAGACATCCTATCGTGAACCAGAGAGTGTTCAGTAATGTGAACTGGTTCTCGAGTTCCTCCGGTTCCAAATCGCATGGGTGGGGGTTAACCCATTCGTAGGCACTGAATCGAGCCATTATGAACAGGAAGAGTGAGACGCCTGAAACAATAGAAAAACAAATAAATCACATCATGAGATGTTACATACATCTGCTTCTGACATAGAAAACATCTCGTGGATGTCACGTTACATTTTAAGATCATTCCAGCCATGTTCTATGGAGAAGCACCATTTTAAAACTTTCTACGCGGTGGCAAACTTTTCTTTAACCCCTTCAGGGGCAAAGTACTCTTGTAGCTAAAATATTGAAATGATTGATTGACACCAGGATTCATGAACAAATTTATTTTAAAATAAGTAAATGCTTTTCCTTATGTACCTTATAATTTCAAAAATTGATTATAAAATTCTGGTGTCATTGTGGCATTTTGGGATTAAAATTAAGTGGTATATATAACATACCGGTGCCCTACAAGGGGTTAAGGGAGGTAAATTGTTTTGTTCTTGTTGTGCGCAGCTAAGAATATATTCATACAGTTTTATTCTCACATATACAGGGTAAGCACAAAGTTTAAACCTGATTACAAAACGTTAACACGAAAAGACTGTTGAAGATATTAGGTAATGTAAAATTCTTACCATGTATTAGACCTGTCATTAAAGTTTCTTTTATCGTTGAAAAAATGGCGCTACACGTCCATAAACTTAAGCAGTGAATCAAAAGTTAATTTTTAATGAAATGGCCGATCGTTTCTTAGAAAGTCACCAACGCTACCAGTTTCTTTAAAAGTTTTCATACCACGGCTTTAAAGTATAACAGCTGAAAGATTAAAAACATTACATTGTCTAAACTACTGTTGAAAAGACTCCTGTTTGTTTGGTTTCATGGATGGACAAAACACATTGCACTTTTTTATATGGAAGCTGTTTCATTAAATATCAAAGTTTGATTCCCTGTTTAATTGTATGAACAAGTAGCGCAAATTTTCTAGGAAAAAAATAGGAACAGGACTATGCAATAGTAAAAATTTACATTAATTTCTTCACCAATCTTTTCGTGTTAACGTTTTGTAATCAGGGTGAGACTTTGTGCTCGCCTGTATTTTTAAAATTAGCCAATGAAATCATTGATGATAATAGTGTGTCACACCTTTAGAACGTTTCAATGGCAAATCTTTAAAAAACAAAATTGATATTTATAAATTTCCGTGCTTAAAGTGTTTATTTAATGTTAATATTTCTACTTTAATCAAATACTAAAATATATTTTAACTTGTGTGTAATTTCTGTTTTTTTATTTCATCTGATTTGTGATGACTGATGCACTTTGAAATATCAAATTCCTTGAGAGGGAAAACTGCATGTAGTACATATACAAATATATTGATCATATACAGGGATTCACAAAAGAATCCGAAAAAATTTCGAGCTATGGACGGTAATTGCTGAAATTAAGTTTTCAAATTTGTTGTGCATATTCTGAATAGTTTACTTTAAGATATTTTCTTTTACTTTATTATATGATGAAGTTTCGTTTTCCGTAGGCTGGAAGTGTTGGAAAATGTTTCATAATCTATGCTTGATGCATGATTTTGTTCTTAGTTTATGACTGAATGGGATATACTTACCGAAGAATGCAATGCCATATAAAACAAGCCTTCGACGGAGAGTAGCGATAGGAAGGATAAGAACTTGGGCACTTTTTGACGTGCTTTTTAAACAGAATGTTGATACCGAGGTTCATAAAGGGCATCGTGAATAACAGTTTGGAAATATAAGTATAAGTTTGAATAATAGTGCGTATTTTTAATGACTGAATGGTTTGTGCTTACCAAGGCATGCAGTGGCCGTACAGAGACAGATTTCAAAGGAGAGTGGTGATAAGAAGGAGAAGAACTTGAACACTTTTTCATGTGCTTTGTGAACCGAGGTTCATAACGGGAATCGTGAATAATAGTTTGGGGATATAAGTAATAGTTTGATTACTGATGCGTTTTTTAATGACTGAATGGGCTTTTCTAACCGAGAAATGCAGTGGCCATATTGAGTCAGACTTCAACGGAGAGTGGTGATAGGAAGGAGAAGAGTTTGGGCCCTTTTTGACGTGCTTCTTGAACAGAATGTTGATACCGATGTTTGTGAAGGACATCGTGAAAAACAGGTTAGGGATATGAGTAATAGTTTGTTTAATAGTATGTTTTTTTAATGACTTAATGGGCTACACTTACCGAGGAATGCAGTGGCCATATAGAGCCAGACTTCAACGGAGAGTGGTGATAGGAAGGAGAAGAGCTTGGGCACTTTTTTGGTTGGCTTCTTGAACAGGATACTGATACCGAGGTTCATAAAGGGCATCGTGAAGTCAACGGCTTCTTCACGGACGTACGTTATCGTCAAGTCCGCCACAGCCAGGTCGGCCTTCTGTTTCATACACACATCAAAAAGAGATAAACAACGATCGTTATAATTGGTAAGTTAAGGAAATTATACATATGGTAATGTCGCATATAATATGTTAAAATTGCAAAACAATATTAATCATATTGGGGATATTAGTGCAAATATTGCGCAATATTGCTTTTTTTCTGAAATGCAGGGTGGGCTAAAAGTCCTTGGTACAATTAAAAAAACATCAATTAGTATATGAGAATGCGGTTTGGATGAAAAGCTGTAAGGTGTCCCCACACCTGTAATGTGTGTCCCTATCGGCGTTCCCATAATAGAGAAGGTAACGACGAGATGAAAGAAATGTCACAGAAGTGTAATAGGTACTAGACTGGTTTGAAAATCAAAGGTTTATCCCTCTAAGCGTTTTTCCCGTATTTTTCCGTTTCTCAAAAACTACTTAAATCGCTCTAGACAAAATTTTTTTAACAAAATTGTATTTTAAGATATATGTAAAATAAAGGGATATGAAGTGTATGTTAGAAACAAACAAAAAAAAATTAAATTGTTTTAAGTTTTACAAATATTTTTATGAAAATGCAGGAAAGCCCTCAGACGCTCAGAGGGTTAAGGTTCGAATACCAGCTGCAGCATGCTCCACAATTGGCTTCTGAACTACAGGATGATGAGTGAACGAATGGAAGAAGTAAAAAAAATTGATGGGGGTTGATTGGATGGTCCTGACCCAGCCAAACAAAATCGGGGAGAGGATGTTTTAAAGAGCAGACATCCAACTTTCCGGGATAGAGAAGGTAATGATGGACTAAAGAAATCTCACAGTGGTGTAATCGGTAAAACACTGGTTTGCTAATCATAGATCAGTGGTTCGAATCCGAATTGCCGCATGCTACACAAAGTTTCTCCCAAAATTTTCCATAGATGGCACTAAACTTTCACATCTGTAAAAAGTGATTAAAATCGCAAGACAAAAATTTACAAACTACTCAGTTTTTAAAATCTATTAGTCTATTTCAACATGTGATATGGAAGTGAATACTGTTTGAATATGGTTCGAGTTACAAAGGACGGATATGTTGAAATATTGTAGTAGAATATGAAAAAAAAAATGGTCTGCAACTGCTAATTTTGAGTATTTGATATTTTGTTTTAGCTTGGAAGGCATAGCGCCATCTATGTGCAATTTTACGAAGTAAAATTTTTTATTTGTTTAATCAAAACTTTTAGTCATAAGGAGAATTTTTATTCAATTGTATTATCCCACGATAATTGCTTTTTAAAATTGTTTTTTAAAATATGTGTCAAAGACTTTTGGTCTACCTGAATTTCTAGTAAAATACCAGTATTGGCTACGGTAAACGTGCACATTTTTTCTAAAGTGTAAACACTGAAATGTTGTAGCAAAATTTCATATAAATTTTGACCAAGATAAAATAAATATTCAGCTAAATATAATATATGCAAACAATATTTGCCTAATAATATTTTGCTACCAGGGTTGCATATAATATATTTTATGTAAAATGTATTACATATAATCATTTTAAGTAAAAAGCACCCACATTTTCGTAACTTTTATGAAACATTATCACTGTACAACATGAAAAATGTCCTTTAGATGAAAATTTTTGATCCTAAATCATTTTCTTGCGCTGATTCCGAATATAATTTCTGTTTTTCTCTAGGTTGTCCAGTTTTTGAGAAATTTGCATATTTATATGTATGCAAATTTAAGCTTTTTTGTGTCATTTTATACAGATTTTAATTACGTTTTCTAGATTATTACTACTGGGCGATTTGCTTCAGATAAATGTCGCAGTCTGCATATTCTTAACATTTACCTGTCAGTTATTAAGCCTATTTTGCATATTTTTCATTGGTGCAATGTTTACATTACTATCAACTTTAAAGTTCTTGCCACAGAATTGACGTAATTTTTCCTAGACTAGATTTTTATGTTGATTTCAAATCTGTAATCCATTTCTATCACGTCTAGTTTTTGATTAAAATGAATATCTACGTTTGTATGGTATTGGCACACATTTGAAATAAAATGCTTTTTAGGGGAGTGTACCTCCTTGTCAAAAGGGTTAACAGTGTGAAATTTCTACCAGGGAGATAAACACTAATGGGTATAACAGAAAAACAATTGAAAAAAAAAGTAGAATCTATCCAAAATAGTTGAAGTAGATTACAAAGTAGCATAAAAGCGTTTTCTTGCTTTTTTGACCAAAAAATAAAGTTTCCGCCACCAGATTTGAAATTAGCGTAAAAAATTGGCTTAGAAATATGTTAACGTACTCATATAGAAGAAATATTTGGACGTCAAGAAACATTATCCTTTAAGCGTCCTAACCGTGTTTTCTGCCACGTATTTTTTTTTAATTCAAAGGCTGATTTAACACAAAATTGATATCAATGTTAATTTTTAGAAGTTCATAAGATAAATAAATATGTAAGGTTATAAAATACAAATCCTCATACAGATACTTTTTATAGTTATTATTTTATTAATTGTTAAACATACATGAAAAATTCTACAGGACTCTTAAAAGGTTATTAGAAAAAAACATGAAAAATATGCAAATTAGACGCAATGTTTCACGGGTCACATGTTAGTATAATCTCGGACACAACATTTTTGTAAAGTAAACTTGCCAGTAATCATAACATAAAACAAAAAAGCCAGTCCGATAATGTTTTATGCCTTAAATTTCCATGTAATTGTACACAAATTCCAAAATTTGCATAAATCAAAATATGCAAATATCTGAAAATCTGGACGTGCTGACAAAAACCTAAAACTGGATTCACAATCAGCGCAAAAACCTGAACAAATTAGAAACGTCAAACGTGACAAATCAGGCATGAAATGATTAACTAAGTGTAATATGCATATAATCCTTATTATTTTCTTCTAGCCACGTTTATCAATTCGTGAATGACACAAGAAAATCACAGAGAGCGGTTCAGCATTGGATAAAGAAAGGAGTGGACGATAAAGAGTATTCAAAATCTTGCCCCTCCCTGGATTTTGTTCTGCGGTCTTCTGTACCTAACACATTAATCTCCTGCAAGAATAACTTCAATAACGGTCACCGTTAAATTGTTATTGAATTTTAAAAATTGCCAATACTATTTAGTATTGTAGTAGTACTCTTAAACTAACATACATGGTTTCTTAAATATGAAATAGAAATTTTTTCACAATACTCAGACAGTAATATTTAAATGAATAGTTTTATATACAGTTAAATAGATCTAGTTACTCTTTAAAGAATTGAAATGCATGGAATAAAAGACTTTAGTTTTCCTATTTTTAACAAATTTCTAACATTAAACAAACTATTTTATTCGACAAAATATCTAACAAAGGATGGAAAGAAAATAGTTGCTCCGTAATTAACAAAATGCAAACATGCTTGCTTTTAAACATTTACGCGGAAAGAAAATTAGCATCTCTAATATTGTGTCTAGCATACTATAATAAAAACTATAAACCCCTTTAAAACGTAGTTTAGTGTGAAAATGTAAATTTGTTTTTAACAAAGGACGTTAAAACTGCATTGTTATTCATTGTTTCCTTAATCAAAGAAAAAAACGTTACAACTTAATTCGTGACAAAGAATCTCTTTTTAGTGAATTAAAAAGGAATCGACACTGTTTTACTAATTTAAAGAATAAAAATATACCTTATAATGAATTATTTAACTTAATAACAATTAATTTTACATAATATTTCACAACGGAAGTATTAGGGTAGTGTGGTTGGCTAATATATAGTGGAGGGTGTACAATTTTATCGTTATGAAATAGCTAATTCGTAAACCGTTAGTTTTAGAGGTATAGTTCCAGTTGCAAAAACGTTTCAAATGCTGCTCATCATCAAATAAAAAACTATTTAAGTCAAAATAGTTATATATTTAAAGTTAGGAAATTTAAATATTGTTATTCATATGGTATAGTTACGAAATTGCGTAAACAACAAAAGAAAATTCTATGTTTTTATTCAGATTTAAATTAATGTTACTAATCAGCAACTAATTTCCTAGAAAAAGAAAACGATCAAAGTGTAGCTAATTTGAACAGTAAAGCGTAGTGAGGATATTGAAGCATATTCAGTATTTGTCAAGAAAACGATCATAAATTACGGCTGATTTTCATTGCTATAGCAATCATATCTGCTTGCGACCAACGACACACACGACTGTTTTATGACGTTTAAAACGTCACACGGAGTGGCTAATCTTTGCAAGGCGATTGGTAGAAAGCGACGTGCCCATCATTTTGTGTCAATCGCCGTGTAAATATGTTCCACTCCTTGTGACGTTTTCAAAGTCATGAAACGGCCGTGTATTGTGTTGGTCGCGATCTGCTCTCTTAAGTAGCAGTTGTGCCAACGATTGTCTGAAGATCCCTGTTATTTCTAATAAAAGTGTTTTAGTTTCATATATGTGTGATTGTTGAGAACTGGCAAACATACACGAGGAGGATGCTGCACAATGAATGTACGCCTAATTCCGTATGTAATTTCTCGAATCATGATGTTCTATTTTCCTATAATTTTTGCCATCCAACATCTTGAGCTTGAGCTGAAATTGTGGTGTTCATTGTCCTTATAATGTTTTCATTTCACTGTACCTAAATGTGAAAATTTCGCAACACATAGCGGCCAACCTGGAGTCATGTGCTCACAGCAAGACGAAATGAAAGGCTAACAATACGAAGTTAGTGCTCAATGAGACAGATTGAGTGAAAAACTACAAGTACGATATTGAACAAAGATGAGGGACAGAAAGTACACAAGACCTTATAAAACATTAAAGATGTATCCCAAAAGTGATTGAAGAGATGAAAAGAGACGTTCAAGTAAACATTAACTTGCGTTCAAGGTGCAAAACGTACTTATTTCATGCCTATGAAGACTTAATTTATTGAAACAAAGACTAAATTTTAAAATTTTGTGAATTGACCGTTATAAATCTTCGTTCTTTCTGGTTAAAGGTGTCAAATGAATGTGATCCTTACCCCGTCTATAAGTTCTAGAATAGTGTTGTTCCATTCTCCAAGGTTTTTCTTTCTCCCTTAGCTCCCGTCATGATCTTCTACTGAAATTTGAGATATTTGGTGGTCTCCTTTGTAAGATTGTTATCACCATATCCAGATCTGCCACTGGCGACTATTTTTTAATTCTATCTCGCACCACTTTCACAAAACAAAAATTTTTCACATGCATTTAGACAAAATGTGCAAGAGAACTATACTAAAAATCTATTTTTTAAAAATGGTGGTGCAATTAGAATATAAAGATAGTTTCCTGTGGCAGCCCTGCATATATAAATTCAATGATTTCGTAACATATGTCACCTAACTTGGAGTCATTCAACCGCTAAAGAGTAATTAAAGTTAGAATGAACTTAAAATTTGACAGAAGTAGCTGATGGAAGAAATGTAATTAGTATAAGAAGAAATAAACTCAATCATTGAAGCCAACGTACAAACTCAGGAAGTGAAAGAAGATGAGATAAGATAGCTTAAAATAGATGTTCAAAAGCAAGGTTCAAGAAGAAAACAGACACTTTCAAAAGGATGACCAGAAAAGTAATAGATGATGCTGAAGACGCGAAATATCCCCAATTCGTACATGTAAAGCGTTAATTTATAGAAAATTTAATGAATTAAAAAAATTATGTGAACTTGCGTGGCAAGATGGGCTAAAGTTAAAAGTGTTGAAAGTATGTGCTGCTTACCCCGTCTATAAATTCTCGAATCATGTCGTTTCATTCTCCCAGGCCGTTCTTTATCCGTAGCTATTGGAATTTGATATCTTCGGCTTTTTCCTTTAAAATATTCGTCCTTCATTATACTTAAGTACACACTCTAAAAACGACATTTTCAAAACTGAGCAAAAATTACTCAAATCTGAGTTCGTCGCATAGTCAAAATGACTCAAGTTTGAAACGTGTCCATACTCATTTCTGAAAACATGCACACACTCAAGAATGAAACATCATGTGTTCATATTTGAGTATGTCCATGTTTCGAAAATGAGTATGAACTGACTTCTATGTGCTCATTTTTGAGTGTTTGCATGTTTTTAAAATGAGTTTGAACTGATTCTAATCATTTTTGTGTATGTCCATGTTTCAAAAATGAGTATGAACTGACTGACCTCTATCTATTTGCTCAGTTTTGAGTATGTCTATGTTTCAATATTCTGAGTATTTGTGGTATCTCAGAATTGAAAGCATTGGGGTCGTCCTATTGGAAACAAAAAGTTTCATAACAAAATGAAAACATCGAATTACTCAGATTTGAAAGTGTCATTTTTCTCAGTGCAGAGATGTATTAATGGTTCCTAATCTGGAACCATGCAATCAAGTCAAATGAAAATTATAGCCGGACAAGATGAAGTTATAAGTGGGTGAAAGCAATTCATTGAAGAAATAAAGTTAATGCAGGGTGGAAATAAAAACAAAATTTGGAAGTATTCAAGTAAAAATTCCAGAAATGAAAGAAAAATAATATTAGAGAAGTTAAAATACCTGTTCAAAACCAGTTTCAAAAAGCAAGAAGACAGATTCAAAGGAAGATCACAAATTATTCAAAATGTGAAGTATTCTCTATTCAAAAATTCCCATAAAGCAAGATTTATTTCGCAAGATTCTTTAGCAAGATTAGCACAAACTGAACCTATAAAAGTAGATTTCAATGGATCCAAAATTATATACCTCACAAATAATCACCTGGAAGCTATCATAAGAGAGTCTCTAGAAATAATATCTAAAAAAGAAATAGTCTGTAACGATGTATTATCATATGATATCCACGCAGTCTGGAATGAATTAATACATCATTGATTACCTTTCCCATCCCACCTTATATTCCAAACCCCTGAAGTAAAATAGTTTATTCCGGGCAAGCAAGAAAACGCGAAGAGACAACAACTCAACTCAACAATTAGTTTTTCACTGATGATAACCGAGTAGTTCGGTTGAAAACGTTTTGAATTTTTTAAAAGGACTTTAATGTGCTTTTAAATGTTTTATGTATGTTTTTATGCACCTTCAAGCAATATATTTACATTTAGTTGTATCTTAATGAACTTTAGTTAAAAAAGGTTGCATTTGAAAAACATGATTGTGAACATGACTGAAAATAAGTGGTAAAGTATGAAGTGTCGAATGAATGTGCGTCTTACCCCGTCTATAAGTTCTCGAATCATGCCGTTCCATTCTCCCAGGTCGTTCTTTCTCCCGTAACTCCCGTCGTCCACCTCCTTGATCTTGTACTGAAATTTCAGATCTTCTGCTATCTTCTTTATAAGGTCAACGGTAAAACCCTCGTACGTTATTCCGTTCTCGTCTTCCACTTTCATCATGTATGGCTCGTTCTGAAAACACAACAGAAACCTTATATAGAAAGTGTATTAAATACCAGGAAAATATTGGAAATATTTAAAAAATGTTTTGTAATGTCTATATAGAGATATATAAAGGTTTACATGGAGAGTGGGATACATTTCAGGAAGGACTGACAATATTTATTTTATAGGGTCTTTTTTAAGATTTATACAGAGGTATATTATAGTTTATATGAAGAGTAGTTCAGGAAGTGTTTAGAATATTTAAAAGGAATATATAAGGTCCGTATAGTTAATAAGTCGATAAATGTTCTTGTTTTCCACTTTCATCATGTATGATTCGTTCTGCAAACCCAATAGACACTTTATATAGAAAGTGTATTAAATGCCAGGAAGTGATTGGCAATATTTATAAAATAATTTTAAAGGTTTATATAGATATATATAAATAAAGTTTATATGGAGAGTGGAATGAAAATTAGGAAAAACACAAAATACTGCTAAGGTTTTAGAAAGGTCCATATAGAGATATATAGGGTTTATATGATAGATAGTGGGTTAACAGTCAGGAATTGTTTGGAATATTTATAATGATTACATAAGGTTTTTATAGTTTTTTTAAAAGTCAACACAGTAAATCTTTTACGGTACTACATTATTCTCTTCCACTTTTATCATGTATGGCTCGGTCTGAAAACACAACAGACACCTTATATAGAAAGTGTATTAAATATCAGAAAGAGAGTGGCTATATCTCAAAATTCTTTTTCAAGGTTTATGAAGATATATATTGGGTTTATATGGAGACTGGGATAAATGTCAGGAAGGACTGACAATATTTATAAGGTTTTTTTTAAAGGTCTATATAGGGATATATGGGGTTTATATGGAGAGTGGATTAAAAGTCAGGAAGTGTTCGGGATATTTATAAGGATTATATAAGGTTTTTATAGATTCTTTATAAGGTCAACGCAGAAACTCTCGTACGTTACTTCGTTCTCGTCTTTCACTTTCATCATGTATAGCTCGATCCGAAAACACAGCAGACACGTTATATAGAAAGTGTATTAAATATCAGAAAGAGATTGGTTATATCTAAAAATTATCTTTTAAGGTTTATGTAGAGATATATTGGGTTTATATGGAGACTGGGGTAAATGTCAGGAAGGACTGACAATATTTATAAGGTCTTTTTTAAGGTCTGTATAGAGATATATGGGGTTTATATGGAGAGTGTGTTAAAAGTCAGAAAGTGTTTGGAATATTTATAAGGATTATATAAGGTCTTTATAGCTTCTTTATAAGGTCAACGCAGAAACCCTCGTACGTTATTCTGTTCTTGTCCTCCACATTTATCATGTACGACTTGTTCTGAAACCACAAACAGACACGGCGTAGGACGTACCAAAAAAGTTCAAACGTGCTTTAATTATTTATTTAATGGATATTAATAGGCAATGTAAATTGCAAAAGTGTTCAAAATAAAGTAGGAAATATGATTATATTAATGAAATAGGCCTGCCATTAGCTTAAAAAATTCATTTTTAAAGGTTTATGCGATCTTTCTAGACAAATGTTGTCAATTAGGGGTTTTTTCCGTCTTATGCAAAAAAATCATTGGGAATTATTACACACCTGTATCTGTAAAATTGATTTCGTTATGCTGAATTAAAAATTTGCTATTGTGAATTGGAACCATATATCAAATTAGAAATGCAAATACGTGAGATGAAAAGAAACACGGGCAATAATATTTATGCAGCTGATCTTAAACAAAAGTTAATAGATATTTGCAGCAATATTAGTGATGAAATACTTACAGAGGCACTATTAGAAGAGTTCAGCTATATTTTGGAGATGAGAAAAAAATGCACTTCAGAAATGATTTGTGAAGTGCTTTTTTTTTACAAATTATATTTTTAGTATTTCAAACTATATTTGTGTTCTTAAGTAATCCCTGCTTGTATAATACTTTATTTATATGTATTTGAAGCAATTTTGTCACATTTGTCAACATACTTTTTCATCTAAAATATGCAATGGTCAGTTCGTGAATGGTCCTTATTTATACTAATGAAATAGCATTTTACATGATACGAAAAGGTGAAAAAGTCAGATATTTTCCTTTTTTTATAATTCAGTTAATTTTAAAGATACGGAGGTTTAGTTTTATGTAGTGATCTTGTTGGAAGAAAAATAATTTTTAATTGACCACTTTTCTTTTAGGGAATTGTATAAAAATTTAAAAAGTGTAACATTTGAAAATTAATGGTGAAACTATTTCTTTAAGGCGGCTATGAGCAAATACATTTCCTGCTCAACAATGCGATACTTTTGACATATTTTCTGACTCATTTTTAAACATAAAAGCATGATACATGCAAGCACAATTATTGAAGCGATTTGTAATCGATCAGTTCTTTAATTTTCATAAAAATAAATTGCATTTTGAGTTACAAGCGATTGTTGTCGCAGGATGACAGTTTTGTTCCTTTTCTCGCTGTCTCGTCTGGAAATTTGATTTAAAATGACAGCATTTTAACAGCATTTTCTGGAAATTTTACAGAAAAAAAAGAAAACAGTTCGATTACGTAGTTTCTTATTAAGAGAACTTGCCAATTTGATATGTTTGCGAACAAAAATAAATTAAAAAATGTGTAAGAAAATAGCCAGTTTGTTTTCAAAACAGCCTTAGCATAAACTTATCTCCTATCTTATTTTAAGAACTTTTTAAACATGCAGTGCTTACATATCTCCCGCCGATAAAAAATAAACTGCGTTTCAATATTTTTGGGACGCCTGTATAGAGAAGGGACATAAAGTCAAGAAATAGAGATTACAGTTTTTGAAAATTTTGAAAATGTTCTTTTACTATGCAGAATTTCACGACCTATAATAATGTCTATGTATCGAAAACATTTTTGTACAAGAATCCAATAACAATAAATATTCCTTCATTTAACAAAAGGAATTGTAAGATTTAGCGTTTGGAAACTTGCATTTCACTAAAAGCAATGGCTTCTCTCAACGGCATCGCTAAAATTTGATACTCTCAAATGTGCATTATATCTTCTAAATCTTTTTTCCTTCAATTTTAGAAATTTCTATAAAAGAATGATTTTTAGTTTGAAATATCAATACCTTTTGAAAAATTCTTTAACCCGTTTTCCATTACGTTACTACACGCGCGGGATAAATTTTACCCCAATGGGTTCTTTTGTGTCAATTTCCCCCCGGTTTGATTATAAACAAAAGTTTATATTTTGAAATAAACTGTGAATCAATAAAGGACATAATTTAACTTAAAATTAAAAAATTATTTTATATTTAAAGCAAAAAAACATAAAATTTAGCACTAAGATCTTTTTTCTGCATATCATTACATACAAATCTTTTACAATCCAAATTCAGCCATGAAGATACAAAAAAAGTATAAAACTGATATATAGAAACCATATGTGCAAGAGTTGTTAACGTTTAAAAGAACAATTGTATTATTATTCGCATTGCATAAACATTTGCATGAACATTTTCCTATCATTATGGGTTACCTTATAACACGCGTGAGGTAAATTTCCTCCCACGTGACATTTTTATAACAAAAGAATGGAAAATACACAACCGGGGGTAAATTCTTTTTGGCCACATCTTGATATATTTCAGCTTGAAAGGTACTATAAAGCTCAGAATGATCACGAACGATTTTCGCACATTTTTAAGTAATAGTTGTAAACTGGGGTAGATTTTATACCAGCGCGTGTGCTGACGGGTTAAGAAATTTAGACAATTTAGAGGAAAATTAAAAAAATAATAATACTTTTTTTTAGAACGTACAGATTCTGTATAAGACACAAACTTCTCTGATTTCTAGGAATGATTTTTTTAAAAATAGCCTTACAATAACAAACATAAGTGTATCGTCTAGTTCAAATTTACAGCGACTGAACATAAGTAAGAGAACGAGAGAATTGGCAGCATTTATAATGTTTTGGCTATAATCAACGTCAGTCAAGAAGCCAATCATTGGGTTGCTGTAAAATAAAAAATAAAAAATAAAAAAACTCGTTTATATAGTTAAAAATGAATAAATAAAGAAAAAAAGAATAATATGACAATTTCAATGAATATTTATTTAATTTTTTTTTTAAATACAGTTTCTCAGCAAACGAATATTTATTTATTTATTTTTATATAATCACCAAACTGGAACTCCTTCACATACATTTGCAACACTTCTGCTGACATTATGTCTAGATATGAGAGTGGCTACATGCGATGCTCAGACTGTTCTTAGACAGATGCATTTGTCCAAACTATAGCAGTGGTCCTTAAGTGTAGTCCACCAGTGTATTAGTTAAGTTAAATAATGTCGAAACAAATTTAGAAGAAATCCGGGTAGATTTATCGCTATTTTCGAAACGAGATTGATCAATCAGAAGCTTACATTTTAAAATTTCACTGTTTAAAAAAATCTCGCAAAATATAGGCTTCTGATTGATCAATCTCGTTTCGATAATGACGATTAAACTGCCCGTATCTGTTCCCGTGCTTCTTTTTTCGGTCACTTGCGGTTAATCATAAAATGGGACATATCGATATCACAATAACTTTATTGCCGAAACGTTTACAAAAACATTGAACGTGTAATATGGATTCAAGTCTCGTAGTATGAGTTTACATTTGTATAGTTATGTATATTTCTTACATGATATATTATTCATTTTCTGGAACAGATGTGGATGTTTCGTCGTTGAAAAGTTATAATTTTAAAAATAGGATAAAATCATTGGTACAAGGTGATTAATCTAAAAAAATTAGAGTAGTAAAACATTCCTGAAATATTACAATTACTGGAAATTGAGAACATAAAAGCTATCACAAAAAGTACTTTATAGCGCTAAATCACGTTTACTATTTATTGAATTGGCAGTGGGCACGATTATCAATGAACCCAATAGGTTTAAAAGTTTCCAAATATGCCTATTCTCGGGAGATTTTAGTATACTATTGCCATCGAGTTAAAACTGGATGTACTTAGATAAAATAAATATTATAGAATGACCATCAAAACTGTTTTTTTTTTCGAAACAAAAATTGTAATAACGTTAGATTTCTAAAATAGATATAAGTGAAAATAGTAGATTCAGTTTACATTTTATAAGTTGCTTTTGTACATGAGATATTCTTCAACTTATCCATCAGTTGCAGGTGTTTCGTGGTTGGCAGGTAAGTAAATATTGCTATTTGAGTATTAGGATAACATGAAATTACTTTCGAAATTGTTGCTTATCCGAATAAATCCACTATGTAGAAGGAAATCCAAGATATACAAAAATAATTCACACAATCAATAGGAAATCACGGATATAAATTTAATAAGATTACGGGGGATTCAAGGGGGGGGGGGGGCTCTCTGAATCCCCCGTAATCATTCAATTTTTTTATCTAAAAATTACAAGAATAAGAAGTTTATAAGATTTTCTGAATATCATTGCATAAACCATGTTTAATTTAACTCTTCTAATTTCTGAAACCAACGAAGTATTTTATATGCCTATAAATATGTATGCAATATAAAAAAATAAATTTCGGATTGTAAGATGCTAAATAATATGAAAAGTGAGATTAAAAAACAATGACTTTCAGAGCTGACGTTGAGGCTGCTGATCTGCAGATCTACTAGTTTAGATTCATTTTCCACGCATGATGACTATAGGATTCTTAAGTGACTATACACTTTGCTCACATTGCTATTTGGTTATCGTGGTATTTTACAGTGTGTAAGGACCTCTCCAGCGCCCCTTTTAATATTTAAGTAGAAAAATTGATACATGAAAGCTTTAATAATTTATAAAATAATCAAAATTCTTGTAATATGATTAACATTAAAGCTATTGCAAAAGTTCAAAACTATTGCTTCAGATTACTCCATGAAAAGTGTATACTTACGAGTATGGTGGTGATGATGAGTGTTTTGTTGCGAAGTGTGTTTGAGACGTCTTCAAACTGACTGGTGTAGTTGCCTGTCCTACGAATGGTGTCATTAATGGAGTTGTGGTCCCACGCTCCCACCTGAAATTAGACGTTCACAATCATCATTGTTTTTCAAATTTTACTCTTATCGACCAATCAGAAGCCTGCATTTTCGCGAATTTTTCACTCTTTTCAAAACTCTCGCAAAATACAGTGATCTGACTAGTTGATACATTAATACATATCTTATATCATATAAAATGATATGATATAAGATAAGTATGATTTAAGATAAGTATGATATAAGTATGATATAACAGTTATGATATAAGAGCTCATTATAATTATTATTCATGTATAAGCTTAATCGTAGAAAGAAAGAAACTACTTCATAATTTAATTCAACTTATTTTCTAATTACATATTCATTTAAAAAAAAACTAAGTTTCTTATTTTACTATAAATCTATTAATTATTAAAAAGTTATTAAATTTTTTACAAGCTATAATAATATCATAATATCTACCCATCACACTATTCAGAAATTTCCTTCATCTAAAAAAAATATCTACCAAAAAAAGAATAAATTAATAAATTAATTCTTCTATTTTATTTTTAAATTAAAATAGATTGATAAGTAAAAAAATTAATATTGCTACATAATAAACATAAACATATATGATATGAGATGATATGATATAAGTATCTTATATCATATAATCTTGTATCATACTTGTATCATCTTATACCACACTTATATCATATCATTATATAACTCATATCATACAAGGTAGGAGTGATCTGATGAGTTCTGAATTGTGGATAAACACATAGGTAATTACGGCATACAGATATTCTTTTTTTTTTCTAGATAGTTTGTAATTTCTGCACAGAAGAATTTCTGAATAAGTGTTTTGCGTCAAATTTAGTTGTCAAGAATGTAGGCAATGTCGACCTGCATACTGCAATACATGGGCCGATTTGTACCTTCTTTCACTTCTAACGTCTTAACCAGCGTTGTCAGTTTAGAAAAGTAAAGTTTCTATTCAGAAATTCCGAGTAATAATTTTTTCTCTATTTAATCGCATAATATTAGGATGCTTCTATATGAGAGTGACGACATACGCACAGGGAACTTGCTCAGACACAAGTGTTTGTTCAATATGTGGTAAACCTACGTTCTAGAACATGTCGATAATCGCCTGCACAAGTTCTATTAAACGAGTGAAACTAGTTAATAATACATTGGCTTGGTGATAATAGCAAGTTTGCCAAGTGGCTGGGTGGCGATTCATTTTTATACAAAATCATCTCAACCAATCAAATTGTATATTCCGTATGTCTCCCCACTGTTAAAAATATCGTGAAAAATTACCTATGTTTTTAAAGGCTCTCTATTTTCTGACCAATGAGAATGCTACATAAACGCCCTTGCAGCGTTCTCATTGGTCATAAAATAGAAAGCCTTTAAAAAAAAGAGGTAATTTTTCACGATACTTTTAACAGTGCACTCTCATACTCTTCGTTATATCTGTCTATAATTAAATAAAAAAAGTACTATAAAGAATTTCTGACAAAAATCTCCTAAATTGGCAACAATGCTCCTAACCCACAACAACACCCATAGTTTACCTATAATTTTTCAGGAATTCTGTAATTATAAAAAAATTTACTTGAAATTGAAAGCGAAAAGCTGATGTCTAAAACATCACCATAATAAAAAAAAAATACATAAACAATTTGAATTTTTTTTAAAATATACTTTCCCTTGCATCCAATAATGAAAATTATTCCAATTCTAAACTAAATGCAAGCGTTGATATAGAATCGATGGTTATCATACAATATTAGAAAAAATATCACTAAAAATAAAATAACAATAAATTCAATGCTTTTGTTACCTTTTATTTTTTAAAAGATAATTAGAATAATTAAAATCTCATGACATATGTAAAATTACAGTAAAAAATAACTATTTATTTAATATTTTATTTTTGTTTTAAAGTAAACTACTTATATTACTGAAAATACGATCCCCAACTTTATGAAATATCCTTTAAAGGTCATCTAAAAAGAAAAAAAACGAGTCAATATAAAAGTATATGCTGATGATTTAGCATTTTGATCATACTGATATATTAAAAAAAAACACACAAAATGATAAAAATGAATTTAAAGATTGCAAATATATATCATTTGAAAAGGAAATGCATGCAGTAAAAAGCATTTTCCATATATATATAATATTATGTAATGGTTCTCTTAATGCAAACTATCTCCTTTTACATAACGAGTAAAAGATAATTTCCCCTTTCCGATATCTTCTTTCGTGAAAGCCTTTTATTAACATAATAAAACAATATGTAACGATGTTAGTTATTGAATACAGAGACGAAATGTCATTATTTCTTGAAATTTCAGGCGTTCATGTAATCATCATGGGATACATTTTACCCGGTGTTGTATTATTTGGATGTCATTATGTTTTGTTTAAAACATTTTATGCCTTCTTTTACTTATTTATAGGTTTTTCAATAAACAATAGTTCTTTACCTTTTAAAAAGGAAAATAAAGATGAATAATACATTTATAAAAGAAAAACGAGTATATAATCCTATTAAATGATGCTGTTGATGTACAGTTTTATATATAAAAATACTACAAAATTTAATGCTGTCATTGCAGTTGCTAATATGAATAATTAAGATATTTAAATGTTATGGTTACACATTATGAATAAAAATGTTAAATAAATACTACGATGATACATGATAATTAAATATCAAACAAATTGTCAATCATTGATGTTTCGTATTTGACATTAAGAGCCTACGGTAGCCATGCGAAGAAACGCTCAAGCTAATGTTAAGTCTATGGGAAAGTTTTTGCGCGATTTCTCGCTCGCATTTCAATATTTTTAAATGATTTTTTTTGCATAGGATAGCTGAGGCCGATCCCTAACGTTGTTAGTTTTTACTTTTTCGATTTTAGTTACTGTTTTTTATAAGCGGACATTTCTAATTTCGGAACCGGTTGGAACCGGTTCTGAAAGTGAAAGTACCTTTATATAAAAAAAAACTGGAACCAAAATCGAAAAAGTAAAAACTAACAACGTTAGAGATCGACCTCAACTAGCCTATGCAAAAAAAAAATCATTTAAAAATATTAAAATACGAGCGAGAAATCGCGCTAGAACCTTCCTATAGACTTAACATTAGCTGGAGCGTTTCTTCGCGTGACTAGCGTAGGTTCTTAAGAACTCTACGAAGAAACTCGAACGCTAATGTTTAGTCTATGGGAAGGTTCTTTACTAATTTTTCACTCGCATTTTAATATTTTTAAATGATTTTTTTTTTTTGCATAGGATAGCTGAGGTTGATCTCTAACGTTGTTACTTTTTACTTTTTCGATTTTGGTTCCAGTTTTTTTGTGTAAGGGAACTTTCACTTTCAGAACCGTTTCCAACCGGTTCCAAAATGGAAATGTCCGCTTATAAAAAAAACTGTAACCAAAATCGAGAAAGTAAAAACTAACAACGTTAGAGATCAACCTCAGCTATCCTATGCAAAAAAAAAATCATTTAAAAATATTAACATGTGAGCGAGAAATCATTAAAGAACCTTCCTGTAGACTAAACATTAGCTTGAGCGTTTCTTCCCGTGACTAGTGTAGTCTCTTAAATGTCTACACTAGTCATACGAAGGCACTCGCAATGTGAATTATATGTTAAAAAAGTATTACTGCATTTAATGCATGTCATTGCAGCTGCTAATATAATTCATTAAGATATTTAAATTTAATGTTTACATAATATGAATAAACATTATAAATAAATATTAAGTTGATACATCGTAAGTACGAGGGGCAGTCGGAAAATAAGTTTCCCCTGGCGACTGTGTGTATGAAAGACAAAAAAATGTAATGAGACATTAAAAATAAAACATACAGGGTGACAATTATTGAACTATATGAAATAAAACGTAAATTATTTAAAAAATACTGAGTGCACAAACTTTATTCAACATGTAAAAGTCAATACAGATATTCGGATTTAGGTTATGACATGTTCGATACGGCTGCCATCATTGGCTATGATGTGGCGCAGACGAATATCAAAATTCTGCATGACCCGCTGAAGTGTCGGAACATCGATGCTGTCGATGACCTCCTGAACGGTGGTTTTCAGCTTAGCAATGGTTTTGGGATTATTTCTGTACACATTGTCTATAATGTAGCACCACAAAATGTGTCACATGTGCTCAGATCCAAAGAATAAGGGGGCCAAGCGAGTCCCAGTCCAGTGGCCTCTAGGTACACCAGATCCAGAATGCGATCCCCAAAGTGATCCTCCAGGGCATCAAACACTTTCTTGGTTCGATGGGGTCAAACCGACATTGCCAACACTGTCATCACAAACACTAGCAGTTCTCTCAAACTTGCGAATCAAATTCTTGATTGTTAGCAGACTTGGACTGGTTGTCTTCAGCTTGCACTGGGTCGCCAACTGCCTTTGAGCCGCAATCGGGTTGTTATTGCTCGCATAGTAGACCTTCACAAGCGATATTCGCTCAGGCACGCTGTACCGTGACATTTTCACTTGCAAATGGCCGATAACAACAAGTTGCGTGCGCATGCGCACACAAATTCCCATCATGCCCTGTGGCCAACCACGAAGTTTGAACTTCATCACGCAAATCGTTCAGGAGTTATGACGGTTTAATTACATATAGTTCATTAATTGTCACCCTGTAACTTTATTTTTCCACATAAGTACCAAGTACATTGAGGCATTTGTCATACCGCTTTATAAGCTTCAAAAAGCCCTCTTGGAAAAAATCAGGGCTTTGCATACGGGCGAAGCGCTGAACGGCTATGGGCGAAAGACGACACAGCAGGTGAACGTGAACGTGCAAGACACCGATACACCATTGGGTAGAGGTCAACCGCGATCAAGCAGTTGGCGCTGTTTAAATGCCTGCGCAGATGGCGCTGTTGACATGACAAATGTCTCAATGTACTTGGTATTTATGTGGAAAAATAAAGTTATGTTTTATTTTTAATGTCTCATTACATTTTTTCTCTTTCATACACACCTCTGTCCACAGTCGCCAGGAGAAATTTATTTTCCAACTGCCCCTCGTATATATATATATATATATATATATATATATATATATAAAGGTCAACCACGATCAAGCAGTTGGCGCTGTTTAAATGCCTGCGCAGATGGCGCTGTTGACATGACAAATGTCTCAATGTACTTGGTACTTATGTGGAAAAATAAAGTTATGTTTTATTTTTAATGTCTCATTACATTTTTTGTCTTTCATGCACACCTCTGTCCACAGTCGCCAGGAAAAATTTATTTTCCGACTACCCCTCGTATATATATATATATAATATATATATATATATATAGCATACAATGTAATCTATTCATTGAAATGCAATTCGTGTAACATGGAATATATTGGACAGTCTTGTCAAAAATTACATAAGCGGCTAAATTTACATCGTTCTCATATTGATAAATATAAAAATTCTAAATTTCAAACAACTCATAATATTGAATATACTCATTTCAAAAATCATGATTTTAAAAATATTACTATTAAAATACTTAAAATACAAAAAAATTTTACTGAACGACTTTTTCTAGAATCTAAATATATAAGACATTTTAATACTACATATCCTTATGGATTAAATCAATTAGTATACAAAAAATCACATCCTGTATTTTCAGATTTAACTAAATATGAAAATTATAAAAATCTTTATTCCGGATTAAATTTTTCAAACTTAAAAAAAACTTCTAGATCTGGTAGAGGTAAACATAATAACAAAAAATTCACTGATGATATTGTGATTCAACAGGAGCTTGATAATCTTGAGGCACAATTTTGTAATGATTATTGTTGGCTTGCTATAAGAAAACATGTTTTTAGTATAAAAAAGAAATATATAAACCAATATTTCAAGGTATTTAAAAAGAATCAATATTCTCCACATTTTTGTGATATCTTTTATGATATTCTACATTATAGAGCAAACCTATTAAATACAAGTCTTTCTAATAAACCTAAATATAAAACTAATAATACACAATTAATTATAAATTTTTCCAATCATGTATTTAATAATATAAATTTACACAATATAATAAACAATATTAATAATAATTTTCCAATAAAAAATTTTACCATTCACAAGACATATAAATATAATCGCACACTTGGACGTAAAATTTTTAATTACAATTCTTTTGCAAAAAATTTGGTCTCTTCAAAGAATTACCCATGTTATTGTAATGACCCAAAATATCAAAAGTATATAAATACAACACATGGTCATATCATTACTGGTGATCTTAATATTGTAGAACAACCTATTTTACAAAACTTAATGCATAATGGCACAAAATTTCGTCTTCCATATAAGTGTAATATCAAATCCATAATATTGCAGTTTATTCAAGATATTGATTTGTTTATATATAAAATTGCTGTTGATTACAATAAACCAATCGAATATTTCAGTGAATGGAGATTTTCTGTAATTGATAAATTAAAAAATGAAATTATAAAAAATTATCATCATATTACACATGCAGCTTTTAAAAACATAAATAAACATATATCAGAATTACAAAACAAATTTATAATTACTTATGTAGATAAATCTCCAAATAATTATGCTATCATTTGTAAAGAATACTATAAAGTGTTAATTCACAATGCAATCAACACAAGTAATATTTTTAATAAAACTAAATTAAATATTGAAATAAATAACAGAAAATTATTAAATTATCACAAATTACTAAAAATCAAATGTAATAATTTTAATTATCCTTATCTTGTTATAATTCCAAAATTTCATAAAAATCCTATTAAATTTCGCACTGTTACCATCGGTTGTAACACATATAATAAAAATGCAAGCAATTTACTACTTAATATTTTAAAGCAGATATATGATATAACGCTAAAACATAATAACCAACATTGCCTAAAAAATAGTTTTCAACTCATTAATAAAATACATAATATCAATCCGGTAAAATTCATAAAAACATTGGATTTTAATGATTTATTTAATAACATTGATATAAAAGACTTACATAAAACAATGTGTATATTATTTAAAGAATTTAAATCTCAATTAAAATTAAAAGAACATATTTCAGTAAATTTTTTTAAAACTTTACTAAATTTTACATTGCATAATAATTACATTATATATGACAATATTATCTATAAACAATGCCAGGGAATTCCGCAGGGCGGAACCGCATCTAGTATTCTCTCTGACCTTTACTTATATTATTATGAAAGAAATATAAGTCCGAACAATGATTATGTATTTTATCGCTATATTGATGACATTATCATATTTTATTTCAATGAAAAAAATTGCACATCACCACTCAATTTTTATCCTACTCAGCTTAAATTAAGCGAAAATGATTTAATTAATAATAATATAAACTTTCTTGACTTAAAAATTAATATTACTAATAATTATAAATTAATTTTTGATATTTATGATAAGAGATTTGATTTCCCATTTAAAGTAAATATTTTTACCAATTATGCTTCATGTTTACATAAATCTGTTTATAAAAATATAATTATCAATTATCTACATCGTATAAAATACTTATGCTCAGATATAAATAAAAACAAAAATATTAGATATATTCGAGATCAAGCAAAAATATATGGATATCCTATTTTTATGATAAATTCAATCATCAACTCTTTTAAATAACATTTATTATATAATTTAAATATAAACATGGTATGTAATAAATTATTGTTTTAGTGTGCGATAACATATAACAAAAGATATAAATAATTATAACATACATTATTACAATTATAACATATTAGGAAATTTAATATTTAATATTTGTTTGAACATTATATACACTTTATGTAGAAAATTACAAATATAACATACATAATTACAATTATAACATATTAGGAAATTTAATATTTGATTGAACATTATTTATACTTTGTATAGTTGTGATTGTGCGTTGCCGATCACCTCTGTTTAAGGTATTATTGATGTGCAGTTTTCATACATTTATAAATTAACTTATACAATAACAAATTAAATTATACAATGATAACATTGGTGATTATAACTCATATATATATATCTATTTGCAATATATATAAAAATAAATATATATAGTTTTTATTTTTGTCTATGAATAATTAAAATTAACAAGTATTTTAATTACTGCATTGCATTAATTTGATTGAAAAACAGTAGTAATACTATTAATTATCAACATTATAAATTTTGAGATATTTTGAATTGTTTATGAATTATTTAATTAGATATTTAAATTAATCTATACATATAAAATATATTTACAATGTAGTATAAATTAAACATTAGTTATTTAAAAACAAGTCTAATATATATTTAAGTAGTAGTAAAAATAAAACATTAATTATTTAATAAATGTCTATAATATCAGTGGATTAACACAGCTGGCAGCAAAAATAATTTGAATTAAAATAATATCTCTTTTACATAATATATTCTTGTTAAGAATATCTGAAATGCTGTGCAAGTTGAATTAATTCTGTGTAGATTTATTCATATAGTAGTATTATATTTTATTTGAATTTTAAGTAAAACTACAAGTTAGTATTGTTTTTTAAAGTTTATTTATATAAATAAATCTTATGAAGTGAGTATGTAACTAATAAAGTGGATATTTAACTAAATATTAATTATGAACTATTATAATACCAATAGATGGCGACACTTTACCTTTTAGGTAGTTGTAGATAATATTGTTAATATTATATTTAATTTAACTATAGAGGAAGCTATTGATTGTATATTAATTTTACTTTCAGGAATTAAAATTGGATGGAGTAATATATATTCACGGATATAAATTTGTTATAAGTGTATTAAAACCAGAATTATTTTGATTGTTTTTGAATCATTTTGTGATTGGGTGTCATTTATGGGGTTGTGTTTTAAAAAAAGTGTGCTCTCAACTTGTCTTACAAATCATTTCTCTCAACTCGACTTAGTTAACATGTATGATGCATTGCCATGTGGATGTGAATATTATGTAGACGTTGTGACATTTTAAGGATTCTGTATAATTATTGTGAGTAAAATATTTTATCTACACTTTACGCGTTCATATTTCCAATTTTATTATTTCAAAACTGTTATCTCGTGGTAATTTAGTGAGGTGTTAATTACAGTTTTTTGGATAATCGATGTGAGTGAAATATATTGTATTTTCTTAATGGTTTTTTATTTCCTATTTAAATATTTCCAAATTTTAATATTTCCAATTGTTGTCTGGTAATAATTCAGTGTACCTGGATGATTCTACTGATCTTAGCATTATGCCAGTAGAATTATGAAACACTGAATTATTATTTAAAACACATGTGGGTGCATCCAGGCTGATGAGTACATGTGCATGTGTTTTTCCATGTCCAATTCATATTTAATTCTCATGTGGTCCAATTTTCCATTGTGTATGGTTCATATTTAATTTGTTAATCCATTTGTGTTTACTTAATTGCAACTCCAATTTATAATTTTTTTTTTTCCCCTTTCTCTCTATTTCTTTTTTCAATATTCTTTTGGTATGAGTAAAATTTGGCCAATAACCATTGAAGCATCAGCTATGGTAATATTATGTTTGCACATGTTAATTATTAGCTATGTGGTATTCTGTATACACAGTATCATTGATTATCTCTTTGGAGATTTAAGTAGAATAGAACTTGATATGTTTTTTGAAATTCATAGATATTATAATTATTTAACATTCTATAAAATTATGCTGCATTGCGCAAATTGGTATGGAATGGTTTTTACATATTCTTTTCAATATTCTTTTCAACAATTAGCTAGTTAAAATATTGATTTTTATATGATACCATAATTTAGCCTAATTGGCTCACAAATCACTTTGATTAACTTCTGTTTGAAATACATAGTTATTATAGCTGCATTGCGCTTTTAATGGTGTATTTAATAATAATTTAATAATAATAATATTTTAGTATTACTATTATTTCCTGGTATCATTTGTTTATCTATTGAATTTTCAAGGGCATCTTTATAAAATCTTATTCAGGTTCTAATGATTTTTTTTTTTTTTTTTTTTTTTTTTTTTTTTTTTACCAACATTAATTTTGTACTGACTTATGACTGCTAGGGGTTTTTATATTGTTGTCTTTTGATGTTAGTTTGCTTAATGGGACTTTATGTATATATGTAAATAGTTTTATTATATTGCTTTATTATATTTAATCAAGTATAAAACAGTCAATCTTAATATTTTTTTTTATTTTTTTTTTATTTATTTTTTTTATGGATATTCAAGTAATATTAAGATTGATTCATAACAATTTTTTTTTTTTTAATATGTTATAGATATATTTAATATGTATTTCTTGCAATTTTTATTGCTATCAAACAAATATGGCAGTTATTAGTAAAATGTTAGATACTGGCAATTTAGGCCTTGGTGGATCCAGGACTAATGCTCGGTACAGGAAGATTATTAGGGATCTTCCTTGATCGTTATCAGATAACCTATTCTATTGTCCCAAGCCTGTACTATGTTTTCGAGAGTGTGAATCTAAGCGTTGTCTTACATGTCCATTAGCTGATAAGTCACAGATTTCAAATAATAACAATCTTAATTTGGTAAAATTTTGCATAGCATACAATGTAATCTATTCATTGAAATGCAATTCGTGTAACATGGAATATATTGGACAGTCTTGTCAAAAATTACATAAGCGGCTAAATTTACATCGTTCTCATATTGATAAATATAAAAATTCTAAATTTCAAACAACTCATAATATTGAATATACTCATTTCAAAAATCATGATTTTAAAAATATTACTATTAAAATACTTAAAATACAAAAAAATTTTACTGAACGACTTTTTCTAGAATCTAAATATATAAGACATTTTAATACTACATATCCTTATGGATTAAATCAATTAGTATACAAAAAATCACATCCTGTATTTTCAGATTTAACTAAATATGAAAATTATAAAAATCTTTATTCCGGATTAAATTTTTCAAACTTAAAAAAAACTTCTAGATCTGGTAGAGGTAAACATAATAACAAAAAATTCACTGATGATATTGTGATTCAACAGGAGCTTGATAATCTTGAGGCACAATTTTGTAATGATTATTGTTGGCTTGCTATAAGAAAACATGTTTTTAGTATAAAAAAGAAATATATAAACCAATATTTCAAGGTATTTAAAAAGAATCAATATTCTCCACATTTTTGTGATATCTTTTATGATATTCTACATTATAGAGCAAACCTATTAAATACAAGTCTTTCTAATAAACCTAAATATAAAACTAATAATACACAATTAATTATAAATTTTTCCAATCATGTATTTAATAATATAAATTTACACAATATAATAAACAATATTAATAATAATTTTCCAATAAAAAATTTTACCATTCACAAGACATATAAATATAATCGCACACTTGGACGTAAAATTTTTAATTACAATTCTTTTGCAAAAAATTTGGTCTCTTCAAAGAATTACCCATGTTATTGTAATGACCCAAAATATCAAAAGTATATAAATACAACACATGGTCATATCATTACTGGTGATCTTAATATTGTAGAACAACCTATTTTACAAAACTTAATGCATAATGGCACAAAATTTCGTCTTCCATATAAGTGTAATATCAAATCCATAATATTGCAGTTTATTCAAGATATTGATTTGTTTATATATAAAATTGCTGTTGATTACAATAAACCAATCGAATATTTCAGTGAATGGAGATTTTCTGTAATTGATAAATTAAAAAATGAAATTATAAAAAATTATCATCATATTACACATGCAGCTTTTAAAAACATAAATAAACATATATCAGAATTACAAAACAAATTTATAATTACTTATGTAGATAAATCTCCAAATAATTATGCTATCATTTGTAAAGAATACTATAAAGTGTTAATTCACAATGCAATCAACACAAGTAATATTTTTAATAAAACTAAATTAAATATTGAAATAAATAACAGAAAATTATTAAATTATCACAAATTACTAAAAATCAAATGTAATAATTTTAATTATCCTTATCTTGTTATAATTCCAAAATTTCATAAAAATCCTATTAAATTTCGCACTGTTACCATCGGTTGTAACACATATAATAAAAATGCAAGCAATTTACTACTTAATATTTTAAAGCAGATATATGATATAACGCTAAAACATAATAACCAACATTGCCTAAAAAATAGTTTTCAACTCATTAATAAAATACATAATATCAATCCGGTAAAATTCATAAAAACATTGGATTTTAATGATTTATTTAATAACATTGATATAAAAGACTTACATAAAACAATGTGTATATTATTTAAAGAATTTAAATCTCAATTAAAATTAAAAGAACATATTTCAGTAAATTTTTTTAAAACTTTACTAAATTTTACATTGCATAATAATTACATTATATATGACAATATTATCTATAAACAATGCCAGGGAATTCCGCAGGGCGGAACCGCATCTAGTATTCTCTCTGACCTTTACTTATATTATTATGAAAGAAATATAAGTCCGAACAATGATTATGTATTTTATCGCTATATTGATGACATTATCATATTTTATTTCAATGAAAAAAATTGCACATCACCACTCAATTTTTATCCTACTCAGCTTAAATTAAGCGAAAATGATTTAATTAATAATAATATAAACTTTCTTGACTTAAAAATTAATATTACTAATAATTATAAATTAATTTTTGATATTTATGATAAGAGATTTGATTTCCCATTTAAAGTAAATATTTTTACCAATTATGCTTCATGTTTACATAAATCTGTTTATAAAAATATAATTATCAATTATCTACATCGTATAAAATACTTATGCTCAGATATAAATAAAAACAAAAATATTAGATATATTCGAGATCAAGCAAAAATATATGGATATCCTATTTTTATGATAAATTCAATCATCAACTCTTTTAAATAACATTTATTATATAATTTAAATATAAACATGGTATGTAATAAATTATTGTTTTAGTGTGCGATAACATATAACAAAAGATATAAATAATTATAACATACATTATTACAATTATAACATATTAGGAAATTTAATATTTAATATTTGTTTGAACATTATATACACTTTATGTAGAAAATTACAAATATAACATACATAATTACAATTATAACATATTAGGAAATTTAATATTTGATTGAACATTATTTATACTTTGTATAGTTGTGATTGTGCGTTGCCGATCACCTCTGTTTAAGGTATTATTGATGTGCAGTTTTCATACATTTATAAATTAACTTATACAATAACAAATTAAATTATACAATGATAACATTGGTGATTATAACTCATATATATATATCTATTTGCAATATATATAAAAATAAATATATATAGTTTTTATTTTTGTCTATGAATAATTAAAATTAACAAGTATTTTAATTACTGCATTGCATTAATTTGATTGAAAAACAGTAGTAATACTATTAATTATCAACATTATAAATTTTGAGATATTTTGAATTGTTTATGAATTATTTAATTAGATATTTAAATTAATCTATAAATATAAAATATATTTACAATGTAGTATAAATTAAACATTAGTTATTTAAAAACAAGTCTAATATATATTTAAGTAGTAGTAAAAATAAAACATTAATTATTTAATAAATGTCTATAATATCAGTGGATTAACACAGCTGGCAGCAAAAATAATTTGAATTAAAATAATATCTCTTTTACATAATATATTCTTGTTAAGAATATCTGAAATGCTGTGCAAGTTGAATTAATTCTGTGTAGATTTATTCATATAGTAGTATTATATTTTATTTGAATTTTAAGTAAAACTACAAGTTAGTATTGTTTTTTAAAGTTTATTTATATAAATAAATCTTATGAAGTGAGTATGTAACTAATAAAGTGGATATTTAACTAAATATTAATTATGAACTATTATAATACCAATAGATGGCGACACTTTACCTTTCAGGTAGTTGTAGATAATATTGTTAATATTATATTTAATTTAACTATAGAGGAAGCTATTGATTGTATATTAATTTTACTTTCAGGAATTAAAATTGGATGGAGTAATATATATTCACGGATATAAATTTGTTATAAGTGTATTAAAACCAGAATTATTTTGATTGTTTTTGAATCATTTTGTGATTGGGTGTCATTTATGGGGTTGTGTTTTAAAAAAAGTGTGCTCTCAACTTGTCTTACAAATCATTTCTCTCAACTCGACTTAGTTAACATGTATGATGCATTGCCATGTGGATGTGAATATTATGTAGACGTTGTGACATTTTAAGGATTCTGTATAATTATTGTGAGTAAAATATTTTATCTACACTTTACGCGTTCATATTTCCAATTTTATTATTTCAAAACTGTTATCTCGTGGTAATTTAGTGAGGTGTTAATTACAGTTTTTTGGATAATCGATGTGAGTGAAATATATTGTATTTTCTTAATGGTTTTTTATTTCCTATTTAAATATTTCCAAATTTTAATATTTCCAATTGTTGTCTGGTAATAATTCAGTGTACCTGGATGATTCTACTGATCTTAGCATTATGCCAGTAGAATTATGAAACACTGAATTATTATTTAAAACACATGTGGGTGCATCCAGGCTGATGAGTACATGTGCATGTGTTTTTCCATGTCCAATTCATATTTAATTCTCATGTGGTCCAATTTTCCATTGTGTATGGTTCATATTTAATTTGTTAATCCATTTGTGTTTACTTAATTGCAACTCCAATTTATAATTTTTTTTTTCCCCTTTCTCTCTATTTCTTTTTTCAATATTCTTTTGGTATGAGTAAAATTTGGCCAATAACCATTGAAGCATCAGCTATGGTAATATTATGTTTGCACATGTTAATTATTAGCTATGTGGTATTCTGTATACACAGTATCATTGATTATCTCTTTGGAGATTTAAGTAGAATAGAACTTGATATGTTTTTTGAAATTCATAGATATTATAATTATTTAACATTCTATAAAATTATGCTGCATTGCGCAAATTGGTATGGAATGGTTTTTACATATTCTTTTCAATATTCTTTTCAACAATTAGCTAGTTAAAATATTGATTTTTATATGATACCATAATTTAGCCTAATTGGCTCACAAATCACTTTGATTAACTTCTGTTTGAAATACATAGTTATTATAGCTGCATTGCGCTTTTAATGGTGTATTTAATAATAATTTAATAATAATAATATTTTAGTATTACTATTATTTCCTGGTATCATTTGTTTATCTATTGAATTTTCAAGGGCATCTTTATAAAATCTTATTCAGGTTCTAATGATTTTTTTTTTTTTTTTTTTTTTTTTTTTTTTTTTACCAACATTAATTTTGTACTGACTTATGACTGCTAGGGGTTTTTATATTGTTGTCTTTTGATGTTAGTTTGCTTAATGGGACTTTATGTATATATGTAAATAGTTTTATTATATTGCTTTATTATATTTAATCAAGTATAAAACAGTCAATCTTAATATTTTTTTTTATTTTTTTTTTATTTATTTTTTTTATGGATATTCAAGTAATATTAAGATTGATTCATAACAATTTTTTTTTTTTTAATATGTTATAGATATATTTAATATGTATTTCTTGCAATTTTTATTGCTATCAAACAAATATGGCAGTTATTAGTAAAATGTTAGATACTGGCAATTTAGGCCTTGGTGGATCCAGGACTAATGCTCGGTACAGGAAGATTATTAGGGATCTTCCTTGATCGTTATCAGATAACCTATTCTATTGTCCCAAGCCTGTACTATGTTTTCGAGAGTGTGAATCTAAGCGTTGTCTTACATGTCCATTAGCTGATAAGTCACAGATTTCAAATAATAACAATCTTAATTTGGTAAAATTTTGCATAGCATACAATGTAATCTATTCATTGAAATGCAATTCGTGTAACATGGAATATATTGGACAGTCTTGTCAAAAATTACATAAGCGGCTAAATTTACATCGTTCTCATATTGATAAATATAAAAATTCTAAATTTCAAACAACTCATAATATTGAATATACTCATTTCAAAAATCATGATTTTAAAAATATTACTATTAAAATACTTAAAATACAAAAAAATTTTACTGAACGACTTTTTCTAGAATCTAAATATATAAGACATTTTAATACTACATATCCTTATGGATTAAATCAATTAGTATACAAAAAATCACATCCTGTATTTTCAGATTTAACTAAATATGAAAATTATAAAAATCTTTATTCCGGATTAAATTTTTCAAACTTAAAAAAAACTTCTAGATCTGGTAGAGGTAAACATAATAACAAAAAATTCACTGATGATATTGTGATTCAACAGGAGCTTGATAATCTTGAGGCACAATTTTGTAATGATTATTGTTGGCTTGCTATAAGAAAACATGTTTTTAGTATAAAAAAGAAATATATAAACCAATATTTCAAGGTATTTAAAAAGAATCAATATTCTCCACATTTTTGTGATATCTTTTATGATATTCTACATTATAGAGCAAACCTATTAAATACAAGTCTTTCTAATAAACCTAAATATAAAACTAATAATACACAATTAATTATAAATTTTTCCAATCATGTATTTAATAATATAAATTTACACAATATAATAAACAATATTAATAATAATTTTCCAATAAAAAATTTTACCATTCACAAGACATATAAATATAATCGCACACTTGGACGTAAAATTTTTAATTACAATTCTTTTGCAAAAAATTTGGTCTCTTCAAAGAATTACCCATGTTATTGTAATGACCCAAAATATCAAAAGTATATAAATACAACACATGGTCATATCATTACTGGTGATCTTAATATTGTAGAACAACCTATTTTACAAAACTTAATGCATAATGGCACAAAATTTCGTCTTCCATATAAGTGTAATATCAAATCCATAATATTGCAGTTTATTCAAGATATTGATTTGTTTATATATAAAATTGCTGTTGATTACAATAAACCAATCGAATATTTCAGTGAATGGAGATTTTCTGTAATTGATAAATTAAAAAATGAAATTATAAAAAATTATCATCATATTACACATGCAGCTTTTAAAAACATAAATAAACATATATCAGAATTACAAAACAAATTTATAATTACTTATGTAGATAAATCTCCAAATAATTATGCTATCATTTGTAAAGAATACTATAAAGTGTTAATTCACAATGCAATCAACACAAGTAATATTTTTAATAAAACTAAATTAAATATTGAAATAAATAACAGAAAATTATTAAATTATCACAAATTACTAAAAATCAAATGTAATAATTTTAATTATCCTTATCTTGTTATAATTCCAAAATTTCATAAAAATCCTATTAAATTTCGCACTGTTACCATCGGTTGTAACACATATAATAAAAATGCAAGCAATTTACTACTTAATATTTTAAAGCAGATATATGATATAACGCTAAAACATAATAACCAACATTGCCTAAAAAATAGTTTTCAACTCATTAATAAAATACATAATATCAATCCGGTAAAATTCATAAAAACATTGGATTTTAATGATTTATTTAATAACATTGATATAAAAGACTTACATAAAACAATGTGTATATTATTTAAAGAATTTAAATCTCAATTAAAATTAAAAGAACATATTTCAGTAAATTTTTTTAAAACTTTACTAAATTTTACATTGCATAATAATTACATTATATATGACAATATTATCTATAAACAATGCCAGGGAATTCCGCAGGGCGGAACCGCATCTAGTATTCTCTCTGACCTTTACTTATATTATTATGAAAGAAATATAAGTCCGAACAATGATTATGTATTTTATCGCTATATTGATGACATTATCATATTTTATTTCAATGAAAAAAATTGCACATCACCACTCAATTTTTATCCTACTCAGCTTAAATTAAGCGAAAATGATTTAATTAATAATAATATAAACTTTCTTGACTTAAAAATTAATATTACTAATAATTATAAATTAATTTTTGATATTTATGATAAGAGATTTGATTTCCCATTTAAAGTAAATATTTTTACCAATTATGCTTCATGTTTACATAAATCTGTTTATAAAAATATAATTATCAATTATCTACATCGTATAAAATACTTATGCTCAGATATAAATAAAAACAAAAATATTAGATATATTCGAGATCAAGCAAAAATATATGGATATCCTATTTTTATGATAAATTCAATCATCAACTCTTTTAAATAACATTTATTATATAATTTAAATATAAACATGGTATGTAATAAATTATTGTTTTAGTGTGCGATAACATATAACAAAAGATATAGAAAATAATTATAACATACATTATTACAATTATAACATATTAGGAAATTTAATATTTAATATTTGTTTGAACATTATATACACTTTATGTAGAAAATTACAAATATAACATACATAATTACAATTATAACATATTAGGAAATTTAATATTTGATTGAACATTATTTATACTTTGTATAGTTGTGATTGTGCGTTGCCGATCACCTCTGTTTAAGGTATTATTGATGTGCAGTTTTCATACATTTATAAATTAACTTATACAATAACAAATTAAATTATACAATGATAACATTGGTGATTATAACTCATATATATATATCTATTTGCAATATATATAAAAATAAATATATATAGTTTTTATTTTTGTCTATGAATAATTAAAATTAACAAGTATTTTAATTACTGCATTGCATTAATTTGATTGAAAAACAGTAGTAATACTATTAATTATCAACATTATAAATTTTGAGATATTTTGAATTGTTTATGAATTATTTAATTAGATATTTAAATTAATCTATAAATATAAAATATATTTACAATGTAGTATAAATTAAACATTAGTTATTTAAAAACAAGTCTAATATATATTTAAGTAGTAGTAAAAATAAAACATTAATTATTTAATAAATGTCTATAATATCAGTGGATTAACACAGCTGGCAGCAAAAATAATTTGAATTAAAATAATATCTCTTTTACATAATATATTCTTGTTAAGAATATCTGAAATGCTGTGCAAGTTGAATTAATTCTGTGTAGATTTATTCATATAGTAGTATTATATTTTATTTGAATTTTAAGTAAAACTACAAGTTAGTATTGTTTTTTAAAGTTTATTTATATAAATAAATCTTATGAAGTGAGTATGTAACTAATAAAGTGGATATTTAACTAAATATTAATTATGAACTATTATAATACCAATAGATGGCGACACTTTACCTTTCAGGTAGTTGTAGATAATATTGTTAATATTATATTTAATTTAACTATAGAGGAAGCTATTGATTGTATATTAATTTTACTTTCAGGAATTAAAATTGGATGGAGTAATATATATTCACGGATATAAATTTGTTATAAGTGTATTAAAACCAGAATTATTTTGATTGTTTTTGAATCATTTTGTGATTGGGTGTCATTTATGGGGTTGTGTTTTAAAAAAAGTGTGCTCTCAACTTGTCTTACAAATCATTTCTCTCAACTCGACTTAGTTAACATGTATGATGCATTGCCATGTGGATGTGAATATTATGTAGACGTTGTGACATTTTAAGGATTCTGTATAATTATTGTGAGTAAAATATTTTATCTACACTTTACGCGTTCATATTTCCAATTTTATTATTTCAAAACTGTTATCTCGTGGTAATTTAGTGAGGTGTTAATTACAGTTTTTTGGATAATCGATGTGAGTGAAATATATTGTATTTTCTTAATGGTTTTTTATTTCCTATTTAAATATTTCCAAATTTTAATATTTCCAATTGTTGTCTGGTAATAATTCAGTGTACCTGGATGATTCTACTGATCTTAGCATTATGCCAGTAGAATTATGAAACACTGAATTATTATTTAAAACACATGTGGGTGCATCCAGGCTGATGAGTACATGTGCATGTGTTTTTCCATGTCCAATTCATATTTAATTCTCATGTGGTCCAATTTTCCATTGTGTATGGTTCATATTTAATTTGTTAATCCATTTGTGTTTACTTAATTGCAACTCCAATTTATAATTTTTTTTTTCCCCTTTCTCTCTATTTCTTTTTTCAATATTCTTTTGGTATGAGTAAAATTTGGCCAATAACCATTGAAGCATCAGCTATGGTAATATTATGTTTGCACATGTTAATTATTAGCTATGTGGTATTCTGTATACACAGTATCATTGATTATCTCTTTGGAGATTTAAGTAGAATAGAACTTGATATGTTTTTTGAAATTCATAGATATTATAATTATTTAACATTCTATAAAATTATGCTGCATTGCGCAAATTGGTATGGAATGGTTTTTACATATTCTTTTCAATATTCTTTTCAACAATTAGCTAGTTAAAATATTGATTTTTATATGATACCATAATTTAGCCTAATTGGCTCACAAATCACTTTGATTAACTTCTGTTTGAAATACATAGTTATTATAGCTGCATTGCGCTTTTAATGGTGTATTTAATAATAATTTAATAATAATAATATTTTAGTATTACTATTATTTCCTGGTATCATTTGTTTATCTATTGAATTTTCAAGGGCATCTTTATAAAATCTTATTCAGGTTCTAATGATTTTTTTTTTTTTTTTTTTTTTTTTTTTTTTTTTACCAACATTAATTTTGTACTGACTTATGACTGCTAGGGGTTTTTATATTGTTGTCTTTTGATGTTAGTTTGCTTAATGGGACTTTATGTATATATGTAAATAGTTTTATTATATTGCTTTATTATATTTAATCAAGTATAAAACAGTCAATCTTAATATTTTTTTTTATTTTTTTTTTATTTATTTTTTTTATGGATATTCAAGTAATATTAAGATTGATTCATAACAATTTTTTTTTTTTTTAATATGTTATAGATATATTTAATATGTATTTCTTGCAATTTTTATTGCTATCAAACAAATATGGCAGTTATTAGTAAAATGTTAGATACTGGCAATTTAGGCCTTGGTGGATCCAGGACTAATGCTCGGTACAGGAAGATTATTAGGGATCTTCCTGGATCGTTATCAGATAACCTATTCTATTGTCCCAAGCCTGTACTATGTTTTCGAGAGTGTGAATCTAAGCGTTGTCTTACATGTCCATTAGCTGATAAGTCACAGATTTCAAATAATAACAATCTTAATTTGGTAAAATTTTGCAAAGCATACAATGTAATCTATTCATTGAAATGCAATTCGTGTAACATGGAATATATTGGACAGTCTTGTCAAAAATTACATAAGCGGCTAAATTTACATCGTTCTCATATTGATCAATATAAAAATTCTAAATTTCAAACAACTCATAATATTGAATATACTCATTTCAAAAATCATGATTTTAAAAATATTACTATTAAAATACTTAAAATACAAAAAAATTTTACTGAACGACTTTTTCTAGAATCTAAATATATAAGACATTTTAATACTACATATCCTTATGGATTAAATCAATTAGTATACAAAAAATCACATCCTGTATTTTCAGATTTAACTAAATATGAAAATTATAAAAATCTTTATTCCGGATTAAATTTTTCAAACTTAAAAAAAACTTCTAGATCTGGTAGAGGTAAACATAATAACAAAAAATTCACTGATGATATTGTGATTCAACAGGAGCTTGATAATCTTGAGGCACAATTTTGTAATGATTATTGTTGGCTTGCTATAAGAAAACATGTTTTTAGTATAAAAAAGAAATATATAAACCAATATTTCAAGGTATTTAAAAAGAATCAATATTCTCCACATTTTTGTGATATCTTTTATGATATTCTACATTATAGAGCAAACCTATTAAATACAAGTCTTTCTAATAAACCTAAATATAAAACTAATAATACACAATTAATTATAAATTTTTCCAATCATGTATTTAATAATATAAATTTACACAATATAATAAACAATATTAATAATAATTTTCCAATAAAAAATTTTACCATTCACAAGACATATAAATATAATCGCACACTTGGACGTAAAATTTTTAATTACAATTCTTTTGCAAAAAATTTGGTCTCTTCAAAGAATTACCCATGTTATTGTAATGACCCAAAATATCAAAAGTATATAAATACAACACATGGTCATATCATTACTGGTGATCTTAATATTGTAGAACAACCTATTTTACAAAACTTAATGCATAATGGCACAAAATTTCGTCTTCCATATAAGTGTAATATCAAATCCATAATATTGCAGTTTATTCAAGATATTGATTTGTTTATATATAAAATTGCTGTTGATTACAATAAACCAATCGAATATTTCAGTGAATGGAGATTTTCTGTAATTGATAAATTAAAAAATGAAATTATAAAAAATTATCATCATATTACACATGCAGCTTTTAAAAACATAAATAAACATATATCAGAATTACAAAACAAATTTATAATTACTTATGTAGATAAATCTCCAAATAATTATGCTATCATTTGTAAAGAATACTATAAAGTGTTAATTCACAATGCAATCAACACAAGTAATATTTTTAATAAAACTAAATTAAATATTGAAATAAATAACAGAAAATTATTAAATTATCACAAATTACTAAAAATCAAATGTAATAATTTTAATTATCCTTATCTTGTTATAATTCCAAAATTTCATAAAAATCCTATTAAATTTCGCACTGTTACCATCGGTTGTAACACATATAATAAAAATGCAAGCAATTTACTACTTAATATTTTAAAGCAGATATATGATATAACGCTAAAACATAATAACCAACATTGCCTAAAAAATAGTTTTCAACTCATTAATAAAATACATAATATCAATCCGGTAAAATTCATAAAAACATTGGATTTTAATGATTTATTTAATAACATTGATATAAAAGACTTACATAAAACAATGTGTATATTATTTAAAGAATTTAAATCTCAATTAAAATTAAAAGAACATATTTCAGTAAATTTTTTTAAAACTTTACTAAATTTTACATTGCATAATAATTACATTATATATGACAATATTATCTATAAACAATGCCAGGGAATTCCGCAGGGCGGAACCGCATCTAGTATTCTCTCTGACCTTTACTTATATTATTATGAAAGAAATATAAGTCCGAACAATGATTATGTATTTTATCGCTATATTGATGACATTATCATATTTTATTTCAATGAAAAAAATTGCACATCACCACTCAATTTTTATCCTACTCAGCTTAAATTAAGCGAAAATGATTTAATTAATAATAATATAAACTTTCTTGACTTAAAAATTAATATTACTAATAATTATAAATTAATTTTTGATATTTATGATAAGAGATTTGATTTCCCATTTAAAGTAAATATTTTTACCAATTATGCTTCATGTTTACATAAATCTGTTTATAAAAATATAATTATCAATTATCTACATCGTATAAAATACTTATGCTCAGATATAAATAAAAACAAAAATATTAGATATATTCGAGATCAAGCAAAAATATATGGATATCCTATTTTTATGATAAATTCAATCATCAACTCTTTTAAATAACATTTATTATATAATTTAAATATAAACATGGTATGTAATAAATTATTGTTTTAGTGTGCGATAACATATAACAAAAGATATAGAAAATAATTATAACATACATTATTACAATTATAACATATTAGGAAATTTAATATTTAATATTTGTTTGAACATTATATACACTTTATGTAGAAAATTACAAATATAACATACATAATTACAATTATAACATATTAGGAAATTTAATATTTGATTGAACATTATTTATACTTTGTATAGTTGTGATTGTGCGTTGCCGATCACCTCTGTTTAAGGTATTATTGATGTGCAGTTTTCATACATTTATAAATTAACTTATACAATAACAAATTAAATTATACAATGATAACATTGGTGATTATAACTCATATATATATATCTATTTGCAATATATATAAAAATAAATATATATAGTTTTTATTTTTGTCTATGAATAATTAAAATTAACAAGTATTTTAATTACTGCATTGCATTAATTTGATTGAAAAACAGTAGTAATACTATTAATTATCAACATTATAAATTTTGAGATATTTTGAATTGTTTATGAATTATTTAATTAGATATTTAAATTAATCTATAAATATAAAATATATTTACAATGTAGTATAAATTAAACATTAGTTATTTAAAAACAAGTCTAATATATATTTAAGTAGTAGTAAAAATAAAACATTAATTATTTAATAAATGTCTATAATATCAGTGGATTAACACAGCTGGCAGCAAAAATAATTTGAATTAAAATAATATCTCTTTTACATAATATATTCTTGTGAATATCTGAAATGCTGTGCAAGTTGAATTAATTCTGTGTAGATTTATTCATATAGTAGTATTATATTTTATTTGAATTTTAAGTAAAACTACAAGTTAGTATTGTTTTTTAAAGTTTATTTATATAAATAAATCTTATGAAGTGAGTATGTAACTAATAAAGTGGATATTTAACTAAATATTAATTATGAACTATTATAATACCAATAGATGGCGACACTTTACCTTTCAGGTAGTTGTAGATAATATTGTTAATATTATATTTAATTTAACTATAGAGGAAGCTATTGATTGTATATTAATTTTACTTTCAGGAATTAAAATTGGATGGAGTAATATATATTCACGGATATAAATTTGTTATAAGTGTATTAAAACCAGAATTATTTTGATTGTTTTTGAATCATTTTGTGATTGGGTGTCATTTATGGGGTTGTGTTTTAAAAAAAGTGTGCTCTCAACTTGTCTTACAAATCATTTCTCTCAACTCGACTTAGTTAACATGTATGATGCATTGCCATGTGGATGTGAATATTATGTAGACGTTGTGACATTTTAAGGATTCTGTATAATTATTGTGAGTAAAATATTTTATCTACACTTTACGCGTTCATATTTCCAATTTTATTATTTCAAAACTGTTATCTCGTGGTAATTTAGTGAGGTGTTAATTACAGTTTTTTGGATAATCGATGTGAGTGAAATATATTGTATTTTCTTAATGGTTTTTTATTTCCTATTTAAATATTTCCAAATTTTAATATTTCCAATTGTTGTCTGGTAATAATTCAGTGTACCTGGATGATTCTACTGATCTTAGCATTATGCCAGTAGAATTATGAAACACTGAATTATTATTTAAAACACATGTGGGTGCATCCAGGCTGATGAGTACATGTGCATGTGTTTTTCCATGTCCAATTCATATTTAATTCTCATGTGGTCCAATTTTCCATTGTGTATGGTTCATATTTAATTTGTTAATCCATTTGTGTTTACTTAATTGCAACTCCAATTTATAATTTTTTTTTTCCCCTTTCTCTCTATTTCTTTTTTCAATATTCTTTTGGTATGAGTAAAATTTGGCCAATAACCATTGAAGCATCAGCTATGGTAATATTATGTTTGCACATGTTAATTATTAGCTATGTGGTATTCTGTATACACAGTATCATTGATTATCTCTTTGGAGATTTAAGTAGAATAGAACTTGATATGTTTTTTGAAATTCATAGATATTATAATTATTTAACATTCTATAAAATTATGCTGCATTGCGCAAATTGGTATGGAATGGTTTTTACATATTCTTTTCAATATTCTTTTCAACAATTAGCTAGTTAAAATATTGATTTTTATATGATACCATAATTTAGCCTAATTGGCTCACAAATCACTTTGATTAACTTCTGTTTGAAATACATAGTTATTATAGCTGCATTGCGCTTTTAATGGTGTATTTAATAATAATTTAATAATAATAATATTTTAGTATTACTATTATTTCCTGGTATCATTTGTTTATCTATTGAATTTTCAAGGGCATCTTTATAAAATCTTATTCAGGTTCTAATGATTTTTTTTTTTTTTTTTTTTTTTTTTTTTTTTTTACCAACATTAATTTTGTACTGACTTATGACTGCTAGGGGTTTTTATATTGTTGTCTTTTGATGTTAGTTTGCTTAATGGGACTTTATGTATATATGTAAATAGTTTTATTATATTGCTTTATTATATTTAATCAAGTATAAAACAGTCAATCTTAATATTTTTTTTTATTTTTTTTTTATTTATTTTTTTTATGGATATTCAAGTAATATTAAGATTGATTCATAACAATTTTTTTTTTTTTAATATGTTATAGATATATTTAATATGTATTTCTTGCAATTTTTATTGCTATCAAACAAATATGGCAGTTATTAGTAAAATGTTAGATACTGGCAATTTAGGCCTTGGTGGATCCAGGACTAATGCTCGGTACAGGAAGATTATTAGGGATCTTCCTTGATCGTTATCAGATAACCTATTCTATTGTCCCAAGCCTGTACTATGTTTTCGAGAGTGTGAATCTAAGCGTTGTCTTACATGTCCATTAGCTGATAAGTCACAGATTTCAAATAATAACAATCTTAATTTGGTAAAATTTTGCATAGCATACAATGTAATCTATTCATTGAAATGCAATTCGTGTAACATGGAATATATTGGACAGTCTTGTCAAAAATTACATAAGCGGCTAAATTTACATCGTTCTCATATTGATAAATATAAAAATTCTAAATTTCAAACAACTCATAATATTGAATATACTCATTTCAAAAATCATGATTTTAAAAATATTACTATTAAAATACTTAAAATACAAAAAAATTTTACTGAACGACTTTTTCTAGAATCTAAATATATAAGACATTTTAATACTACATATCCTTATGGATTAAATCAATTAGTATACAAAAAATCACATCCTGTATTTTCAGATTTAACTAAATATGAAAATTATAAAAATCTTTATTCCGGATTAAATTTTTCAAACTTAAAAAAAACTTCTAGATCTGGTAGAGGTAAACATAATAACAAAAAATTCACTGATGATATTGTGATTCAACAGGAGCTTGATAATCTTGAGGCACAATTTTGTAATGATTATTGTTGGCTTGCTATAAGAAAACATGTTTTTAGTATAAAAAAGAAATATATAAACCAATATTTCAAGGTATTTAAAAAGAATCAATATTCTCCACATTTTTGTGATATCTTTTATGATATTCTACATTATAGAGCAAACCTATTAAATACAAGTCTTTCTAATAAACCTAAATATAAAACTAATAATACACAATTAATTATAAATTTTTCCAATCATGTATTTAATAATATAAATTTACACAATATAATAAACAATATTAATAATAATTTTCCAATAAAAAATTTTACCATTCACAAGACATATAAATATAATCGCACACTTGGACGTAAAATTTTTAATTACAATTCTTTTGCAAAAAATTTGGTCTCTTCAAAGAATTACCCATGTTATTGTAATGACCCAAAATATCAAAAGTATATAAATACAACACATGGTCATATCATTACTGGTGATCTTAATATTGTAGAACAACCTATTTTACAAAACTTAATGCATAATGGCACAAAATTTCGTCTTCCATATAAGTGTAATATCAAATCCATAATATTGCAGTTTATTCAAGATATTGATTTGTTTATATATAAAATTGCTGTTGATTACAATAAACCAATCGAATATTTCAGTGAATGGAGATTTTCTGTAATTGATAAATTAAAAAATGAAATTATAAAAAATTATCATCATATTACACATGCAGCTTTTAAAAACATAAATAAACATATATCAGAATTACAAAACAAATTTATAATTACTTATGTAGATAAATCTCCAAATAATTATGCTATCATTTGTAAAGAATACTATAAAGTGTTAATTCACAATGCAATCAACACAAGTAATATTTTTAATAAAACTAAATTAAATATTGAAATAAATAACAGAAAATTATTAAATTATCACAAATTACTAAAAATCAAATGTAATAATTTTAATTATCCTTATCTTGTTATAATTCCAAAATTTCATAAAAATCCTATTAAATTTCGCACTGTTACCATCGGTTGTAACACATATAATAAAAATGCAAGCAATTTACTACTTAATATTTTAAAGCAGATATATGATATAACGCTAAAACATAATAACCAACATTGCCTAAAAAATAGTTTTCAACTCATTAATAAAATACATAATATCAATCCGGTAAAATTCATAAAAACATTGGATTTTAATGATTTATTTAATAACATTGATATAAAAGACTTACATAAAACAATGTGTATATTATTTAAAGAATTTAAATCTCAATTAAAATTAAAAGAACATATTTCAGTAAATTTTTTTAAAACTTTACTAAATTTTACATTGCATAATAATTACATTATATATGACAATATTATCTATAAACAATGCCAGGGAATTCCGCAGGGCGGAACCGCATCTAGTATTCTCTCTGACCTTTACTTATATTATTATGAAAGAAATATAAGTCCGAACAATGATTATGTATTTTATCGCTATATTGATGACATTATCATATTTTATTTCAATGAAAAAAATTGCACATCACCACTCAATTTTTATCCTACTCAGCTTAAATTAAGCGAAAATGATTTAATTAATAATAATATAAACTTTCTTGACTTAAAAATTAATATTACTAATAATTATAAATTAATTTTTGATATTTATGATAAGAGATTTGATTTCCCATTTAAAGTAAATATTTTTACCAATTATGCTTCATGTTTACATAAATCTGTTTATAAAAATATAATTATCAATTATCTACATCGTATAAAATACTTATGCTCAGATATAAATAAAAACAAAAATATTAGATATATTCGAGATCAAGCAAAAATATATGGATATCCTATTTTTATGATAAATTCAATCATCAACTCTTTTAAATAACATTTATTATATAATTTAAATATAAACATGGTATGTAATAAATTATTGTTTTAGTGTGCGATAACATATAACAAAAGATATAAATAATTATAACATACATTATTACAATTATAACATATTAGGAAATTTAATATTTAATATTTGTTTGAACATTATATACACTTTATGTAGAAAATTACAAATATAACATACATAATTACAATTATAACATATTAGGAAATTTAATATTTGATTGAACATTATTTATACTTTGTATAGTTGTGATTGTGCGTTGCCGATCACCTCTGTTTAAGGTATTATTGATGTGCAGTTTTCATACATTTATAAATTAACTTATACAATAACAAATTAAATTATACAATGATAACATTGGTGATTATAACTCATATATATATATCTATTTGCAATATATATAAAAATAAATATATATAGTTTTTATTTTTGTCTATGAATAATTAAAATTAACAAGTATTTTAATTACTGCATTGCATTAATTTGATTGAAAAACAGTAGTAATACTATTAATTATCAACATTATAAATTTTGAGATATTTTGAATTGTTTATGAATTATTTAATTAGATATTTAAATTAATCTATAAATATAAAATATATTTACAATGTAGTATAAATTAAACATTAGTTATTTAAAAACAAGTCTAATATATATTTAAGTAGTAGTAAAAATAAAACATTAATTATTTAATAAATGTCTATAATATCAGTGGATTAACACAGCTGGCAGCAAAAATAATTTGAATTAAAATAATATCTCTTTTACATAATATATTCTTGTTAAGAATATCTGAAATGCTGTGCAAGTTGAATTAATTCTGTGTAGATTTATTCATATAGTAGTATTATATTTTATTTGAATTTTAAGTAAAACTACAAGTTAGTATTGTTTTTTAAAGTTTATTTATATAAATAAATCTTATGAAGTGAGTATGTAACTAATAAAGTGGATATTTAACTAAATATTAATTATGAACTATTATAATACCAATAGATGGCGACACTTTACCTTTCAGGTAGTTGTAGATAATATTGTTAATATTATATTTAATTTAACTATAGAGGAAGCTATTGATTGTATATTAATTTTACTTTCAGGAATTAAAATTGGATGGAGTAATATATATTCACGGATATAAATTTGTTATAAGTGTATTAAAACCAGAATTATTTTGATTGTTTTTGAATCATTTTGTGATTGGGTGTCATTTATGGGGTTGTGTTTTAAAAAAAGTGTGCTCTCAACTTGTCTTACAAATCATTTCTCTCAACTCGACTTAGTTAACATGTATGATGCATTGCCATGTGGATGTGAATATTATGTAGACGTTGTGACATTTTAAGGATTCTGTATAATTATTGTGAGTAAAATATTTTATCTACACTTTACGCGTTCATATTTCCAATTTTATTATTTCAAAACTGTTATCTCGTGGTAATTTAGTGAGGTGTTAATTACAGTTTTTTGGATAATCGATGTGAGTGAAATATATTGTATTTTCTTAATGGTTTTTTATTTCCTATTTAAATATTTCCAAATTTTAATATTTCCAATTGTTGTCTGGTAATAATTCAGTGTACCTGGATGATTCTACTGATCTTAGCATTATGCCAGTAGAATTATGAAACACTGAATTATTATTTAAAACACATGTGGGTGCATCCAGGCTGATGAGTACATGTGCATGTGTTTTTCCATGTCCAATTCATATTTAATTCTCATGTGGTCCAATTTTCCATTGTGTATGGTTCATATTTAATTTGTTAATCCATTTGTGTTTACTTAATTGCAACTCCAATTTATAATTTTTTTTTTCCCCTTTCTCTCTATTTCTTTTTTCAATATTCTTTTGGTATGAGTAAAATTTGGCCAATAACCATTGAAGCATCAGCTATGGTAATATTATGTTTGCACATGTTAATTATTAGCTATGTGGTATTCTGTATACACAGTATCATTGATTATCTCTTTGGAGATTTAAGTAGAATAGAACTTGATATGTTTTTTGAAATTCATAGATATTATAATTATTTAACATTCTATAAAATTATGCTGCATTGCGCAAATTGGTATGGAATGGTTTTTACATATTCTTTTCAATATTCTTTTCAACAATTAGCTAGTTAAAATATTGATTTTTATATGATACCATAATTTAGCCTAATTGGCTCACAAATCACTTTGATTAACTTCTGTTTGAAATACATAGTTATTATAGCTGCATTGCGCTTTTAATGGTGTATTTAATAATAATTTAATAATAATAATATTTTAGTATTACTATTATTTCCTGGTATCATTTGTTTATCTATTGAATTTTCAAGGGCATCTTTATAAAATCTTATTCAGGTTCTAATGATTTTTTTTTTTTTTTTTTTTTTTTTTTTTTTTTTACCAACATTAATTTTGTACTGACTTATGACTGCTAGGGGTTTTTATATTGTTGTCTTTTGATGTTAGTTTGCTTAATGGGACTTTATGTATATATGTAAATAGTTTTATTATATTGCTTTATTATATTTAATCAAGTATAAAACAGTCAATCTTAATATTTTTTTTTATTTTTTTTTTATTTATTTTTTTTATGGATATTCAAGTAATATTAAGATTGATTCATAACAATTTTTTTTTTTTTAATATGTTATAGATATATTTAATATGTATTTCTTGCAATTTTTATTGCTATCAAACAAATATGGCAGTTATTAGTAAAATGTTAGATACTGGCAATTTAGGCCTTGGTGGATCCAGGACTAATGCTCGGTACAGGAAGATTATTAGGGATCTTCCTTGATCGTTATCAGATAACCTATTCTATTGTCCCAAGCCTGTACTATGTTTTCGAGAGTGTGAATCTAAGCGTTGTCTTACATGTCCATTAGCTGATAAGTCACAGATTTCAAATAATAACAATCTTAATTTGGTAAAATTTTGCATAGCATACAATGTAATCTATTCATTGAAATGCAATTCGTGTAACATGGAATATATTGGACAGTCTTGTCAAAAATTACATAAGCGGCTAAATTTACATCGTTCTCATATTGATAAATATAAAAATTCTAAATTTCAAACAACTCATAATATTGAATATACTCATTTCAAAAATCATGATTTTAAAAATATTACTATTAAAATACTTAAAATACAAAAAAATTTTACTGAACGACTTTTTCTAGAATCTAAATATATAAGACATTTTAATACTACATATCCTTATGGATTAAATCAATTAGTATACAAAAAATCACATCCTGTATTTTCAGATTTAACTAAATATGAAAATTATAAAAATCTTTATTCCGGATTAAATTTTTCAAACTTAAAAAAAACTTCTAGATCTGGTAGAGGTAAACATAATAACAAAAAATTCACTGATGATATTGTGATTCAACAGGAGCTTGATAATCTTGAGGCACAATTTTGTAATGATTATTGTTGGCTTGCTATAAGAAAACATGTTTTTAGTATAAAAAAGAAATATATAAACCAATATTTCAAGGTATTTAAAAAGAATCAATATTCTCCACATTTTTGTGATATCTTTTATGATATTCTACATTATAGAGCAAACCTATTAAATACAAGTCTTTCTAATAAACCTAAATATAAAACTAATAATACACAATTAATTATAAATTTTTCCAATCATGTATTTAATAATATAAATTTACACAATATAATAAACAATATTAATAATAATTTTCCAATAAAAAATTTTACCATTCACAAGACATATAAATATAATCGCACACTTGGACGTAAAATTTTTAATTACAATTCTTTTGCAAAAAATTTGGTCTCTTCAAAGAATTACCCATGTTATTGTAATGACCCAAAATATCAAAAGTATATAAATACAACACATGGTCATATCATTACTGGTGATCTTAATATTGTAGAACAACCTATTTTACAAAACTTAATGCATAATGGCACAAAATTTCGTCTTCCATATAAGTGTAATATCAAATCCATAATATTGCAGTTTATTCAAGATATTGATTTGTTTATATATAAAATTGCTGTTGATTACAATAAACCAATCGAATATTTCAGTGAATGGAGATTTTCTGTAATTGATAAATTAAAAAATGAAATTATAAAAAATTATCATCATATTACACATGCAGCTTTTAAAAACATAAATAAACATATATCAGAATTACAAAACAAATTTATAATTACTTATGTAGATAAATCTCCAAATAATTATGCTATCATTTGTAAAGAATACTATAAAGTGTTAATTCACAATGCAATCAACACAAGTAATATTTTTAATAAAACTAAATTAAATATTGAAATAAATAACAGAAAATTATTAAATTATCACAAATTACTAAAAATCAAATGTAATAATTTTAATTATCCTTATCTTGTTATAATTCCAAAATTTCATAAAAATCCTATTAAATTTCGCACTGTTACCATCGGTTGTAACACATATAATAAAAATGCAAGCAATTTACTACTTAATATTTTAAAGCAGATATATGATATAACGCTAAAACATAATAACCAACATTGCCTAAAAAATAGTTTTCAACTCATTAATAAAATACATAATATCAATCCGGTAAAATTCATAAAAACATTGGATTTTAATGATTTATTTAATAACATTGATATAAAAGACTTACATAAAACAATGTGTATATTATTTAAAGAATTTAAATCTCAATTAAAATTAAAAGAACATATTTCAGTAAATTTTTTTAAAACTTTACTAAATTTTACATTGCATAATAATTACATTATATATGACAATATTATCTATAAACAATGCCAGGGAATTCCGCAGGGCGGAACCGCATCTAGTATTCTCTCTGACCTTTACTTATATTATTATGAAAGAAATATAAGTCCGAACAATGATTATGTATTTTATCGCTATATTGATGACATTATCATATTTTATTTCAATGAAAAAAATTGCACATCACCACTCAATTTTTATCCTACTCAGCTTAAATTAAGCGAAAATGATTTAATTAATAATAATATAAACTTTCTTGACTTAAAAATTAATATTACTAATAATTATAAATTAATTTTTGATATTTATGATAAGAGATTTGATTTCCCATTTAAAGTAAATATTTTTACCAATTATGCTTCATGTTTACATAAATCTGTTTATAAAAATATAATTATCAATTATCTACATCGTATAAAATACTTATGCTCAGATATAAATAAAAACAAAAATATTAGATATATTCGAGATCAAGCAAAAATATATGGATATCCTATTTTTATGATAAATTCAATCATCAACTCTTTTAAATAACATTTATTATATAATTTAAATATAAACATGGTATGTAATAAATTATTGTTTTAGTGTGCGATAACATATAACAAAAGATATAGAAAATAATTATAACATACATTATTACAATTATAACATATTAGGAAATTTAATATTTAATATTTGTTTGAACATTATATACACTTTATGTAGAAAATTACAAATATAACATACATAATTACAATTATAACATATTAGGAAATTTAATATTTGATTGAACATTATTTATACTTTGTATAGTTGTGATTGTGCGTTGCCGATCACCTCTGTTTAAGGTATTATTGATGTGCAGTTTTCATACATTTATAAATTAACTTATACAATAACAAATTAAATTATACAATGATAACATTGGTGATTATAACTCATATATATATATCTATTTGCAATATATATAAAAATAAATATATATAGTTTTTATTTTTGTCTATGAATAATTAAAATTAACAAGTATTTTAATTACTGCATTGCATTAATTTGATTGAAAAACAGTAGTAATACTATTAATTATCAACATTATAAATTTTGAGATATTTTGAATTGTTTATGAATTATTTAATTAGATATTTAAATTAATCTATAAATATAAAATATATTTACAATGTAGTATAAATTAAACATTAGTTATTTAAAAACAAGTCTAATATATATTTAAGTAGTAGTAAAAATAAAACATTAATTATTTAATAAATGTCTATAATATCAGTGGATTAACACAGCTGGCAGCAAAAATAATTTGAATTAAAATAATATCTCTTTTACATAATATATTCTTGTTAAGAATATCTGAAATGCTGTGCAAGTTGAATTAATTCTGTGTAGATTTATTCATATAGTAGTATTATATTTTATTTGAATTTTAAGTAAAACTACAAGTTAGTATTGTTTTTTAAAGTTTATTTATATAAATAAATCTTATGAAGTGAGTATGTAACTAATAAAGTGGATATTTAACTAAATATTAATTATGAACTATTATAATACCAATAGATGGCGACACTTTACCTTTCAGGTAGTTGTAGATAATATTGTTAATATTATATTTAATTTAACTATAGAGGAAGCTATTGATTGTATATTAATTTTACTTTCAGGAATTAAAATTGGATGGAGTAATATATATTCACGGATATAAATTTGTTATAAGTGTATTAAAACCAGAATTATTTTGATTGTTTTTGAATCATTTTGTGATTGGGTGTCATTTATGGGGTTGTGTTTTAAAAAAAGTGTGCTCTCAACTTGTCTTACAAATCATTTCTCTCAACTCGACTTAGTTAACATGTATGATGCATTGCCATGTGGATGTGAATATTATGTAGACGTTGTGACATTTTAAGGATTCTGTATAATTATTGTGAGTAAAATATTTTATCTACACTTTACGCGTTCATATTTCCAATTTTATTATTTCAAAACTGTTATCTCGTGGTAATTTAGTGAGGTGTTAATTACAGTTTTTTGGATAATCGATGTGAGTGAAATATATTGTATTTTCTTAATGGTTTTTTATTTCCTATTTAAATATTTCCAAATTTTAATATTTCCAATTGTTGTCTGGTAATAATTCAGTGTACCTGGATGATTCTACTGATCTTAGCATTATGCCAGTAGAATTATGAAACACTGAATTATTATTTAAAACACATGTGGGTGCATCCAGGCTGATGAGTACATGTGCATGTGTTTTTCCATGTCCAATTCATATTTAATTCTCATGTGGTCCAATTTTCCATTGTGTATGGTTCATATTTAATTTGTTAATCCATTTGTGTTTACTTAATTGCAACTCCAATTTATAATTTTTTTTTTCCCCTTTCTCTCTATTTCTTTTTTCAATATTCTTTTGGTATGAGTAAAATTTGGCCAATAACCATTGAAGCATCAGCTATGGTAATATTATGTTTGCACATGTTAATTATTAGCTATGTGGTATTCTGTATACACAGTATCATTGATTATCTCTTTGGAGATTTAAGTAGAATAGAACTTGATATGTTTTTTGAAATTCATAGATATTATAATTATTTAACATTCTATAAAATTATGCTGCATTGCGCAAATTGGTATGGAATGGTTTTTACATATTCTTTTCAATATTCTTTTCAACAATTAGCTAGTTAAAATATTGATTTTTATATGATACCATAATTTAGCCTAATTGGCTCACAAATCACTTTGATTAACTTCTGTTTGAAATACATAGTTATTATAGCTGCATTGCGCTTTTAATGGTGTATTTAATAATAATTTAATAATAATAATATTTTAGTATTACTATTATTTCCTGGTATCATTTGTTTATCTATTGAATTTTCAAGGGCATCTTTATAAAATCTTATTCAGGTTCTAATGATTTTTTTTTTTTTTTTTTTTTTTTTTTTTTTTTTACCAACATTAATTTTGTACTGACTTATGACTGCTAGGGGTTTTTATATTGTTGTCTTTTGATGTTAGTTTGCTTAATGGGACTTTATGTATATATGTAAATAGTTTTATTATATTGCTTTATTATATTTAATCAAGTATAAAACAGTCAATCTTAATATTTTTTTTTATTTTTTTTTTATTTATTTTTTTTATGGATATTCAAGTAATATTAAGATTGATTCATAACAATTTTTTTTTTTTTTAATATGTTATAGATATATTTAATATGTATTTCTTGCAATTTTTATTGCTATCAAACAAATATGGCAGTTATTAGTAAAATGTTAGATACTGGCAATTTAGGCCTTGGTGGATCCAGGACTAATGCTCGGTACAGGAAGATTATTAGGGATCTTCCTGGATCGTTATCAGATAACCTATTCTATTGTCCCAAGCCTGTACTATGTTTTCGAGAGTGTGAATCTAAGCGTTGTCTTACATGTCCATTAGCTGATAAGTCACAGATTTCAAATAATAACAATCTTAATTTGGTAAAATTTTGCAAAGCATACAATGTAATCTATTCATTGAAATGCAATTCGTGTAACATGGAATATATTGGACAGTCTTGTCAAAAATTACATAAGCGGCTAAATTTACATCGTTCTCATATTGATCAATATAAAAATTCTAAATTTCAAACAACTCATAATATTGAATATACTCATTTCAAAAATCATGATTTTAAAAATATTACTATTAAAATACTTAAAATACAAAAAAATTTTACTGAACGACTTTTTCTAGAATCTAAATATATAAGACATTTTAATACTACATATCCTTATGGATTAAATCAATTAGTATACAAAAAATCACATCCTGTATTTTCAGATTTAACTAAATATGAAAATTATAAAAATCTTTATTCCGGATTAAATTTTTCAAACTTAAAAAAAACTTCTAGATCTGGTAGAGGTAAACATAATAACAAAAAATTCACTGATGATATTGTGATTCAACAGGAGCTTGATAATCTTGAGGCACAATTTTGTAATGATTATTGTTGGCTTGCTATAAGAAAACATGTTTTTAGTATAAAAAAGAAATATATAAACCAATATTTCAAGGTATTTAAAAAGAATCAATATTCTCCACATTTTTGTGATATCTTTTATGATATTCTACATTATAGAGCAAACCTATTAAATACAAGTCTTTCTAATAAACCTAAATATAAAACTAATAATACACAATTAATTATAAATTTTTCCAATCATGTATTTAATAATATAAATTTACACAATATAATAAACAATATTAATAATAATTTTCCAATAAAAAATTTTACCATTCACAAGACATATAAATATAATCGCACACTTGGACGTAAAATTTTTAATTACAATTCTTTTGCAAAAAATTTGGTCTCTTCAAAGAATTACCCATGTTATTGTAATGACCCAAAATATCAAAAGTATATAAATACAACACATGGTCATATCATTACTGGTGATCTTAATATTGTAGAACAACCTATTTTACAAAACTTAATGCATAATGGCACAAAATTTCGTCTTCCATATAAGTGTAATATCAAATCCATAATATTGCAGTTTATTCAAGATATTGATTTGTTTATATATAAAATTGCTGTTGATTACAATAAACCAATCGAATATTTCAGTGAATGGAGATTTTCTGTAATTGATAAATTAAAAAATGAAATTATAAAAAATTATCATCATATTACACATGCAGCTTTTAAAAACATAAATAAACATATATCAGAATTACAAAACAAATTTATAATTACTTATGTAGATAAATCTCCAAATAATTATGCTATCATTTGTAAAGAATACTATAAAGTGTTAATTCACAATGCAATCAACACAAGTAATATTTTTAATAAAACTAAATTAAATATTGAAATAAATAACAGAAAATTATTAAATTATCACAAATTACTAAAAATCAAATGTAATAATTTTAATTATCCTTATCTTGTTATAATTCCAAAATTTCATAAAAATCCTATTAAATTTCGCACTGTTACCATCGGTTGTAACACATATAATAAAAATGCAAGCAATTTACTACTTAATATTTTAAAGCAGATATATGATATAACGCTAAAACATAATAACCAACATTGCCTAAAAAATAGTTTTCAACTCATTAATAAAATACATAATATCAATCCGGTAAAATTCATAAAAACATTGGATTTTAATGATTTATTTAATAACATTGATATAAAAGACTTACATAAAACAATGTGTATATTATTTAAAGAATTTAAATCTCAATTAAAATTAAAAGAACATATTTCAGTAAATTTTTTTAAAACTTTACTAAATTTTACATTGCATAATAATTACATTATATATGACAATATTATCTATAAACAATGCCAGGGAATTCCGCAGGGCGGAACCGCATCTAGTATTCTCTCTGACCTTTACTTATATTATTATGAAAGAAATATAAGTCCGAACAATGATTATGTATTTTATCGCTATATTGATGACATTATCATATTTTATTTCAATGAAAAAAATTGCACATCACCACTCAATTTTTATCCTACTCAGCTTAAATTAAGCGAAAATGATTTAATTAATAATAATATAAACTTTCTTGACTTAAAAATTAATATTACTAATAATTATAAATTAATTTTTGATATTTATGATAAGAGATTTGATTTCCCATTTAAAGTAAATATTTTTACCAATTATGCTTCATGTTTACATAAATCTGTTTATAAAAATATAATTATCAATTATCTACATCGTATAAAATACTTATGCTCAGATATAAATAAAAACAAAAATATTAGATATATTCGAGATCAAGCAAAAATATATGGATATCCTATTTTTATGATAAATTCAATCATCAACTCTTTTAAATAACATTTATTATATAATTTAAATATAAACATGGTATGTAATAAATTATTGTTTTAGTGTGCGATAACATATAACAAAAGATATAGAAAATAATTATAACATACATTATTACAATTATAACATATTAGGAAATTTAATATTTAATATTTGTTTGAACATTATATACACTTTATGTAGAAAATTACAAATATAACATACATAATTACAATTATAACATATTAGGAAATTTAATATTTGATTGAACATTATTTATACTTTGTATAGTTGTGATTGTGCGTTGCCGATCACCTCTGTTTAAGGTATTATTGATGTGCAGTTTTCATACATTTATAAATTAACTTATACAATAACAAATTAAATTATACAATGATAACATTGGTGATTATAACTCATATATATATATCTATTTGCAATATATATAAAAATAAATATATATAGTTTTTATTTTTGTCTATGAATAATTAAAATTAACAAGTATTTTAATTACTGCATTGCATTAATTTGATTGAAAAACAGTAGTAATACTATTAATTATCAACATTATAAATTTTGAGATATTTTGAATTGTTTATGAATTATTTAATTAGATATTTAAATTAATCTATAAATATAAAATATATTTACAATGTAGTATAAATTAAACATTAGTTATTTAAAAACAAGTCTAATATATATTTAAGTAGTAGTAAAAATAAAACATTAATTATTTAATAAATGTCTATAATATCAGTGGATTAACACAGCTGGCAGCAAAAATAATTTGAATTAAAATAATATCTCTTTTACATAATATATTCTTGTTAAGAATATCTGAAATGCTGTGCAAGTTGAATTAATTCTGTGTAGATTTATTCATATAGTAGTATTATATTTTATTTGAATTTTAAGTAAAACTACAAGTTAGTATTGTTTTTTAAAGTTTATTTATATAAATAAATCTTATGAAGTGAGTATGTAACTAATAAAGTGGATATTTAACTAAATATTAATTATGAACTATTATAATACCAATAGATGGCGACACTTTACCTTTCAGGTAGTTGTAGATAATATTGTTAATATTATATTTAATTTAACTATAGAGGAAGCTATTGATTGTATATTAATTTTACTTTCAGGAATTAAAATTGGATGGAGTAATATATATTCACGGATATAAATTTGTTATAAGTGTATTAAAACCAGAATTATTTTGATTGTTTTTGAATCATTTTGTGATTGGGTGTCATTTATGGGGTTGTGTTTTAAAAAAAGTGTGCTCTCAACTTGTCTTACAAATCATTTCTCTCAACTCGACTTAGTTAACATGTATGATGCATTGCCATGTGGATGTGAATATTATGTAGACGTTGTGACATTTTAAGGATTCTGTATAATTATTGTGAGTAAAATATTTTATCTACACTTTACGCGTTCATATTTCCAATTTTATTATTTCAAAACTGTTATCTCGTGGTAATTTAGTGAGGTGTTAATTACAGTTTTTTGGATAATCGATGTGAGTGAAATATATTGTATTTTCTTAATGGTTTTTTATTTCCTATTTAAATATTTCCAAATTTTAATATTTCCAATTGTTGTCTGGTAATAATTCAGTGTACCTGGATGATTCTACTGATCTTAGCATTATGCCAGTAGAATTATGAAACACTGAATTATTATTTAAAACACATGTGGGTGCATCCAGGCTGATGAGTACATGTGCATGTGTTTTTCCATGTCCAATTCATATTTAATTCTCATGTGGTCCAATTTTCCATTGTGTATGGTTCATATTTAATTTGTTAATCCATTTGTGTTTACTTAATTGCAACTCCAATTTATAATTTTTTTTTTCCCCTTTCTCTCTATTTCTTTTTTCAATATTCTTTTGGTATGAGTAAAATTTGGCCAATAACCATTGAAGCATCAGCTATGGTAATATTATGTTTGCACATGTTAATTATTAGCTATGTGGTATTCTGTATACACAGTATCATTGATTATCTCTTTGGAGATTTAAGTAGAATATAACTTGATATGTTTTTTGAAATTCATAGATATTATAATTATTTAACATTCTATAAAATTATGCTGCATTGCGCAAATTGGTATGGAATGGTTTTTACATATTCTTTTCAATATTCTTTTCAACAATTAGCTAGTTAAAATATTGATTTTTATATGATACCATAATTTAGCCTAATTGGCTCACAAATCACTTTGATTAACTTCTGTTTGAAATACATAGTTATTATAGCTGCATTGCGCTTTTAATGGTGTATTTAATAATAATTTAATAATAATAATATTTTAGTATTACTATTATTTCCTGGTATCATTTGTTTATCTATTGAATTTTCAAGGGCATCTTTATAAAATCTTATTCAGGTTCTAATGATTTTTTTTTTTTTTTTTTTTTTTTTTTTTTTTTTTTTACCAACATTAATTTTGTACTGACTTATGACTGCTAGGGGTTTTTATATTGTTGTCTTTTGATGTTAGTTTGCTTAATGGGACTTTATGTATATATGTAAATAGTTTTATTATATTGCTTTATTATATTTAATCAAGTATAAAACAGTCAATCTTAATATTTTTTTTTATTTTTTTTTTATTTATTTTTTTTATGGATATTCAAGTAATATTAAGATTGATTCATAACAATTTTTTTTTTTTTAATATGTTATAGATATATTTAATATGTATTTCTTGCAATTTTTATTGCTATCAAACAAATATGGCAGTTATTAGTAAAATGTTAGATACTGGCAATTTAGGCCTTGGTGGATCCAGGACTAATGCTCGGTACAGGAAGATTATTAGGGATCTTCCTTGATCGTTATCAGATAACCTATTCTATTGTCCCAAGCCTGTACTATGTTTTCGAGAGTGTGAATCTAAGCGTTGTCTTACATGTCCATTAGCTGATAAGTCACAGATTTCAAATAATAACAATCTTAATTTGGTAAAATTTTGCATAGCATACAATGTAATCTATTCATTGAAATGCAATTCGTGTAACATGGAATATATTGGACAGTCTTGTCAAAAATTACATAAGCGGCTAAATTTACATCGTTCTCATATTGATAAATATAAAAATTCTAAATTTCAAACAACTCATAATATTGAATATACTCATTTCAAAAATCATGATTTTAAAAATATTACTATTAAAATACTTAAAATACAAAAAAATTTTACTGAACGACTTTTTCTAGAATCTAAATATATAAGACATTTTAATACTACATATCCTTATGGATTAAATCAATTAGTATACAAAAAATCACATCCTGTATTTTCAGATTTAACTAAATATGAAAATTATAAAAATCTTTATTCCGGATTAAATTTTTCAAACTTAAAAAAAACTTCTAGATCTGGTAGAGGTAAACATAATAACAAAAAATTCACTGATGATATTGTGATTCAACAGGAGCTTGATAATCTTGAGGCACAATTTTGTAATGATTATTGTTGGCTTGCTATAAGAAAACATGTTTTTAGTATAAAAAAGAAATATATAAACCAATATTTCAAGGTATTTAAAAAGAATCAATATTCTCCACATTTTTGTGATATCTTTTATGATATTCTACATTATAGAGCAAACCTATTAAATACAAGTCTTTCTAATAAACCTAAATATAAAACTAATAATACACAATTAATTATAAATTTTTCCAATCATGTATTTAATAATATAAATTTACACAATATAATAAACAATATTAATAATAATTTTCCAATAAAAAATTTTACCATTCACAAGACATATAAATATAATCGCACACTTGGACGTAAAATTTTTAATTACAATTCTTTTGCAAAAAATTTGGTCTCTTCAAAGAATTACCCATGTTATTGTAATGACCCAAAATATCAAAAGTATATAAATACAACACATGGTCATATCATTACTGGTGATCTTAATATTGTAGAACAACCTATTTTACAAAACTTAATGCATAATGGCACAAAATTTCGTCTTCCATATAAGTGTAATATCAAATCCATAATATTGCAGTTTATTCAAGATATTGATTTGTTTATATATAAAATTGCTGTTGATTACAATAAACCAATCGAATATTTCAGTGAATGGAGATTTTCTGTAATTGATAAATTAAAAAATGAAATTATAAAAAATTATCATCATATTACACATGCAGCTTTTAAAAACATAAATAAACATATATCAGAATTACAAAACAAATTTATAATTACTTATGTAGATAAATCTCCAAATAATTATGCTATCATTTGTAAAGAATACTATAAAGTGTTAATTCACAATGCAATCAACACAAGTAATATTTTTAATAAAACTAAATTAAATATTGAAATAAATAACAGAAAATTATTAAATTATCACAAATTACTAAAAATCAAATGTAATAATTTTAATTATCCTTATCTTGTTATAATTCCAAAATTTCATAAAAATCCTATTAAATTTCGCACTGTTACCATCGGTTGTAACACATATAATAAAAATGCAAGCAATTTACTACTTAATATTTTAAAGCAGATATATGATATAACGCTAAAACATAATAACCAACATTGCCTAAAAAATAGTTTTCAACTCATTAATAAAATACATAATATCAATCCGGTAAAATTCATAAAAACATTGGATTTTAATGATTTATTTAATAACATTGATATAAAAGACTTACATAAAACAATGTGTATATTATTTAAAGAATTTAAATCTCAATTAAAATTAAAAGAACATATTTCAGTAAATTTTTTTAAAACTTTACTAAATTTTACATTGCATAATAATTACATTATATATGACAATATTATCTATAAACAATGCCAGGGAATTCCGCAGGGCGGAACCGCATCTAGTATTCTCTCTGACCTTTACTTATATTATTATGAAAGAAATATAAGTCCGAACAATGATTATGTATTTTATCGCTATATTGATGACATTATCATATTTTATTTCAATGAAAAAAATTGCACATCACCACTCAATTTTTATCCTACTCAGCTTAAATTAAGCGAAAATGATTTAATTAATAATAATATAAACTTTCTTGACTTAAAAATTAATATTACTAATAATTATAAATTAATTTTTGATATTTATGATAAGAGATTTGATTTCCCATTTAAAGTAAATATTTTTACCAATTATGCTTCATGTTTACATAAATCTGTTTATAAAAATATAATTATCAATTATCTACATCGTATAAAATACTTATGCTCAGATATAAATAAAAACAAAAATATTAGATATATTCGAGATCAAGCAAAAATATATGGATATCCTATTTTTATGATAAATTCAATCATCAACTCTTTTAAATAACATTTATTATATAATTTAAATATAAACATGGTATGTAATAAATTATTGTTTTAGTGTGCGATAACATATAACAAAAGATATAGAAAATAATTATAACATACATTATTACAATTATAACATATTAGGAAATTTAATATTTAATATTTGTTTGAACATTATATACACTTTATGTAGAAAATTACAAATATAACATACATAATTACAATTATAACATATTAGGAAATTTAATATTTGATTGAACATTATTTATACTTTGTATAGTTGTGATTGTGCGTTGCCGATCACCTCTGTTTAAGGTATTATTGATGTGCAGTTTTCATACATTTATAAATTAACTTATACAATAACAAATTAAATTATACAATGATAACATTGGTGATTATAACTCATATATATATATCTATTTGCAATATATATAAAAATAAATATATATAGTTTTTATTTTTGTCTATGAATAATTAAAATTAACAAGTATTTTAATTACTGCATTGCATTAATTTGATTGAAAAACAGTAGTAATACTATTAATTATCAACATTATAAATTTTGAGATATTTTGAATTGTTTATGAATTATTTAATTAGATATTTAAATTAATCTATAAATATAAAATATATTTACAATGTAGTATAAATTAAACATTAGTTATTTAAAAACAAGTCTAATATATATTTAAGTAGTAGTAAAAATAAAACATTAATTATTTAATAAATGTCTATAATATCAGTGGATTAACACAGCTGGCAGCAAAAATAATTTGAATTAAAATAATATCTCTTTTACATAATATATTCTTGTTAAGAATATCTGAAATGCTGTGCAAGTTGAATTAATTCTGTGTAGATTTATTCATATAGTAGTATTATATTTTATTTGAATTTTAAGTAAAACTACAAGTTAGTATTGTTTTTTAAAGTTTATTTATATAAATAAATCTTATGAAGTGAGTATGTAACTAATAAAGTGGATATTTAACTAAATATTAATTATGAACTATTATAATACCAATAGATGGCGACACTTTACCTTTCAGGTAGTTGTAGATAATATTGTTAATATTATATTTAATTTAACTATAGAGGAAGCTATTGATTGTATATTAATTTTACTTTCAGGAATTAAAATTGGATGGAGTAATATATATTCACGGATATAAATTTGTTATAAGTGTATTAAAACCAGAATTATTTTGATTGTTTTTGAATCATTTTGTGATTGGGTGTCATTTATGGGGTTGTGTTTTAAAAAAAGTGTGCTCTCAACTTGTCTTACAAATCATTTCTCTCAACTCGACTTAGTTAACATGTATGATGCATTGCCATGTGGATGTGAATATTATGTAGACGTTGTGACATTTTAAGGATTCTGTATAATTATTGTGAGTAAAATATTTTATCTACACTTTACGCGTTCATATTTCCAATTTTATTATTTCAAAACTGTTATCTCGTGGTAATTTAGTGAGGTGTTAATTACAGTTTTTTGGATAATCGATGTGAGTGAAATATATTGTATTTTCTTAATGGTTTTTTATTTCCTATTTAAATATTTCCAAATTTTAATATTTCCAATTGTTGTCTGGTAATAATTCAGTGTACCTGGATGATTCTACTGATCTTAGCATTATGCCAGTAGAATTATGAAACACTGAATTATTATTTAAAACACATGTGGGTGCATCCAGGCTGATGAGTACATGTGCATGTGTTTTTCCATGTCCAATTCATATTTAATTCTCATGTGGTCCAATTTTCCATTGTGTATGGTTCATATTTAATTTGTTAATCCATTTGTGTTTACTTAATTGCAACTCCAATTTATAATTTTTTTTTTCCCCTTTCTCTCTATTTCTTTTTTCAATATTCTTTTGGTATGAGTAAAATTTGGCCAATAACCATTGAAGCATCAGCTATGGTAATATTATGTTTGCACATGTTAATTATTAGCTATGTGGTATTCTGTATACACAGTATCATTGATTATCTCTTTGGAGATTTAAGTAGAATAGAACTTGATATGTTTTTTGAAATTCATAGATATTATAATTATTTAACATTCTATAAAATTATGCTGCATTGCGCAAATTGGTATGGAATGGTTTTTACATATTCTTTTCAATATTCTTTTCAACAATTAGCTAGTTAAAATATTGATTTTTATATGATACCATAATTTAGCCTAATTGGCTCACAAATCACTTTGATTAACTTCTGTTTGAAATACATAGTTATTATAGCTGCATTGCGCTTTTAATGGTGTATTTAATAATAATTTAATAATAATAATATTTTAGTATTACTATTATTTCCTGGTATCATTTGTTTATCTATTGAATTTTCAAGGGCATCTTTATAAAATCTTATTCAGGTTCTAATGATTTTTTTTTTTTTTTTTTTTTTTTTTTTTTTTTTACCAACATTAATTTTGTACTGACTTATGACTGCTAGGGGTTTTTATATTGTTGTCTTTTGATGTTAGTTTGCTTAATGGGACTTTATGTATATATGTAAATAGTTTTATTATATTGCTTTATTATATTTAATCAAGTATAAAACAGTCAATCTTAATATTTTTTTTTATTTTTTTTTTATTTATTTTTTTTATGGATATTCAAGTAATATTAAGATTGATTCATAACAATTTTTTTTTTTTTAATATGTTATAGATATATTTAATATGTATTTCTTGCAATTTTTATTGCTATCAAACAAATATGGCAGTTATTAGTAAAATGTTAGATACTGGCAATTTAGGCCTTGGTGGATCCAGGACTAATGCTCGGTACAGGAAGATTATTAGGGATCTTCCTTGATCGTTATCAGATAACCTATTCTATTGTCCCAAGCCTGTACTATGTTTTCGAGAGTGTGAATCTAAGCGTTGTCTTACATGTCCATTAGCTGATAAGTCACAGATTTCAAATAATAACAATCTTAATTTGGTAAAATTTTGCATAGCATACAATGTAATCTATTCATTGAAATGCAATTCGTGTAACATGGAATATATTGGACAGTCTTGTCAAAAATTACATAAGCGGCTAAATTTACATCGTTCTCATATTGATAAATATAAAAATTCTAAATTTCAAACAACTCATAATATTGAATATACTCATTTCAAAAATCATGATTTTAAAAATATTACTATTAAAATACTTAAAATACAAAAAAATTTTACTGAACGACTTTTTCTAGAATCTAAATATATAAGACATTTTAATACTACATATCCTTATGGATTAAATCAATTAGTATACAAAAAATCACATCCTGTATTTTCAGATTTAACTAAATATGAAAATTATAAAAATCTTTATTCCGGATTAAATTTTTCAAACTTAAAAAAAACTTCTAGATCTGGTAGAGGTAAACATAATAACAAAAAATTCACTGATGATATTGTGATTCAACAGGAGCTTGATAATCTTGAGGCACAATTTTGTAATGATTATTGTTGGCTTGCTATAAGAAAACATGTTTTTAGTATAAAAAAGAAATATATAAACCAATATTTCAAGGTATTTAAAAAGAATCAATATTCTCCACATTTTTGTGATATCTTTTATGATATTCTACATTATAGAGCAAACCTATTAAATACAAGTCTTTCTAATAAACCTAAATATAAAACTAATAATACACAATTAATTATAAATTTTTCCAATCATGTATTTAATAATATAAATTTACACAATATAATAAACAATATTAATAATAATTTTCCAATAAAAAATTTTACCATTCACAAGACATATAAATATAATCGCACACTTGGACGTAAAATTTTTAATTACAATTCTTTTGCAAAAAATTTGGTCTCTTCAAAGAATTACCCATGTTATTGTAATGACCCAAAATATCAAAAGTATATAAATACAACACATGGTCATATCATTACTGGTGATCTTAATATTGTAGAACAACCTATTTTACAAAACTTAATGCATAATGGCACAAAATTTCGTCTTCCATATAAGTGTAATATCAAATCCATAATATTGCAGTTTATTCAAGATATTGATTTGTTTATATATAAAATTGCTGTTGATTACAATAAACCAATCGAATATTTCAGTGAATGGAGATTTTCTGTAATTGATAAATTAAAAAATGAAATTATAAAAAATTATCATCATATTACACATGCAGCTTTTAAAAACATAAATAAACATATATCAGAATTACAAAACAAATTTATAATTACTTATGTAGATAAATCTCCAAATAATTATGCTATCATTTGTAAAGAATACTATAAAGTGTTAATTCACAATGCAATCAACACAAGTAATATTTTTAATAAAACTAAATTAAATATTGAAATAAATAACAGAAAATTATTAAATTATCACAAATTACTAAAAATCAAATGTAATAATTTTAATTATCCTTATCTTGTTATAATTCCAAAATTTCATAAAAATCCTATTAAATTTCGCACTGTTACCATCGGTTGTAACACATATAATAAAAATGCAAGCAATTTACTACTTAATATTTTAAAGCAGATATATGATATAACGCTAAAACATAATAACCAACATTGCCTAAAAAATAGTTTTCAACTCATTAATAAAATACATAATATCAATCCGGTAAAATTCATAAAAACATTGGATTTTAATGATTTATTTAATAACATTGATATAAAAGACTTACATAAAACAATGTGTATATTATTTAAAGAATTTAAATCTCAATTAAAATTAAAAGAACATATTTCAGTAAATTTTTTTAAAACTTTACTAAATTTTACATTGCATAATAATTACATTATATATGACAATATTATCTATAAACAATGCCAGGGAATTCCGCAGGGCGGAACCGCATCTAGTATTCTCTCTGACCTTTACTTATATTATTATGAAAGAAATATAAGTCCGAACAATGATTATGTATTTTATCGCTATATTGATGACATTATCATATTTTATTTCAATGAAAAAAATTGCACATCACCACTCAATTTTTATCCTACTCAGCTTAAATTAAGCGAAAATGATTTAATTAATAATAATATAAACTTTCTTGACTTAAAAATTAATATTACTAATAATTATAAATTAATTTTTGATATTTATGATAAGAGATTTGATTTCCCATTTAAAGTAAATATTTTTACCAATTATGCTTCATGTTTACATAAATCTGTTTATAAAAATATAATTATCAATTATCTACATCATATAAAATACTTATGCTCAGATATAAATAAAAACAAAAATATTAGATATATTCGAGATCAAGCAAAAATATATGGATATCCTATTTTTATGATAAATTCAATCATCAACTCTTTTAAATAACATTTATTATATAATTTAAATATAAACATGGTATGTAATAAATTATTGTTTTAGTGTGCGATAACATATAACAAAAGATATAGAAAATAATTATAACATACATTATTACAATTATAACATATTAGGAAATTTAATATTTAATATTTGTTTGAACATTATATACACTTTATGTAGAAAATTACAAATATAACATACATAATTACAATTATAACATATTAGGAAATTTAATATTTGATTGAACATTATTTATACTTTGTATAGTTGTGATTGTGCGTTGCCGATCACCTCTGTTTAAGGTATTATTGATGTGCAGTTTTCATACATTTATAAATTAACTTATACAATAACAAATTAAATTATACAATGATAACATTGGTGATTATAACTCATATATATATATCTATTTGCAATATATATAAAAATAAATATATATAGTTTTTATTTTTGTCTATGAATAATTAAAATTAACAAGTATTTTAATTACTGCATTGCATTAATTTGATTGAAAAACAGTAGTAATACTATTAATTATCAACATTATAAATTTTGAGATATTTTGAATTGTTTATGAATTATTTAATTAGATATTTAAATTAATCTATAAATATAAAATATATTTACAATGTAGTATAAATTAAACATTAGTTATTTAAAAACAAGTCTAATATATATTTAAGTAGTAGTAAAAATAAAACATTAATTATTTAATAAATGTCTATAATATCAGTGGATTAACACAGCTGGCAGCAAAAATAATTTGAATTAAAATAATATCTCTTTTACATAATATATTCTTGTTAAGAATATCTGAAATGCTGTGCAAGTTGAATTAATTCTGTGTAGATTTATTCATATAGTAGTATTATATTTTATTTGAATTTTAAGTAAAACTACAAGTTAGTATTGTTTTTTAAAGTTTATTTATATAAATAAATCTTATGAAGTGAGTATGTAACTAATAAAGTGGATATTTAACTAAATATTAATTATGAACTATTATAATACCAATAGATGGCGACACTTTACCTTTCAGGTAGTTGTAGATAATATTGTTAATATTATATTTAATTTAACTATAGAGGAAGCTATTGATTGTATATTAATTTTACTTTCAGGAATTAAAATTGGATGGAGTAATATATATTCACGGATATAAATTTGTTATAAGTGTATTAAAACCAGAATTATTTTGATTGTTTTTGAATCATTTTGTGATTGGGTGTCATTTATGGGGTTGTGTTTTAAAAAAAGTGTGCTCTCAACTTGTCTTACAAATCATTTCTCTCAACTCGACTTAGTTAACATGTATGATGCATTGCCATGTGGATGTGAATATTATGTAGACGTTGTGACATTTTAAGGATTCTGTATAATTATTGTGAGTAAAATATTTTATCTACACTTTACGCGTTCATATTTCCAATTTTATTATTTCAAAACTGTTATCTCGTGGTAATTTAGTGAGGTGTTAATTACAGTTTTTTGGATAATCGATGTGAGTGAAATATATTGTATTTTCTTAATGGTTTTTTATTTCCTATTTAAATATTTCCAAATTTTAATATTTCCAATTGTTGTCTGGTAATAATTCAGTGTACCTGGATGATTCTACTGATCTTAGCATTATGCCAGTAGAATTATGAAACACTGAATTATTATTTAAAACACATGTGGGTGCATCCAGGCTGATGAGTACATGTGCATGTGTTTTTCCATGTCCAATTCATATTTAATTCTCATGTGGTCCAATTTTCCATTGTGTATGGTTCATATTTAATTTGTTAATCCATTTGTGTTTACTTAATTGCAACTCCAATTTATAATTTTTTTTTTCCCCTTTCTCTCTATTTCTTTTTTCAATATTCTTTTGGTATGAGTAAAATTTGGCCAATTACCATTGAAGCATCAGCTATGGTAATATTATGTTTGCACATGTTAATTATTAGCTATGTGGTATTCTGTATACACAGTATCATTGATTATCTCTTTGGAGATTTAAGTAGAATAGAACTTGATATGTTTTTTGAAATTCATAGATATTATAATTATTTAACATTCTATAAAATTATGCTGCATTGCGCAAATTGGTATGGAATGGTTTTTACATATTCTTTTCAATATTCTTTTCAACAATTAGCTAGTTAAAATATTGATTTTTATATGATACCATAATTTAGCCTAATTGGCTCACAAATCACTTTGATTAACTTCTGTTTGAAATACATAGTTATTATAGCTGCATTGCGCTTTTAATGGTGTATTTAATAATAATTTAATAATAATAATATTTTAGTATTACTATTATTTCCTGGTATCATTTGTTTATCTATTGAATTTTCAAGGGCATCTTTATAAAATCTTATTCAGGTTCTAATGATTTTTTTTTTTTTTTTTTTTTTTTTTTTTTTACCAACATTAATTTTGTACTGACTTATGACTGCTAGGGGTTTTTATATTGTTGTCTTTTGATGTTAGTTTGCTTAATGGGACTTTATGTATATATGTAAATAGTTTTATTATATTGCTTTATTATATTTAATCAAGTATAAAACAGTCAATCTTAATATTTTTTTTTATTTTTTTTTTATTTATTTTTTTTATGGATATTCAAGTAATATTAAGATTGATTCATAACAATTTTTTTTTTTTTTAAATATGTTATAGATATATTTAATATGTATTTCTTGCAATTTTTATTGCTATCAAACAAATATGGCAGTTATTAGTAAAATGTTAGATACTGGCAATTTAGGCCTTGGTGGATCCAGGACTAATGCTCGGTACAGGAAGATTATTAGGGATCTTCCTGGATCGTTATCAGATAACCTATTCTATTGTCCCAAGCCTGTACTATGTTTTCGAGAGTGTGAATCTAAGCGTTGTCTTACATGTCCATTAGCTGATAAGTCACAGATTTCAAATAATAACAATCTTAATTTGGTAAAATTTTGCAAAGCATACAATGTAATCTATTCATTGAAATGCAATTCGTGTAACATGGAATATATTGGACAGTCTTGTCAAAAATTACATAAGCGGCTAAATTTACATCGTTCTCATATTGATCAATATAAAAATTCTAAATTTCAAACAACTCATAATATTGAATATACTCATTTCAAAAATCATGATTTTAAAAATATTACTATTAAAATACTTAAAATACAAAAAAATTTTACTGAACGACTTTTTCTAGAATCTAAATATATAAGACATTTTAATACTACATATCCTTATGGATTAAATCAATTAGTATACAAAAAATCACATCCTGTATTTTCAGATTTAACTAAATATGAAAATTATAAAAATCTTTATTCCGGATTAAATTTTTCAAACTTAAAAAAAACTTCTAGATCTGGTAGAGGTAAACATAATAACAAAAAATTCACTGATGATATTGTGATTCAACAGGAGCTTGATAATCTTGAGGCACAATTTTGTAATGATTATTGTTGGCTTGCTATAAGAAAACATGTTTTTAGTATAAAAAAGAAATATATAAACCAATATTTCAAGGTATTTAAAAAGAATCAATATTCTCCACATTTTTGTGATATCTTTTATGATATTCTACATTATAGAGCAAACCTATTAAATACAAGTCTTTCTAATAAACCTAAATATAAAACTAATAATACACAATTAATTATAAATTTTTCCAATCATGTATTTAATAATATAAATTTACACAATATAATAAACAATATTAATAATAATTTTCCAATAAAAAATTTTACCATTCACAAGACATATAAATATAATCGCACACTTGGACGTAAAATTTTTAATTACAATTCTTTTGCAAAAAATTTGGTCTCTTCAAAGAATTACCCATGTTATTGTAATGACCCAAAATATCAAAAGTATATAAATACAACACATGGTCATATCATTACTGGTGATCTTAATATTGTAGAACAACCTATTTTACAAAACTTAATGCATAATGGCACAAAATTTCGTCTTCCATATAAGTGTAATATCAAATCCATAATATTGCAGTTTATTCAAGATATTGATTTGTTTATATATAAAATTGCTGTTGATTACAATAAACCAATCGAATATTTCAGTGAATGGAGATTTTCTGTAATTGATAAATTAAAAAATGAAATTATAAAAAATTATCATCATATTACACATGCAGCTTTTAAAAACATAAATAAACATATATCAGAATTACAAAACAAATTTATAATTACTTATGTAGATAAATCTCCAAATAATTATGCTATCATTTGTAAAGAATACTATAAAGTGTTAATTCACAATGCAATCAACACAAGTAATATTTTTAATAAAACTAAATTAAATATTGAAATAAATAACAGAAAATTATTAAATTATCACAAATTACTAAAAATCAAATGTAATAATTTTAATTATCCTTATCTTGTTATAATTCCAAAATTTCATAAAAATCCTATTAAATTTCGCACTGTTACCATCGGTTGTAACACATATAATAAAAATGCAAGCAATTTACTACTTAATATTTTAAAGCAGATATATGATATAACGCTAAAACATAATAACCAACATTGCCTAAAAAATAGTTTTCAACTCATTAATAAAATACATAATATCAATCCGGTAAAATTCATAAAAACATTGGATTTTAATGATTTATTTAATAACATTGATATAAAAGACTTACATAAAACAATGTGTATATTATTTAAAGAATTTAAATCTCAATTAAAATTAAAAGAACATATTTCAGTAAATTTTTTTAAAACTTTACTAAATTTTACATTGCATAATAATTACATTATATATGACAATATTATCTATAAACAATGCCAGGGAATTCCGCAGGGCGGAACCGCATCTAGTATTCTCTCTGACCTTTACTTATATTATTATGAAAGAAATATAAGTCCGAACAATGATTATGTATTTTATCGCTATATTGATGACATTATCATATTTTATTTCAATGAAAAAAATTGCACATCACCACTCAATTTTTATCCTACTCAGCTTAAATTAAGCGAAAATGATTTAATTAATAATAATATAAACTTTCTTGACTTAAAAATTAATATTACTAATAATTATAAATTAATTTTTGATATTTATGATAAGAGATTTGATTTCCCATTTAAAGTAAATATTTTTACCAATTATGCTTCATGTTTACATAAATCTGTTTATAAAAATATAATTATCAATTATCTACATCGTATAAAATACTTATGCTCAGATATAAATAAAAACAAAAATATTAGATATATTCGAGATCAAGCAAAAATATATGGATATCCTATTTTTATGATAAATTCAATCATCAACTCTTTTAAATAACATTTATTATATAATTTAAATATAAACATGGTATGTAATAAATTATTGTTTTAGTGTGCGATAACATATAACAAAAGATATAGAAAATAATTATAACATACATTATTACAATTATAACATATTAGGAAATTTAATATTTAATATTTGTTTGAACATTATATACACTTTATGTAGAAAATTACAAATATAACATACATAATTACAATTATAACATATTAGGAAATTTAATATTTGATTGAACATTATTTATACTTTGTATAGTTGTGATTGTGCGTTGCCGATCACCTCTGTTTAAGGTATTATTGATGTGCAGTTTTCATACATTTATAAATTAACTTATACAATAACAAATTAAATTATACAATGATAACATTGGTGATTATAACTCATATATATATATCTATTTGCAATATATATAAAAATAAATATATATAGTTTTTATTTTTGTCTATGAATAATTAAAATTAACAAGTATTTTAATTACTGCATTGCATTAATTTGATTGAAAAACAGTAGTAATACTATTAATTATCAACATTATAAATTTTGAGATATTTTGAATTGTTTATGAATTATTTAATTAGATATTTAAATTAATCTATAAATATAAAATATATTTACAATGTAGTATAAATTAAACATTAGTTATTTAAAAACAAGTCTAATATATATTTAAGTAGTAGTAAAAATAAAACATTAATTATTTAATAAATGTCTATAATATCAGTGGATTAACACAGCTGGCAGCAAAAATAATTTGAATTAAAATAATATCTCTTTTACATAATATATTCTTGTTAAGAATATCTGAAATGCTGTGCAAGTTGAATTAATTCTGTGTAGATTTATTCATATAGTAGTATTATATTTTATTTGAATTTTAAGTAAAACTACAAGTTAGTATTGTTTTTTAAAGTTTATTTATATAAATAAATCTTATGAAGTGAGTATGTAACTAATAAAGTGGATATTTAACTAAATATTAATTATGAACTATTATAATACCAATAGATGGCGACACTTTACCTTTCAGGTAGTTGTAGATAATATTGTTAATATTATATTTAATTTAACTATAGAGGAAGCTATTGATTGTATATTAATTTTACTTTCAGGTATTAAAATTGGATGGAGTAATATATATTCACGGATATAAATTTGTTATAAGTGTATTAAAACCAGAATTATTTTGATTGTTTTTGAATCATTTTGTGATTGGGTGTCATTTATGGGGTTGTGTTTTAAAAAAAGTGTGCTCTCAACTTGTCTTACAAATCATTTCTCTCAACTCGACTTAGTTAACATGTATGATGCATTGCCATGTGGATGTGAATATTATGTAGACGTTGTGACATTTTAAGGATTCTGTATAATTATTGTGAGTAAAATATTTTATCTACACTTTACGCGTTCATATTTCCAATTTTATTATTTCAAAACTGTTATCTCGTGGTAATTTAGTGAGGTGTTAATTACAGTTTTTTGGATAATCGATGTGAGTGAAATATATTGTATTTTCTTAATGGTTTTTTATTTCCTATTTAAATATTTCCAAATTTTAATATTTCCAATTGTTGTCTGGTAATAATTCAGTGTACCTGGATGATTCTACTGATCTTAGCATTATGCCAGTAGAATTATGAAACACTGAATTATTATTTAAAACACATGTGGGTGCATCCAGGCTGATGAGTACATGTGCATGTGTTTTTCCATGTCCAATTCATATTTAATTCTCATGTGGTCCAATTTTCCATTGTGTATGGTTCATATTTAATTTGTTAATCCATTTGTGTTTACTTAATTGCAACTCCAATTTATAATTTTTTTTTTCCCCTTTCTCTCTATTTCTTTTTTCAATATTCTTTTGGTATGAGTAAAATTTGGCCAATTACCATTGAAGCATCAGCTATGGTAATATTATGTTTGCACATGTTAATTATTAGCTATGTGGTATTCTGTATACACAGTATCATTGATTATCTCTTTGGAGATTTAAGTAGAATAGAACTTGATATGTTTTTTGAAATTCATAGATATTATAATTATATATATATATATATATATATATATATATATATAATAGTCATCCCTGATATATTTTGGCCAAATTACGTAATGACCCCCTTAATGAAAACTTTCTCCTTTTACATAACAAATAAAAGATAATTTCGCCTTTTCGATATTTTCTTTCATGAAAAACTTTTATTAGCATATTAAAACAATATGTAATAATGTCAGTTATGGAATACACTGACGAAAATACATTATTTCTTGAAATTTCAGTATTTCATGTAATCATCACGGGATACATTTATCCGGTGTTGAATTATTCGAATGTCATTATATTTTTGTGTAAAACATTTTATGCATCCTTTTACTTATTCATAGGATTTTTAAGTAATGATACTTCTTTACCTTTTAAAAGAGATAATAAAGATGAAGGATACATTCAGAAAAGAAAAACGAATATATAATCCTATTAAATGATGCTGTTGATGTGCAGTTTTATATATAAAAATACTACAAAGTTTAATGCTGTCACTGCAGTTGCTAATATGAATAATTAAGATATTTAAATGTTATGGTTACACATTATGAATAAAAATGTTAAATAAATACTACGATGATACATGATAATTAAATATCAAACAAATTGTCAATCATTGATGTTTCGTATTTGACATTAAGAGCCTACGCTAGTCATGCGAAGAAACTCTCAAGCTTTTTAAGTCTATGGGAAGGTTCTTGCGCGATTTCTCGCTCGCCTTTTAATATTTTTAAATGATTTTTTTTTGCATAGGATAGCTGAAGCCGATCCCTAACGTTGTTAGTTTTTACTTTTTCGATTTTAGTTATTGTTTTTTTATAAGCGGACATTTCTAATTTCGGAACCGGTTGGAACCGGTTCTGAAAGTGAAAGTACCTTTATATAAAAAAAAAAACTGGAACCAAAATCGAAAAAGTAAAAACTAACAACGTTAGAGATCGACCTCAACTAGCCTATGCAAAAAAAAACATTTAAAAATATCAAAATACGAGCGAAAAATCGCGCTAGAATCTTCCCATAGACTTAACTTTTGCTGGAGCGTTTCTTCGCGTGACTAGCGTAGGTTCTTAAGAACCTACGCTAGTCATCCGAAGAAACTCGAACGCTAATGTTTAGTCTATGGGAAGGTTCTTTACTAATTTTTCACTCGCATTTTAATATTTTTAAATGATTTTTTTTTGCATAGGATAGCTGAGGTCGATCTCTAACGTTGTTACTTTTTACTTTTTCGATTTTGGTTCCAGTTTTTTTTTATATGGGAACTTGCACTTTCAGAACCGTTTCCAACCGGTTCCAAAATGGAAATGTCCGCTTATAAAAAAAACTGTGACCAAAATCGAAAAAGTAAAAACTAACAACGTTAGAGATCAACCTCAGCTATCCTATGCAAAAAAATCATTTAAAAATATTAAAATGTGAGCGAGAAATCATTAAAGAACCTTCCTGTAGACTAAACATTAGCTTAAGCGTTTCTTCCCGTGACTAGCGTAGTCTCTTAAATGTCTACACTAGTCATACGAAGGCACTCGCAATGTGAATTATATGTTACAAAAAAGTATTACTGCATTTAATGCATGTCATTGCAGCTGCTAATATAATTCATTAAGATATTTAAATTTAATGTTTACATAATATGAATAAACATTATAAATAAACATTAAGTTGATACATCGTAAGTGTATAAATGCGAGGGGCAGTCGGAAAATAAGTTTCCCCTGGCGACTGTGGGCAGAGTTGTGTATGAAAGACAAAAAATGTAATGAGACATTAAAAATAAAACATACAGGGTGACAATTATTGAACTATATGAAATAAAACGTAAATTATTTAAAAAATACTGAGTGCACAAACTTTATTCAACATGTAAAAGTCAATGCAGATATTCGGATTTAGGTTATGACATGTTCGATACGGCTGCCATCATTGGCTATGATGTGGCGCAGACGAATATCAAAATTCTGCATGACCCGCTGAAGTGTCGGAACATCGATGCTGTCGATGACCTCCTGAACGGTGGTTTTTAGCTCAGCAATGGTTTTGGGATTATTTCTGTACACATTGTCTGTAATGTAGCACCACAAAAATGTGTCACATGTGCTCAGATCCAAAGAATATGGCGGCCAAGCGAGTCCCAGTCCAGTGGCCTCTAGGTACCCCAGATCCAGAAGGCGATCCCCAAAGTGATCCTCCAGGGCATCAAACACTTTCTTGGTTCGATGGGGTCAAACCGACATTGCCAACACTGTCATCACAAACATTACCAGTTGTCTCAAACTTGCGAATCAAATTCTTGATTGTTAGCAGACTTGGACTGGTTGTCTTCAGCTTGTACTGGGTCGCAAACTGCCTTTGAGCCGCAATCGGGTTGTTATTGCTCGTATAGTAGACCTTCACAAGCGATATTCGCTCAGGCACGCTGTACCGTGACATTTTCACTTGCAAATGGCCGATAACAACAAGTTGCGTGCGCATGCGCACACAAATTCCCATCATGCCCTGTGGCCAACCACGAAGTTTGAACTTCATCACGCAAACCGTTCAGGAGTTATGACGGTTTAATTTCATATAGTTCATTAATTGTCACCCTGTAACTTTATTTTTCCACATAAGTACCAAGTACATTGAGACATTTGTCATACCGCTTTATAAGCTTCAAAAAACCCTCCAGGAAAAAATCAGGGCTTTGCATACGGGCGAAGCGCTGAACGGCTATGGGCGAAAGAAGACACAGCAGGTGAACGTGAACGTGCAAGACACCGATACACCATTGGGTAGAGGTCAACCGCGATCAAGCAGTTGGCGCTGTTTAAATGCCTGCGCAGATGGCGCTGTTGACATGACAAATGTCTCAATGTACTTGGTACTTATGTGGAAAAATAAAGTTATGTTTTATTTTTAATGTCTCATTACATTTTTTGTCTTTCATACACACCTCTGTCCACAGTCGCCAGGAGAAATTTATTTTCCGACTGCCCCTCGTATATATATATATATATATATATCATAGTCATCCCTGATATATTTTGGCCAAATTACGTAATGACCCTCTTAATGAAAACTTTCTCCTTTTACATAACAAATAAAAGATAATTTCGCCTTTTCGATATTTTCTTTCATGAAAAACTTTTATTAGCATATTAAAACAATATGTAATAATGTCAGTTATGGAATACACTGACGAAAATACATTATTTCTTGAAATTTCAGTATTTCATGTAATCATCACGGGATACATTTATCCGGTGTTGAATTATTCGAATGTCATTATGTTTTTGTGTAAAACATTTTATGCATCCTTTTACTTATTCATAGGATTTTTAAGTAATAATACTTCTTTACCTTTTAAAAGAGATAATAAAGATGAAGGATACATTCAGAAAAGAAGAACGAGTATATAATCCTATTAAATGATGTTATTTGTGCTAAGTTTTACATGTGAAAAAATATTATTGTGTTTAATGCCTGTCATTTCAGCCGCTAAATAAGTCATTAAGATATTTAACATTATGTTTACACATTATGAATGAAAATTTGAAATAAAGACTATGATGATACATCATAATTATACATCAAACAAATTTTCAACAATTGATGATTCGCATTTGACATTAAGTGTCTACACTACTCAAACGAAGGCACTCGCAAGCTAATATTAAATCTATAAGAGTACTCTTTTTAAATTTCACATTTGCATTTCAATATTTGTAAATTATTTTTTTTTGCATAGTATAGTTGTGGTTGATAACGGGTATTTTTAACACTTTCCAACCTAGTTGAAAAGTGGTTATGACTTCGATTTGTCTGGCCGTCTGACCGTCTATCCGTGCTCTAACTCCCGTAAATAGGCTCGGATTGCCCTGCAATTTTTATATGTTATTGTCGTTATCTATAGGAATGTTCCCTATTTCAACTGAAGTGTGTAGCACCTATAGTTTGTTTACAGGGACACTCAAAATAATTCCGTTACATTACGGTCTATAGGGAAAAATCATTTGCGATTTATTTTAATCATGTTACACAATTTCAAACACATTGTAATTGATATATATCACTAAGGTGCATTACAAAAAGCTTAATATGGAATAGGGTGTGCATACCACTTATAGTTACTTTACAGGGACAGTCAAAAGAATACCGTTACATTACGTGTATGGAGAAAAATCGTTTGCGGTTTAATTAAATAATGTGTCACTATTTTAAACTCATTGAAATTTATATATATCACTAAGGTGCATTACAAGAGGCTTACTACAGAATATTGTGTGCATAGCAGTCATCGTTCATTTACAGGGACACACAAAAGAATTCTCTTCTGTCTGTTAACAATAATTCCTAGAAATGCGTTTTAAGTTGCTGAACGCGATTTTCAATTTAACTCAATTTTCAATTTGTCTATTACTTGGCGTGTATAAATTCTGTAGATCATATACAGGGCAGCACAAAAGTCCGCGAACACATTTCCATTTATTGACAGAAACTCCAGAATGCAAATTTTAGACCGTGCTACGCGTTTCCTAACTGAACTAAAATTTAACATCCTATATAGTATAAATACAAATCTATAGATCATATACAGGGCTGAATAAAAGTATTCGGATATTTTTCCGAATATTGTATATGAAAGAAATACATGTTGGAAATTCCTGAAATTAGGTTTTTAAATATCTTAGGCGCTTTCCAAATTGTTTACTTAGATGTTATCTTTCAGCTTAGTAAACGGTAATGATTTGTAAATTATTTTGGAAGCGTTGGAAAGTGTTACATAATCTATGCTTGAAGCATGATTTTTCGTTCTTGTTATATATATTTTTCACTTTAGCTGCAGATTTATTTTATGAAGTCATTTTATATTTCAGAACAAGTTCATAAAGTGAAAGCATCCTCATATGAAAAAACTCCAATCAAAATGAAAAAAGTAAAAAAAAAGCACATTTAGAAATCAACCTCGACTATCCTATGCAAAACTAGTCGGATGTTTCAAGCCCAAAACTTTCTTCTATCTCACATAGGTTTCGCGTACACTAAAAAGTATCAGCAACCAATTTATATCAAGGTCTAATTGAATCTAATGTTTTATTAAATTCCGTGCATTAGTTCTTGAGATATGACTATTGCTAAAATCGAGTAAATCCTGCAAAATGAAGCATAGAAGCGCCACCTGTTGGGAGATTTAGACCAAAACCTAATCAACAACAACTTATGTCAACGTCTAACTGAATCTGAAGTTTGATGAAAATCCGTGGATTAGTTATTGAGATATAGTTATCGTGATAATAATTAAACAAGTTGCAGCGCCACCTGTTAGGCTATTTACACCAAAACGTAAACAGCATCTAGTTATTTAAAAGGTGGATTAAAACTTTGTGCCGTTATATTAAAAATAAATGTGCAACGTTAAATTAGCACAAATTAAAATCATTTCTAATGGTAAACAGCTGTTTCAAAGCCCTTAAGCTTCATCTTCAGTGCCAACTGAAAAGGTAAAAACGAATTAAAAACTCCTAAGCCATGACTGCTTGCCTGCCATCTCTCGCCCCGCGGCCAGATGAAATGGCCGCGGGGCGAGAGATGGCAGGCGGTCATGGCTTAGGAGTTTTTAATTCGTTTTTACCTTTTGAGTTGGCACTGAAGATGGAGCTTAAGGGCTTTGAAACAGCTGTTTGCCATTAGAAATGATTTTAATTTGTGCTAATTTAACGTTGCACATTTATTTTTAAGCATCTAGTTATGTCATGGTCTAACAGAATCTGAAGTTTGATGAAATTCCGTGCATTCGTTCTTGAGATATAGCTATCGTAAAAATCGTGAAAAAGTGGTATTTCAGCGCCACCTGTTAGGATATCTACACCAAAACGTAATCAGCGTCTATTTATGTCAAGGTCTAACTGAATCTGAAGTTTTATGAAAATGAGTGCATTAGTTCTTGAGATAGAGCTATTGAGGAAATCGCGAAAAATGAAGCATAATGCAGCAAAATGAAGCCACCTGCCGTGCGATTTTCACCAAAAACTAATCAGCATCAATTTATATCAGGGCCTAACTGAATAAAAAGCTTTATTAAATTTCGTATATTCGTTCTTGAGCTAGAGCGCCCACAAAATTTTTGTCACATACAGACACATTTTCTAAAAACAGTCAAATCGTGTTGAGGACTTTCTAAAACGTATAAATCCGTCGAAAACTGAAAGTCGAAAATTTTCAGAAATTCAATATTTTCTTCTTGTAAAAAAAAAAAAAAAAAAAACCCTAAAAATATTGAAATGCGAACCAGATATTAAAAAAACCCGCTAATATCGATTTAACGTTAGTTTGCGATTGTTTTCGCGTGACAGCTGTAAGCTCTTAACCCTTAAATGCATAGTGTATCAAATTGGCATAACTTTTTATTTAACTTTTAATAAATAAATCAAGCTCTTCGCAACCATTATATTTATATAGAAATATTAATGCTGTACATATCACAGTGAAACCGTGAAACAGTTGATTGTTTCAATGGGATGCCTAGTTAAAAATAACTCCACTCCCTGTATATGAGTAATAGTATAACACATCTTAAGAGAGCCATGTGAAGAAAGTTTATATTAATTTAAAGTAACCAAAATATGTAAAAAGAAAGCATAAAAATGCGATATGGGACAGTCTATTGCATTGTATGTGCCAGGTAAGTATGTACATATCACATAAATATGCTACTAAATAAAGTTAAAAAACTATCTTAAAATTTCTGGTTTCTAATCCTTAATATAAGTATATATTAATATATATTAATATATATTTATATATATAGTATATATTTATATATGTATATATTTATTTATTTATTATATAAACTGAATATGAATTATTTATTATATACGAGGGCTATCCAGAAAGTAGATTACGTTTTCGTCTGTGTCCGCTAGGGGCGGGGCTAGCGCGGCCATCTTGGGGTCAGAGCGTTGCGCAGCTCAGTCGGCATCTAGCCGTGCTAGTGAGAGGTTCGTGCTGTGCTCCGTTCAGATACTGTGACGGTTTGAAATGTCTGCGTTAATTGAAAATCCCGCGAGCTGCGAGGTGCGTGCAGTAATAAGTTCACAATAACGGAACTTTCTTTGAGTTTTCCACAAATTTCGCGAAGTTTGTTGCACGAAATCATCAGCGAAAAGCTTGGTTACCACAAGTTTTGTGCAAGATGGATTCCAAAAATCTTGACAGAGGACCACAAAAATCAGCGAATGGCTGCAGCGTTGAACTTTTTGGACGCTTACCATAAGGATGGTGACTCTTTACTCGATCGCATCGTTACTGGTGACGAAACATGGGTGAAACACGTGAACTGTTGGTTGAAGGCGCAGGCGGCCGAATTTTTCGACGAAGGCATTTCCAAGCTCGTACATCGCTACGATAAATGCCTTAATTTGTATGGTGACTATGTAGAAAAGTAGTATTTGAGTGTGGCTTTCATCTGTATATAATAAAATTTGTTTCCTATACTTTGTTTATTTTTTATTCCAAAACGTAATCTACTTTCTGGATAGCCCTCGTATATATATATATATATATATATATATATATTAGATATTTATATATTGTATTAATATCCTTATATATATATTGTAGTTAATAAAAAACACAATTCTAAAAGCAAAATTCATGCATTTAAGGGCGAAGGAGAATCGGTATCATTCAATTGATAAATAATGACTAAAATAAAATTTTTCTATTTTTTTGCTTAAAACGCATTTAGTTATCCTTGGTATATTCTGGTGAAATTACGTAACCATCTTCTTAATGCAAACTATCCTTTTTAACATAACACATAAAAGGAAATTTTCCCTTCTCGATTTTTCTTTCATTAAAACCTTTTATTATCATAATAAAAGAATATCCCACGATATTAGTTATTGAATACAGAGGCGAGGAAACGACACAATTTTTCAAATTTCAGCCGTTCATGTAATCATTACGGGATACATTTATCCGGGGTTGAATTATTTGGATGTCATTATGTTTTCTATAAAACATTTTATGCATTATTTTACTTATTCGTAGGATTTTGAATAAATAACACTTCTTTAAAACTTCTAAAGGACATAATAAAGACAAAGGATACATTTATAAAAGAAGAACGAGCATATAATCCTATTAAATGATGCTATTGATGCTAAGTTTTATATGTGATAAAATATTAGTGTATTTAATGCCTGTCATTGGAGCTGCTAATATAATTCATTAAAATGTTTAAATGTTATGTTTACAGATTATAAATAAAAATTATAAATGAGTATATATGTGTTACACATCATGAGTGTATATATATATATATACAGGGTGTCCAAAAAGTCTGGAAACGGTCAAATAACTCGAGAAATATTCATCGGATTGAAAAACGGCAAAATGCATGTTCAATATTTTTGAAAAATCTATTTAAGGATATGAAAGTTGCCCCCCAGCTTTGCCCCTTCCCTGGGGGGAAAGGGGGGAACTTTAAAATCTTAAATGATGCCTCATATTTTTTATTGCAGATTCGGATTCTAAGGGAAAAAGTACGTAACTTTTGTACTGAACATTTTCTTCGAAACATTGTAGATGGCGCTGTAATCGAGTGCAATGCTGTGAGAATCGTTAACATTGCAATGTCTGGAAACGCTCGAATAACTCTAGAAATATACATCGTATTGAAAAACCGTTAAATGCATGTTCAATAGTTTCGAAAAATCTATTCAGGGATATCAAAGTTGCCATTTTTCTAAAATATTAAACACGTATTTTTCCGTTTTTCAATCTGATGTATATTTCTCGAGTTATTCGAGCGTTTCTAGACATTGCAATGGTAACGATTCTCACAGCATTGCACTCGATTACAGCGCCATCTACAATGTTTCGAAGAAAATGTTCAATACAAAAGTTACGTATTTTTTTTCGTAGAATCCGAATCTGCAATACAAAATGCGGGTCATCATTTAAGATTTCAAAGTTGCCCCTCTTTCGCCCCCGAGGGGGGCAACTCTTATATCCCTAAATAGATTTTTCAAAAATATTGAACATGCATTTTGCCGGTTTTCAATCCGATATATATTTCTCGAGTTATTGGAACGTTTCCAGACTTTTCGGACACCCTGTATAAAATTAGTTATCCCTGGTATATTCAAGCAAAATTACGTAATAATCCCCTGAATGCAAATTTTTTCCTTTTACATAACAGATAAAAGATAATTTTCCCTTTTCGATATCTACTTTCATTAAAACCTTTTATTTGCAAAATATAACAATATGTAATGATATTAGTTATCGAATACACTGACGAAAATACATTATTTCTTGAAATTTCAGCATTTCATGTAATCATCACGGGATACATTTATCCGGTGTTGTACTATTTGGATGTCATTATGTTTTTTTTAAAAACATTTTATGCATTGTTTTAGTTATTTATAGGAATTTGAATAAATAATACTTCTTTTAAACCTTTTAAAAGACATAATAAAGACAAAGGATGCATTTATAAAAGAAGAACGAGTATATAATCCTATTAAATGATGTTATTGATGTTAAGTTTATATATGTAAAAATATGATTATTGTGTTTAATGCCTGTCAATGCAGCTGTTAATATAAATCATTAAAATATTTAAATAATATGTTTAAACATTATCAATAAAATTTATAAATAAACATTCGATGGTACGTCATAATTATATATCAAATTAATTTTCAACCATTGATGACTGCATTTAATATTAAGAGCCTACACTAGTCACGCGAAAACAATCGCAAGCTAATGTTAAACCAATGTCAGCGTTCTTTTCATATCACTCGTTTACATTGTAATATTTTTAAATGTTTGATGCATAGGATAGTTGAGGTTGATGTCTTAACCCAGTCCACTTTCACGTTTTCGATTTCAGATTTTTTTACGAGATCACTTTCTATTTCGGAACTGAGTGTGTCTAACGTAGAACGTGTGACACCAACCTCAGCATATCTTATACAAAAAAATCCCTGACGGCTCGGCCTACAGGCACAGGTAGATTTCGAAGACGCAGACCGTGGGGCGCCTGTTTCTCGGGAATTGCGGAAGAAATGACCTTTTTACGATGATGCGGCAGTTGGGACCGCCTACTTCGAAACCTAACTTGTTTGCAGGCGGAATCGGCAGGGATTTTTTTGTTTTTAATTTTTTTTTGCTATAACTGTTGGTCCTATAAAAAACTTGTAAATATAAAAGTTTTAAGTAATATTAAGAGGATTAATAATAAATTTAAGCGGATTTGAAATCTTGAGAATTGGCGAAGTTATGAATTTTTTTCTTCTAAACCCCCCTCCCCCCCTCTTAAGGCAATTTTTAATTATATCAAAAATCTGTCATACATAAATTTTCGGCCCTTCTCCTAGAAGTAATAATAACTTCAAACGGATTCGATACGTATCATAAGTAAGAAATTATGGGTTTTTTTCTGTTTTCACAAAAAGCCCCCCCCATCCCCCCCCCTTGGTTCGATTTTGTCCATTAACGAACTTGACTGAGATTTTATGCCCCTTGATTTTATGTATCAGTTTCGAAAAGATGCGGGAGTTGGAACCGCCTACTTCGAAAAATAACTTGTTTGCAGGCGGAGCCGGCAGGGATTTTTTTTTTGTTTTTAATTTTTTTTTGCTATAACGGTTGGTCCTATAAAAAACTTGTCAATATAAAAGTTTTAGATAATATTAATAGGATTAATAATAAATTTACGCGAATTTGATATCTTGTGAATTGACGAAGTTATGATTTTTTTTTCTTAAAACCCCCCTTTTTTCCCCCCCTTGGGGCCATTTTTAATTATATCAAAAATCTGTCATACATACATTTTCGACCCTTCTCCTAGAAGTAATAATAACTTTAAACGGATTCGATACGTATCATAATTAAGAAATTATGGGGTTTTTTCTGTTTTCACAAAAAGCCCCCCCACCCTCCCCCCCTTGGTTCGATTTTGCCCATTAACGAACTTGACCGAGATTTTATGTATCAGTTTGTAAAAGATTAATGCAGAATTTTTCCAGTTATCGTGGTCAGAAAAAAGTGACATAGATAGATAGATAGATAGATAGATAGATAGATAAAGTTTTGAACTGGGGGTGGTTTTGGGTTCTGGGAGTCATGATCGGCGTAGATCTGCAAAAATTTTTCAAAATTTCCAACTTAGGTGAGAATGTAATAGGTAGTATTTCTTACGAAATCTACCTAAAAGGAATCTATACTAATATTATAAAGGAGTAAATCTTGTTTGTTTGTTTGTAGGGGGTAATCTCTGGAACTACCGAACCGATTTCAAAAGTGATGGTGGCAAATTGATGGTGACAACACCTGCTCTAACATAGGCTATATTTTATGTCGGTGCCACTAACCCCAGGGGGTGCAGGTGCAAAAAACGTTCTAAAATTGCGATTTTTCAGTTATCACACTGGCTGCCAAGCCCTGAGAGCTTGGCAGCCGGTTCTGTATGTATGTATGTACGTACGTAATGCGATAACTCTTCATAGAAATATCCGTTTTCCTTCAAATTTTGTTTATAGGTTCACTGTGTTAAGGCGCTTCCCTGATTAGTTTTCGGGATTGATTGGTTAAGTATAAAAGGGGGGGAACAAGGGGCTAATTCCCCCCCCCCTTAATTTATATAAATGGGTTTTTCATGCAGAATTATTCTGTTTTCCTTCAAATTTTGTTTATAGGTTCACTGAGTTAAGGCGCTTCCCTGATTAGTTTTCGGGATTGATTGGTTAAGTATAAAAGGGGGGGAACAAGGGGCTAATTCCCCCCCCCCCCCTTAATTTATATAAATGGGTTTTTCATGCAGAATTACTCCGTTTTCCTTCAAATTTTGTTTATAGGTTCACTGAGTTAAGGCGCTTCCCTGATTAGTTTTCGGGATTGATTGGTCAAGTATAAAGGGGGGGAACAAGGGTCTATCCCCCCCCCTTAATTTATATAAATGGGTTTTTCATGGAGAATTATTCCGTTTCCCTTCAAATTTTGTTTATAGGTTCACTGAGTTAAGGGGCTTCCCTGATTAGTTTACGGGTTTGATTAGTTAAGTATAAAGGGGGGGGGGGATCGGGGGTGCTAATCCCCCCCCTTAATTTATATAAATGGGTTTTTCATGCAGAATTATCCCGTTTTCCTTCAAATTTTGTTTATAGGTTCATTGGGTTAAGACGCTTCCCTGATTACTTTTCGGGATTGATTGGTTAAGTATAAAGGGGGGAACAAGGGGCTAATCCCCCCCCCTTAATTTATATAAATGGGTTTTTCATGCAGAATTATTCCGTTTTCCTTCAAATTTTGTTTATAGGGTCACTGTGTTAAGGCGCTTCCCTGATTAGTTTTCGGGATTGATTAGTTAATATAAAGGGGGGGGGATCGGCGGGCTAATTCCCCCCTTAATTTATACAAATGGGTTTTTCATGCAGAATTATTCCGTTTTCCTTCAAATTTTGTTTATAGGTTCACTGTGTTAAGGCGCTTGCATGATAATTTTCGGGATTGATTGGCTGAGTATAAAGGGGGGAACGGGGGGGGGGCTAATCCCCCCCTTATTTTTTTATAAATGGGTTTTTCATGCAGAATTATTCCGTTTTCCTTCAAATTTTGTTTATAGGTTCACTGAGTTAAGGCGCTTCCCTGATTAGTTTTCGGGATTGATTAGTTAAGTATAAAGGGGGGATCGGGGGGCTAATCCCCCCTTAATTTATATAAATGGGTTTTTCATGCAGAATTATTCCGTTTTCCTTCAAATTTTGTTTATAGGTTCACTGTGTTAAGGCGCTTCCCTGATTAGTTTTCGGGATTGATTGATTAAGTATAAAGGGGGAGAACGGGGGGCTAATACCCCCCTTAATTTATGTAAATGGGTTTTTCATGCAGAATTATCCCATTTCCTTCAAATTTTATTTATAGGTTCACTGTGTTAAGGCGCATCTCTGATTAGTTTTCGGGATTGATTGGTTAAGTATAAAGAGGGGGGGGGACAAGGGGCTAATTCCCCCTTATCTATACTAATATATAAAGTAGTAAAGATTGTTTGTTTGTTTGTTCGTTTGTTTGTAGGGGGTAATCTCTGGAACTACTGAAGCGATTTTAAAAGTGATGGTGGCAAATTAATGGTGACAATCCCTGCTCCAACATAGGCTATATTTTATGTCGGTGCCACCACCCCCAGGGGGGTGAAGGAGCGAAAAACGTTCTAAAATTTCGATTTTTTGTGTACTGAAGGAGACAGAAGTATCAAATTTGGTATGGTAGTTACTTATAAGATGTAAATGCTCTCTAAGAACAAATTATAAAAACATTCGCAATTTAAAAGGGTGAGATGAGGAAGAAGCGTTCTAAAAACATTCTAAATTACAATTTCTATGGAATCTCTGAAACTACAGAACCGATTTCAAAAGTGATGGTGGCAAATGGATGGTGACAGTCCCTGCTCCAACATATGCTAAATATTTTGTCGGTGCCACTGCCCGCAGAGGGTGCAGGAGCGAAAAACGTTCCAAAATTATGATATTTTCAATAATGAAGGAGTTAGGAACTTGACATTTTGTATGGTCGTTACTTACAAGATTTAAATGCTCTATAAGAACAAAATCTAAAAAAATTCGAAATTTAAAAGGCTGAAATAAGCAAAAAATTTTCTAAAAACATTCTAAATTACAATTTGTATGGAATGTCTGGAACTACTATAGCGATTTCAAAAGTGATGGTGGCAAATGGATGGTGACAATCCCTGCTCCAACATAGGCTATATTTTATGTCGTGCCACTACCCCGAGGGAAGTGCAGAAGCGAAAAACGTTCTAAAATTGCGATTTTTGCGATGCTGAAGGAGCTAGAAACTTCAAGTTCGGCATGATTGTTATTTATAAGATCTAAATGCGCTCTAAGAACAATTTCTAAAGAAAAATGATCTAATGATTCTGCGATTTTTCAACTATTGAATTTCTAAAATTACCAAATTTCACAATAGAGTACCATAGCGAAACCTTCACGCGTAAAAAGATAATGATAAGGGCGACGTGTCCTGACGTGTATATTGACTATAGCACGAGTCACAAATTATAGTATCCTTATTATTCTGTTAAAATATAAAAGTGAATTATGAAATGTCAATATTTTGTTTGATTAAAGGTTCGTTAAGAGAAATTGACCAGCATAGCGGGCGTAGCTTGCTAGTAATTTATAAATGTTAAAATGTAAATCAGAAATTTGAAAATAACGCTTCCATTCGCTTAACATTAGTCTTCGTGTGACTAGTGTAGGTTCTTAAGAGCCTATAACGTTATTTTCAAATATCTCGCTTTCATTAAAAAAATTTTAATTTTTTTTTTTTTTTTTTTTTTTTTTTTTTTGCATAGGACAGCTGAGATCGATGTCTAATCGGTCTAGTTTTAACTTTTTCAATTTTTATTGTAGTTCTTTTGTTGTAGTTGATCTATCTTTTATTGTCGTTTTAAACTTCATACTTGTCAGCTACAGATTTAGCTAGACTACATATCATAGAAGCTTTGCAAATTAATTTTATGAATAGCAAAATAATTTAACCATCAAGTTTTTATGTCCCATCCATTATCCACGAATCAATAGAAATCTATATGCGCAGCCAGAATGTATGCAATGAATCAGCCTCGTTTGAGTAACCTAAAATTTATCACGATATCTTTACAGATCAAACAAGTTGAAAACTGTACTTCAAGTGTGACAAATGAGGTGCGTAGTACTATAACTAGTTTCAGTGAAATGAATTATACCGTCTGTTATTATAATATGGTTAATTTCCGTAATAAATAAGTACATTATAAGTTGGCAGCATTTTATCTTTTGTTGACATTGACTGAAAATTCCAATGGGAAACGTAAGCCTAGCTTTGAAAATTTCAGAACTTGAAATCCATATTTAGAATCTTCTTCCCTTTAATATCTACTTCTTCGGAAACATCTATCCAAAAAACTGTTGGTAGATTATAGGATTGCTGTAATTAAACAATTTTAGTATACAAAATCGGTTTTTAAATTCAGTAATACGGAAATAATAAGATTCCATCTTAAATAGGAATCACCATGGCAACCTAGAATTATTACCTATCATTGGATATCTTTGAATTAATTACGTATGATAGGATTTAATAGAATGAAGAATGTGACTATAACTTGGTCATAGAGATTATAAAATGTCATATACGCCATATATGGCTATAACGTCATGCATGCCAGATAACTTGGTGATACAGCTCGGTCGCTTGACGATGAATCCTCGGAAGCTACTATAACAAGAAAGTACTGATTTAAAAAAATCAAATTAGTTAATAAATATTTTTATTAATATCTTTTTAAGTCTTGATTCGATTTTCATAAAATTTGAAATGACACGACGAAATTCTGCAACATTTATATATACTGACGGAAAAAAAAAATCCCAACACCAAGAAAAAATTATTGTACTGTAATGAAATTTGGACAATGCATTTGTCTAGTTAACATGTTTAATTGATTAGATTTTCAAGATCACAGGTTAATTTAAGCTCAAGAAAATGCATTTCAAATGTGAAATGCTGTTACATTAATAGCCGGTGTAATCTCCAGAATTTTGAATGCAAACCTGCAAACTTGCATTCATTGTGTCATACCGATGCTGAATGTCACTTTGTGATATGGAGTTCCATTCTTGTTGTACTTGTTGTGTCAATACTGGGACGGTCAGTGCTGGCTGTGGATGATGTTTGAGTTACCGTCCAATGATATCCCATACGTGCTCAATTGGAAACAGATCTGGTGATCTCGCAGGCCAAGGTAATATGTCGACACTCTGTAGAGCACGTTTTGTTACAACAGTGGTATGAGGGCGAGCGTTATCCTGTTGGAAACTCCCCCTTGAATGCTGTTCATGAATGGCAGCACTACAGGTTGAATTACCAGACTGACGTACAAATTTGCAGTCAGTGTGTTTGGGATAACCACGCGAGTGCTCCTGCTGTCATAGGAAATTGCTCCTCAGACCATGACTCCAGGTGTACGTCCAGTGTGTCTAGGCCGCAGACAGTTTGGTTACAGGCGTTCCCCTGGCCTCCTTCTGACCAACACACGGCCATCACTGGCACCAAGGCAGAACCTGCTTTCATCAGAAAACACAACAGATCTGCACTCCGTCCTCCAATGAGCTCTGGCGGGACACCACTGGCGTCGCAAATGGCAATGGCTTGGAGTCAGTGGAATGCACGCTACAGGGCGCCTGGCTCGGAGCTGTCCTTTAAGTAACCGATTTCTAACAGTTCGTTGTGTCACTGTGATACCAACTGCAGCTCGAATTTCTGCCACAGACGCAGTACGATGCGCCACAGCCGTACGCCGAATACGGCGCTCTTCCCTCTCAGTAGTGCCACGTGACCGCCCGAAACGCGGTCTTCTTGAGGCAGTACATCCCTTGACCACTGCTGCCAACAATCATGCACAGTGAATGCATTCCGGCCAAGTCTTTCTACAATATCGCGGAAAGAAAATCCACCTTCTCGTAGCTCTATTATACGACCTTGTTCAACCTCGGTCAGCTGTTGATAATGGCTTCTTCGTCTTCTTAAAGGCATTCTTGGCTAACATCAGCTCAATACCTCAAATTTCAAAGATAAATAGCGCTCACAAACTTTACAGCATGCATTTAAAGCAAACCTGATTTGCAAATTTTGAGTGGCGCTACTAGCGCCACACTTATGCGCAAAGCGCGAAATTTGAATCGATGTCATCTTTCAGTTGTATAAATACGCCTACCAAATTTTGTTTATTTAACACAAATCTTTCTTGGTGTTGGGATTATTTTTTCCGTCAGTGTATATTAAATTTCAAACCATTCCGTTGGGTAGTTTTTGTGCTGTTATATGCGGACAGACGGACAGATGGACAAACCATACGACGACTGTAAGTGCTACGTATTTATATATTTACGAACTCACCTAAAAATCAACAAAATAAAATAATTTTCACGTGTACAGTTGATCATTTTAAAACACCTGCTTTTATTATACATGCGATATGATGTTTTTTGTATATCAAGTTCATTTAAAAAAAATTGCGAAAATAATTTATTTATCAGTCTTGATCTTGAAAATGTCCCTGATTGGGTGTACGAAACTTGTTGATCTGTTTATTAAAAGTTATTTATAAGCCTTTATGTGTAATGTTATCTACGTAAATACATGTTTACTTTAATGATTATAAGTGATTTTAACAATTTACGACCTGTTTATTAAAAGTTATTTATAAACTTTTATGTGTAATGTTATCTAAGCAAATGCATTTTTACTTTAATGATAATAAGTGATTTTAACAATTTACGATCTGTTTATTAAAAGTTATTTATAAACCTTTATGTATAATGTTACCTAAGCAAATACTTTTTACTTAAATGATAATAAGTGATTTTAACAATTTACGATCTGTTTATTAAAAGTTATTTATAAACCTTTATGTATAATGTTATCTAAGCAAATACATTTTTACTTTAATGATAATAAGTGATTTTAACAATTTACGATCTATTTATTAAAAATTATTTATAAACCTTTATATGTAATGTTATCTAAGCAAATACATTTTTACTTTAATGATAATAAGTGATTTTAACAATTTACGATCTGTTTATTAAAAGTTATTTATAAGCCTTTATGTGTAATGTTATCTAAGCAAATGCATTTTTACTTTAATGATAATAAGTAATTTTAACAATTTACGATCTGTTTATTAAAAGTTATTTATAAACCTTTATGTATAATGTTACCTAAGCAAATACATTTTTACTTTAATGATAATAAGTGATTTTAACAATTTAGGATCTGTTTATTAAAAGTTATTTATAAACCTTTATGTATAATGTTATCTAAGCAAATACATTTTTACTTTAATGATAATAAGTGATTTTAACAATTTACGATCTGTTTATTAAAAGTTATTTATAGACATTTATGTGTAATGTTATCTACGTAAATACATGTTTACTTTAATGATAATAAGTGATTTAAAAAATTTACAAGATTTAACTATTATTCATAAATACTGGCACTTACTTCTTGCAGTCCGTGCTGTGAGAGGGCGAGAACCTTGACTGTGAAGTTTGTCCTTATGCCGTTCTCGTCAAACACGATTCGACCCGTCAGCCCCTGCAGGTCCACCTGGGGGACGAACCACAAATGAAATGTGTCAATAGTACAGGATAGCCATAATTAAAGTGCAGTGTTTAGAGCTCAATAAAAAAGAATGTATTGGAGCAAATGCAGCACCACTTTGTATATATACTCGATGTATGATAACTCAGTGAATTTTGGTCGTAGAGGAATGGCATCGTTACTATTTTATTTACGTGGAGAAATTGCTTTTAAATACAACTTATTGGGCGCATGAAAAATTATAAAGTGTAACTTTTTGAAAATTAATGGCAAGACTATTTCATGAACACAATCTCAATTCCTACATTATTTTGAAAATTTTTGAAATTTACATTGCCTACATATCTCCATCAGATAAAAAGTCCAGCTCGTTTCATATTTTTGGGACACGCTGTATGCTGCAACGTAATTTTCCTTCATTAAGGAATTTCTCCCCTTTTTGAATTATATAAAATTACGATTTAATAATTTTATTAAAGTAACAGTTTTTAATAACGAATACATTAAAAATTATCATTTCTTCTTAAACAAATATTTTAAAGGTACAGTAATTACCATGAAGCAATCGTAGAATGATACTCACTCCTCTCATGTGTCTAGCGAGTGCCAGGCCGTGAGACCAAGTTGTTTCGTTTTCACAAGAAACGGATTTGATCTGCAGTCGCTGGCCCTTCTTGAGCGTGTTCAGTGCATGCGCGAGCGTCCAAACCGCATCATACACAAGTGCGACTTCCGTCTGCAAAAATAACAAACAAAAATAACTCACTTATCATTTTAATCGATTTTCATTCAAAATCTAGCACTCTAAAATGTAAAGACTAACGAAAAATATCTAAAAGGGATGAACGTTATCATTATGTTTGCATTAGACTATTCCTATTAAGTGGTTTCAGTGTGAAACCACTTTTAAAGCTCGTTTGTGATGTATCTCAATGTTTTTGGTTTGGAACCACCACAGCTTCTTGCACAATGCTGCAGTTTAGATTGAAAATTTGGAAACAGTAGAAGTATAAATGTTTCTTTTGACCTTCAGACTAAGGTGCAAGAATTCAAGCATCCCCAAAAGGGGAAGATCATTTGGATATATTCAAAACATTTATATGAAAAAAAAATCGTTTAAAATGATTTTGTGAGATATGTGAAATTGAGCTTCTCATAATAAAATACAACTGTTTTAATCAATATCACAAAATCAGATTTATAAATGAATCTATCTTAGTAACTCCAATATGAAGTCAACAGAAACGTTTCGTATCAAGTGGTTTCAGCGCCAAATTGCTTTGTAATTTGCCTTTCTGTTACGTCGCGCAAAGATTTTAAGTTGAAACCATAAATGCATTTTTGCACACGGCTACTATATAGTAGAAATATTTGAAAGTTGATAGAATTACAACTGCTTTTTGTACCTCGATAATGAGATATAAGAAGATTCAAGCATGCTGAAAAGTGACAGCTTTAGTACGTGTGCACTTAATGGCAAAACGGCAGAAACTCCACTGTTCAAAATAATTTTATGAAAATGTGAAGTTGTGCATGGGAAAAACTAGAGATAAGCTAGAGAGAATTTAATCTTAAAAATATTTTTGAAAAATATCTTGAAATCCCTGTGGATTCTGTATGAATCTAAAAATATTTTGTGTAGGGTGATCAAATTACATAACGGTTTTATAACTGGACTTTTTTAAAAACTTTTATAACTTTAAAACTCATAACATTTTAAGCTGTATATTTTTTGTCCCACTAATTTATCATCTTTTAAAAAATATAATACGTGTTTTAAATCAAAAGCTGGGTAAATTGGAAGAACTACAGTCTCCAACTTTGAGAACGCCTTAAATTTCGAGTAGATTTTGTCCTCTTAATTTCGTCAAACTTTCTTATTAATTTTTTAATCTTTTATGTAAAAAGAAGCATAATGGTATAAAGATTTGGTTTTTGAAGAAAGGATAAATGTCTTTTTGAAAAATGTTTCTTAACCCATTAAAGACTGACGTTGCGTTTTCGCAACATTATGTTTCTTAAACCAGGTTTTAAGTTAACACTAGTTTGTTTTTAGTATAAATATTCGCTTTATTTGATGCAAGAAACGCCATGATAAAGTCATTCTTAGGTTGCTATAATATAAAAGTGGTATGAATCGCAATATTTGTATTTTATTGAGAAACATAATTCGATCCTTAATGGATAAGGTGACATTGAGTGTCGAAGAAGCGGCAGCAGCTACATTTTACTTCCAATATGTTAATAGAGTTGACCAAATCTGAAAGCTTTACGATTTAATTTTCTTGTGGCTATAATTTTTTCATAGACATAAGACAGCTTCTATAAGAGAACAAGAATTTCATAATGCATCAAACGACACCACTTTAATGGAATTATCAAGCTATCTAAAATTACCCAATCTTTGATATCAATGCTACCTAATCGTAGTTATGTACGAAATCACATTTATTTGCCAAGACATGTGGTACTCATAGGTCCGTGACCAGGTTTACCGGATTTACTAACTGACTTCCTAGATAACATTGTGTGTGATGTATTCATAAGTTCATACTTGAAGCACTGAAATTATGCTTTCCGTCATGATAACTGATGATTGTTTTTGTTGCAATAAAACTTTTATTTAACGCTACAACTTCAAGCGGCAGCAGCTACATTTTACTTCCAATATGTTAATAGAGTTGACCAAATCTGAAAGCTTAACGATTTAATTTTCCTGGATAATTTTTTCATAGGCATAAGACAGCTTATATAAGGAAGCAAGAATTCTACAATGCATCAAACGACACCACTTTTATGGACTTATCCAGTTATCTACAATTACCCAATTTTTGATATCAATGCTAAATAATCGTAGTTATGTACGAAATCACATTTATTAGCCAAGACCTGTGGTACTCATAGGTCCTTGACTAGGTTTATTGGATTTACTAACTGACTTCCTAGTTAACATTGTGTTTGATGTCAGCATATGCTAGGACTCGAAACACTACAATTATGCTTTCCGTCATAATCACTGCTGATGGTTTTTGTTTCAAGAAAACTTTTATTTAACGCTACAATTTCAATAGTTCTTTCCTTATATCTTCCTGTTGGAATTAACCAATTTCTTTCTTTATTTTGGTTTGGAAAGTAATATTACAGTGTGAAAATGTGAAAATAAAATGAAAACATTAAAACTTCAAAATGTGTTAAATCAATTTTGAAACGAAATCTCATTTAATGTTTAAAATACTGCAATAACCAGAAGAACTATATATAGATATTTTATATGTATGTAAAAATTTTTATAGTGTTACCGGTCACCTTCTTGAATACCTATACCTCTATTTCCAAACAATAACAGTAGATACGTGGTAGATTTCTACAGTATTTACAACAGAAATGTATCACGAAGATTTTTGTTTGGAAACAGTGGTATTCAAAGAGGCGACCAGTGGTACTCATGTATTATATATTTTTTAAAACAACTTTTCAATTTATTAATTTATTTTACATAATTTTAATGTGCTTTTCCAGCTATTTATTGAGTGATTCTTGAACTTCTATTCATTCTGCAATATCTAACATAAAAAAATGTTTAATACGAATCCATTTAAGAGCAGTCCTAAAAGAGACTGTATCGATCATATTTAACTTCAGAAATGTGTGAAATATCTAAACTGGTACTGCCAACATTCGAAAATTAATATATCCTAAAATAGGTATGACGGAAGGAAATAAGTTAATCAGACATTGATAACAATTGGCTAGATCGGATCCGTCGCGTCATGTAATCACAATTTTACAGTCATACTTATCCCAGTAGCAAGAGGTCGTGTTACACCGGACCTGACATCTAGTTTTTAAGGTGCCTCACTGAGACATTAAAATTTGACCATTGTCACGCTACTTAAAATCTGAAGTTTTTATTTGTTGTTAAAGAAAATGATTGACAAAAAGCCAGTGTCCTAATCAGTCGTTTTGGGAGTCGAAGTACAGATACACCCCTAAATCCGAATAACATTTTTGATTATTTATGTCAAAAATTCTGTGTTTAAATAAAGCAACGATTATTATTCAAAAATAGTGGCACTGTCTGTCCAGTGCCTGTGTTCCGTGTGCCCGTGCCTTAATCTGTAGAAAAGTACAGAAACTTGCAAATTATAACAATTTAAATTACGCATTAACGTGTGAAGCTATTGAGATTAGTACAGAGAAATCAGAGATTTGCAATGATTTATCGAATGATACAATCGGCAACAGATGGCGCCATATTTTAAATTTTAGAAAGACCAGAAAACCCCAAATTAAACCAGAAAGGGATGAAGAACTGTCAGTAAACTGAAGATGCCAAAGAAGGTAAGGTGAAAATATTTTTTACGACACATATGACGGATTTAAAGGACTGACATTTCCCATTTGGAAGAAAGTTAAGTATATCTTTAAAAAATGACATCTACGTAAGTTCTATGTGTGAAAATTTGTTTTTATGTTTGTAAATAGGTAATGTGAAGTAAATTAAGCCATTTATCAGATTTTATATTTGCTACTGTAAGAATATTACCAACTTTATCCTTACGCATAATAAGTATTTGTATTCTAAATATTTAAAACGTATATCTTTAAATTATCTTTATGTACAATATACATAATGTAGAAATAAAAAAGAGTGATGGAATTTATATATATTCCGTGGTACCGTAGGTGCGATCTAATTGATTTTTATCTACTGAGCGCATCTTAGGCAAATTATGTTTCAAAGAAATACAATATTTGTTTAACCCTTTCACTACTAAACCGCCCAAGACGTCAGGCCAAGCAAAATACTGACAGATCGCCCGAACGCCTGTTCCATTTTCTCCCCTTCGTAAATATCCAACTATTGCAGCAGAGCAGGGGATTATTTGAATTAACGGCTGGGGAGGGGAGTCTTATGTACTAGTTATCTTAGGAAGGTTCCACTTTTACCTCTTATTGTCTTACTGACAAGTACGAAGGTAGAAGATAGGGGGGAAAATAATCTCGCAGCATGTTTCACGTTCAGGCATTCGCCGTATTTTGAAGGCTACTGAGTTTTCAGACTTCAATATTTAAAGGGTTAATTGTCTTAAATCACACATATCTCCATGTATATGGCAAATTGGACCATAACTCCTTGGAGACGAGCGACACGTATACGTGACGCATAAGATGCTCAGAATCCTCGATTATTCCCACCAGTTACTTTTTATTGTAAGCTTTGCCTTATTTAATGATAGCATTTCTGAGACTCAATTAGGCGAAAATTTCTGTTTTGAAAAACAGGTGGTAAAAGATTAAAAATTTTGTAAAGGACGCTCGTCGCGAAGGGGTTAATAAAAAAGCAATTTTTAAAATTACTTGTCAATAATAAAAAAAAATTTCTCAGTTACAGATGGACTATAGGCTGTGAACAATCCCAAAATATATTATGTATATTTAGAAGTATAAAGATTATATAATGAACTGATATTTTAATATTTCCATTTTTTAATATATTTAATGTATAATCAAATGGTAAAGTTGTCGGATCTAAAAATTATATTTTCTAATATACATAAATGAAAGTACATAACATAGAAAAGGAGGAAGGGGTAGGAATTAAGATATGGTACGTTATACATCTATACTACTCAACTTACCGTAAAGTTCTGCTCGCCAGCATGCAAGAAGGCATAAAAAACATAAAATAAACATCGATACAACATGGAGAAAGAAGAAGATCATATCTACTTACACTACCAAACTGACAGAGGGATAAGAAAAAAACATATCATGTCAACATCATCGAAAACAACAACTCGAATTTAAAGGGAAAATGACAAAGAATCACATGCACGCATACCATGTTTCTCACCGCATTTATGAATTTAAACGTCAAAGTGTGACGTTTCAATTGAGATGGTTACAGATTTTGATTGATATCCAGATTTTCAAATTCTTTTGTTTATTTTACATTTCTATTATATTTTGTGAGCCGTTTAAAAACAAAACACTGAAGACAATACGGAAGGTATCTTGATATATCAATCTATATGCATAGGTATATACGGTAAAAGTGATAGAGTCACGACATTTTCCTGTAAATAGCGAGCGAAGATATTTTAATCAATCGAGAGGGTTGCAGACTTTTGTCAATAACCAGTTCTGAAAGAATTTTGTTCTTACAAGTTTTACTGTCTCTGGGGGAAAAGATATAGAGATTAATTGTTATGCAAATATTAATATAAGTATCTATATATTTGTTCAGTAGCATTGTTTTTCTCAAGACGAAAAAGACAGTTTTTAAGCACAAGTTAAATTTCTATTCATTAGCAAAATGTTACCATAAAAGCAATACTCAAAGGTTGAAATAAACTACTTAAATGAAGACGAAAAATTTTTGTCTTGTGAATTCTGAAAATTTCTGTTTAACTCCTATCTATGCCCTGAGATTCCCGATCTTGCAATGTTTTATTTATTTTTTTTTTGTTTAAAACTGATTCAGAGATCTAGTTTTGGTATTACATTCGAAAAAAGAAGTATTAGATTGATTGGTTTAGGCAAGTATACGCAAGAGAGATATATCATTAATACTTTAAATACGATCAGCGACATATAGAAAGTAATACCAAGGCAACACTAGATACCGGGCTTGCTCATTCACTCTCAAAACGTCACAAATGGTGGCTGACCGCGACCAGCGATTGGTCCAAAGCAACGCACCCATCGTTTTGTGCCAATCGCTGTATGTCTTTCCTCCTAGTCAGCCACCTTTTGTGACGTCATCATAATGAATGAGCAAGCCCGGTATGTAGTGTAGCCCTGGTAATACCTGATTGGTCGAGGGGATAAAAGAAAAGACGGAGATGAACCTCCAGTTATCGCCGGTCTAATAACTAAAGCTTGTACTTACAATAGAGTTGCAAAGATCCGGTTTATTACCAGGTTTATTTCCAATAGACTAGGTTTATTCCCAGGTTTATTCCCAAAAGACCTAGTTTATTCCCAAAAAAACCTGGTTTATTTCCAAAAAACCCGGTTTATTCCCAGGTTTAAACCGGTTTTATTCTAGTCTTTGCAACTCTAACTTACAATAATACATCTTCAAAGATGAACACCTCTAAGCAAGTATAGCAAAGTTCTGCAATGTAGCTTGCCATAGTTTTGGCAAAAACAGAGTCTATACTCTTTTTAGATATAGTCAGTGGGGAGGAAAGCTATTTGAGATGCTTTTAAAAAGAGAATCTAATTCATATTTATGCAATATTCTAAGAAAACTAGGATGCCTCTATAAGGGAATGGCAACATACGAGCAATGAAATTTGCTTGGTCGAAACGAGAATGGACAAAAAGAGATCGCCAAGCATCTAGGCAAAACTTTAAATTACAACCAACCTAATGATTGATGATTTATCTCACTTGTCTAATTAAACTCTTCCAAGGGAGTATTGTAAGTCACTAGAATGCGGGTTACAATAGTTTGACAGCGACTTCAATCACTATGTACGTATGTTGCAACTATTATCCATGAAGGCACTCTAAAGAAAACTACAGAACAAAAAGAGATCGCCAAGCATATAGGCAAAACTTTAAATTAGAGCCACCCTAATGATTGATGATTTATCTCACTTGTCTAATTAAACTCTTCCAGGGGAGTATCGTAAGTCTATAGAATGAGGGTTAAAATAGTTTGGACATCGACGTTGCAACTATTATCCATGAAGGCATTCTAAAGAAAACTACAGCAAAATCAAATCTGTTAAATCAAAGGGCGAGATTTGAAAACAAATCCGCCTCTATCCGTCTACCCGTCTACCCATGGCAGTCAAGAAATAACTGGGAACGCCTAGAATCCACTACCGTCACATTCGTTCTCCGGACGCCCTACAATGATTCTACAAATCTTGTAGTTCTTATGAGAAATATCTACTGAATGCCCAGAGGATATGGATATCAAATTATCGAATTACATTTTCTTTAACCTCTTGGGGACGAGCGACACGTATACGTGACGCATAAGATGCTCAGAATCCTCGATTATTACCACCAGTTATTTTTTATTGTAAGCTTTGCCTTATTAAATCTTAGTATTTTTGCGATTCAATTAGTCAAAAATTTCTGTTTTGAAAAAACGGTGGAAAAAGATTAAAAATTCTGTAAAAGACGCTCGTCGCGAAGGGGTTAAAAAAGCCTATGGATTCTTTAACCGGATGCACATGCGCATTAAACATCTTATTTGATCCTTTCCCTCTTCCTGCATCATATAATTATCCAAAAATTTCATAAAAAGTTATCCGCAGGATGCCTACGCGTGTGACATTTTGATATGTAGAGGATACTCTATGACTGTCTATTGTAAAACTATCCAGATGATTTCTTATCGTCCTGAATAGGATATACTCTGGATGTTTTAGGATGTCAGTATATTGTCTTGGTGTGGTCTCTGAAGAAGGGGAGAAGAAATATGACACGAGGAAAGTATATCCTAGTTTTATATCTAGAATAACTTAAAGAAATCGAAACAAAATACACAAAATGCGATGAAAAACACTCTCTGGACAGGCATATAGAAATATATAAAAGTAAATCAACATAAATTTCCATTCAATAAAAACATATATTGTATGTTAACATAATAAACAATAACAAAAATACACAGTATATTTTATATATTGCATTTAATTGGAACATTCGTGTTATCATATTGTTAACATTTAATAACTTTTGAAAAACGTAAATAAAAAAACTGTTTTAAACTAGTTTAAAAATTAACACAGACAGCTCTTAAATAACAAAATTGACAAAAATTCAGCTAAAAACATGCATTTCGTTTGAAGAGAGTTTATCTTTACTTACAATGTTATCAGTAATTATACAGAACATAAGTATAATACTTATTATTTATAAGTATAATGTTTATTACTTATTACCATGTAGAACATAATTATATAAATATAATTTTGAAAATACTTAAGTATTAATCATAACTATCAGTTGTCATGTAATTGCTAACTAAATTTTTATTATAAACTTTCCTATAATTTATTTCTATTTCACTAAAAAGCAGCAGGATTCTTTAAAATGATTAAGATGTCTGGAATCCATGTTCTATTTTTTCTAATACATTTAGAAAGTATTTTCTTTCGTACATGCATAAAAGCTTTCAAATTTTCTTTCTTGAAAACTTTTTAAAAACTTTTCCTATAAAAATATCCAAAATATCAAAGCTGGCATTTAAAAACTTCTCGGACTATGAAAATCACCAAAAGGTGGTCACCAGCGAGAAAAGGATTTTTTTAAGAATGAGTAGAGTGCCTCTATATGAGAGTGGCAACTTAGTCACAGGTAGAGTTACAGAGGCTAGAAAAAACCCGGTTTAAACCTGAGAATAAAACAGGTTTTTTGGGAATAAACGTTTTGTTTTTGGAATAAACCAGGTCTTTTGGCAATAAACCGGGTCTATTGGAAATAAACCTAGAAATAAACCGGTTTTTTGCAACTCTAGTCACAGGACACAAACTCATACAGAAGTTTTTGTCCAAACTATGGCAAACCTACATTTCCGAACCTGACGATACTCGCCTGGACCGCGACATTCGTTATACATGGCCGGTGCATGACGTTTAAAACGTCACATGAAGTGGATCCGAGGCTAACGAAAAAGACAGGCTACCGCGGTGCATTCCACCTATCTTTTTTTACAGACCGCTAGAGTGACGTATTGCTCTTTTCGTACATCTGTATTGGTGCATTCGAGCATCACGTGAGTCCCGCGGTCTGTAAAAAAAAAGATTTGCGAGAAGCACCGCGGTAGCCTTACTTTTTCGTTAGCCTCGTAGTGGATCATTTTTACACGGTGATTGGTACAAAAGGAAGGCCACTTTGCACCAATAACTGTGTAAAAATTATCCATTCCATGTGACGTTTTAAACGTCATGCACCGGCCGTGTATAACGTAGGTCGCGCCTGGACGCGTTGGATTAGAGGAATGAGACATCTTAACCAAACATCAGCTTGGCCATATTGGCAGGCTCGCCAAAATGCTTGGCGATTCGTGTTCATTTAAAATCGTCTCAACCAATCAAATTTTACATCCAGTATAACGCCACTCTGATAATAGAACACCAAAGAATGAATAACATTTTAAAATTTATTATTAAGGATATTTTACACGTAAAGATGCTTAACAGGAAGCATGCGATTGTTAAAGGTGTATTATATTTTAAGGTAGTAATAGAGTTGCAAAGACTAGAATAAAACCGGTTTAAACCTGGGAATAAACCGGGTTTTTTGGAAATAAACCAGGTTTTTTTGGGAATAAACTAGGTCTTTTGGGAATAAACCTGGGAATAAACCTAGTCTATTGGAAATAAACCTGGTAATAAACCGGATCTTTGCAACTCTAGGTAGTAATCAGGTAAAAAATGACTATTGGGACTTAAAAAGGCCTAAAGAGGGCGCTAATCACAGCTGTTGGTACAGGAAAAGTGTCCCTTTAACTAATGCTAAAGTGTCATTAAAATCATTATTTATTGTAAACGCGTTTGAAAGTGCTAGATATTAAAATTCAGTTAATTTCTACCCTGTCATGTAAACACAGAACACCAATATCACATGAAATCTAAAATTGTGCTGAAAAATAATACTTATGAACAAATTAAAAATACATGTAATGCAAAGGGTTTGCACGGGATTTTTCTGAAGCGAGAAGTTATATCTTTTCTACACCAGATGGCGTATTTGAAAGCTTGAATTCCCAATTATTAAAGTGTGTCACTTTTAAAGATGGTCATCAGACATCAAACGACTACCATTAAGAATGTGTCACATTTAACTGTTCAGTGAGCGTGCTAAAAATATCTGCAGGTGCGGGATCGTGTCGTACTTTTTACCGCAGAAGCGTTTCGTTTTGTTACGGTGTTACAAATGTAAGATATTGTATAATATTAATAAAATAGGTAAGTCAGATGAGAAATTATACATATCAATAGACAAAATAAAATTTTAATAAAAAGTGGGGTGAAACCCCCAGTTATTGACACCTATCCAGTAACTGACACTGCAGCAGAAATCTAACTCAAATAAGCATTTTCTTGTAAAATTCTGCAAAGTAATGTCATCTAGTAGTAACTTATTTGTCTTAACTGTTATAACTTATTTTTCAGCAATTGATTTTCAAAAAAGGATGGTGTCAGTTACTGGAGATATCGACAACATTTATGACAAAAATAAATTTTTAGTAATAAATGTACAACTTTTAAAAATTTCGTCAACAATAATTTTTTAATGTGTCTTTGCTGTACTTTTAAAAACAAAGATAAGTATAAAATAGATTTAAAACTTTGTAATAGTGATTTGGACAAGAAAAAAATCCTTAAAGTGGGGGTTTCACCCTATTTGCAATAAAAAATTATCAAAAAAATATACGTTTAAAAAATATAAGTACCAATCATAAAACATTAAGATTATCTTATAAAAATGAATATCAAGCATGATTTAATGCGATAGCACAAAGATACAGAAATCTATTATATTAAAAAAGAACTATGAATTTAAAAAGGATGTAGCAGAAAGAGAACATTAACTGTTGTATAGGAGCTCCGACCTCATATCAGAACCAGAATCAGATGAGTCGGACTTTATGAACTTTTAACTTTTATACACCTACTTCAATCATTTTCTATCTAGTTAATTTAGATTAGAAATGAGACGGGATCAGCCATGGCCTGATAGAGGCTCGGGCTTGATTTGTATAAAAGTCTTCGGGCTCGTGCTCAAAGTGAAAATATTATTTATTCTCAAATTGAAATTTGAAAAAAAGCTTGGTATTCACAAAAATCAAGAATGTATAGTCTAAGTTTCTTAAAGTGTTTTACAATATAAAAATCAGTTTGGAAAGGAATTAAATTGTTATTGATGGGATATAAAAAAAATATTCTGAAGCGGATTCTGAAGTCTTTGTACAATCAGTATGAGTAATATAAAGAAGCCGTGGAATATCCCTTGTCTATTTCCGAAAAGTAATCGTTTCCCCATTTAAGCGCAGAATCTTGAAATTAAATAAGGCGGTAATTACTTTTCGAAAAGGGTGATATTCTGAAGTAAACACCTGTTCGAATCCTGCACTCTCTACTTTATTTTTTTTCAGATGAAATGCTTTCAATCAACATTGCTGTATTTATCTTACATTAATCAATCATATAAAAAAATTACCTGCAAACATAAAAATTAGAGGAAAACAATTTATTTTAACAAAGAAAACAATCATATCACACGATTACCTGACAACCTCATACATTGCATGAAATAATCTGATTTATAATTTACTTAAATCAATGTATTTTAATAAAGGAAGGGTTAGTGATGGTAGTAAAAACAATCATACCACACAATTACCTGACAACCTCATACGTTGCATGAAATAATCTTGTTTATACAGGGTCTGAAATTAGTAGGACTCATTTTTTTTTAATTTATTCATGAGAATAGTACAAACGATTAAAATTTCTCAAAGTACCACCCTTCCGCATCTAAACACTGCTGCCAACGAGTTTTCCCGTTTTCGTACGCCTCCAGGAACGCCTAGACCGGAATTCTGTTTAGCTCCCTCGTCACGGCCTGTTGAACCGCCTCTACCGAGCCGTGATGCTTCCCCTTGAGCGTCGATTTTATTTTCGGGAATAGAAAAAAGTCTGGTGGGGCCAAGACGGGCTGTAGGGGGGATGAGGCAGCGTTGCCACATTGTGCTGGGCAAGATACTCCACAATCAGAAACGCTGTGAGGTTCTGCGCGTTGTCACGATCTCAAAAACGGGTTTGAGGAATGCTCAATTCATCAGCAATCATTCTGATACTCATCCTACGATCCCTGTTCAGTAAATTTTTCACTTGCGACAAATTTGTTTGGTCTTGCTGGTCGAAGGGCGTCTGGAGCGGTCGTCGTCTTCCACTCTTTCCCTACCTTCTCGGAACAGCTTGTGCCACTCAAAAACATCCGATCTAACCATGGCAGCATCACTGTAGGTCTCCTTAATCATGTCTTGAGTCTCTTTGCCCGTTTTACCAAGTTTTACGCAAAATTTGATCGCGTATCGCTGCTCCAGAAAACGCTCCATGATTCTCCGTGACGAGGTGTTTCGACAGGGGTTCACAGTACAAGCGACCTGCTCTCTTCAACGGCCGAGAGCTGGCTGCCGATTTTTCCCAGTATTCCCAATATCCCCCTCCACCGATCGTATGTGCGAAAACCGCCTCTCGTTCGCCCGTTCACTCAGGAAAAAACCAGTCCTATTAGTTTCAGAACAGACCCTGTAAATTACTTACAACAATGTATTTTAATAAAGGAAGGGTTAGTGATGGTAGTAAAAACAATCATACCACACGATTACCTGACAACCTCATACGTTGCATGAAATAATCTGGTTTATAAATTACTCACAACGATGTATTATAATATAATGAGGGTTAGTGATGGTAGTAAAAGTGTATGCATACCTTGGCGTTATGTACCGATTCCATGTCCGCTGATTTCCCTGACAGGGTTCCAGATCTCCAGTCGGCGACTATCTCGTGGAAGTCTTTCGCCTCTTCGTCTAAGAGTCTGAAACCCGTGATGTTAGTTCCGATGTACTGAAAGTCCTCAAGATTCATCGTGTGGATGTCCTGCAGGGAATGAAAGGGAAAACTTAATTGGTTATAGTGTTACCGCGGCCAACATAGGTAATTTGCTTCTTCATATTTAAAAACTAGGGGACCCCATGCTCGCTCTCGCTCACCAATTCCCAGTGAATTGCAACCTTTAGGTTGAACATAGTGAAATACTTGGTCAGTTTTATGATTTTAAAAGCATCTAATTTTATTATATGCCATAAATCGACCTAATCAAGTACAGTAATACCTCGGTTTTCGTTGACTTCGGTTATCGTCGGTTTCGGTTTTCGTCGATTTTTTTCGCGGAAAATTTGTTTCGGTTTTCGTTGACTTCGGTTATCGTCGGTTTCGGTTTTCGTCGATTTTTTTCGCGGAAAATTTGATTCTGTTTTCGTCGGTTGCCACGGATTTCGTTTATTGCCTGTGTATTTTTGTGCTGTTTTTATTGATTGTGAGTGCTCAATCATGGAACCAAAACAAGTTTTTTGTAAGCAACTTGCTTAATAATGATGTCTTGCCCCATTTTAGGCAAATTTTAAAACAGCGACAGAAAATACCACTTTGGACAGCTTTTTTGAGCGACATAGATACTCTGACTCTTGAAGCTAGTCCTACTGCCAAAAGACCAAATAGGAAAAAGTGACACCAGATACAGTTCCTTGATACCATACGCTAAGAAGAATATATTAATTTCTTAATTTTTTTAGAACTAAATTCTATACTTATTCTCTATCAAATGTGTTTTTGATACGTATTTTGGAGTGTCTAGAACGAATTAATTGGATTTACATATATTCACATGAATATAATTGACTCAGTTTTCGTCGGTTTTGGATTTCGCCGATTGTTTTCAGACAGATTATCGACGAAAACCGAGGTATTAGTGTATTGTCCTCATTACGTTAAATTGAAATCTGTCACCTTAGAGTTGGTTCGTCTGTCTTGTGTGGTTCAATGCTTGAGTAAACCGTTTATTAATGACGAGAAATCCATTAGAGTGTTAGACAAAACAGTAGTTTTCATACCAATAAACACAATTTAAAAAATATATAATAATATTTTCATAGGCTAGAAACTTGTAGCATTAGATAGATATAACTTTATATCTTGTTATTGTTGTTAGAATACTTTATAAAAATGGTATTTTTTTTTTATTAAGATATCGCTAAAAGTTCTAGTGTTTGTTTAAAAGATGTTGAAAATGCAAAGCTACACAGCCGATAGGTAGACCAAAATACTTCGAACAGCTGCCAATATCGCTCCAAGATATGCCGAGACAAAACAGTCAATCTTTCGTGTACTGCTAATAATCTTGTCCTACATCATAATTTTATCTCGAAAGTAACTTTTTGTTGCCGCTAACGGTCTATAACATTGTTTTCTTTTTAACCGGCTTACTTCGAAAGAGGTTATATAATTAGTTTGTTGGTATATTTTTTATGTATGTCCACGCTATTATGTAACTTTTATATGGATGTTTCGATTTTCGTAATTCATTTTTGTTGTTGTAACTGAAAGGACACGTTCTGATGATAGTACCCGTTACAAATATCACCAGAATCTAAAAATGACGTGTTTGTCGAATTTTTTCTTTTTCTTTTTAATTTAAAGGCTTTTTTTACAAACATTGATAAATCTTTGAAAACATTGTACTTCCGTCAAACTTTGATCAATCACCAATTTTCGATCAATTGATCGATCGCCAAATTTCAATTAATTGATTACAGAAATGCCAACTTTCAATTGATCAATCAATTCAATTCAATTAATCAAGCATTTCAAACATTACAATTGATCGATCAATTGATCATTCGTCAAACTTTCGCAAACAATCATCAGTTCTCACGAAATTAAAATTTCTCATTAATGTACAGTGCTATTTCATGCTCTTCAAATAGACGTCGTGGCGTATATAGATTTTTTTTAGAGGCACACGTCAAAATTTTTATTACAGGACCATTTGCTGCGCGTCAAAATAAGCGATATTGGCAAAAATGCGATTAAAAATGAATGTCGATAACCATAAAGGGTTGCCCCAAAAAAAAAAAAAAAAAAAAAAAAAAACCTCCGTTGTTCCAAGTTACTTTTAATAAAATAAACCAGGTGGCGTGCAATAAGTAACTATGAATGCAATAAAGTAAAATAAGTCAGTTTTATTTTTTTCTTAAATATTACTCGGATTAAAACAGGTATCCAAAGAAATTGATTCGAGTGTAATGAATTAATTAAGATTATTTACATGTGACAAATATGAGCCAAATGCCTGCAAAATGTTAAGGAACAAAATACGCATAGAATTTTTATTACGTTATTTTTTTTATTACAAAATGTGTCCCTAGGAAAAAAGGAAGTTCATTTAATTAGTGCAATTAAATTATAAGTGAGCGATAACAGTAAATTATTTAGAAAATTTCTAGAAACAACAAAAGTCGAAAGATAAAATAATTTATTGTATTATTTTATTACGTGAGCTGATATACACCCGAAACCTAATTATAATCAGTAATTAATGAAGTAATTAAATTTCTTCATTTGAAATGCACATAAGAGATAAGAGTAATCTATTTCCAGCATTTATAGATATAGCAAATTCAAACGATTCTCTTCTACTATTTTCTTTTATTGAAATGTATGTCCTGAAATAATGTTAGTTAACTACTTCATTTTAATACTAGTTGAACCGCCCGGCGCACAGTGGGACGATCTAGGTAGACAAAATTATTGTGTTGAAGTTTAATTAGGTTTTGCTGGGTTTTTGAATGGGTATCTTTATTATTGTTTATTTATATTATAATATTGTATTATCAGTGAAACTATACACATGTATTCAGAGTCTCCGCAATTGGATAATTAAAAGTGGTTTAATAAAATACTCAAAAAGTGATAAATATTTGATTTATTTAATTATTTATAATAATAATATTATTATTATTTATATTATTATTATTATTATTATTATTTATATTATTATTATTATTATTATTATTATTATTTATATTATTATTATTATTTATAATAATAATAATAATATTATTATTATTTATATTATTATTATTATTATTATTATTATTATTATTATTTATATTACTATTATTATTTATATTATTATTATTATTTATATTATTATTATTATTATTATTATTATTATTACTTATATTATTATTATTATTTATAATAATATTATTATCATGATTTATATTATTTTTATTATTATTATTTATATTATTATTATTATTTCTATTATTAATTCTATTATTTATATTATTATTATTATTATTATTATTATTATTATTATTATTATTATTATTATTATTTATATTACTATTATTATTTATATTATTATTATCATTATTATTGTTTATTTATATTATAATATTGTATTATCAGTGAAACTATACACATGTATTCAAAGTCTCCGCAATCGGATAATTAAAAGTGGTTTAAAATTGACTTGCCAGATTTGAACTAAACGCACATACATACACTGCTAGTTAATATAAATTAATAATTTGCAAACTTTTGCAGGCGTTTTCTTAAGTTCCTAATACTTTAGGAATGGCATTTGGATTTAAAAAAAATGCTTATTGCTTAATAATTCCTAATACTGTGCTAAAAGTCAAGATAAAATTTGTAAATAAGATGGCGGTTATTTTCAAACAGCAATAGGTTAAATCTGGTGACAAACGTGTAACATATGTCCAGTAAACTCGTGCTTTCGAACTAACAGGAAACTAGTGCAACCATTGAAACTTCCTCAAACCAACTGCCTTCTTTACGGTTACAGTTAATCTACACCTCGGATTTTTTCGACAAAACTCGCACGGATCTCGACAAAAGAGACATTCAGCTACCAGTATACGCGGCCTTGTTAAATTACGAGATAATCATAAAAATGAATTTTGTCTACCTAGATCATCAAAACGCCCCACTGTGTGGCGTTGCTTGGGGCCATGATAACAAATACAGGGTTACTGCCGCAACGACCTATGGGGTCGATACCTGGTAAAATGGTCTAGGGTTCGCAGAGGGGCGGCCCATGACCGATCGCAGCGCCGGACGAGACAAAGTCCTGGTGCGTTAAAAGCCCTTCAGAGGCTTGGGCGCGATGGTCGGAAGCGTGCCGCGGGCTACCCCCGAGGGCGTCTGGCGGCGCAGGATAGTTTTATACCTAAAAAAGTTTCGAATTCAGACCTTTTTCTCCGAGTGAGATTAAGTGTAAAGGGCCCTACTGACTTTGGCAGCGTACAACCTCGAATTTGTATATTATATTTTTAAATGAAATCTATCGAAACGAACGTAGAGTTCGGAGCCCCACTACTTTCGGTAGCGTAAACTCTCGAATCGGTATATGATATATTTAAACGAAAATCTATCCAAACGAACTAGAATTGGTGTCCCTACTGTTTTCAACCGGTAGTACTACGCCCACTCCTGTCTGATTTTGCAAAAGAACCTCGGATTTGTATGATTTCATATTTGTTAAATGAAAATCAATCTTTTCCAACAAAATAAAGGGCCCTCTTTATACATTTAGATACATTAAACTATCAATTCTGATAAAAAGCTCCGGAGTAAACCATAATAATAAAATAGTACATCCGTCTTCCTTTTAAAATGCTAAATGATAGCTTCAAGTATTGAAAACCTCTCTCGAAAGCATGATTCTGATAATACGCGAAATGCTAGCTGGAATGGCCTGAAAAATAAAAGACTCCGGCAAATTCGTGAACCGACTTCCAGAAAATATTTTTTCTGAGTAGTAAATATTGATATTTTTTTAAAGCCAAATTTACCGATAAAATTCTAAAAGTACCCTAAATAAGTGTTTTTTTTTTTTTTTTCTTTTTTTTTTTTTTTTTTTTTGTATTTCCATCTGGAAATGCGGAATGACATTTTAAAACTACAGAAAAAACGGTAAAGATTGAAACGAACACGAAATCAATCTCTAAGAAATATTTTATTTGAAATATTAACTATTAATATTTTTTTAAACCAAAGATACCGTTAGAACCAAAAAGGTACTTTAAAGAAGTGAGTATTATTTGTTGTATTGCATTTTTATTTGAAAAACCGGAATGGTAGTTTTAAAATGCAGAAAAAAATGGAAAACGTGAAAACGAATCGGAAAACATGAAAACCAACATGAAATCGAATTTCAGAAAATATTTTTTTTTAAACTGTACATATTAATATCTTTTTTTTTTTAAAAAAAGACACCGCTGGAAACGGGCAGGTATCCTGAATAAATGAGTTTTTTTTAATGTTCGTCCTTGAATTCGTGGATGACAATTTGAAACAACAGAAAGAACGGAAAAGATAAAAACTTTTAATCGAGCTTCCCACCCCCCAAATTTTTTTTGACATACTAATTGTTAATTTTTTAAACGAAAGATATCGTTAGAACCGGAAACGTGCAAAAAAAGTTTTCTGTTTTTTATTTATTTTTTTTTTTTTATTTGTAATTCCACGGTGGACCCGGCGATTGTGATTTCAAAATTTAGAAAAATGGTACCTTTTCCCTTTGTCTGCTCGAAGAACCAGGGCTATCTCAATATTAAGATGTGCTTGGAAAAACCCAAGGCAAGCCCGGTCATTTGCAGACATTTTTGGCGGCACGATGCAAGCTGTCCATTTTGTAATTATATGTAATTATAATTAGTTTTTAATTAATATCTCGGCTAGTTATTATAAAATAAAATAATCTTAACCTCATTTGATTTTGAATCTGTCTTTGCCTATCTTTATCCATATTTGCAAAACTCTACGTGCGATAGATTTCCATAGCCGTCGTCAACAGTCACACACATACACACAGAGACGAAAACCTTTCTTTTATTGATATAGCTTAATCACAGTAAATTATTAATTATATCTACTGAATTACCTGTGAAAGATAAAAGTAAAATATTTACTACAGTCCTAAAGATACAGCAAGAAGTTTTTTGCAAAATCTATATCTATATCTATATCTATATGTGTGTGTGTTTTGTTAAATGATATCTTCTAAGTAGTAAAGAAAAATTTCCATCGATTATTTCAGCTAAATACTAAGCGGCAGATAAGTGTAAGTAAATTGACAAATTTTTAGAACAGGTTAATCAAAAGTTGAAAGTTTTCATTATACAGTTTACTTTTGTTGAAAGATGTGTCCTGAGGACTTAATTACTTACTTGAACTAAATTGCACATGGGAGTTATGAATAAATTATTTTCAGAATTTCTAGATACATAAAAATCCAAAGACACAGCTTCTTATTGCATAATTTTCTTTTGATTAAAAATTTGTCCCCAGGGAATAAAGAAAACTTAATTCATTACTTCAGCTGATTAACACGCTATAGATAAAGTAAATAAATATTTATAGAATTTAGAGGAACAGTAAAATGCAAAAAAAGAGAGATTTTTTGTTGCAATAACGTAATTACTTGAGATGAATTACACGTGCGAGATAACCTTTTTTTAGAATCTATTGCGATTTATTTTTTTATCATATTATGAACTTCTATTACCTAGATATGACCAAATAAATAAAAAACTCTTAATTCAACTAAATTCAACTAAACGCGGAAGAGATAGGAATGAATTATTTAGAGAATTTATAGAGGCAGCAATATTAAATTATTTTCTTCCATTACAATATAATATGTCATTAGAAATAAAAAAGCGTAATTAATTACTTCGGCTAATTAACGACATAAAAGTACATTACTAATAAGATTTATAAAGATAACAATATCCAAAGCTGAGCTTTTTATTAGATAATTGTATTTGTTAAATGTATGTTTTTAGATCTAAAAAAGTGTATAATTACTTCAGCTGAATTACACTTGAAAAACAAGGGTAGTTTTTATGTCACTTATTATAATGTTATATCTAAACATATAATAACAATATTTCATAAATATTTCAAGTGAAGTAAAAATTATATAATACAAGGATAAATTCCTCATAAAAATTTTAGAGACAAAAATATGCTCTGAAAAAGAAAGTGAATAATTATTTTTAATATGGTCGTTTTTCATCATTTGAACTACAAATGAAAATTAGAAAATGTATTTTTTTTTTAATTCTAGGAATATCTTATGACAAAAACAAATATATTTTTTTTATAGTATTACCTCTTTCTAAACATGTCCTGAAGAATAAAAGAGAGCGTAATTAATCATTTAATCTCAGTTAGTTATCGAAAATATCGAAAATATATATCGAAATATATCAAAAATATCGAAATATATCAAAAATATCGAAAATATATATCGAAATATATCGAAAATATTGAAATATATCAAAGATCGGTTGATTGTGGATAGCAAATATCGAAAATATATCGAAAATAAGAGTGATTTTTTGCAGAAATGTTATTTTGCTTTATAAGTTAACTTTTCTCTTGATATACAGGATGTTTCTAAACTAATGAAACAAATTTTCAGGGGGTAAAAATACGCGACAAACAATTTTTGCATTGAAAACGTGGATTGCACTTTTTATTTAGCCAAAAAAATACAGGCCTCTCATTGCAAGCTGAACACAAACTTTCGTTCTCAACTTTAACAATATCCAAGATAATTTCATTAGATTAACTTTGTTTTTTAGGAAATGTGAGGACATTATTTGAAGTGTTGGAAGTGGACTATAATTTTCTCGATGACACCGTATGTACAGTCAGCTACATTCCAATTATGGAGCATGTAAATGAGTATAATTTGCAAATGGTGGACATTTCTGCACTTCTACAGATGCCGTTATATTTCCTAGTAACTACAGAAAGTCTGTCGACAATATCGTAACAATATATCTATTATTCTTAAAATTATAAAAGAAAATTTGAATCCGCTTGAAATGAGACACTGTGTATTTTTTAGCAAAAACGGTTTATTTTGACTAGAGTACTGCACGGTTTGTGTTATGCCCGCCCCGAATAGGTAAATTCTACTTCAAGTCAAACCGAAACCCGATCTGAACCAGAACCCGAAGAGGAAGAAAATGAATCCATATTTTTATATAATTATGAAAAAATTGTCTGAAAATATACGTAATATCAATTTTATTTTTTGTATTGAAAAATTAGCATATATATACACATTAATGTTCAAATAAATAGTTTTTCACCAAAAAAAATATTTTAGACTCTTTTTTTTTTGAAAAATACGACGACACTGAACATTGCGTCGAGTTTCAACCCGAAACAATTAACGTCAACCCAACCCGCAAAGAACAACAACAACAATAACAAAAAACGTGAACCTGACCTGAGCCAAAGTACGCGGATTGGATCAGGTTCCTATAAAACTGGATTACCCAACCCGGTGCAGGACTCTAATTGCGATCCACAACCACTCGATCTTCACAACCAACGTTTACATTGTGACCCCAAAATGTGATTTTTCAAAATCTTAACAAACATTATACGAACATTTTGAAATGTCTTGTTTATTAATTGAATAAACAATATATAAGACATCGCGTAAAAAGAAGCATTAAATTGAACATTTAATGTCAGAATATATTTATGACTGTGACTGTCATGTCACCGAGATGTCACTGTTGCATTATGAAGATTTAATGGCATCACATGCTGTACTGTAGTTTTCTGATAACGTATAAAGGCCACAACAATCCACCTCTTAATTTTTTAAAAACAAAATCTAATGTTCAGTAACATTGTTTTATCATTTCATTTGTCAAGCACAGAAATTCCTTTAATGTTCAAATATGATAAAAAAAATTCAAAAGAATTTTGTTTTATCATATTTTCACATTTGTAGATAAATAAAAGATGAATTCATGATCGGTATCTAAGTGTTTTACTCCAACATAGAAACAATTTAAGAGCTGTATGTAAATGCTTTATATCAACAAAAGAATAATTTGTAATTCTTAAGTAATCCTTTTACATAAACAAAGAAAGAATTTGCAATCTTTATGTAAATGATTCACAAATAAATGAACGAAAATTACTTCAATGGTCAAAGGTAAAAAAGAAGAATATCTTTTTTGCAAATGTTTTATACAATCAAAAGATGAATTCATGATCTGTATCTAAGTGTTTTACATAAACAAAAGAACAATTTATTAGTTGTGGGTAAACGCTTTACATTAATAAAATAATAATATGTAATATTTTAGTAATCATTTTACATAAAAAGGGAAACAAATTGCGATATCTTTGTAAAAGTTTCACACCAATAAAAGGAACAAAAATTATTTCAATGCTCAAAGATAAAAAAAAGAAGAATTTTTAAAAATCTTTTTTGTTAATGTTTTACACAAACAAAAGATGATTTCATGATCTGTATCTAAGTGTTTTAAACCAACATAGGTACAAGGGAAACATTTGCAATCTTTATGAAAATGTATCTCAGAAAAAAAAGGAACAGAAATTATTTCAATGTTGAAAGGTAAAAACTAAGAATTTTTATCTTTTTTGCAAATGTTTTACACAAAGAAAAGATGAATTTCTGATCTGTATCTAAGTGTTTTACATAAACATGAGAAAAAATTATGAGCTTATATTAAAAAAAAATTAAATTGTAATATTTTTGTAATCTGTTTACACAAAAAATGTAAAAAAGTGCGATATATATGTAAATGTTTCACATGAATAAAAGGAACAGAAATTACTTCAATGTTCAAACATAAAAAAGAAGATTTCTATTAAATGTTTTTTGTTAATATTTTACACAAACAAAAGATGGATTCATGATCTGTATCTAAGTGTTTTATATCAGCATAAGCACAACTTATGAACAAAATAATACTTTGTAATTTTTAAGTTATCTTTTTACATAAACAAGTTTACATTTTTAAGTTATCTTTTTACGTATTTGTAATCTTCATATAAATGTTTAACATAAAATAAAAAAGAGTAATTTGCAAGCCTTATATGTAAATATTTCACATCTGAAAAGGAGCACCCCGCGCTCTTTATGTAAATGTTTTTCTTGAACAATGTGAAATTAAAAAGCCATGATTTTAATATTTTTCACAAGTATATATTTGTGCGCATCTTTTAATAAGCCTTGACTGTTGAATACCATCCTCGTATTTATGATTTTTAGTTTTCACACCTTGATTTAATAAAATTAGAAAAATAAAATGAATTTTAAATGAAATTTTGAAGTCTTAAATAATCAGTATACTTACGAGAGTCGTTATAACGTAGTTATAGTACTCAGTCAGCATGTCCACGTTTCTTGCCTGTAAAGAGAAAAAAAGCAAACATATAATTTAGATCATGAGTTGAAAACTTTTATGGTCTCACAAATCACATATTATTTAATTCAGTTTAATATTCTACTCTGTTAGAAATTTGCAACAAACTGCCTAGTCATTTGACCGTTTTGAAAAAAAAAAACGATTACATAACCGTAATTTAACTCTAATATGACCATATTATGGTCAGAGTTATGTAACCATTTTCTATAAAAACGATCAAATGACTGGACAGTTTGCTGAAAATTTTTAATAGTGTACTGTTAGAAATTTACAACAAACTCCCCAGTCATTCGACCTTTTTTATAGATAACGGTTACATAACCAAAATTTTAATTGATCTTTACCATAATATGGTCAATAACGTGGTCATAATATTAATGAACTTTCACAATATGATCGTAAGTGTTACTTGCAAAAAAGGTTGATAAAATGAACTGTTTGTTGCAGAGTTGTAACCAGGATTGTATTGGTGTTAACCAGGGGTGGTTTTAACCATCCTTGTCAGAATATGTTTTTGACCATCAGTGGTCAAAACTCATTTTGACTAGTAAAATAAATTAAAATTTATTTTGCTAAATGATGAATTTAGTGCAATATTTGGAAAGGGTTGTCAAAATAATATTTAACAATATTTAATATACCTCATTTGACAGTGTTTACAAGTATTTTACTTGTATTATACTTTAATTTTCCTTTTCAGCACAATTTTTTTTAAAGATAAGACACTATCATAAGTATTAAAATATTTTTAGTAACAATATAATTACTTATCTACTTTTACATAAAAAGTTAAGTAAACTAAATCACACTAAGCAAAATAAACATTTAAAACCTTTTATTTAGAATTCAAAAAATAATTAGAAGTGTTGTTGCATTAAACTAAAGGGGATTTCATAGTTTATTCTGGTTGAGATAAAATTTGGAAAATAATATTTTTACTGATGAAGAGTTTTAGCACAACTATTTATTGGATGCGTTATGAAATTTACAAATTCAAAATCAATATTTTTCATTACTGCCCACCAAATATTGTAATGTATTAGTTACACATTAGACATTAGGAAAAATAAGATTAATGAAATGTATGTTTCTGTAAGAAATATTATTACATGAGGTACAAAAAATTTAATTTATATTTAATTATTATTAATAATATTAATTATATATATAATATATACTTTTATATTCACAAAAATATATAGTTTAGCCAATTTATGTAAGCTAAAGTTATTTAATAAAATTTTTGACCACATTTGAGTGATTAAAACCAATTTTGACCACTTTTGAGTGGTTAAAACCAATTTTGACCGCTTTGGAGTTTTAAAAACCAATTTTGATCACTTTTGAGTGGTTAAAACCAATTTTGACCAGTTTTAGACGGTTAAAACCAGTTTGACCACTCTCCTGGTTAAAATTAGTTTTGACCGGTAAAAATTACAATCCTGGTTTTAACAGTGTATTGTTTGTTCTGTAAATTTACACAAAATATATATTTGTAAATCTATTTTTACTATCACTTTAAAAAGAACGAAAAAGTGATTTTCTAATGTTCACTTTTGGAAAAGATTTTACAACTGCACATTTATCAGCAACAAACAAAAATAATTCCTCCCCCCCCCCAAAAAAAAAAATGCTTTGAATACTGGAGTAAAATATGGTATCATTGAAAGAAGCGCATAAAATACACTATAAAATTTGAGGAAGCCATACTTCCAGTATGCGAATCACTATTTCTTCGGGTTCTTTGCAGTAACACGTCTTTTTGTGACAGAAGAGGATTGATTAAATCTTTTAAAACGCGTTGCGTCTTTTTAATATTTTATGGTGTATTATAATGATTTCTATGGCAAAAAGAATTGTTATGCAACTAAACAAAATGTCATATTAGCAATAGATAATAACTATTTTATGTTAAAAGCGACATATCACACTGTAAAAAATATATAAATTTACGGATATTTTCTGTGAATTGCTACCGTAATTTTACGGGAAATGCCCCCTTCTCAAGCTAAACAGTCAAATATCGTAAATTTCAAGCTTTTACGGACAAAACCCATTTATTTAAAGACAAAGATCGTTTATCTAGGAACAAAACCCGTTTTTTATGGACTTTGTCTGGAATCCCTGCTGCAGTAAAATTACTGCAGCAATTTTTTACAGTGGACCACTTCAGACGAACGTATTGTATACTTCTCTTTAGTTTTGGGCACTGCTTTTTCCGAACAGTAAATTTCGCGTTACTTAATCTATGAAATTCAGGGATTAGAAAAGACAGAAATTACTGTTCGGAAATACTAGTGTTTAAATTCAAGGATTTTGCACATCCTACATGGCACGTATATGTGCCACTCGGTTAATGCTTTTTGAAATGAAAAAATATATAATGTGAATAACTGAGTGAATATTTTAGACAAATAATTTTTCATGTAGAGTTCATTATGTTCAGCAGTATCCAAGATCTTTTTGTCTGAAAATTAAATAACTTTTTGAGAGCATACACTGAGAAAAATGACACTTTCAAATCTGAGTAAATCGATGTTTTCATTTTGTTTCAAATAGGACGACCCAGTGCTTTCAATTCTGAAATATCAGAAATACTCAGAATATTGAAACATGGACATACTCAAAACGGAGCACATAAAGGTCAGTTCATACTCATTTTTGAAACATGGACATATTCAAAAATGATTAGGATCAGTTCAAACTCATTTTTGAAACATGGAAATACTCAAAAATGAGTACATAGAAGTCCGTTCATACTCATTTTTGAAACCCGGACCTACTCAAATAGGAGCCCATGATGTTTTATTCTTGAGTGTGTGCATGTTTTCAGAAATGAGTATAGACATGTTTCAAACTTGAGTCAATTTTATTCGGAGCCATTTTGACTATGCGACATACTCAGATTTAAGTATTTTTTGCTCAGTTTTAAAAATGCCGTTTTTAGAGTGTAGAGATTCAAAATTTTAAGCCCACAATCTTGATAGAGTTAAAACAAATATATTAAATGAAGAAATAAGTTGCAGGATGAATAGTAAATTGATGGGTGGCGCACAAGATCATCGTAGTTAATGTTGAGCTACATTGTCGCTACCTAGATCAGAAGATGAATAATAAAAATTCTACGCCACCAATTAATTTTTTTGACTTATTGCCATTTTTAATTTGACGAGAGCATAGGAATCAGAAGTTATCCGTTATTACATAAGGATACATGTGAATTTATAAGGATAAAGTTAAAGATAGAAATTCTGAAAACACGCCGAAAATACTTTAGAGAACAATTTTGGAAACCTTGTGAGAAATTCATATATCGACTAATGAAAAAGAAATAAGTTGCTGTTTATCAATTACGTGATTATAAAAGAAACAAATGCATAACAGAAAAATTGTAAATAACTCTAAAATATGGCTCACTCGCAACGGAAGTGACACAACTAAAAAATACTACATTTCATAAGACAGACAAACGAATATTGTCATTTTTTACTGTAATATAAAACCATATCACTTATGTCTGCACGTAGCTGTAAAAGCGTACATAATAACATAAAACCATTAAGAATCAAGACGCAGAAGAGATGGGGAGGATTGAGTAAATATATCCCCCTACTCTTTGCCATCCTTCTATGGTGGCAAAGTGACACATAGCGTAATATAGCGATCTTCCGGCACTTTTCCTGTAGTAAGACGTATCTACCTATTAGTGGAATAACATCCAAAATGATCTTTTTGGAGTTATATAACTTTTCTTGTGGGTGAGCGATATATTTGTGTATAAAGAATATTTCTTTTTTATTTCAATCTGTTTCATGGGATTTGAAAGGCGACGAAACTCAATAATCCAAGTAGCACAAAATGGTTGGGCCAACGTTAGCTAATTGTTGGCTAATTGAGAGGGTCGGGGCAAGAAAGTGCCAAGCCATATTTTTTCTGAAATAAATCTGACACTGTAATCTCTTGCTTATTATTGTAAATTATAATATCCTACATATTATTTTTTTCTAATTGCCGAAACGTCAGTTGAGGCTCACTGTGGAGACACGAAAAGGTTTTTCTTTCCGTCTGTCTGTCTGTCTGTCTGTTTGTCTGTCTGTTCCGCGATAACTGCCGTAAAAATCGTCCTATTAGGTTGATTTTTGGTGGGTATGTTGGTGAGGTACCCGGAATTAGCTGTATTATTTTTAGTTCCATTTGGTTCATTCGTTCGAAAAATATAGAACATTTCTTTTTAGGTCATAATGCTTTCCTACGAGAATGCAGACGATTTTCAAATTTCATTAACTGAAATGAAAATCGCATATTTGAATAATGGATTTAAACGTAAAATTTTTAATGCTAAATTTTCAATATGGAGGTTTTACGTAAATATATCCAATAGCTTTGAAAATTTGCTGATACATTCATTAAAATTTAGAAATTAATTGTTTAAAGTATTGGAAATTTTTTTGCATCTGTTTGGGAAATATAAAACATTTTATTTTCCTATTTTTTACAAATTTAAAATGCATTTCTTTTTACTTTGCTCTTTAATTTATGAGTTGCTTAGCAATCCTATTTCAAAGAATATCAAAATGATAAAATTCAAGTAACTCGCACTATTTTGCTGCAACATTTTATTATCAAGATAAAATATTTTTGTATTCTATTCATATATATGAAGAATTTATTTTAATACAAGTTTATTTTTTTAACCTAAAAAGTTACATGAATAAGAAGCTTATAGGAATTTCAGAATATCATTGCATAAACCGTGTTTAATTTAACGCTTCTAATTTCTGAAACTTTCGAAGTATTTTATAGGCCTATAAATATGTATGTAATATAAAAAAAATTAAATTGCGGATTGTAAGATGCTAAATAATATGAAAAGTGAGATTAAAAAACAATGACTTTTAGAGCTGACGTTGAGGTTCCTGATCTGCAGATTTACTAGTTGTTGAAATAAATCTGATACTGTAATCTGTTGCTTATTATTGTAAATTATAATATCCTACATATTATTTTTTTCTAATGTCATTAGATGGCAGCATATGTCTCAGGTTTCGTTTTTGCCCTAGATGTTTCTAGAACTTCTTTACCAGAATGAAAGTGTATATCATTAAAGTAATTCCATATTGTTATTCAGAATAGCTCCACTGTTTCTCAGAAATTGGCAAAAAAACTTTATGTTATATATTTTGATTTGAGTATTTGATCTAACTTTCAAACTGATATATCTCAGAAGTTCAAAAATGCGGCTGAACACTCTCTTGTCCCGACCCCCTTCAATTCTTGGTCTATGTTGGCACACAGTAAGAAATATCTGCTTTGTCGTACGATTGGCCAACGAACCATTTGACAACAAACTCCCGATATGCGTCCAACCGTTAGCTGCTCAAAATCCTGCTCAGATACGGTTCAAATTGGAAGGTCTTTTGTATCCTACTATTTCCCAACACTATAATTCCCAACCATACCGTATCCAAACGGTTCACACAGATTGCTAACGATGGGCACACTCTAAAAACGACATTTTCAAAACTTTTCAAAAAATACCCAAATCTATATATGTTGCATAGTCAAAATGGCTTATAATCAAAATTACTCAAGTGTGAAACATGTATATACTCATTTCTGAAAACATACACAAACTCAAGAATAAAACATCATGTACTCCTATTTGAGTATGTCCATGTTTCAAAAATGGGTATGCTCCCAACCTTAGTTCTCAACTCTATCATTTCCTAACGATTTACACAAATTGCTAACAATGGGCACACTCTAAAAACGACATTTTCAAAACTGAGCAAAAAATACTCAAATCTAAGTATAGTCGAAATGGCTCCGAATCAAAATGACTCAAGTTTGAAACATGTCCATACTCATTTCTGAAAACATGCACACACTCAAGAATAAAACATCATATGCTCGTGTTTGAGTACGTCCATGTTTCAAAAATGAGTATAAACGGACTTCTATGTGCTCATTTCTGAGTATGTCCATTTTTCAAAAATGAGTTTGAATTTACCCTAATTATTGTTGAGTATGTCCATGTTTCAAAAATGAGTATAAACTAACTTCTATGTGCTCAGTTTTGAGTATGTCCATGTTTCAATATTTTGAGTATTTCTGGTGTATTTCAGAATTGAAAACATTGGATCATCATATTTGAAACAAAAAGTTTCGTAACAAAATGAAAACATCGATTTACTCAGATTTGAAAGTGTCTTTTTTTCTCAGTGCAAACAGCCTGTTTTACTTAGGAATTGCATTTAAAAGAACATTGTTTTGATGTGGGAACAAACAGTGAGTGAAGATAAGAAAGACCTAGAATAATCTTAATTGTATTGTTCATATCAAGGAAAACATAGAATTAAAAAAAAATTAGCATAATATAATTAATGAGTAAAAATTAGAGTTTAATAAAAGGTTACTCCTCTTTTTTCTTTTTACTTTATGTAAAACTGTAACAATAATCAGTAGTTTTACATAGTAACTTTTTAAAGGTAAAATGAGAGCAAATTTATTCAAACAAACAACATACATATCTATTGTACACGCATACAGATTCATGATAATGATACTCCAAATTTAAATGAAGTTACTAACATTTCAAAGTACATACACGATTGCAGATTTTCTGTTCGTGCTATATTATGCAACTGAGATTAAAGCAACATTGTTAACTGGCAGCTATTTCACGAAATTACTTTATTTTAATAATGAATGTCCAAGTGATGTTTTGAAATGCGGAAAATGATATAAAACAATTTTGCATTGCTTTTGTTCAAAACGTGGTATTTCTCATTAAGTTTCGCAATTCAAATTTATTCAGGAAAGCAACATACGTATTCATTTTATTCAAGCATTTATATATATTTATGATAATAATAAGCCTATTTTCAAATAATGTTACAAAGCATTGTAGCTACACTGTTAAAAATTTGCAGCAAACTGTCCAGTCATTTGATCGTTTTTGTAGAAAGCGGTTATATAATTGTAATTTAACTGTATCTTATTTAACTTAGCTTAGTAATCTTATACCTCACATATCGGCTATAAAGCTTTTAGCTCACAAGCTATCAAAGCCTGAGAGGTAATGTGCCCGCCGGTTCTGTATGTATGTATGTATGTATGTACGTATGCACGTAACGCGATAACCCTTGATAGAAATATCCGTTTTGGTTCAAATTTTGTATATAGGTTCATTGTGATGAGGCGCTTCCCTGATTACTTTTGGGAGTTCATTGGTTAAGCATAAAGGGGGAACGAGGGCTAATACCCCCCCCGTTAATTTAGATAAATGGGTTTTTCATGCAGAATTATCGGATGTGCTTCAAATTTTGTATACAGGTTCATTGTGATAAGGCGCTTTCCTGATTAGTTTTGTTGATTCATTGATTAAATATAAAGTGGGGACGGGGGGGGGGTTAATCCCCCTTAATTTAGATAATTGGGTTTTTCGTGCATAATTAGCCGATTTGCTTTAAATTTTCTGCATAGCTTTATTGTGATAAGGCGCTTCTTTGATTAGTTTTGGGGGGTCATTGATTAAGTATAAAGAGAGGAAACGGGGGGGGGGTAATTCCTCTTTAATTTATTGTCGGTTTCTTTTTTTTCGAGGGGCATTATTCTTTGAAATAAGAGTATAATATACAATTGGTGTGAATAGCCTGTGAGCTCAATGCCATCAGTAATAACTGGGCACTTTTTTTTTATTATAATGACAGGGGGCCGGGTCAAAGTTCAAAATTTCGTTCAGTTAAAAAACAGATGCCTTCAAAGAAATAAGTGCGATTTAAGTTTACTAATTGTTTTTAAAGTACCATACATTGCAAATAACTACTATAAGGTTATATTACTGCCTATGTTCAAGTATGGATTTGCCAAAGAAGGATACATTGATAAAGACGAAAACTACTTCATCCCTACAAACTACAGTTTTAGAATTCCAGAAAGAAAGCAGAGCTGTTTTGAATGCGTTGACAAGTCAGCTGAAGAAGTTTGCTCGTTGTGCGCACTGTCAGAAATATATTTAATTAAAAGCAATTAAAAAGTTGAGCTATGATAAAACATACTCATTGAATCTATATTCACCTTGTACTATAAATACTAATTAAAAACAACATAAGTGTCCAACGTACGTATATGTTTTTGGACATTTATGTTGTTTTTAATTAGAAACTAGATGGAACCCGTCAAAATTTGACGGCAAAAAACTTGATAGTACCATAAAAATAAAATTCATAGCTGCTTTAAAATGTTTGAAAATTTTGCAGAATAATTCAAATAAATAAAAAACCCACTTTGAATTAAAGCTAGGTTGAAGAACAGCAATTGGCTAAGTTTCACTGGCACATGTACTCGTGGAATTTCTTTCATCTGACACATTTAGCGCTGTTGTGCAAGTAAATGGTAAGTGCCCCCTTGGGGAGGGGGAAATGGCGGGATGGACCAAGGAGATGCATAACATGAATAAGCAGTCAAAGACCTTTCAAACGATATGTAACATGAGGGGTGTGTGCAAAATTTTAAAAAGTACCCCCTTGTGGGGGGTAAAGTAGGGGATGGACACGGAACATGCATAATATGATTAAGTGGTCACAGACCTTTCCAACGATATATAACATGAGGGTTGTGTGCAAAATTTAGAAAAGTACCTCTTTGGGGGGGGGGGGCAAAGCGGGGAGATGGACATCAGAGATATGCATATGATTAAGCAGTCCCAGACCTTTCCAACGATATATGACATGAGGATTGTCTGCAAAATTTAGAAAAGTACCCTCTTGGGGGAGGGGGGGGCAAAGTGGGGAAATGGACATTGGAGATATGCATATGATTAAGCAGTCACAGACCTTTCCAACGATATATGACATGAGGGTTGTCTGCAAAATTTAGAAAAGTACCCCCTTGGGGAGGGGGGGGCAAAGTGGGGAGATGGACATTGGAGATGCATAATATCATTAAGCGGTCACAGACCTTTCCAACAACATATGACATGAGGGGTGTCAACAAAATTTAGAAAATTGCCCCCCTTAAGGGGGGGGAGTGGCGGGATGGACCCCGGAGATGCATAACATGAATAAGCAGTCAAAGACCTTTCCAACAATACGTAACATGAAGGGATTGTGCAAAATTTACAAAAGTACCCTTTTGGGGGGGCAAAGTGGGGGGATGGACACCGGAGATGCATAATATGATTAAGCGGTCACAGACCTTTTTAACGATATATAACATGAGTGGTATGTGCAAAATTTAGAAAAGTGCCCCAAGTGGCGGGGGGGGGGATGGACCACACAGATGCATAACATGAAAAGGCAGTCACAGGCCTTTCGAACGATATATCATATGAGTGGTGTCAACAAAGAAAAGTCTCCGCCCCGTGTAGGCAAAACATACTCCCCCCCGCCGCCATAATTATTGATGCGGACTCATTTTTTAAATTCGTTCGCACCCCTCTTCTCCCGCAAAATGTTGTGAATTTTAAAAACTCCACTTACGAATTTTTTTATACCAAAAGCACTTATGTCCGTCGTCTGCATGCAGAGTTTTGTGCTTACAGACGCCAGACACAACAACACACACACAGACAGACGTTTACGGACATTAATAGTATAGATGATACTCAGTGCCTACACATTTCACCCTTTATAATTCAGCCAATGAGTTGACGGTTGTTCATTTCCAGAAACGAAACAATAATTCTTTAGGATGAATTTTGTTTGTTTGATACACCGTGGCAGAATGCGTGCAATGCAGCGACAGGCGTCACAAACTTTTTAGGGCACCTGCAGACTAAAAACATATAATCAATCTTCGCGGGAAAAAAATCCTAGATTTCGTCAAATGATCACGGGAAAAACACTAATTTCATCAAAGGATCATGTAAAACGTGAAGTTTGTTAAAAGGCCACAGAAAAACGCGATTTACACAAAAGATGAGCAAATTTTGTCAAAGAATCGCAAAACAGGAAATTTCACCCAAAGATAGCGCTTTCGTGCCAAACTTCGTCTAAAAATTGCAGAATAAAATGTATTTTATCAAAAAATCGCTGAAAAACGCACATTTCGTTAAAGTATCGCGAGAAAAATGCGAATTTCTTCAAAGATTGCTGAAAAAACGCGAATTTCATCGAAGGATTGCTGAAAATTCATGAATCTTATCAGGCAGCAGAGAAAATGTGATTATTATCAAAGCATTGCGAAAAAAGAAAATTTCGTCTAAGGATCACAGAAAAACGCAAATTTCATAAAAGAATCGTGGAAAATAACGCAAATTTCGTGAAAAAAAAATCGCAGAAAAAACACAAATTTCGTCAAATTATCGCTGAAAAAAAAACACGAATTACGTCATAGGATAGCTGAAAAAATTATGAATCTCGACAAAAAAAAGATACAGAAAAAAATGCGAATTTCATTAAAGAATCACGAAAAAAAATGTGAATTTTGTTAAAGGATTGCACAAAGAATGTGAATTTTTTGAAAGGTTCGTGTGAAAAATGAAACTGTCTGTATTAAAAACAGCACACACACAAACATCTATACAAACCTCAATACACACAAACATATTATAGGCAGGGCTTGAAATTCAATTTTTCCAAAGACGGGAGTCTCCCTACCAACATTTTTAAATGGAGGGGAGTTGTAATGTTTGGGAGGGAGAAAAAAATCTTTAAACCCCACTATTCTTTTACGTGTTATTTAAAGAATTACATTAATGCAGACATGACAAAATACCATTGAAAAAATTAAGTCAACTGAGAATGATTATGTAAAATGTTTATTTTTATTATAAAAAAGGGAAGAAAGTTAAGTTTTATATATGCAGTGTATTTTTCAAGTTCCATTAAATGTGTTAGGGACCCTTAACAATTAGGTTGTTAAATAAATTTCTGACTTTAGATTTTACTTGATTTAGATTCACTGATCGATCGTGGAAAAGACGCAAAGTTCATCAATCTGTCGCGGAAAAAACGCTAAGTTCGTCGATCTGTCATCAAAAAACGCAAAGTTCGTTGATCAGTCGTGGGAAAAAAGCAAATTTCGTCGATCGATTGCAGAATAAACACAAAGTTCGTCGATCTGTCCCCAAAAAACGCAAGGTTAGTCAATCAGTCGCTTAAAAAACGCAATGTTCGCCTATCTGTCGCAGAAAAAACGCAAAGTTCGTTGATCAGTCGCAGAAAAAAATGCAACGTTCGTTGATCTGTCGCGGAAAAAACGCAAAGTTCGTCGATCAGTTGCGGAAAAAAGCAAATTTCATCGATCGATTGCGGAATAAATGCAAAGTTCGTCGATCAGTCAGGGAAGAAAGAAAAATTTCGTCGATCGATTGCGGAATAAACGCAAAGTTCGTCGATATGTCCCCAAAAAACGCAAGGTTCGTCGATCAGTCGCTTAAAAAACGCAATGTTCGTCGGTCTGTCGCAGAAAAAACTCAAAGTTCGTTGATCTGTCACGGAAAAAACCACAAAGTTCGTCGATCAGTCGCGGAAAAAACACAAAGTCCGTCAATCGGTTGCGGGGGAAAAAAATCACGAAATTTATCGTTCGATTGCAGGTAAATTAAATAATGCAAATTTCTCCAAAAATGCTGAAATTTTTTGGGCGGGAGGCTCCCGCTCATGATCTTTTTTGGGCGGGATTTCAAAATTTTCCGCGCGAATCCCGCCCTGAAATTCAAGCCCTGATAGGTATAGTTTTAATCTGAAATAATATACTGAACTTGAACTAACTTTTGAAAAATTGGGTTAACCCAAATCCAACTTGCAGAAATCTACACTCAGTCTGAAATCGACTCGAACCATAAAGACAGTTAACCCAACTTGCAACAAAAATAATTATTTTCTGTGAATTTTCTGATTTTTTCTTTTCTCAGAAATGCTGTAGTCATTTTGTCCCCCAATTTTGCCCTTTACAATTCAGCCAATGAGTGGAGGGGGCCAAAGGAGCGTTCCTTATCACAAACGAAAGATGAGATACGTTCGTTTGATGTCGTTGTTGAAAATTTATGGATTTCTATTATTAAAGTAATTTTTTCATTTTACCGTATTTATTTTCTTTTTGTGTTGTATGTATTTTGCTACTTTGAATTTTTTTAAACTAACCCCCCCTTTTTTTTTTTGGAGAGTGAGAGAGAGAGATTTAGTAATTTGGTGACACGAAGTTCAGCAAATTCTTAAAATCCACAAATCGTTTCCAATGTAAACAATGAAATTTACAATTAAGTTGCAAGTGCAAAATTTCAGTTTTTTAAAATTTTCATGTCATTCTGTACACATTTTAATATGTCATTCTGATCATTATACATATTTAGTTATGCATTATTAATTATTTACTTGACCTTTACTTTTAATATTTTAAATATTTCAAACTTACAGCTGAATGTAATTATTAAAACATTTGAAATACTGCATTCGAAAAATGAAATTTCAGCTTAGAAACTCGATAATTAAAAAATTTAAAGTAGAAAAGTACTTATGATATAAAAAGAAGAAAAAAAAATACACTAGAATTTATCTGTATTACGAAAGCGGGAGAAATGATTTTCTGTGCTATACGAAAAGATATCCAAATAACTCAATCATGAACATAGAAATAGGTATCGGTTTTTATGTTCAGATGCACTCAATCCAAACTTGAAACTTTTAAAACGGTCATTGAATAAATGAAATTCATCTCCGCCTTTCACATCCAAAAAACTTGCTGTGTCACCAATTATGTTTATATTTTATATATATATAAAAAAATAATAATTCAGGCACTTTTCCGTTATACGGACACCATTGTCGCCAAACATACATACATACATACATTTTGGCATAGTATCCGTATAACAGAAAAGTACTAAAGTTCATGGTTTAAAATCACAATAAAATATCATGAAATTTATTGATTAGTTGTGGGAAAATATCAGGGAAATAATGTGTTTTTCGTGAATTTTTTGTTTTGTTAACAATGTGGTTAGAGAGACAGGGAGAAATCCAGAAAACTTGCTGTGTCGCCAATTATGTTTATATTATATATATATATATATATATATAAATAATAATTCAGGCACTTTTCCGTTATACGTACACCATTGTCGCCAAACATACATACATACATTTACATACATACATACATTTTGGCATAGTGTCCGTATAACAGAAAAGTACTAAAGTTCATGGTTTAAAATCGCAATAAAATATCATGAAATTTATTGATTAGTTGTGGGAAAATATCGGGGAAATAATGTGTTTTTGTGTTTAATTGTAAGCATTCATTATAATTTTCAGTGCATTATTAAATTAAAATTTTTGTTTAAAATATGTAAACAAAACAGTGACCAGAAACCTGCACAATTTCTAATAGAGATAGATAGATGCATGCATGTAGTACTTTTAATTATTTGGTAAAAATACTGTGATCGTCACTGAGAAAACCTGAATTTAACCTAAAAATAATTGTCGAGTGTTTAAGCTGAAATTTCATTTTACGAATACAGTATTTCAAATGTTTTAATAATTACATTTAGCTGTAAGTTTGAAATATTAAAAGTAAAGGCCAAGTAAATAATTAATAATGCATAACTAAAAGTAATTGTCGAGTGTTTAAGCTGAAATTTCATTTTACAAATACAGTATTTCAAATGTTTTAATAGTTACATTCAACTGTAAGTTTGAAATATTAAAAGTAAAGGCCAAGTAAATAATTAATAATGCATAACTAAAAGTAATTGTCGAGTGTTTAAACTAATTTCATTTTACGAATACAGTATTTCAAATGTTTTAATAGTTACATTCAGCTGTAAGTTTGAAATATTAAAAGTAAAGGCCAAGTAAATAATTAATAATGCATAAGTAAAAGTAATTGTCGAGTGTTTAAGCTGAAATTTCATTTTACGAATACAGTATTTCAAATGTTTTAATAGTTACATTCAACTGCAAGTTTGAAATATTAAAAGTAAAGGCCAAGTAAATAATTAATAATGCATAACTAAAAGTAATTGTCGAGTGTTTAAGGCTGAAATTTCATTTTACGAATACATTATTTCAAATGTTTTAATAGTTACATTCAGCTGTAAGTTTGAAATATTAAAAGTAAAGGCCAAGTAAATAATTAATAATGCATAACTAAATATGTATAATGATGAGATTTTTTTTTTCTTGAATTATTCAGTGAAACTCGTCTTATAAATGTACGCAAATAATTCACATCAAAATCTTAAAATAACAAAGTTTTCTTTCGTGTTTAGCTATGCTTAATAACCAAAAAAGCTTGATTAATACAAAAATTATTTGGTAAAAATACTGTGATCGTCACTGAGAAAACCTGAATTTAATCATATCACACAGAATTACATATTAAAAGTTTAAAATTAGTTTGTTTACATCGGAAACGATTCGCGGAATTTCGTGCCACGAAATCTCTCTCTCTCTCAAAAAAAGGGTTAGTTATAAAAAATTCAAAGTAGTAAAATACATACGACTTAAAAAGAAAATAAATACGGTAAAATGAAAAAATACCTTAATAAAAGAAATCTATAAAGTTTCAACAACCGAACAACCAAATGGAACACATAGACATACGCTTCTAGAGAGAGGAAAAAGCCTTCACCTCATTGGCTGGAACATCGCGTCTGAAGATAGTAAAAGCCTCTAGCTGATTAGCTGAATGCTCGCGCATGCGTATAAATAGCATTTTTGCACGAAAAACTAAAAAGCAGGTTAGCTTTAAGTATATGGATATTTTTGTTTTACTCAGTTCTTCGCAATGAACAATGTGTCAAAAATTGACTATCATCAAAGCATGTCAGTGTAAAAACCATAAATAAATTTAAATCTTACTTATTTCTTTGTTGGCAACAGGTTTTCAGTGAACGAAATTTTAAACTTTAACCCGGCACCCTGTCATTATCGAAACTCAATAGCCGATATATGAGGTAGCAAATTACTTAGCTCGATGAGACGAGTCGAATGAGCTATTAAAAATCGAATTTCGCCGTCACAGACAATAATACCTTTATTTGTGAGAGGTACTCTGAGACCTCTTAAGTTGCATACGGTATTGCCGCTTGGTGGAAGCAAGTTACAAGGCAAAGTCAAACTGGGAGGAGAAGCCTGCCTTTCGGCTTAAGCTTAACTACCCCACCCAGCGGAAGCAAGTTACAAAAGAGAAATCTTACCACTTCGGGTATTATGGAATAGTCGGGTAAGATTTCTCTTTTAGAAGCAAGTTACAAAAAAGAAATCTTACCCGATTTTTCCATAATATCCGAAACTCCTCTGTGTTTGAATTTGATTTGCAAAATTCTGTAGAAAACGATGGCACCACATTACATGTTATACATTTCATTTCCGTAAACATTGCTTTTCTATAACTTCACATCAAAAATTCTTACGTTTAATCAAATCTTAATCAGGGCTTAATTTGTGCCGGAGCCCACCGGAGCTCAGCTCCGGTACTTCTCTGTTTTTATTAAATACTAGCTGACCCGCCCGGCGTTGCCCGGGCCCGAGATAATTACAATCTCAGAGAAAGGCGTTAACACCCTCCTTCCCGATACCCGCAAATATAATGAATAATTTGTTCAAGAGAACCACCGTCACCTACATTAACGCGATCATTAAAAAAAGAATTACATTTTTCTGATAATTAGAACATAACGAAGACGCTACGCTAAAATAGCCGGCAGATGACAGCCCTTTCCGACCTCAATTTCAAATCTATATCTTAATTAGTTACCTAAATTTTTGTTCATTAGTAAAAATTGGCAATTATTTCCTTTCATTTTCGCAAACTAAATGGAGGGATCGCCCCGAGAAACAGATCTCTTTGTAGTTCAGTTTTTAATGAAAGCAGACCCCTGTCTGAAACTTTCTCGGATCGTTTTCACTTGCGCTGGTAGATTTTTGGCAGTTTTTTGCATAAATTAAAAAAAAATACTAACCAAATTTTTCAAAAATCACATAGTCAGATGCAGAATATTTTTTTACATTTGCTGAGAAATTTTCAAATTGATATCTCAATTAGTTTTCTTAAAATTCGCTAATTAGTAAAATAATTTCGAAATCGTTCATTTCCGTTTGCAAATCCAATGCACCGGCTCGTTTCTTTCGCCATTTTGATTTAAAAGATGTCATTTTAGAAGCGATGGTTAATGAGAATCTAATTAATATCTAAGCTAATTATCAAAATATTAAAATTCTGAGACTCAGGTATACCAGGAGAGGGTTTGGACTACCTAAATCTAAATTTACAGACTTCAAGGTGCGCTAAATTTTCCTAGCCATCGCAGACAGACACACACACAGACACACAGAGCGAAACTTTCTTTTATTATTATAGATTTAAATATTGGCCAGAATTCACCGGAGCTCATAAACACTGCGCTCCGGAGCCCAATGCAATAACGCAATCCTTCTTTCCCTCCCATCTCCAGTCTTTTGCCTTGTTTTGTATCAAAACACTTATAAGTGACGTAATGTGTCGCTCACGTAAGAGATGGAGATGAAACGGGCTCAATTTTTATTCTTCGGGTTTGGACAGGTTCGAGCTCAATATGTCTTAAATTCAAAATTTTATTTATTTCCATTTCAAATCATTTTAATGCTATTTTGATCAAAATAAAGAGTAAATAGAAATAGTATTTTTCTATTCTGCATAGCTGCGAATTATTATTTTTTGTTTTGTGTTAACACTATTTCCGGATCATAATCCTGAGCTTATTAAATCGCAGAATTCTGCGATTCATTAACATTAAGATTAGGCAAAGTTTTCTATTTGGAAGTAGTAATAACTAAAAAGTGGAATACTTGATAGCTAAGTATATACGCAGATAGATGTATTTAAAAATTTCATTTTGCTAAATAAAAAAAACAATGCTTTAAATTTTGAAAATAATGTATGAAATATAAATATGCAGATTGGAGTGACGTCGGAGGATGGGGGGGGGGGGGGTAGCTACGAGTGTTAGTACAGCAGGATATTAGGGCTCCGGTACTTTTTACTTTCTTCTATCTTTACAAGAAGAAAGTATTGGATTCATGAAAATTTTCGACTTACGGTTTTCGACGGATTTATACGTTTTAGAAGGTCCTGAACACGATTTGACTATTTTTAAAAAATGTCTGTCTGTGACTCTGTCTGTCTGTCGGTGACTCTGTCTGTCTGTCTGTATGTGACAAAAATTTTGTGGGCGCTCTATCTCAAGAACTAATGCTCGAAATTTAATGAAACTTTAAATTCAGTTATTCCCTGATATAAATTAGTGCTGATTAGGTTTTGGTAAAAATCGCCCGGCAGGTGGCGCTGCTATGCAGAATTTTTCGCGATTTCCGCAATAGTTCTATCTCAAGAACTAATGCTCAGAATTTAATAAAACTTTATATTCAGTTAGTCCCTGATATAAATTGGTGCTGATTAGTTTTTGGTAAAAATCGCCCAGCAGGTGGCGCTGCTATGCAGCATTTTGCAGGATTTACACGATTTTAGCGATAGTCATATATCAAGAAATAATGCACGGAATTTAATAAAACTTGAGTTACAGTTAGACCTTGATATAAATTGGTGCTGATTTATTTTAGTGTTTGAGAAAGCTGTGTGAGATAGAAGAAAGTTTTGGGAGTGACACATTCGACTAGTTTCCTGAGAAATTAAGCCCTGATCTTAATCATAATCTATATCAATTACAAATCAATAATCTGAATCGAGTTCAATTATTTCGGTTCAAGACATAGCCATAAAACATGTCTTCTTTTTCTTCTGGAAAGTAATATTTTCCAACTACTGCGCATCACTTTTTTTCCTTTCCAGAATTAACTTCTGAAGAATTTGCTTTGCCATCAATTGTTACACTCGAATAGATCTCTTTTGCTCCCTGAATTCTGCTGCTTTTATTAATGTGAAACTTACCAATTCAATTCATGCAGAAAATAAAAACCGAAATCGAAATTGCGAAAAGTGATGAAGCACTAAAATATAGATAAGGCTTTGAAAAAAAATCTTAGGAGTTGGATAAAGGAACTTTTTCAAATACGAGCTTACCAGGTTTCGTTCATAGTTTGATGCTTGATTTTGCAGCGATTATGTAGAAATATATTAAACGGATTTTTTTTCTTGGTGCGTTTATAATTTAACCCCTTGAAAGGCGGTGGGATATAATGTATACCACTTAATTTTAATACCCAAATGCCACATTGGGACCAGAATTTTGAAATAAAATTTTGTTTTAATAATGTATTTGAAGAAAAGCTTTTTCTTATTTCCAAATAAATTTTTTAATTCTGGTGCCGTTCAATCTTTTCAACATTTTAGCAACTGAAGTACTTTGCCCCTGAAAGGGTTAAACAAGTTGGAAATTGTACGTTAGACGTGATAAATGAGGTGCGTTCGTACTATAATTAGTTTTACAATGTAAAAAAAAAATCATCGTTATTATTTCAGTGAAATGAATTATATCGTCTGTTATGAGCGATATGTGCATGACTTTTCTCTTATTTATTATGTATACCACGTTTACAGATGCGATTTTTTTTTCGACAACAGACAGCGCTGCAGAATTCCCCATGGAGATCTTGCTTTGTGAATACCTCCATGGTTTAATATTTTTATGACTTATGATGAACGAATCTCTTATGTTTATTTACGTTAATGGATTGAGATTTTAGGCTGTCAACCTAATTTCAACTGAAGTTATCTCAGAATCTATACATTGTTGAATGTAACTCATCTCTTAAACAAAAAATTCTTTTCAATGATCTTTCTGAAAATGAAACTTTTAAGCAATTTTATTCGAAAAAATAATTTTGAATAAATATGGCCGCCTGGCATATGAAAAAAGAAGTGGTTTGCCCGTATTTGTTTTCCTCAGTCACATGACTTCCGCTTTTATTATATAGATTACGTATGATAGGATTTAATAGAATAAAGAAGACTTTTATTTTTTTAAAGTTTCGACTCAAATTTTCCTAAAATTTGAAATGATTCGACGTAATTCTGCAACGATTATATATATTAAATCTCAAACCATTCGGTTGGGTAGTTTTTACGCTATTATATGCGGACGGACGGACAGTCCAGGTAACGACTATAGGTGCTACGTATTTATATAATTTCGAACGCACATAAAAACTAATACACTCTGAAAACGACATTTTCAAAACTGAGCAAAAAATACTCAAATCTGAGTATGTCGCATAGTCAAAATGACTCAAGTTTGAAACATGTATATACTCATTTCTGAAAACAGGCACACACTCAAGAATAAAACATCATGTGCTCCTATTTGAGTAGGTCCATGTTTCAAAAATGAGTATGAACTGACTTCTATGTGCTCCTTTTCGAGTATGTCCATGTTTCAAAAACGAGTATAAACTGACCCTAATCATGTTTAAGTATGACCATGTTTCAAAAATGGGTATGAACTATCCACTATATGCTCCGTTTTGAGTATGTCCATGTTTCAATATTCTGAGTATTTTTGGTATCTCAGAATTGAAAGCATTGGGTTGTCCTGTTTGAAACAAAAAGTTTCATAACAAAATGAAAACATCGATTTACTCAGATTTGAAAGTGGCATTTTTCTCAGTGTATGTTGTGACCAGTGCTTTACAAATTTGATAAAATCTGGTAGCCAGAAAAAAATTCTAGTAGCCAGTAAAAAATATTTACCACCCCCTCCTTCCTCGTGATTAATTTTCAAAAAACACAAAAGTTTCTATGAATTAATTGATGAAAAATAATAACAGGCATTGTTTAGAATTATTAGTTACATAGTTTAGAAATATAATATAAACTAAGTTTTCCAATGAAACTTATCAACATCATATATCTTTTAAAAAAAAAATACTGTAAAGAGTGAATTAATTGGCATGTTCGGAAAATGCTGATTGCCGAATGCTTCAAATGTCCGGATAGTTGAATGCTACAAAATCTATATCTGCAGAGGAGCGCATCGACGAATAGTGAATCAGAAAAACAAGTTTTTGTCTATTTTTCTGTCGAAGTTTCAAATAATTCTGATTGGATTATTTTAAAATTTTCATTGGATGAACTTATTTTTGCCAAATTAAAAACAAAAGTTAAAAATATTTTTTGTGTGAATATAGTTTCAAAATTTATTTTTTAATATTAGGAAAGATATCTTAGGTCAATAATTTTTGTACAAAAAAGAAACAACAAAAACCCCATTAGATTAAATAACTTGGTCGCTAGATAAAATTATTTGGTCGCCAGTGGCGACCTGGCGACCGCATTTGTCAAGCTCTGGTTATGACCATCACAAAACTTTCTTCTATATCATTATAATACATTATTTTAAATAGCTTACCAAAACAGCAACAATTATGGATACGAATTTATCAAAAAATTACAGTGGTCATTGAACAATAATAGAGAAAATCACGCTCGCTAATTAGAATCAATTGATTCTAGACCGGATACAGAATCTTTCTCCAAGCGCAGGATACAGGCGTTCCTGTTGATTGATCAAAATCGAAATTCAATCAGCTTTCACGTGGGTTATTTTTTAAATAAGGTCCGTTTTTTAATACGAAGAAAAATACTGTAAATATCATTAAAATATATTTTCATATTCTACATATTACTTTCATCTACTTTTCTACATAATTTCCATTTTTATTCAAACATTTGTCACACCGTTCAACAAGTGTTTGAATTCTGACGTCAAAGAAATCTGCCGTGTATGAACAAGCCCAATCCATTACTGCAGTTGTCACTTCTTCGTCGTCGTTCAACCGTTGACCATAAACTTTAAACTGTGAAATCGTAAATCGTCGGTCCTCTCGAATTTTGTTGTCCACATCACGCACCAAATCTTCAGAAATCAGAGAAGGTCGGCCTGGACATGTCTCATCATGCAAATTAACACGCCCGTCCTTGAACATTATCACCCATTTACGAACTTTACTATCACTCATAGCATTATCACCGCAGACTTCACAAATCTGACGGTGAATTTCCGCTACTTCCAAGTTCCTTGCACTCAAGTACCAAATTACAGATCGTGCCTCACAGTCGGCGGGCAAATCAATTTTCTGAAACATTATAAACTTCTACAGTGCAGCACACAGCGCAGCACACAGACAGATCATACAGCTGCAAATGGCGTCTAAACGTGCACAAAGCGTGCTGGAATCAGACGCGTTTGTGCACTGCGGCGATCGCGGTCATTCTCACTCGCATTCACAAAGGGACATTATTTAAAAAATGACCGTCCCATATATGACAAAGTCTTACAAAATATGAAGTTTGATGAAATTCCCTGTATTAGTTTTCATAGTATAGCCTTCGCAGAGTTGGTGAATAACACACCATAGCAGCGCCACCTGTTGAGTGATATACACGCAAATATTATCAGCGTCTATTTATGCCAAGGTCTACCAGAATATAAAGATTGATGAAATTCCGTGCATTAGTTCTTGAGGTATAACTAGTTTGGAAATCGTACAAAATTCAGCATACCGCAGCCACTTGTTGAGTGATATACACGTAAATATTATCAGCATCTATTTATGTCAAAGTGTAACATAATATGAATTTTGATGAAAATCTGTGCGACAGTTCTTGAGATATAGCTATTTTCGAACTCCTGAAAAATGCAGCATAGTAGCGCCACCTGTTTAGCGATGAACTCTCTAAACCTAATCAGCACCAATTTATGTCAAGGTTTAGTCTAAATGAATCTGAAGTTTTATTAAATTCCGTGCATTAGTGAGTTAGAGTGTCCATAAAATTTGTGACACATACAGACGGAGAGACACACAGACAGACATTTTCTAAAAATTATGGATCTCTCAGATCGAAAGTTCCATTTTAGCACTTTTTATTGTATTACCATCTTTTTCACTTTGTATGTATAGTTTACTCGTTATGCTTTAAAGCGGTATTAAAAAAAAATATTTTTCCACGCTCAACAACTCAAAATTTTGAGACACATTTTCAGACTCATTTTTAAAAATAAAAACATGAAACTTGGCGGCGTGATTTATGAAGAGATTTATAAGGGACCCATGTTTTTATTTTTCGTTTAATTAATTAGAAATTGATTTACAAATAATTATTTTTACAGTACGATATTTATTTTTTTTTTTGTTTCCAGCGCTATCGCTTCGGGAAATTCGGTTCAAAATGTCCACTTTGACTGCATTTTTTTAAATATATTCTGCCTTTATCAAAAAATTGAGACAATACGGACATTATAAAGTTTCTGAATAAGAGAACCTGCCAATGGGATGCATTTTAGAGCAAAATGAATTTTAAAATGTGTCTCAAAATAAGCAGTTTGGATTTGAATACACCCTTTTAAATTGAGCTTTTTTGGTAGGAATTAAATTCCTATACAACTATTGTATCGATATGTTTCAAAATATTTGGCATTCAGTACAGTTCCAGGTAAAATATGTGCTATTTGATTTTATACAGGGTGTTTTTTTTTAAACTGACACTATTCAGAGCCGTCTGTAGCTCGTTCTAATAACTGGATTGACACAAAATTTTGTGAATGGACTAAGAAAACCATGGGAAAAAAGATTAAAAAAAAAAAAATTAGTTCCAATCACCGCCGATAGGGGGAAATGTGGCGCTGTACATTGAAAAAAACCCATCAGAAACAGACAAAATTAATAATTTGGATAAAATGCCACGTTTTATTCATCATTTACACTTTCCCTTTCGTTGATCGCAGTTGAAACATCCATTATCACTTTTTCTGCCACCGGTTTACGTCCTCTGCCTGACCGAACTGCTAGCGAGCCTGTTTCTTCGAATTTCAGAATCATTGCTTTCAATACATTAACGGATAAAGATGATAAAAAATTTTGCGCAGTTTATGGCGTGTTATAAGTAAACGAAGAGCGGTTGGTGCATTGTACTGGTTACAATATAAGAACTTCACAAGTAACGCGCGCTGCGGTAACGTGAGATTCATTTTCAACCTGAGCTGAAATTGTTTCTCGGTGTTTTTCGCATGCATTTATAACTTAAACTATTGGCGCTACTGTCGCTTGCGTAAGTAAAAATTTGCATTTTCATTTTTTGCCCGTATTTTATGCCAATTCCCAGTTGCATAAATGACCACAGCGCCACATTTCCCCCTATCGGTGGTGATTGGAACTATTTTTTTTGCTGGAATCTTTTTTCCCATGGTTTTCTTAGTCCATTCACAAAATTTTGTGTCAATCCAGTTATTAGAACGAGCTACAGACGGCTCTGAACAGTGTCAGTTAAAAAAAAAAAACACCCTGTATTTAAATTCTCAATAAATATTTTATTACACAAATATTTTTGTATATTTTTATTGGTTTTAGTGTAAATAAATTCCATTCGGTAATATTTTCACATCATTTCGAGATATTTTTATTTTATTTCTACTGATTTTCAATCCTTGCTTTTTAAAATAGTAATTTGTAAAAGAATATTTAGATATAATACATGATCGTAATTATACGTAATTTCGAATAACTATATGCTTCCTTTTATATTTTGTAAGCCCTTCCTATTTAAAATCACGAATTTAATGTGATTTATTTTTTGTTTGAACCTCTTTCATAAAAACAAAGCTTCACAAGCATGTGCCATTTTCAAAATATATATCATACTTTTTTTAGAATAAATTATTAATTTCGTTTTGCGCTTTATGAATTGTTAATATATTTAATTAATTAAAAAACAACAAGGCCATTGAGTGCGAAAAAAGAATAGAATTTATCGTTATTGATAATGCAATCGTGATTTTATAATTTTTATCAACATGATGCTTTGAATGTATTTTCTCGTGACCCGTTTAATTTTAATGAATTCGACTTTTTAAAGGTAGAAATATGGATTATTATGTAAGAGTGTTGTTTATATTAGTTTATCGTGAATAGTATCTATTACCAATTATTATAATGTCTTGTTGAACCGTCCGATGCAGTTCAGAAAATAGATTTGTGACTAAAATTTAAAACAATGTGCAAAAACTGGCTTAAATTTAAAACAATGTTCAAAAACATCGTTCATCCTTTTGTTGTGTGGAGTTTCTCCAAAATGTTTCTACGTTCTTGAGACTTCTTGGAACCCTCCGGTGGAGCGCTGTGTCCCCTGGTAGACATGGAGTTACATTTTGAAAAATTGCCATAATAATTTTGTTTAATTACCCAAGTAGTACGGATTGTTGTCACATCGTTGGTAGTTTGTGGAAACCTTTGGGAAATGGTAGGGCTGAGAATGGCAGAACTGTGAAATTGTTGGGAAATGTAAGGTACAGAGACCTCTCTTATTTGGAGCGTATCTAAGCAGCATTCTGAGCAACTAACGGTTGGACCTCTGTTGAGCCTTTCCTGGAAAATGGTTCGTTGGCCAACGGTAACGCAAAGCGGGCATTTCTTATTCTGGGCCAACGTAGAATAGCAATTATCAACAATTAGTCAACGTTGGACCAACCATTTTATGCTATTTGGATATTTAAGTTAGGGTAAACGTGTTTCTTTTTCAATTACAGGAAAACGCATAGATGCGAATACATGTTTAGAATACACTTCTAACAGAATTAATAACCTTCTTAATCCACAACGTAGCTTATCTAAATAGGCATGATTGGTAAATATTAGGGTACAGAGATCCCTCTAATTCGGAGCGTATCTGAGAAGGTTTCTACATATCTAACGGTTAAACGACCGTTAGGCTTTTGATGGAAATGGTTCATTGTCCAATGGTGCGGCAAAGGGAACATTTCTTACTGTGAGTCAATGTGGGACAAAGTAGCCCAAGTAGCACTAAATGGTTGAGCCAACGTTGGCTAATTATTGGCTAACTGTTATGACACGTTGACTCGCAGCAATAAATGTCCATCTTGCCGTACGATTGATAAACGAACCAAGTTGCCAGCAAAAAACCCAATAGTGGTCCAGGCGTTAATTGATCAGAATCTTTCTCCGATACGTTCCAAATTATAGAGGTCTCTGTATCTACCATTTCCCAACCTTATTATTACCAACTCTAACCAAAAGTATATACAAACTGCCAACAATGGGCAACATTTGGTGATACTGGGGGCAATTAGCCAACAATTAGTAATCGTTGGCCCAACTATTCTGCGCTACTTGGGTATCGGTTGTAATTAGTAGAAAAAATCTGTTATTTATGATAAAATCCCCCTAATCAAGGAGATGAACCGTTGTCATAGAAATTGTTGTTGTTAGAGTTAGATTTCTAAAATATTGGTTATTAGTCACTCTTGCTTTCATTTATTGAAAATAGGACAATCTCTGTAACTAGTTTTTGGAAGAAAACTTGTTGCTTAATTTGTAGCATTAGTTTTTCTGTGAATATGACGCGGAGAAAATCACAGATAATAACTAAATTTAATTAGAAATGAATTATCTTAATTAATTTGCTTTTTACCTTTTATATTTTCATTCTAATAAAAAGTTCTAAAAAACGTTTTTTCTTTCGAAAAGTAAGATTTTTTTCCTTTTCTGCTGATTTTCTTTTCAGGTTTCAATATATATTTTTCTTTATTGCTAGTCTCTAAAAATTTTACTCTGTCTTCAGTTTTTACACTTGAATGAAAATATTTGCTCCAGGAATTCTGTAACTCTTTTTTATTAAAGTCAGTTTTTCCAAATAAATAATTCAGCAAATAAGAACAAAATCAAATCCCATGAAAACCGATGAAACAGCAAAACATAGTTAAGACTTTGAAAAGAATTCGTAAAAGGGAAGACAAAATAGAATTTTTCTTAGATTTTGCGTAGGCACCAAATTTTTACTTTTATATTACTTGATTCTGTTATTGGCTGTTTTCCAATACAATATTCCTTAGATCTTCGTATAAGGCTTCGAAGAGTTTTTAATCACTTCCAGAAGAAATTATACAGGATATTTCTGACGTAATAGAACTAATTTCCAGCGTGATAATATGCGTCAGGACAAAATTTTTTGTATAGTAAAGCAATTCATTTACTCAGTTAAAAATTCTGGATAGTATAACTCTGACTGACTAAGGCAAACTTGGATTTTTTTTTTATAAGTCAGTATGAGGTAACCATAATAATGAGGCTATCGCAATGATATTTTTAGAAATGACCACCATTTGAAGTTAAACAGCACTTACACAGTTATATATTCCTTTATCCGAAATGCAGTTAATAGTAGAGTGCTATACGGATCCAGCCGTGCAAAAATTTTGCGTAAATTCAACCCAGACCCAAAATATTCAAACCCGAATCTCACCCGAAACCAAAGTGATAGAAAATTAATCCATATGGGGTCATAGGATTTTTAAACTTTAAAAAATTCGATTTAAATATAATAGATATTAAAGGATAATCTTTTTTAAATAATATAAAATATACCGCATTAAAATATTCTTATAATTACTCGAGTTATGGCCTACAACGTTCGAAGCTCCAAATGTAAACAAGTTTAAAAGCACTGTAAAAAATGACCAATGTTTCTTATTTTATGAAAATATACTATAACCACGAACGAAAATATAATATAATCTTCCGAGTTATCCGAAATTTCGAAAACCGTGTTCCATTGTCTTTTGAATCTCCAGAAACCAATATATTTCCAAAATTAAAAAAAATATTTATAAAAGCAAAGTATTTTTTGTTGCCCGTATTTTTCAGAAACGTTTCCGAATAGTTTTTATGGTGTATTAATCAGTCTCCTCAGCCTGGAACACCTGTTTTTCGATTGTCATCCATTCTCAAGTAAACGTTTTCAGCTGCACAAGTTAATTTATACATGAAAGAGTAAAGAAATAATCTTAATTTTAATGTTAATGTTAACGCTGTTAATTTTGCATGTTTGTCTGTTAAACATCTTTGTTGAACATGAAAATGTTTACTTGAGAATGGATAGCATCGGAAAAAACTGTATTTCGGGTTTAGAAAACTGATTAATACACTTTAAAAGCTATTCGTAAACGTTTCGGAAAATTACGGGCAGTAAGAGAAATTTCGTTTTTATAAATGATTCTTTAAATCTCGAAATGCCATTGATGTCTGAGGTTTCTAAAGATGAAGAAACACTTTTCAGAATCATGGTTAACAAGGATGAGTTTATATTATAAATTTATTCGTGATTATATTATATTTTTGTAAATTAAGAAACATGTGTCATTTTTTACAGTGAGTAAAACATTAAAGTCAGTTTTCTCAAAATGAGGTTTTTGGACATAACGCGCACGATACCTCAAAAACTTTTCAATAAGAGTTCATGAAATTTTCAGATGATATATTTTATGTTAGTCTGCATAAAGTTAACCTCAAATTTAATTCTTTTTTTGTTCGCAAAATATTGTTTTTGGCGGTTATACTGTTGAAAATTTAAAAAAAATTGTATAATCGATATACAACATTGTATTAAAAATATAACAATACTTTAAATACAAATTTATTTAGGTTCAGAGTAATTATTGTAATCTAAAGTATAATTAAGCACAAAAATGTTTGTTCTGGTTGCAAAATTTCTTTTGTAATCCTGCGCGTAAGCTCTCATGGCAATTTTTCAATTTTTTGCTCGACAAATGTCTGACAATTTGAAGCCCCCTATAAATATTAATTTTTCCTATTGAATATTTTAATATATGAAATGAAAGATCATACTTAGGGGAAAGTGACTTAAAATGATACCCTTAAGGGAAAAGCTTGTGTAAAATAACATAACTTTTTAAATAAAACTTTGGCCCTTTGCTAGTATGTTTTACACTATATTTTGCATTATAAATATATTTTAATACTATTTTAAACCCAAATTCAGTAATGAAAAATAAATAGATTTTTTAAAAAAGTGTCCAAAGGATCCTTTTACCCTCACCAAATGGCAAAATGATCCTTCATTTAAAATTAATTGTAAATTGTTTTTTATCGGCAAAAAAAAGGCTATAAAAGTAATTCTGATAATACATAACTGTTATTCACATCTAAAAACATACTCCATTAAATAAACCAAGTTTTATTTCTGTACATGAAAGAGTGTGTATCTAAATAAATATGAAGGTTAGTGCTTACCTTATAACAGATGTTATAAAACCCAATTTTTCAAACAACTCTATTCAGACGTGTAATACTGCGATCGCTTGAACACCGCCATTGATTCTTCTTCAATTATGTCAACTAGTTTATGTGTTACCCTGTAGGTAGTGCTACCTGCCTGGAAGAAAACATACGTGGATCGTTTTGCCCGTTAGGATCATTTTAGGCCACCTTCCTCTATATTTTTCATCCCTCAAAAAATGATGTTTTAAATCATATACATTTTAAGATATTAAATGCTGAAAATGGTCATTTTTTAAATTTTTTTTTTTCCAATTTAAAAGTATTATAACCTCTTAATACAATTATGGAAAAGTGATGTACAACTCTATCTCTAAAATCAATTTTATAGTTTTTATACAAAAATGAACACATATATTCTGATTCATATTCAGATATATAAGCTAGTTTTTACATTTGAAAAAGATATAAGGCCTTTTAAAAAAATATATCGGGTCACTCCGAACCCGACTCAAATGTGTCAAAACCCTACCCGAAGCTGAAACTATTTAAAATAAACCCGACCCGCAACAAAAAAGAAATCCCTGACGGCTCGGCCTACAGGCACAGGTAGATTTCGAAGACGTAGGCCGTAGGGCGTCTGTTTGTTGGGAATTGCAGAAGAAATGACCTTTTTGTCATGATGCGGTAGTTGGAACCGCCCACTTCGAAACCTAACTTGTTTGCAGGCGGAGCTGGCAGAATTTTTGTTTTGTTTATTTTATTCTTTTTTTTGCTATAAGTGGGACCAATAATTCCTATAAAAAAACTGTCAATATAAAAGTTTTAGATAATATTAAGAGGATTTATAATAAATTTAAGCGCATTTGATGTCTTGGGAATTGAGGAAGTTATGAATTTTTTTCTTCTAAAAACCCCCTTCCCCCCCCCCCCCCTTGGGGCCATTTTTAATGATTTCAAAAATCTGACATACATAAAATTTCGGCTCCTTTCCTAGAAGTAATAATAACTTTAAACAAATTCGATACGTATCATAATTAAGAAATTATGAGGTATTTTCTGTTTTCACAAAAGCCTTCCCCCCATTCCCCCCCCCCTTGGTTCGATTTTACCCATTAACGAATGCCCCTTGATTTTATGTATCAGTTTGGAAGAGATTTGTGCAGAATTATTGCAGTTATCGTGTCCATAAAAAAGTGATATAGATAGATAGATAAGTAGATAGATAGATAGATAGATGAAGTTTTGAACTGGGGGTGGTTTTGGGTTCTGGGAATCCTGATCGGCGAAGATCTGCAAATTTTTTTCAAAAATTCCAACTTAGGGGAGAATGTAATAGGTAGTATTTCTTACGAAATCTTCCTAAAAGTGTAAAACCGACTCGATCCGAACCTTGTGTCGGGTCAGTTTCTTGTAAAATCAGTTTAACTGACCCGAAGCAGTACTCGAGATGATGCTCTATTTTTTTAATGATAAGGTGTTACTGACCAAATTATAGAGCACTTTCAATACTTCTCATGATGTCACCCCAATTTATACAAAGAAAAGTTAATATGATTAAAATCTCGCTGATATATTTTTATTATCTGTTAAATTTGTGAAGGAAGCTGGGATTGAGTTTGTAGTGTGGCATTACTGCATTTTTTACTGAATAAAAAGTGATTTCTTTTACAAAAATTGTTTACCGAGATGCGTATTACCAATCCTGAAAATATGTTCCGTTAGTTTAGAAGCACCATGTATTTACTCAAACATTCTAAGACTCATTTTATGCTAATGATTTGTTTTTTACTATACGCGATTTAAATACATGATAATTTATTGTTATCAACATTTAGTACGTGTTTTTTAATATTTGTCAAGATAGCTGAAAGCAGTTAAAACGCAAGTATAAAATTTAAGGGACTGATCAATTTAATATTAAATTAGTGTTGGATATGCATAATTTTTGTTTCAGTGTCATAAAAGCAAAATTATATATATTTAATAAATTATCCTAAGAGAACTATTTTAAAATTAAGATTAAAATAATAAAAAAACATTCTAGTAAAACAAATGAAGATACTTTGCTTTTTTATCGCAATGATTTTATAAAGGAATTAAATTATCAAATTGAAATTAATTTTATTTATTTTAGAATCTATTATGGCGCAATTATTCTTTCGTTTTTTGAATTTGCCCGTGGATATTCAAACACCATTTACAAATAAATGAATAAATAAATAAACTTTATACATAAGGAAAAAAAATATATATAATTTAACAAATTACAATAACCATTGGAAAAATGTTCCCAAAATTTATTATAAAAAAACCCCTCGTTTTTTGTGTTATAGCGGTCCCCACAATTATGATTATGCCAAGGTTCCAGTTATGATTTCGCCAAGATCATCGCAAAGCTTATATATGTATCCTATAAACGTATAAATATATTCCAAACACTCCTATATGTGCCATATACGTCATTATACACATATTATTTAAGTCTTATATCTCGTATATACATCATAAACACATGTCATATATATTCATCATATATGCATTCTATATGACTATAAGTTGGCCACATACGTCAAGAAATGTTATATATATATATATATATATATATATATCATATATTATTATAATGTCATACATGCTTTATAATTTGGCGATAAATCTTGGTCGCTTGGCGATTCATCCTTGGGGGCCGCTATAACAGGAAAGTGTCAAATTTACAATATATTAAGGAAAACAGAAAAAAAAATTCATCCTTGGGAGAAGCTATAACACGAAAGTACTAAATTTACAATATATTAATGAAAACAAAAACAAATATATTTCATCCTTGGGGGACGCTATAACACGAAAGTACCAAATTTCTACTTTATTAGGTAGCTTTCAATACAAAAAAGTATAAAGCTACCTATTGCAGCCGTTCGGAGGAAAGCAGTTCCGGAAAATTTCGATATATTTTCACCGATCATGACCTCCAGACCCCAAAACCACCCTCCGTTCAAATGTTGATTTATATATATATATATATATATATATATATATACGCTCGTATTTATAAATCGATTTTGATGAAACTAATTGTGTGTATTAACCTTTTGATTACGGGCTAGGACTGGCGACTATTTTAATATTAACTCGTACCACAATTTACAAAAAAATTCTTTCTCCTAGATTTCTTTTGAAAGTATACTTGTATAAGTGTATAGCAAATATTATTTTTGAAAAAGTGGTTCGAAAAGAATAAAAAAATAGTCGCTGGGACGACATCTGTCCCAACCTCGTAATCAAAGGGTTAAGGTCATCAATGTCTCGACCGAGTTTGTTGGCCAGCTTGGTCCGCCGTTTTGTTTCAAGATGGCGGCCATTTAAAAATTTAAAACTAAAATAAATATACAAAAAAATTAAAAATTCAAATTTATTTTTTAATTACGTGTTAGGCCTTGATACAAGAATTCCAGAGCATTTTTTGGTTTACTTCTATCTTAAAGAATGGCTGAGATAGAGCAGTTTGAAATTCTAGGGTGGCTGACATTTTGAAACGAAACAGCACATTAACGCGATTACTCGCAAATTATTTTCTTTCATTGTTGTAATAATTTTCCCAATCATACGCATAAAACTATATATTCATACCCGTTAGCGCCAAAATTGGCGACATTGGTGGCAAAATTGGCGACAAAATTATCAAAATTTGTGACATTTGGCAAAATATCGCCAAATTTGGCGACCAAAATAAGTCTTTATAAATGAAGCCAATTTGGCTATTGCTCAATAATTTGGCGAAATTCTTATTCAAATACAGTATTAACGAATCTTTTGTAAACGTTTCTTTGCATTTTAACTTGCTGTTTTCGTGTAACCTTAGCTAAAATTTTAAAACAAAGATATAGGAAAGCTACATTTTCCTCCCGGTACAGGCCGGAAAGACTTTTTTTCATATCTGATAATTTGCATCTATCCTTTTTGTAACGATTGTATGCATTTCTATTGCCTATTCAAAGAAAAATTCTTCTAAAGTTACAGAATTTCCTTAAAAATTCTTCAAAATTACACAATTTCGTTAAAAACGCTTAAAAACGCTTAAAAAAATAAAGTGACGACGTCAAATAAAATGACGACGTCAAGAAGTCCATTCTCGACCGAAAACAACAACCATTTTCCCAATGGTTAATAAATAAGACGATTTTTTGAATAATTAGAGTTTTATTATTATTTTTTAATAATAAGGATTATATTAAAGGAAAATTAAAATGCTGAACAGTATACGCAGACAAAATTTATTCTTGTATCATTTGGAAAAAGTTTCACGATTTAAAATTTGCTTTTAGATTTACAGTAAAACTCGCCGTTAAATGAATAAAAGAAAAGAAAAATTATTTATAAAAAAAATCCTGCAGAGATTCGTAAGGTGAATTCTTTACATAACACTGACGTCACGTTCGGCTTGAGTTGGTGAAAAAAATAAGATGCAAGAAACATATTCTTTATAACATATTCCAAGCACATCTTAATTAAATTGGAAAAAAAAAACACAGTTTATACATAATCTAGAAAATATACTTCTCCATTCTCCATGTAATTATTATTCTCTTATACATCTGCAACGTCTCTTTTTTCCTTAACTATTAGGGACATTGCTATCAGAAAAACACACTCTTGATGTGTTTCCTTTTTTTTCGATTCCTGTAACGGTGGAACAGTGCAGACATGTAAACGTGTTTGGAATGGAAGATATCAAATAACAATAATATATTTTCTTCAACTATTCCAAACTTGTACGGATTTTTTTTTTTCGTGTATGATATCTGGTTTTTCTGAAGGACAAACTTTAATGAATTTCAATCTTGGAAAATTTCACTACACAATGAGGTAGCAAATATTTTAAATATTAAATCTTGTATTATTTTAAAAACTTTTCACAATTAGAAATCTATTTTTAGATTAACAGTAAAACTCCACAATAAATAAATAAAAAAGACAAATATATATATTTTTTATGTGGGATATCTGGTTTTTCTTAAGGACAAACTTTAATGTGTTTCGACCTCAGACAAAATCAGATTTAAAAATACAGATGAAATATGAATACAGATGATACATTTGAAATACAGATTTAAATATCTGTATTTAGATTAACAGTAAGACTCTACAACAAATATAATAAAAGAGACAAACTTTATCTATAGAAAATTCCTGCAGAGTTTCTTAAGGTGAGTTCTTTATATAATACTCACGCCACGTTTGACTTGAGTTGGCTGAAACATTTGAAAACACGATGCAAGAAATAGATACTTTATAACATATTCCATGCACATCTTGCATTGGGAAAAACGCAGTTTATACAAAATACAGAAAATATATTTATCTATGCGCCATATAATCATTATTCTTTCACATCCCTAATACCTCTTTTTTTCCTTGACTTTTAGGGACATTGCTATCAGAAAAGCGCAGTCTTGATGTGTTTCCTTTTATTTTTCGATTCTAGTATTGGTGGGGCAGTGCAGACATACAAACGTGTTTAGAATAGAATGTATCAAATAGCAATGGTATATGTTTCTCAACTATTCCAAATTTGTATGCAATTTTTTTGTGATATCTGTGTTTTATTTATTAGGACGCATTTTAAGGGATTTCGATTTTAGAAAATTTCAATAAACAATGCGGTAGGAGATATTTTAAATATTAAATCTTGTATCATTTTCAAAACTTTTCGCGATTTAAAAACTTACTTTTAGATTAATAGTAAAACCCTACAATAAATAAATAAAAGAGACAAACTTTATCTATACAAAACTCTTGTAGAGTTTCTTGCGGCGAATTCTTTACATAATACTAATGTCACGTTTGACTTGAGTTGACTGAAACATTTGAGAAAACAAAACGATGCAAGAAACATATACTTCATAACGTATTCCACGCATATCTTGCATTAAAATGGAAAAAACGCAGTTTATAGAAAATCCAGAAAATATATTTCACCATTCCCCATGTAATGATTATTCTGTTACATCACAAATATATCTTTTTTTTTCCCTTGACTTTTAGGACATTTCTATCAGGAAAACGCAGTCTTTGATGTGTTGCCTTTTTTTATTCTGGTAATTGTGGAGTAGTGCAGACATGTAAACGTTTTTAGAATAGAAGATATCAAACAGCAGTGGTATATTTTATAAAACTATTCCAAACTTGTATTTATTCTTTTTTTCGTGTATGATATCTGTTTTTTTTCTGAAGGACAAACTTTAATGTATTTCAATCTTAGAAAATTTCATTAAGCAATGCGGTAGCAAATATTTTAAATATTAAATCTTGTATAACATTTAAAATGTTTCACAATTTAAAAATATATTTTTAGATTAACAGTAAAACGCCACAATAAATAAATTAAAAAATCAAACTTTATTTATAAAAATTCCTGTAGAGTTTCTTAAGATGAATTTTTTACATAAACTGACTTCACGTTCTGCTTCAGTTGACTGAAAAATGGGAAAACGATGAAAGAAACACATAACTTCATAACATATTCCATGCATATCCTTCCATTAAATTGGGAAAAACACAGTTTATAAAAAATCCAGAAAATATACTTCTTCATTCCCCATGTAATTATTATTCTCTTATACAACATCTGAAATACCTCTTTTTTCCTTAACTTTTAGGGACATTGCTATCAGAAAAACGCAGTCTTGGTGTGTTTTCTTTCATTTTTCGATTCTGGTAATGCTGGGGCAGTGCAGACATGTAAACGTGTTTAGAATGGAAGGAATCAAATAACAATAATATATTTTTTAAACTATTCCAAACTTATACCAATTTTTATTTTTTTGTTGTGTGATATCTGGTTTTTCTTAAGGACAAACTTTAATGTATTTTGATTTTTAAAAATTTCACTAAACAATGCGGTAACAAATATTTCAAATATTAAATCATGCATCATTTTAAAAACTTTTCAAGATTTTAAAATCTTTTTTTTAGATCAACAGTAAGACCTGTAAAGAAAAAAATAAAAGATACAAACAATAAAAATATTACATTTAATCAGACATAAAACTTAAAAACACATAAATATACAATAAAAAATTCAAGCAGACGTTTCAGGCTACGTTTTAGACCCTCATCAGTGCAATAACACACCTTGACAAGAAAGTCTCAAAACATGTTTACAGACAATATTTTTACTAGTTAAAATCAAGAAAACGTTATAGAACTTACATTAAAGCAAGATTGTATATTCAGGTGGAACTAAGCAAAATTCCACGCAATTACTTTACTTCAAATCTAAACAAAATTCGTTAACAATGTTGTAAACATGTTTTGAAATTGTCTGATCAATGTACGTTATTGCACTGATGAGGAGCTAAAACGTAACCTGAAACGTCTGCTCGAATTTTTAATAGTATATTTATGTATTTTTAACTTTTATGTCTGGCTAAATGTAATATGCTTATTGCTTAAATTTTATATATCAGACGTCAAAAAAATGTTTATTTATTTTAGAAAAGAAACTACCTATATCTATACAAAATTCCTGTAGAATTTCTTAAGGTGAGTTCTTTACATAATACTGATGTCACGTTTGACTTGAGTTGGGTTAAACATTTGCAAACAAAAAGATGCAAGAAACACATATTTCATAACATATTCCATGCATTTCTTGCATTAAATTGGGTAACAGGCTGTTTATACAAAATCCTGAAAATATGTTGCTCCATTCCCCGTGTAATCATTATTCCCTTATACATCTGCAATATTTCTTTTTTTCCTTGACTTTTAGGGCATTGCTATCAGAAAAACGCAGTCTTGATGTGTTTCCAATTTTTTTTAATTCTGGTAATGGTGGGGCAGTGCAGACATGTAAACGTGTTTAGAATAGAAGGTATCAAATAACAATAATATTTTTTTTCAACTATTCCAAACTTGTACGTATTTTTATTTTTTTCGCGTGTAATATCTGGTTTCTCTTAGTGACAAACTTTAATGTATTTTAACCTCAGACAAAAATCAGATTTAAAAATACAGATGGAATTTGAATACAGATAATACATTTGAAATACAGATTTAAATATCTGTATTTAGATTAAAAGTAAAACCCTACAATAAATATATAAAAGAGACAAACTTTATCTATACAAAATTCCTGCAGAGTTTCTTAAGGTGATTTCTTTATATAATACTCACGTCACGTTTGACTTGAGTTGGCTCAAACATTTGAAAACACGATGCAAGAAACAGATACTTCATAACATAGTCCATGCACATCTTGCATTAAATTGGAAAAAACGCATTTTATACCAAATCCTGAAAATATAATTCTCTATTCGTCATGTAATAGTTTTAAGGAATTTCGATCGTAAAAATGTTCACTAAAAATGCGGTAGGAAATATTTTAAATAATAAATCTTGTATCATTTTGAAAGTGTTTCGCGATTTAAAAATCTATTTTTAGATTAACAGTAAAATCTCACAAAAAATAAATAAAAGAGACAAACTTTATATATACAAATTTCCAGTAAAGATTCTTAAGGCGAATCCTTTACATAGTACTCACGTCACGTTTGACTTGAGTTGGCTGAAACAATTGAAAACACGATGCAAGAAACAGATACTTCCTAACATATTCCATGCACATCTTGCATTAAACAGGGAAAAACGCAGTTTATACAAAATCCAGAAAATATACTTCTCCATTCCCCATGTAATAATTATTCTCTTATACATCTGCAATATTTATTTTTTTCCTTGACTTTTAGGGACATTGCTATCAGAAAAACGCAGTCTTGATGTGTTTCCTTTTATTTTTCGATTTTGGAAAGGTGGGGCAGTGCAGACATGTAAACGTATTTAGAATAGAAGGTATCAAATAGCGATGGTATATGTTTTTCAACTATTCCAAACTTGTATGCAATTTGTTTTTTTTTTTGCGATATCTGTGTTTTTTTATAAGGACACATTTTAATGAATTTCGATCTTGGAAAATTTCACTAAACAATGCGGTAGGAAATATTTTAAATATTAAATCTTGTATCATTTTCAAAACTTTTCGCGATTTAAAAACTTACTTTTAGATTAACAGTAAAACCCTACAATAAATAAATAAAAGAGACAAACTTTATCTATACAAAATTCTTGTAGAGTTCCTTGAGGCAAATTCTTTACATAATACTAATGTCACGTTTGACTTGAGTTGACTGAAACATTTGAAAAACAAAACGATGCAAGAAACAGATACTTCATAACGTATTCCACGCATATCTTGCATTAAATTGGGAAAAACGCAGTTTATAGAAAATCCAGAAAATATATTTCTCCATTCTCCATGCAATGATTATTCTGTTACATCACAAATATATCTTTTTTTTCTTTGACTTTTAGGACATTTCTATCAAGAAAAAGCAGTCTTTGATGTGTTGCTTTTTTTTTATTCTGGTAATGGTGGAGTAGTGCAGACATGTAAACGATTTTAGAATAGAAGATATCAAATATCAGTGTTATATATTTGAAAACTATTCCAAACTTGTATTTATTCTTTTTTTCGTGTATGATATTTTTTTACTGAAGGACAAACTTTAATGTATTTCAATCTTAGAAAATTTCACTAAGCAATGCGGTAGCAAATATTTTAAATATTAAATCTTGTATAACGTTTAAAATGTTTCACAATTTAAAAATCTATTTTTAGATTAACAGTAAAACGCCACAATAAATAAATAAAATAGACAAACTTTATTTATAAAAATTCCTGTAGAGTTTCTTAAGATGAATTTTTTACATAAAACTGACTTTACGTTATGCTTCAGTTGAGTGAAAAATGTGAAAACAATGAAAGAAACACGTAACATCATAACATATTCCATGCACATCCTTGCGTTAAATTGGGAAAAATACAGTTTATAGAAAATCCAAAAAATATATTTCTCCATTCCCCACGTAATCATTAGTCTTTCATATATCTGCAATATCTCTTTTTTTCATTGACTTTAAAGGACATTGCTGTCAGAAAAACGCAGTATGGATGTGTTTCCCTTTTCCTCGATTCAAGTAATGGAGGGGGAGCGCAGACACGTAAATGTGTTTAGAATGGAACGTTTCAAATAACAATAATATATTTTTTAAACTATTCCAAACTTGTACCCATTTTTATTTTTTTGGTGTGTGATATCTTGTTTTTCTTAAGGATACACTTTAATGTATTTCGATTTTAGAAAATTTCACTAAACAATGCAGTAGCAAATATTTGAAATGTTAATTCTTGAATTTTAAAAACTTTTCAAGATTTAAAAATCTCTTATTTAGATTAAGAGTAAAACTCCACAACAAATAAGTAAAGGCGTGAAACTTTATTTATACAAAATTCTTCTAGAATTTCTTAAGGCGAATTCTTTACATAAAACCGACGTCACCTTTGAGTTGGCTGAAACGAGTGAAAAAACAAAACAATGCAAGAAACGGATACTTCATAACATATTCCTTGCACATCTTGCATTAAAATTGGAAAAACGCAGTTTATATAAAATCCAGTAAATATATTTTTCCATTCCCCGTGTAATCATTATTCTCTTGTACATCTGAAATATTTCATTTTTTCCTTGACTTTTAGGGCATTGCTATCAGAAAAATTGTCTTGATGTGTTTTCCTTGTTTCTTTTCCGATTCCGGTAATGGTGGGGTAGTGCAGATATGTGAACGTGTTTAGAATGGAAGGTATCAAATAACAATAATATATTTTTTCAACTCTTCCACACTTGTATGTATTTTTTTTTCCGTGTGTAATATCTGGTTTTTCTTAAAGACAATCTTTAATGTGTGTTTCAACCTCAGAAAATTTCACTAAACAATACGGTAGCAAGTATTTTAAATATTAAATATTTTGTATCGTGCTGAAAACTTTCTACTATTTAAAAATCTATTTTTAGATTAACAGTAACATCCCAGAATAAATAAATGAAAGAGACAAGCTTTATTTCTACAAAATTTCCGTAGGGTTCCTTGAGACGAATTTGTTACGTGCTGACGTCACGTTTGACTTGAGTTGGCTGAAACATTTTAAAAACAAAACGATGCAAGAAACAGATACTTCATAACATATTCCATGCACATTTTGCATTAAATTGAAAAACAAAACACAGTTGATAAAAAATACAGAAACTATATTTCTCCATTTCCTGTGTCATCATTATTCTCTATCATATGCAATATCTTTCTTTTCTTTGACTTTTAGGGAGGGACATCGCTATCAGAAGAACGCAGCCTTGATGTGTTTCTTTTTTTTTCGATTCCGGTAATGTCGGAGCAGTGTAGACATATAAACGCGTATAGAATGGAAGGTATCAAATAACAAAAATATATTATTTTTAATTTTTCCAAATTCGTACGTATTTTAATTTTTTTCTTGTGTGATATCTGGTTTTACTTAAGGACAATCTTTAATGATTTTCGATCTTAAAAAAAAAAACACTGAACAATGCGGTAGGAAATAATTTAAATATTAAATCTTGTATCATTTTGAAATATTTTCCCGAATTAAAAATTTATATTTAGATAACAGTAAAATTCTATAATAAATATATAAAAGGGACAAACTTTTTTTATACAAAATTCCTGCAGTGTGTCTTAAGTGTTCTTTACATAATTTTCACGTCACGTTTGACTTGAGTTGGCTGAAACATTTGGAAAAACAAAACGATGCAAGAAACACATACTTCATAACATATTCCATGCACATCTTGCATTAAATTGGAAAAAACACAGTTTATACAAAATCTAGAAAATATATTTCTCCATTCCCAGTGTAATCAGTATTCTCTTATACATTTGAAATATCTCTTTTTTTTTTCTTGACTTTTAGGGACATTGTTATCAGGAAAACGTCGTCTGAATGTGCTTCCTTTTTTTTTTATTCTGGTAATGGTGGTGCAGTGCAGACATGTAAACGTGTTTAGAATGGAAGGGTTGGGTTGGTTTGATTATTGACGGCCAATTATCTACACTTGGGATATAGGCCCGGGGGGAGTGCCCTCCGTGGGGGTCTTTCTAAGGGAACCTAACCCGTATTTACGCATGGATAAATCCACGGCTCGAAGAAAACCACGAAAACTCCGAACGATTAGGCCGACGGGCGCGATTGGGATCGAACCCAGCACCTCCCGTCTACCAGCTTCGAGAGCAGAACCTCTCAGCCACTGGTGGGGCTTAGAATGGAAGGTATCAAATAACAATAATATATTTTTATTCATCTATTCCAAACTTGTACGTATTATTATTTTTTTCGTGTGTCATATATGTGTTTTCTTAAGGGAAAACTTTAATGTATATCGATCTTAGAAAATGTCACTGAACAATACTGTAGCAAATATTTTAAATGTTAAATGTTGCTTGGTTAATGCATATACCAATAAATGTAGATGAGAACAAAATATATAAAAAAAAATAATGAAATACAATAATAGTGCAGAAATTACTACAGCAGAAGATCTTTATAACAAAATTCTGTATAATGCAATTCTCTATATAATGCGCAACTTAGCAGCAGTTGTAAACAATGAATCTTGCAGTTGAGAAGCATCTGCAATCTACCCCCTAGATGTAGAAATATCGCTATTTTCTAGAAGAGTAAGTTTCAGAGATTATTTCATTTTTATCTCCTTAATTCAGAGGTTTTTAGTGAAATATTTGCTGTTATTAAATAAAATTTTTTTTTAATGAGTAATATGCGGGTTTCGTCCAGGTATATTTGGATGATTACACCATGATCCAAATAGGCCTGAACAAATCATTATATTACTCATTTCCAAAATTTTTGAATTTAATAATAGTATTTTTTTCATTACAAAAATGTGAATTAAGGAGATAAAGATGAAATAATGTATAAAATTTAGTCTTCTATAGAGAGTAGTAATGTTCCCACAATGTGGATTGCAGGTACTTCTGAACTGCAAAATTTATTATTTACATCTGAGAAGTTGTGTATTATAAGAAAATTGCATTATATAGAATTTTGTTATAAATATCTTCTCCTGTAATAATTTCTGTGCTATTATTGTATTCACGCTTTTTTTTTTGTCTACATTTGATCCTTATTTAAATGTATCAGTATATGCATTAATCAGGCAACATTTAATATTTAAAATATATTTGTAAGTTGATTTAGCAATGTGTGAAATTGTATATACTATGCAAAAAATTATAATCTGCACAATTTCTGGTCCCAAGGAATGCAATATATAGATTCCTACTGTATGCTAATATTTTCCACAGATATTAGGCCGTGTTTACAATCTAAGTTTAATAACGCGTGGAATGTGATCTATATAAAGCAAATTTTTATAATACGCACAATATTATGGTAATTACACGAAAATAAAATCAGTCACCTTTTACACTGGACAGACTGCGTATGTAAAATATATTTTAAAAAGTGCTGTAATTGGAAACGAGATGTAACTTTAACCCTTTGTTGCATACTTTAAAACTGGCAAATCCCCAACATTAAATTTGCTATTTTTCAACTAAAGGGGTCACACAGAATGATAAAAAAAATGATTTATGCACAATAATTTTATTATTATTATTTTTAAATTACAGCTTGTCCACTATAGTCTAAAACAAAACAAATAAAGTATTTTCATACTTGTGTTTCAATTATGCATTTGGCCAATAAATCTAAAAACGATAATTAATAAACGAAATACCATTTAAATAACATTATTGTAGATTTAGAAACATTTTAGTTCATGCGGAACAACTTGAAGTCATTCTGAAGGTACATCCATATTGATGATAACTCAACAAGTAAGTTACCCGTTGTTGTGGCGTTATCTCGAATTTTCTACTGAAAGCGTAGATGTCACAGAGTAGCATAAGCTTTCAATAGAAAGTGTAAATGAAATAGGTTGGATAGGAAAAAAAAATAGCACTTTTGTCCACTGTGGTGGACAGTATATAATAAAGGGTTAAAATTTTCTCTTGTTAATTATAAATCTGTGTAGCAATTGAAAAATTGGCATGCATTGGAATATCTGTAACTATGTAAATAACCGTTTACTCTTTAAGGTACCTACACACCTTCGGACGTGATTTTTTGAAATTTTTGAAATTTTCTCTTTATACCATTTTTTTCTAATGACATTTAAGTTAAAACTTTGAAAAATGTATAAACATTTCAGAAATTACATAGAAATAACTTTTTTAAAATGAAAAATAGTCAAAATTATGTGAAAATTGACATTTGCGCAAAACATGATAACTCAAGATCAAATCAATGCATTCACATTTGTAAATTGCATAATAAAGAGAATAACTTTCTCTAGGACATAGACTAGCCGCATTATAATAGCAGCTCTATCTCAGATGCTATGGCACTTGAAGTAATAATGTAATGAAAAGTTCGCAAAATGTCTTGCAACTATTTAACTTATACCAGAGTAAATATAAAACTAATTAATATATTATCATGATTATAGTCTATTCTTTAATAAACATTTGTAAAATAAGAAAAAAAAATCAAGGTATTCCATGCATAATTTTTTGCCTAATTTTAGATGTTTTGCGTACAGTAAAAATCTGAAAAACTTTATTTTGAGAAAAGATAAAAATAACTTTTAAACGCGGCTCTTACAATAAAAATAATTATTATTCTTTAAAGGTTTTATAAAGCTGTAACAGATGTAACTTTAAACGGATGTAACTCGGGTTCTAATTCAGATACAGAGGCAATTAAAGCAGAATTCAATAGATAAAAGATCGTATTTTAATATTATTGCAAAAATGAAAAATCGATATTTTTATCGAAAATGATGTTTCAAAGGAGTGTGTATATCTTAATTTCTATTGGGTGTTCTAAAATGTACTGACCGATTTTAAAATTTGGTAACTGACAAACAGTGACAGATATTTAAAAAATTCTTGCAGGTGGGTTATGTAAGATGTCAGGAGTTATTTTACTGCGATTACTAGTTTTAGTTCGAATTACTAGCAATAGATGCCGAATCTAGTCAAAAGCAGAAATCACCCAGTATTGATACGAAGGAAGTAGGTTAAATAAATGGAGTGGATCTCATTCACCAATACAATCTTGTTCAGAATCGGGCCCTAAGAACAAGATTGTATTAGTGAAAGAGACCCACTCCGTATGTTCAACCTCCTTCCTTCGCATCAATGCTGGGTGATTTTAATTTTGGCCTCGATTGAGCGCCTACTGCTTTCAGCACCATCTATTGCTTCTAATTTAAATTAAAATCGAGAATCGCAGTAAAATAATAATAATAATCATAATAATAACTCCTAGCATCATACATTACCCTCCTGCAAGAATTTTTGTAAATATCTGTCAAGTTATCTAAATTAGTTTTTAAATATCTAGCAAGTTATTGAATTTTAAGATTAGTCAGTATATTTTAGGAGACCCAGTATATACTTAAGTAAATTCTATAATTTTATTTTATTTATTTATTTTTTGGTAACTGGCCACTAATTATTGGATTTTTATTTAAAAAAAAATAAACATTTTTGTAAGTAATTGTAAGCTTGGAAATGAATACAAAACACATAGAAATATTGATTTAAAAAAGAAATAATAATTAAAGATAAAATTATCAATAAATAGTATGCATGGCCATCACGAAACTGTCTTTTATAATAATTTACACACACACAGTTACGAAGCATAGGGATGTTTTTAGAATTTAACTCGGAGTTACAGGGATCATCGAATTAAAAAAAGCATAGTTCAACAACGCCCCCTGTTGACTATTTAAATACAAAATTGGACTTAAATACATATATATACATCAGTTTCAACTGAATTCACACCCTAGCAACCACCTTAGCAGCTAGATTTGTTTTTTGTTTGCCCGCCAAAGATGATGGATTGTGATTGGTTTGCTCGTAATACAGGCTACAAATTCACGATTATGATTGGTGGGATAGCACTTGGTGGGCTGATGATCACGTGGTTGAAACTGATCTATTTTTAATTAATAATTTCAAATATAAAATTTGGTGTATTTCTATGTAATAGAAACTGAGATACTGCGGTAATGTTCATCGTAAAAATATAGCATAGCAGCCCCTGTCGTATAGTGAACAAATCCAAAACTGAATCAACATGTTTTAATAAATATCTTATGCATTAAAATATAATATGTAGAATTCCTTACCGTAGATTACGAAACATAGCTATAACGGAATTCCTTTAAAACAGAGACCAAAAGCGCCACCTGTTGTGCAATATACATCCAAACGTACCCAATTTCCTGTTATGCAAAAGTTTAACTGAATACAAAGTTTGATGAAATTCCACCCCATAGATGCCGAGCTATAATGGAAATCTTGATAAACAGCGCCACCTGTTAGACGATACACACCTAAACCAAATAAGCACCTGTATGTGCTAAGTGTGATTAAATATGACGTTTGATGAAATTCCATTTCATAGATGTGAAAATCATGCGTACATGGTACAGGAGCGCCACCTATTGAGCAATATAAACCAAAACCTAATCAGGACTAATTCATATGAAGATCTAATAGAATATTCATTTATGTGCATTAGTTTTGAGACAGAGCGCGCTCAAAATTTGTTATTCAAACATATAGACAAATTTCCTATGCTGTTTTTTCTCCCCCAGCACACAGTTTGAAATCATTAAAACACTAAGTTGCTTTACAATTTTTCTGCTCTGCTTATTACTCAGAATAATAATAAAAAAATCGATCATCGAAATTAATCCCCCCCCCCCTTTCTCAAAATGTTTTCTCTTTTGCCCGCTTTTCAATGTACAAATTTTAAAATATTTAAAATTCTTCATTTTTTTAAAAATTGTTCTTTTGTTATTTTGCAAAAAATGTGATAATAAGGTGCTAATTTATAATTTTTAAAATGTGAATTTAATCATTATTTTCATAATTAAGAATATGATTCTGAATCGAATAAATTTCTAGATATGTTTGGTTCAAGATACATAAGTTTTTCAATCGGATTTTTTTTTTCGGGGTGGAGGGAGATATAGATTAAAGATTATGTAGCGTTCTGTACAGATTCTTCTAAGGCAGGGGTTCAAAAATCAAGGCGCCAATGGGCCGATTCCCACCACTAAATTTTTAGTATTCTTCGCCTAATAAGAATATTGATAAAATTTAGGCGAAGTATACTAATAAAATTTGACGAAGAATACTAATAAAATTTAGTGGTGGGAATCAGCTCATTGGCGCCTAGATTTTTGTAACCCTGTTCTAAGGTGCCTGCTTCCTTCCACAGATAATCTTTGAACAATTTAGTTCTTAAACAGATAACAGATGGCGCCACTGGCTCGTGCACCTGAAGATGTGAACGGTACGACCAGCATCCCACTAGACTTTTTAGGATTGTAGCAGGAAAAAGGGGTGATGAGGTCTCATGATTTCCTACATAAAACGCGTAGAAAAATAGTCCGATTTTAAAACTGGATTATATAGAAAACAAGAGTTTTCGTAAGTTAACGGAAAGTCTTATTCGCTTCATCTAAATCCGATTAATATAATACATTAATTTGAAAAAATCGTCCGAGCCGTTTTGGAGAAAACGAGTATTTGCCCATTACACCATTACATCTCCCATTTTTACTTAAAAATTAACTTCCAGGTCTTAAAATATACTGCATGTAGAAATGTAAAAATTTCAGGATAGAGTTATACCGGATATATAAGACAGTTGTGAAAAAACCAGAACGATATGCCTCATATTTGCTGAGATATTAAATGTCGACGTTTAGCTTTTCCTATTATCTGAAAGTACGTGTATATATAGATTGACGGAATCTTTGGTTTTGGGCTTTCAGTTTTCGGTTTTTGCTGCGTCACTCGAACAACTACCGTCTCTCATGATATATACAATGTATAGAGATAGATAGAAATATAAAAATAAAATTAATTAAGAAGAAAAATATCTTAATTGGTTCTTAATTTGAAAAAATGCAGATGTACATGTACAAAAATATACATGTAATGAATATTCTTGAGGAGACATCTTTAGAGGAATAATTTGGACTCGAGACCTCTTTACGGATCGAACTCGTTTATTGAAGTATTTAATCGTACATCATCATCGCGCGTTCGATCAGAGGCCTCGGAAGCCATTTACGTTATCGTTACGAGATCTAAATGGCCGTAACTTTCCCATAACTCTCAAATCTGCAAAATCTCCGCTCTTGATGGATTGCACGCCAGTTTTGATAAGCATTTAGAATATTTTACAGCAGAGGGAGAAGGTGTCAAACAGGGAGGGTCATTTATTTTAATTAGTCAATTTACTTTTGATTGATGTTTGGGCTAGATCTTGCAGAGCAGACGGGGCAATAACTCATGCCGATCTAACCACAAAGAAAGGAGAATTGTACAAACGTCAGCACTTTTAATCTTAAAGAAAGTTCAATTTTGGAATATGGAAGTAATAAGTGCTATGCTGTAAAAGAAACTTAACAGGGGCAAGTCTGATTTAAGCATTAGATTTAAAAGTTAGAAAAAGAAGCTGGGAATTTTGAATTTTAAATTTTGAACTTTAAATTTAATTTTGAATTTAAAAAAAGGTTTAATCAAGTATCCTTTCATACATATATAAATATATGAGCATAAAATCGAACGATTTATTTTTTTACAGAAATATTACTACAATAAATTGCACTAAATTTGTATTTCTTACGGTTGAAAAACAATAAATCCACATCAAAATAAATAATAAAAGTATCCAAATACAAAATTCGAAATAAACCTTTTTAAATTATATATCTACTATATATATAAAACACAAACGGAAATTTCGTTCCCTTCCTTTATAACTCGAGTTCTGCTGAATGGAATTTGATGGAATTTTCACTGTTGGATAGATAATTTTTCAGGGAAGGTTTTAGTATATAACACATAGCTCTACGTATATTAGTTATAGAATTATGATGGAAAGTTCTGTTATTTTGGACGATAAGGTTACTATAGGTCATTTTTTTGGCGAGCATTATCGTTGGCGAAAGAATTGAAACGGCTATATCAGAAAATATTGTAAACACATAGAAAAATAAAAGAAAAATTATGTTATTAATTTTATTTAAAATCCCCCCCCCTCCCAGCAAAAAAAAAAAAAAAAAAAAAAAAAAAAAAAAATGTTTTAATGAAGCATAATATTTAATTTAAACCCCAAAGGAATGTTTGTAATGTTTAAAAATATTTGCAATGCAAGATTAAGTCAATATTTGGCGATTTATCGTTTGCGTCAGGTTAACAAAGATGCATCTGATAATTTGATTTAATAAAATATGAGTAATTTTTTTTCTTTTTTTTCTTTCTGTTATTTTTTTTTTATATAACTCCCCTATCATGTGTCTTACAGGAGGAACCAGCAGATGTAATTGCAAAAATGACTGCATTTATGAGTTACATGTTATTTGTCTATGTACGGTTTTGATTTTACTTTTGTCGCCAAGCAATGTGATTTTAAGCAAAAATGCATAAGCGTGACATCAGTTTGAGCGGTATTAGCAATAATAGTGTTTTTTCGTGTATACAAGATCCTTTTTGGAGTAAAATTTTATATTCAAATGCAAATTATATAAATAGCAGTTATTGTTATGAATATGGGATCAAATATTTAAATTTTAGTGAATGTCTGCCACTCAAACACATATTGTGAAATAATTAAATTTTAGACACTTAAAAATTTACTACGGAAACATGCCGGTTTGTTTCCACCAAACGTATTATTTTTATAGCCTCGAACTCAGAGCAGCAAATATTGTCTATTCTTTTATTTTTATTTTATTATTTTTTAGGTGCGTTCGTAATTATATAAATACGTAGCACCTATTGTCGTCGTCTGGTCCGTCTGTCTGTCCGTCTGTCTGTCCGTCCGTCCGCATATAACAACGCAAAAACTACCCAACCGAATGGTTTGCAATTTAAGATATATTATCTTTGCAAAATTTTGTCGAGACATTTCAAATTTAATCAAAATCGAATCAAAACTTTAGACAATATTAATAAAAATATTTTTCAAGAAATTTGAATTAAAAAAAGAAAATCGGTACTTTTTTGTTATAGGAGGTTCCGAGGTTTCATCATCAAGCGACCGAGAAACTTATTTTATTACAGAAATTAATCTGCAGACGATATAATTCATTTCACACAATTAAAAATCATCAAGATCTGAATATTTATATAACTAGCTATAGTACGAACGCACCTCGTTTGTTACGTTTGACGTACAATTTCCAACTTGTTTTAATATATCGCCAATTTCACTTATAGAAATATTCACTGTTTCAAGAGTTAGAAACTAAAGAATATTCTTAAGGAGATGTGTGCATTTATGCGTTATTACTATCACAAAAGGCTACATTTTGCAATAAAAAGTGTTTGCTGAAATAAATTTTCGATGCTCTTTTTGATTCGTCATTTCTTTTTAGTTTTTTTCTTCATATCTTCCCTTCTTTCAGGAAGGTTTTTAAAAGACATTAGACTAATTGTCCGTATTCTGGTCACCTGCCAGTTGGCATTTTTACTATATTGTTGGATGTTTCGTTTATGTTTGAAGGTTACTTTGGACGACGATTCAGATTACAGAAGATTAGACGACTTTTGAAATTAGCGATTGCTAAATTTATGGGTTTTTTCTTTATGAAGCAAAGTTTTACCAAAGAAGCAATGCTTCCAATGTACGGTTGGTTGATTTTATGACGGCCGATTATCTACACGAGGGATATAGACCCTGGGAGAGTGCCCTCCGTGGGGGTCTTTCTAAGAGATCCTAACCCGTATTTACGGCAAGTATCGAAGAAAACCACGGAAAACTCCGAACGATTAGGTCAACGAGCACGAGAGGGTTTTGAACCCAGCACTTCCCGTATGCCAGCTTTGAGAGCAGAACATCTCAGCCACTGTTTTGGCGCTTTCAATGTACGGAAAATCTTTGTAATGTCAATGGTGGCGAATGGAATAAATAATATTTGTCGATTTATCATTTCAGGCTGGATAAGAAAAAACGAGTACCTGAAATTCTGATTAGTTAATTTTTCGGTCATTATAAAGCCTTTTCGACCTACACAAATCCCTAGCAACTAAAAATAGTGAAAAATGAATTTATTTCTGCGTGTTATGCTCTTCAGAGAAATGCAAAAAAATCTTCGGTTTAAGTATTCATCAAAAATAATATTACTAAACATTTTGCATAACTAACTTTATCATTGTCAGTTTTATTTAAGGTATGGAATTTTGTTAATGAAAGATCTATAATTGAATTAACAGTAATTTGACATTATTTAATGGAACATAGCTTGGCGCGTAAATAACTTCGTTTTGTAACTAACTCTGGTACATTAGTAACCATATCGTTTCAAGCACTTCTAATGTTTGACGTCAAACTTGGATATCGGCAAGATTATGGAAGATTAGGAAGATTTTATTGGATACAAACTAGAGGTTTATTCTTCGACCAGAGTTAATCATTGGGTTTTTTTTTCAGATTAAGGGTTACACGAATGTAACTGGTCTAAAAAATGAAAAGACAGTGAAAATGGCTTCATTTTAATTTGATTCATATTCAGCTTTAAAAATTCGCTTTTTTATGTTTCACCATTTTTTAAATATGAAAGTTAAACACTGTTTTTTATGTGCAAACAATTTATTACAATTTTCACTGTATTTACTCTGCTGGAATCTAAAGATGAAAAACCGTAGTAGACTTGCCAGAAGAGGACGTATATTGCGAAATATAACGTAACATAGAGTGAGATTGTACTTACGTTACCAGAATCTCACGTGGAGACAAGAAAGAGGAACGGAGTTCAAGAACTTACAGATGAAAATGAATCACACGAACATTATTTAAGTTCAATGTTCAATCTATGCAATCATTATAATGCTTTCTCTTTTAGTAGTATGTTGACTAGAGAACATGTTTTCCTGTTGTCATAATCTCATAATGCCTTTATTTCCTTACCAAACTCTACTATAAACGATCAACTAAATGAGTTGCTTCTTTTAGCCCAAATTTTGTCCAATGTATGATATAATATAATGCAATGTCGTTCACATCGTTTACAGCAATATTGAAGGAAAATCCAGGGGAGCGTCCCTATTTCTTTAAAATACGTGCTCAAATTCATTGATATAATTCGTTTGATTCAAGGTTCGTTTGAAAATATTTACTAAGGTAGCATCTGTAGGTGAAGATTCACATTCCTTTAAAATACAAAGCCATTTCGTTTGATTTAAGGTACATTTAGAAAAATGGCCCGGCGCAGCGGGCGTAGCATGCTAGTTTTATATAACATTAAAGTTACGTTTATCTAGTCGTCTACAGAAAAAAATAAATGCGAAGAAAACGGTGAAAGATACACATATACTTTATAAAGTATTCCTTACCCATTTTGCATAAAAGTCAGAAAATGCATTCTGGACATAATCCTAGAAAAATATATTTTCCCCATTCCCCGCTTAATCTGTACTTCTTTACATCTGAAGTTTTTATTTTATTTCTTTGGATATCTGAGTCATTTGTGTTAGAAGTATGCTGGCAGGAATTTCTCCTCTTTTTTTTTTTTTCAATTTCAGTAATGCAGGGCAATGTAGACATGTACGTGCTTAGGATAAATTCAGACATCCGATAGTAGTCATATATATTTTTTTCAGCTCTTAAAAATTTGCATGTGAGATTATTTTCCTTTTTTTACAAAGCGAAATTTTTTTTTTGTAAGAAATTTTAATAGAGTAGTTCTTTTTTATGTCGTGCTAGTCGGGAGATAAAAAAAAGCACCATATATCCGAGGCCGCGATATAACAGAGGATGATAAAAAATTTAGAAAGATGATATTCTACTAGAAAATATATTATAATCATTTCTAAAGCGTAAATTTATGTACAAACTACACTGTTAAAAATCAGCAGCAAATTGTGTAGTCATTCGACTGTCTTTAAAGATAATGATTACTTGACTATATTAATGACCCTATCTGACCATATGATTGACCATATTATGGTCAGAATAAAGTTAAATTACGGTTACACACACACGCACGCATAAAAATCACGATTACAATACTTTCATTATATTATGTACTCAGAAATTAAAAATAAATACAACTGTACAAAAATTCATCATTTAAGAAAGAAAATAACTCAATTTGCTGTTAATTAAAAAAAGAATACAAAAATTAAACATTGATATATAAAATATAAGCATAAAAAATTGAAAGAATAATTTTTAACAGAAATATTACTACAACAAATTGTATTAAATTCATATATATTATTGTTGAATAACAATAAAACCACATTAAAAAAAGAGGTAAGTAAATATATAAGAAAATTATTCGAATACAAAATTCGAAATAAAGCTTCTTAAGTTATTTATTTTACATAACATTCACCGTACGTCTACCTAGTCTGCTATAGAAAAAAATAAATGTGAAGAAAACGGTGAAAGATATATATATATATATATATATCTTTTATAAAGTATTCCTTACCGATTTTGCATAAAAGTCAAAAAATGCATTCTGGACAAAATCCTGGAAAATATATTTTCCCCATTCCACGTGTAATCAGTACTTCTTTACGTCTGAAGTTTTTCATTTATTTCTTTGGATATCTGAGTCATTTGTGTTAGAAGTATGTTGGCAAGAATTTCTCCTCTTTTTTCTATTTTTCAATTTCTGTAATGCAGGGCAATGTAGACATGTACGTGCTTAGGATAAATTCAGACGTCCGATAGTAGTCATATATATTTTTATCAGCTCTTAAAAATTTGCATGTGAGATTATTTCTCTTTTTTTACAATGCGAAATTTGTTTTTTTTTTTAATAAGAAATTATAATAGAGTAGTTCTTTTTTATGTCGTGCTAGTCGGGAGATAAAAAAAAAGTACCATATATCCGAGGCCGCGATATAACAGAAATATTAAAAATTTTAGAAAGATGATATTCTACTAGAAAATATGTTATAATCATTTCTAAAGCGTAAATTTATATACAAACTACACTGTTAAAAATCAGCAGAAAATTGTCTAGTCATTCGACTGTCTTTAAAGATAATGGTTACGTGACTATATTAATGACCCTATCTGACCATATGATTGACCATATTATGGTCAGAATAAAGTTAAATTACGGTTACACACATACACGCACGCAAAAAATCACAATTACAATACTTTCTCTATATTATGTACCAAGAAATTAAAAATAAATACAACTGTACAAACATTCATCATTTAAGAAGGAAAATAACTCAATTTGCTGTTAATTAAAAAAAAAAATACAAAAATTAAACATTGATATGTAAAATATAAGCATAAAATATTGAAAGAATAATTTTTAACAGAAATAATGAGAGACGGTAGTTTCTCGAGTGACGCAGCAAAAACACGAAAACCGAATGCTTAATACCGAAGATTTCCGTCACTCCATATATACAGCTAGTTTGAGTTCAAAGGAAAAGCGAAAAGCCGACATTTAATATCTCAGCAAATATGAGGTACATCGTTTTGATTTTTTGACAGCTGTCTTATATCTCCGGTCTAACTCTATCCTGAAATTTATAGATTTCTACATGCAGTAGATTTTAAGATCTGAAAATCCATTTTTAAGTAAAATGGGAAGTTTTTCGCTCTGCATGTAATGGTGTCATGGTGTAAGACAGCGTATCTCGAAAACCGCCCGAAGGATTTTTTTAAAATTAATATATGGTACTAATCGGTTTTATATGAAGTGAATCCACCTATCCGCTTAAATAGGAAAACTCTAGTTTTTTATATAATCCGATTTAAAAAAATGGGACTATTTTCTTAAGCCAAGCTGTACAAATGCAATAGAGTATTCACTACCTTCTTCCGCCGGGAATTACAGTTAAAATTTGATGTACGGTTGCCGTTATCAATAAAGCTTGTGACCGGGCTAATTATTTATATTTTTTTAAATGCAAAAACAATGAATTATATACTCTAAACATGTAAAACATATGTATTAAATTCAATTGGGGTTTATATGTTTTCTCTTTTTGTTACAAAGAAATAATTTCAGATTTTAAACATGCATATATTCGAAAAATTATTTAGATTCCTTTTTCAAAATGAGGAAATATTTTTTAATTACATGTATTCAATTTTACTGCTAAATATAATGAATCTTTCATTTTCTAATGATAAAATATTTTTCATTTCTTTGTTTCTTTCGCAACGAAGCCAACCAACCAACTATTATCGTATCAATGCGCGAAGCACAAATTAGCGAGAGGCATTTGGGGAAAAGATAGGCACAGAAAATCAAAGATATTATACTTACTATTAGGTATTTTGTTTATTTATTCATTGTTTTTTATTTTATATGACTTGATGGTTCTTTTTAAAAATTTCGTTTTGGTAAGGTGCTTAGTTTGTCTTTGTCAGAGCAACTGCCAATTACATGTTTTTATGGCTTTAAAATATTACTTTTATGTTATTTTGTAAAAGAAAATGCAGAAAGTTAGTTCTGAATTAAGTGTTTTATGTTATACAATGGATAAATAAGTTCTTAATTACTTTAAATCCAGAGTTTGAAAAGTAAACAAATAGTTTTTTTTTTTCTTTTTCTTATTGCATTCAGGGGTCGTTGCAGGTTTTTTTTCTTGGGGCCCATTTTGTGAAAAGTAAAGGTTGTTTTTGTGAAATTTATTATATTTTTGTGAAAAATAACATTTTGTAACGAAAGTTGAAATCGATTTAATCAAATTCGAACCAAGCATTTATAAACAAAACCTGTTTTAAATCCTTTTGCGGAAGTTTTCCTCTCTGGCAAACTTGTTTGTTTACAAATTACACATTTTAAAACATCACAAAATAATAAATAGTAAGTTTTTATGGAATAGAATTTTGTGAAGTGGCCCATTTTATCAAATTGATTTTTGTGAAGGGGTCCATTTTATGAAATAGATTTTTGTGAAGAGTCCCTAAATAGGCCCCAAATTTTTCCTGGATCGACCCCTGGCATTACCTTATTGCATTCATATTGCCAGTATTATTACATTGTTATCATTTTTTTTCCTCATTACATTTACAAACAGTTGTGTGACAAACTTCTATCTTCATGAATGTTTTGCATTTACTTTATATTAATTTTTCACATTCATTTTTTAATAAGCTTGTTAAATAGTTTTCAAGCACTATATTGTTTCAATGTCAAATGTTACATTAAAAATTGTTAAAAAATACAGTAAAAAAATTGCTATTTGCTCGCGAAACTTAAGAATATAATCATTTTAACCCACATAGATTTTTTTAGCTCTGAAATATTACTATACAATGAATAAATAAGTTCTTATTTACTTTAAATTCAGAGTTTAAAAAGTAAACAAATAGCTATTTTATCTTTCAATTTTTCTATCATTTACCTGTGACTTTAAAAATCATTTAAAATTACTAATTTAGAGGTATGAAATACCTTATATGTGCTTAAATCACAGAAAAAATACAACTTTAGTAAGTATATTGCAGGGCTCTGTTTAAGAAGAATTAAGAACACCTTTAAAGGATCCTTCACAATTTTTTTTAAATCTTAAAACAGTATCCTTCACATTTTTTTTTTCATTTTAAAACAGGTTATTTCACATTTCTTTTCATATTAAAACAGGACACTTCACAAAACTTTTTCCTACCAAAAATTAACTCTTCACAAATTTAATCATCTTAAACATTTCCCAATTTTTGTATAAAATACTGTTTACTGTTGACTGTAATAAGTGTTTGTTCTTCAAAGTAAATTCTGAAAAATTATTAAATTTCAACTGCTGCTAATACATTTAATTTTTTGATTACAACTTACATAAATATCCATATTTTACATAGGGTTTCTTGTACAGAGGTGTATTTTGAAAACATATAGAAGAAAGAAAAATTTTTTTTTAGAGAAAACCGCTGTTAATTTTTTCGCAATGATTTTTAATAGTCAGATCTTATAAATTAAGTGTTGGTGAGTGCAAGGTTTGAAATTGTCTGAATATGTTGAAAACAACATAGGGCTCTAAAACTATTTACTTGCATAAGTTTATTAAAAATGAATTTGAAAAATTAATATACAGTAACAGCAAAACATGCATGAAGCTTCACAAACAGCTATAGACCATCAAAGTATCAAATAAAATGAAAATTTTGAAATGGAGAACCATCAATTCAAAATAAATAAAAAACAATAAATAAATAAACAAAATACCTGGGGGAGGGGGGGGGGGGGGGGGAGTATTTTATCTATTATAAATTGCAGCTTGTATTTTCAAATAATTTGGAAGGGCGGATAAAATTTTATCATTTAAAATATTAAAAAAAATAATACCTTCTAAACTAGAATTTTATTATCAATTTTATAGATGATTTTCTTTGGACGATTACTCTCTATGAGAGAAAAGTTCTACTTTTTGTATTTGTTCGCCACAGTATATTTTGTTGTTTTTCAGCCAGTCTATAGAATTCTTTGCAGGAGTGCGGTTTTCAACAGGCATGTGATGTTGAGCATTGGCCATATATAGGGCACTATTCGATTGCAAATTTGGAAGAAGTTTTTCCAACACTCATTTTTGGAAGTTTTCGTAGTTCATTTGCATGGGATTGTCACCCCTTTTTGTCGACGCTTTATACAGTAGTTGAGCATCCGTAAGGAAACACGTTTCCTCATTTTTACGCTCGAGTTAAGACCTTGTACAGCTAAGTACATGGCCGTTAAAGTTTTTTTCCTGTAAATAGTTAATAACTTTCTCCTTTTAATTCGATGTTATTCGTTTTTGGGTAAAGGTGAAAATAGGCACTCGCCAATCACCACTCGGCAATAAAACTTGAAAAACTGACTTGAAAAATATGGAGAAAACCGACCAAATGCAGGATTTTCTGATTTTCTTTTTTTCCCATGTTCGTTTGACAAAATTCATGATTTTCCTCGCCAGATCGACGAAAATAGTGATTTTTCTGCACCAGATCGATGAAATTAATGATTTTACTGCACTAGATTGGCGAAATTTATGATTTTTATGCGCCGATTAAAGAAATTCGTGATTTTTATGTGCCCCTTCAGCAAAATTTCTGATTTTTACATGCCGTTCAAAAAAATTTTTTATCTTTATGTGCCCCGTTGACAAAATTTGTGATTTTTACATGCCTGATCGACTAAATTCATCATTTTTATATGCCCGATGGATGAAATTAATGATTTTTACATGCCGATCAATGAATTTCTTGATCTTTATGTGCCTGTTTGACAAAATTCATGATTTTCATGCACCGATAAACAAAATTCATGATTTTTACATCTGTGTTCGACAAAATTTATGATCTCCCCCTCCCTGATCCACAAAATTCATGTTTTTGCTGTGCCTGATTATTGAAACTCATCATTTTTACACACCCGATCGACAAAATTCATGATTTTTACACACCGATCAACGAAGTTCAAGATTTTTATGCACTTGATCGCCGAAATTCATGATTTTTTTCATGCTCGATCGATGAAATTTCATTTTTCTGAACCTGATCGATGAAATTATTGATTTTTATGCAAACGTTTGATGAAATCTGTGAATTTTATGCACCTACTTGATGAACTTGTGATTTTTAACCACCCACTTGATGAATTCGTGATTTCTATGCGACTACTCTACGAATTGGTAATTTTTATGCGTCCGTTCTACAAAATTCATGATTTTTTCGTACCTAATCGATGAAATTCATAATTTTTACGCACCGATTGATGATTTTTATGTGCCTGATTCATAAATTTCTTGATTTTTATGCATCCGTATGATGAAATTAATGATTTTCATGTGCCGATCAAGGAATTTCTTGGTTTTTATGTATCTATTTGATGAAATACGTGATTTTTATGCGATCGATAAACAAAATTCAAGATTTTTACGTTCCCGATTGACAAAATTTATGATCTCCCCCTCCCTGATCCACAAAATTCATGTTTTTGCTGTGCCTGATTATTGAAACTCATCATTTTTACACATCCGATCGACAAAATTCATGATTTTTACACACCGATCAACGAAGTTCAAGATTTTTATGCACTTGATCACCGAAATTCATGATTTTTTTCATGTTCAATCGACGAAATTTCATTTTCCTGAACCTGATCGATGAAATTATTGATTTTTATGCAAACGTTTGATGAAATTTGTGAATTTTATGCACCTACTTGATGAACTTGTGATTTTTAACCACCCACTTGATGAATTCGTGATTTCTATGCGACTACTCTACGAATTGGTAATTTTTATGCGTCCGTTCTACAAAATTCATGATTTTTTCGTACCTAATCGATGAAATTCATAATTTTTACGCACCGATTGATGATTTTTATGTGCCTGATTCATGAATTTCTTGATTTTTATGCATCCGTTTGATGAAATTAATGATTTTCATGTGCCGATCAAGGAATTTTTTCGTTTTTATGTATCTATTTGATGAAATACGTGATTTTTATGCGATCGATAAACAAAATTCAAGATTTTTACGTTCCCGATTGACAAAATTTATGATCTCCCCTTCCCTGATCCACAAAATTCATGTTTTTGCTGTGCCTGATTATTGAAACTCATCATTTTTACACATCCGATCGACAAAATTCATGATTTTTACACACCGATCAACGAAGTTCAAGATTTTTATGTACTTGATCACCGAAATTCATGATTTTTTTCATGTTCAATCGACGAAATTTCATTTTTCTGAACCTGATCGATGAAATTATTGATTTTTATGCAAACGTTTGATGAAATTTGTGAATTTTATGCACCTACTTGATGAACTTGTGATTTTTAACCACCCACTTGATGAATTCGTGATTTCTATGCGACTACTCTACGAATTGGTAATTTTTATGCGTCCGTTCTACAAAATTCATGATTTTTTCGTACCTAATCGATGAAATTCATAATTTTTACGCACCGATTGATGATTTTTATGTGCCTGATTCATGAATTTCTTGATTTTTATGCATCCGTTTGATGAAATTAATGATTTTCATGTGCCGATCAAGGAATTTTTTCGTTTTTATGTATCTATTTGATGAAATACGTGATTTTTATGCGATCGATAAACAAAATTCAAGATTTTTACGTTCCCGATTGACAAAATTTATGATCTCCCCTTCCCTGATCCACAAAATTCATGTTTTTGCTGTGCCTGATTATTGAAACTCATCATTTTTACACATCCGATCGACAAAATTCATGATTTTTACACACCGATCAACGAAGTTCAAGATTTTTATGTACTTGATCACCGAAATTCATGATTTTTTTCATGTTCAATCGACGAAATTTCATTTTTCTGAACCTGATCGATGAAATTATTGATTTTTATGCAAACGTTTGATGAAATTTGTGAATTTTATGCACCTACTTAATGAACTTGTGATTTTTAACCACCCACTTGATGAATTCGTGATTTCTATGCGACTACTCTACGAATTGGTAATTTTTATGCGTCCGTTCTACAAAATTCATGATTTTTTCGTACCTAATCGATGAAATTCATAATTTTTACGCACCGATTGATGATTTTTATGTGCCTGATTCATAAATTTCTTGATTTTTATGCATCCGTTTGATGAAATTAATGATTTTCATGTGCCGATCAAGGAATTTCTTCATTTTTATGTATCTATTTGCTGAAATACGTGATTTTTATGCGATCGATAAACAAAATTCAAGATTTTTACGTGCCCAATTGACAAAATATATGATCCCCCCTCCCCCGATCGACAAAAGTCATGTTTTTTCTGTGCTCGATTGATGAAATTCACAGATTTTTACATACCCGATCAACGAAATCATGATTTTTAAATACACTATCAACGAAATTCATGATTTTTTCATGCCCGATTAAAGAAATTAATGATAATGTCCATGCCCCAATTTGACCCCCCCAAGGCGGGTACTTTTTAAAATTTTGCACACACCCTTCATGTGATATATTGTTGGAAATGTCCGAGACTGTTTAATCATATTATGCATCTCCTGTGTCCACACCCCCACTTTGCCCCCCCAAGGGGGTACTTTCTGATATTTTGCACAACCCCTCATGTGATATATCGTTGGAAAGGTCTGTGACCACTTAGTCATATTATGTATCTCTGGTGTCCATCCCCCCACTTTGCCCCCCCCAAGGCGGGTACTTTTTAAAATTTTGCACACACCCTTCATGTGATATATTGTTGGAAAGGTCTGTGACTGTTTAATCATATTCTGCATCTCCTGTGTCCACACCCCCACTTTGCCCACCCAAGGGGGTACTTTCTGATATTTTGCACAACCCCTCATGTGATATATCGTTGGAAAGGTCTGTGACCGCTTAGTAATATTATGCATCTCTGGTGTCCATCCCCCCAAATTGACCCCCAAGGCGGGTACTTTTTAAAATTTTGCACACACCCTTCATGTGATATATTGTTGGAAAGGTCTGAGACTGTTTAATCATATTCTGCATCTCCTGTGTTCACACCCCCACTTTGCCCCCCCAAGAGGGTACTTTTTGAAATTTTGCACAACCCCTCATGTGATATATTGTTGGAAAGGTCTGTGACCGCTTAGTCATATTATGCATCTCTGGTGTCCATCCCCCCACTTTGCCCCACCAAGGCGGGTACTTTTTAAAATTTTGCACAACCCTTCATGTGATATACTGTTGGAAATGTCCGAGACTGTTTAATCATATTATGCATCTCCTGTGTCCACACCCCCACTTTGCCCCCCAAGGGGGTACTTTCTGATATTTTGCACAACCCCTCATGTGATATATCGTTGGAAAGGTCTGTGACCGCTTAGTCATATTATGCATCTCTTGTGTCCATCCCCCCACTTTGCCCCCCCAAGGCGGGTACTTTTTAAAATTTTGCACACACCCTTCATGTGATATATTGTTGGAAAGGTCTGAGACTGTTTAATCATATTCTGCATCTCCTGTGTTCACACCCCCACTTTGCCCCCCCCAAGAGGGTACTTTTTGAAATTTTGCACAACCCCTCATGTGATATATCGTTGGAAAGGTCTGTGACTGCTTAGTCATGTTATGCATCTCCTGTGTCCACACCCCCACTTTGCCCCCCAAGGGGGTATTTTCTGATATTTTGCACAACCCCTCATGTGATATATCGTTGGAAAGGTCTGTGACCGCTTAGTCATATTATGCATTTCTGGTGTTCATCCCCCCACTTCGCCCCACCAAGGCGGGTACTTTTTAAAATTTTGCACACACCCTTCATGTGATATATTGTTGGAAAGGTCTGAGACTGTTTAATCATATTCTGCATCTCCTGTGTTCACACCCCCACTTTGCCCCCCCCCCAAGAGTGTACTTTTTGAAATTTTGCACAACCCCTCATGTGATATATCGTTGGAAAGGTCTGTGACCGCTTAGTCATATTATGCATCTCTGGTGTCCATCCCCCCACTTTGCCCCCCCCCTCTCAAGGGGGGTACTTTTTAAAATTTTGCACAACCCTTCATGTGATATACTGTTGGAAATGTCCGAGACTGTTTAATCATATTATGCATCTCCTGTGTCCACACCCCCACTTTGCCCCCCCAAGAGGGTACTTTCTGATATTTTGCACAACCCCTCATGTGATATATCGTTGGAAAGGTCTGTGACCGCTTAGTCATATTATGCATCTCTGGTGTCCATCCCCCCACTTGCCCCCCCCCCAAGGCGGGTACTTTTTAAAATTTTGCACACACCCTTCATGTGATATATTGTTGGAAAGGTCTGAGACTGTTTAATCATATTCTGCATGTCCTGTGTTCACACCCCCACTTTGCCCCCTCAAGAGGGTACTTTTTGAAATTTTGCACAACCCTTCATGTGATATATCGTTGGAAAGGTCTGTGACCGCTTAGTCATATTATGCATCTCTGGTGTCCATCCCCCCACTTTGCCCCCCCCAAGGCGGGTACTTTTTAAAATTTTGCACACACCCTTCATGTGATATATTGTTGGAAATGTCCGAGACTGTTTAATCATATTATGCATCTTCTGTGTCCACACCCCCACTTTGCCCCCCAAGGCGGGTACTTTTTAAAATTTTGCACACTCCCTTCATGTGATATATTGTTAGAAAGGTCTGTGACTGTTTAATCATATTATGCATCTCCTGTGTCCGTACCCCCACTTTGCCCCCCTCCCCAACGGGGTACTTTTTGAAATTTTGCACAACCCCTCATGTGATATATCGTTGGAAAGGTCTGTGTCCACTTAGTTAGATTATGCACCTCCGGTGTCCATCCCCCCACTTTGCCCCTTCCAGGGGGGCACTTTTTAAATTTTGCTGACACTCCTCGTGATATATTGTTGGAAAGGTCTGTGACCACTTAGTCATATTATGCATCTCCAGTATCCATCCCCCCCACTTTGCCCCTCCCACAAGGGGGGTACTTTTTAAAATTTTGCACACACCCCTCATGTGATATATTGTTTAAAAGGTCTGTGACCACTTAATCTTATTATTCAGCACGGCAGCTATACGGTGCCGCAGGCAGCTGGAACCCGAGCCGGAGGTTCGTGCGGTTAGAGCTTTATACTATTCGATGTGCAAATTAAGGTATTATCCGGTGCATGCATAGCACGACCGGTATACGGTGCCGGTGGCAGCAGGGACCTGGGTTGGTGGTTCGTTCGGTTATAGGTTTATACTATTCCATGTGGAAATTAAGGGATTGTCATACAAATGGAGAATTCAGTTAGATTCGAGGCCCTGATGTAAATTGAAGGCCCACTAGCGGGCGAAGCCACTAAGTTTTATTCTTATAAATTTATACCCTAATGCTTAATTGCGACTGAAAGAAATTTTCATCAATAACCGCTTAAAAGTAATGATATCAGTACAAAAACCCTTAACGGGTTAAAAGTTGTGACGCAGCACTTTCTTTTGGCTCTAAGAATTTCAAATATGGGTCTTAAAAGTAATGATATCAAATTTGAGTGACGCTATGTTAATTTTTTTTAAATCATCATTTTCTTTTTAGTTTTATTTATATTCACAGGTGCAATTATTATCTTAACATGAAAATAATATAAAATTTATTCGCTAAAGCTTTTTCATTCAGATCTCTCAGGAATTCAAAATATGGGTTTTAAAAGAAATTATATCAAAATTTGAGTGACACCTTGACGTGAATTTAATAGGATTGTTTTAAATTTAAATTTAAATTATTTTTCGTTTGTCTTCTAAAGTATATTTACACATACAAACAATACTTTTAATTTTTCAATACACTGTTAAATATATTACTTTCACTGAGCCTATATTATGTATTGAAATGTATTTATTTCAATAGACTGATTCATGTTTTGTGCCACGGTATCCAAAATCATAAGTAAAATTTATGTAAATGATTAATTTGCGTCATAGTATCCAAACAAAGGAAAATGTATGCAAGTGGATACTATGACGCAAATTAATCATTTACATAAATTTTACTTATGATTTTGGATACCGTGGCACAAAACATGAATCAGTCTATTGAAATAAATACATTTCAATACATAATATAGGCTCAGTGAAAGTAATATATTTAACAGTGTATTGAAAAATTAAAAGTATTGTTTGTATGTGTAAATATACTTTAGAAGACAAACGAAAAATAATTTAAATTTAAATTTAAAACAATCCTATTAAATTCACGTCAAGGTGTCACTCAAATTTTGATATAATTTCTTTTAAAACCCATATTTTGAATTCCTGAGAGATCTGAATGAAAAAGCTTTAGCGAATGAATTATATATTATTTTCATGTTAAGATAATAATTGCACCTGTGAATATAAATAAAACTAAAAAGAAAATGATGATATAAAAAAATTAACATAGCGTCACTCAAATTTGATATCATTACTTTTAAGACCCATATTTGAAATTCTTAGAGCCAAAAGAAAGTGCTGCGTCACAACTTTTAACCCGTTAAGGGTTTTTGTACTGATATTACTACAACAAATTGTACTAAATTCATATATATTATTGTTGAATAACAATAAAACCACATCAAAAAAGTCCTTCCGGCCTGTACCGGGAGGAAAAGGTAGCTTTCCTATATCATCGTTTTAAAATTTTAGCTAATGTTACACGAAAACAGCAACTTAAAATGCAAATAAAACGTTTACAAAAGATTCGTTAATACTGAATTTGAATAAGAAATTCGCCAAATTATTGAGCAATAGCCAAATTGGCTTCATTTATGAAGACTTATTTTGGTCGCCAAATTTGGCGATATTTCGCCAACTGTCGCCAAGTTTGGCGAGAATTTGGTGCTAACGGATATGAATATATAGTTTTATGCGTTTGATTGGGAAAATTATTACAACAATGAAAATTTTTGTAATGTGCTGTCTTGTTTCAAAATGTCAGCCACCCTAGAATTTCAAACTGCTCTATCTCAGCCGTTTTTTAAGATAAATTTAAAACAAAAAATGCTCTGGAATCCTCGTTTCAAGGCCTAACACTGAATTAAAAAATTAATTTGAATTTTTAACTTTTTTGTACATTTATTTTAGTTTTAAATTTTTAATTGGCCGCCATCTTGAAACAAAATGGCGGACAAAGCTGGCCAACGAACTCGGTCGAGACATTGGTGAGCTTAATACACACAATTAGTTTCATCAAAATTGATTTATAAATACGTGCGTTATCGTATGACATAGATCAGATATATATATATATATATATATGGATATATATATATATATATATATATATATATATATATATATATATATATATATATATATATATATATATATATATATATATATATATATATATATATATATATATATATAAATCAACATTTGAACGGAGGGTGGTTTTGGGGTCTGGGGGTCATGATCGGTGAAAATATATCGAAATTTTCCGGAACTGCTTTCCTCCGAACGGCTGCAATAGGTAGCTTTATACTTTTTTGTATTGAAAGCTACCTAATAAAGGGGTAAGTAAATATGGAAGAAAATTATTCGAATACAAAATTCGAAATAAAGCTTCTTAAGTTATTTATTTTACATAACATTCACTGTATGTTTATCCAGTCTGCCATAGAAAAAAATAAATGTGAAGAAAACGGTGAAAGATATATATATATATATATATACTAGGGGGCTCAGCCCCCTACTCGCTAACGCTCGCCAACCCCCTGTGAATTGCAAGGCAATTCACATTGAGACCGCTACGCGGTCACAGCTCGTTTTGCTAGCTCGCCTCATTTTACTTTTCTAGTAATTCTAGCCGGAATAAGTACTACAATAAATCATTTGAACATATGAAATTGACAATTTATGTAAAAAAGTAATTGAAAACTCCGTTGAAAACACAACTAAAAATGCATTTAGTTGATGCTACTAATGGACATATAAATAATTTAAATACTATGAAAAGAGGATCTTGGAAACATAATTAGCACCTATAATATTTTACAGCACGGCTTAAATTCATTAAAGAAAAAAAAAAACACTACGTGGTAGGAAGATAGTTTATCATCAATGATTGTTTAAAATTCGTTCAACATTTTATTATTCTAATTGATTATAGATTTCTGCAAAAGAAATTATTTTTACTTCAATAAAACGGCAACAGATGGCAGCAGGGCATTCCAGAAAGTTTATATTTTATTATCTCTGATTTTTTGTGTGAGTGAAATTCGTAAATAAATTCTAAATGAATTCATTTGAAAAAAAAAAGAATTCATTTGAAATTAACACTATTTTTCATAATTAAAATGAGGAATCATCTCAGACGCTTTAGATTACGTTCATATTATTTTATTTTTAATAATTGCTAGCTTCAGTTTCACTGCTCTGACACTTTCCGCCATATTGGAGGCGGGGCTAACACAATCTTGTCTGTTCATTGGTCTGAGCTCTGGAAACTACGATTGTTGCCAACGATAAGGTAGAAATTCAGCCCTATTTCCGCGCCACGTAAGACAAATATATATATATATATATATATATATATATCTTTTATAAAGTATTCCTTACCCATTTTGCATAAAAGTCGGAAAATGCATTCTGGACAAAATCCTGGAAAATATATTTTCCCCATTCTCCGTGTAATCAGTACTTCTTTACTTCTGAAGTTTTCCATTTATTTCTTTGGATATCTGAGTCATTTGTGTTAGAAGTATGTTGGCAGGAATTTCTCCTGTGTTTTCTATTTTTCAATTTCAGTAATGCAGGGCAATGTAGACATGTGCGTGATTAGGATAAATCCAGACATCCGATGGCAGTCGTATATTTCTTTCAGCTCTTAAAAACTTGCATGTGAGATTATTTTCCTTTTTCTACGATGCCAAATTTGATTTGTTTTTTTAAACAGGAAACTTTAATAGAGTAGTTTCTCGTTATGACGCCAATATGGCAATGACGCCAAACGCCATGTGTAAATTTTATATTCCGAAAAACCGGAATATAAAATAAAATCACATATTCGATTGCGAAATATAACAGAGGACATTAAAAAAATAGAAATATAATAACCTACCATAAAATATGTTATAATCATATGCAAAGTGCAAATTTATATACAAACTACACTGTTAAAATTCAGCAACAAACTGTCAGTTCATTCGACCGTCTTTAAACATAACGGTTTATTGACCATATTATTAACCGTATCTCTATCTGACCCTATTATTGTCAGAATAAAGTTAAATTTCGGTTATGTAATGTAACAGTTTTAAATAGAAACTGTAGAATGACTGGACAGTTTGCTGCAAATATTTAACAGTGTACAATAAATTATACTAAATCCATATATCGTATTGTTGAATAACAATAAAGCTATATCAAAATAAAGAGATAAGTAAATATATAAGATAATTATCTAACTATAAATATTGAAGTAAAACGTTTTAAGTTATTTATTTTATATAACATTCACGATACGTTTATCTAGTCTGCTACAGAAAATATAAATGTGAAGAAAACCATGAAAGATGTATAATGTATTCTTTATGTATTTAGTATAAAAGTCAGAAAATACATTCTATGCGAAATCTTGAAATATATATTATCCCCATTCCCCGCCTAATCAGTACTTCTTGACATCGGTTTTTCCTTTTCTTTCCTTGAATATTTAAGTCATTCTTGTTGGCAGGAATTTCTCAGATATATATTTTTTTGAATTTCAGTAATGCAGGGCAAGGTAGACATGTACGTGCTTAGGATAAATTCAGACATCCGATGGCAGTCATATATTTCTTTCAGCTCTTAAAAATTTGCATGTGAGAGTATTTTCCTTTTTTTTACAATATGATTTTTTTTTAATTATTTTTTTTATAGGAAATTTTAATAGAGTAGTTCATTTTGTTATGTCGTGCTAGTCGGGAGATAAAAAAGCACGATATATCCGAATGCGCGATGTAACTGAGGGTATTGAAAATATTTAGAAAGATAATATCCTACTAGAAAATAAGTTATAATCATTTCCAAAGCGCATATTTATGTACAAACTGCACAAAGTTTTTAACGATTGCGGAATTTTATAACGACTGTATAGGAAAATTGTATTAAGCAAAACTTTTTAAGTATATCGTTTTAAATATGACGTAATTTTTTACCAAAGTTTTCTTTCTCTTTTTAATATAAACGTGAAAATACATTTTTTAATCGAAAGCTATTTTAAAATTGGCAACGATAAGCAAAAATACTTTTCGACATACGAAATAAATCTCTTGTGTAAATATATTTTTGAAATTAAACTGTTTAGTAATACTATTATTTGGACATGTTAAATATGACTTCATTGTTCCCCATTTCCTGCTTTTAACACGTAATCATTTACTTATTAATTTAAAGTTTTTTTTTCTCTTTATAATAGTCACGTGTAAATAATTTTATGACTTCATTGTTCCCCATTTCCTGCTTTTAACACGTAATCATTTACTTATTAATTTAAAGTTTTCTTTCTCTTTATAATAGTCACATGTAAATAATTTTATGACGTAATTTTCCCCATTTCCTGCTTTTAACACGTAATCATTTACTTATTAATTTAAAGTTTTTTTTTCTCTTTATAATAGTCACGTGTAAATAATTTTTATGACGTAATTTTCCCCATTTCCTGCTTTCAAAACGTAATCATTTACTTATTATTTTAAATTTTTCTTTCTCTTTTTAATATTCACGTATAAATAATTTTTATGACGTACTTTTCCCCATTAACTGCTTTTAACCCCTTGAGGGGCACCGGTATATAATATATACCACTTTTTAATATATAACTTTGCCACCAGTATTATTAAATAAAAATATTTAATATATTTTTTTGCAGATTGAGAAGGTAAAAATTCATTATTAAAATTTACTGGTGTCGAAACATCGCAAAAGTTTACATTTTTAGACCACGTGCTTGCCCTCCAAGGGGTTAACACGTAATTATTTACGTATTAATTTTAAGTTTTCTTTCTGTTTTTAATAGTCACGTGTAAATGCATATTTTACTTGAAAGGAAATATTATTATTTGCCTTTGCTAAATGATCCCAATGCTAATTTCTAAATATGAAAAAAAAATCTCAATTGAAATAATGGACATTTGAATAAAAAAATAAAAAAATGAACCTCAAAAGATTATTCAAATTAAAAAAAAAATAATTGCACAGTTTACACCACAAGTTTGTCAAGTATGCCCCTGCAAAAGATGGTTAAATTACTACGCGCAGTTTTTGTTTCAATAAAACTTCTTTAACGGAGCTATTTTGACTGGATTCAACATTAAATAGCTCTTAAAATAATTTTTCTATTCAAAAACTTTCTGCTTCAGCGTTTTTATGGAACATTTCTCTATAAAACCACCAATTTACATATTTTCTATACGCAATAGTTTTCTTAATATTAGCCGAGAAAGAGCTCCGGTTACAAAATATTCATTTACGGTGGCAGCGTCGACAGCGTTATTTATTTTTTTTGTTAGAATACAGAGACAATCCATTGGGGAATCTTGTTGATGTAAAAATATGTTTTTTGGGTCAACAGTATTTTATGTTCTATGGAAAATATATTAATACAAATAGATATTAATATAAGATATTATTTGAACACATCTAAATGATGTTAAAATATCTAAACAATTTTGATAAACAACATCAATAGGGCAGAAAACAATGCTAAAGTTTTCTCGTACTATTCAATATTCTGCTAAGAAATTTAGTGAATTAGCATCAATTCAAGAAGTCCAATCCACAAGAAGTGAATTCAAAAACACCTGGAATTATTTGAAAATAGTTAAACGTTTTTAAAAATATATACGAAAGATAGTCATTAAGTAAGTCATAAAAGATAACAAAATAATAACTTAAAATGTTATTCACCTCAAAACTATTTTTATTTCTCAACATATTCTCCACCCATATTTATGCACTTATATCACCGTTTTATCAGTGCTCCAACACCAGCTGCCTAACATTCTTTGGGTTGCGGTCTCAGCCACATTAGGACTTCAAGTTGAACACAGGAGACAATTCAAAAGTTTGGTTGGCAACTTCTTCAACATCCACCATACAGCTTCGACTTAGCCCCAAGAGATTTTCATCTGTTTAGTCCACTAAAAAACCATCTTGGAAGCAAGATGATGTTTACAGAGGATGAAAAGTTTCAACTTGAAGTCCAAATATGGATGAGACAGCAACCCAAAGAATGTTATGCAGCTGGTGTTGGGGCACTGATAAAATGGTGATATAAGTGCATAAATATGGGTGGAGAAGATGTTGAGAAATAAAAATAGTTTTGAAGTGAATATCATTGTAAGTTGTTATTTAATTATCTTTTGTCACTTGCTTAATGACTTACCCTCGTACATGAGACATATTTCAATAATTTTTAACAATTTTATCTTAATAACAATATCATAGTTAATATATTTCATTCCAACAAAATGCATTACTGCATGCAGATTAATATCTGCATTGAGGTATGTTCTAGTTCTGACAATATGTTTCGCAAATAATTTACCGTTAGAATATCAATAGTTCAGCGTGCATTATTACGCAGCGGGCGTTAGTAATGTTCTGCAAACATAATGGTAATATAAATGGTCTTAAACATTGGAGTGTATGAATTTATATTATGGAAGTGATGGGGAATGTATTTCATTAATATAACAATCTTCTCTCCAACATAGGTACGTATCTATCGTATCTATTTCAAATCTCATTCATGAATAAATCTTTCGTTTATTCGCACACGTGTAGCAAGCTTAAAACTATGAGAAGGGCTTAAACAGCCAGTTACAAATAATGGGCTTAGTTGAACTATTAGAATAATTTTAAATTATTAAATATTTGCTATAATAATAATAGTTAAAATTAATTTTTAATATCATAATTATAAAATCAATATGGTAATTAAATAAAAAGCAACAAATTAACAAGTTATAAAGGTACTTATAAACACACTACGTATGATCACTTTTTTATAATTTAATTACACACTAATTCAGACAATTAAATACACAAATCTAACATGAGTGAAAATTGACTGGGGCCAGGACTCGAACCTGTGACCTTCAGCGTAACGTGCTGATGCTCTGCCACTGAGTACCCCTAGTTGATAATCTAACCCGGAAATTTATCACTTTTATACAGGTTGGAGAGAATTAAAGCATCAGCACGTTACGCTGAAGGTCCCAGGTTCGAGTAATGGCCCCGATCATCACTCATGTTGGATTTGTGTATTCAATTGTCTGAATTAGTGTGTAATTGAATTATAAATTAATAAGTTAGTAAATTTTAATTTATACTATTATACTAATTATAATATACTAAAAAAGTATATATAGTAAAATCAGAAAATTTATTTTTGAATTAGCTCATATTAGCTCATAAAAAATGTCTTTGATTTTTAATGGGGAAGAGGACCGTAAACCTCATGAATCCCTCCATATCCTACATACCTGTTGTTTGACCATCATATGCTTTATTGTAAATAATCTCCAAAGGTATTCTAACTTTGATATAGATGCATATAATCACAATAAACATAAATTTCTATGTTTCAAATCTTAATCATCTTTGTAAATGTTCAAATCATTCCAAAATTTAATCACAAAGCGAAAATTTAACATACAAACTATACTGTTTAAAAATCAGCTGCAAATTGTCCAGTCATTTGGCCGTTTTTAAAGATAACGGTTACTTGATCGTATTATTAACCGTTTCTGACCCTATTATTGACCGTATTATGGTCAGAATAAAGTTAAATTATGGTTATGTAACCGTAGTTTAATTGCTTAAATTCTTTTTCTTTCCGAAAAAATTTCATTCTATTTCAACTTTTTTTTTTCTAACAGGGGAACCACTTTTGTTGTAGCTCGCACCTAACATTGAGACCAGATGCGTTTCACAGCCTTATAGGCCAAAGTTAGAGAGCCGATAACATTTGTCTGCCAAATTTTTGTATACATATAATTTTAAAGTAAAGAATTTTTAATTTTTAATTTCTCGCCAAAAGCGAGTTACGTCGTCAAATAGGGTGCTACGTACCCAATACACTACTCACAGACAGCAGACGAGTGCGATATTTGGCCAGGGTTACCGCGAAAATTTCTACGGTAACTAATAAAGCCAAATTTGCGGAGTCAAAAATTCAATTTTAATATTGCATTTTTTTTTCAAAATGAAATTCTTACGTTCTTGAAGGAATTTTTAAAACTTTTTTCAATATTTTATTCATATTAGGTGCGTCCGTAATTATATAAATACGTAGCACCTATAGTCGTCGTCTGGTCCGCCCGTGTGTCTGTCCGTCTGTACGCATATAACAGCCCAAAACTACCCAACCGAATGGTTTGAAATTTAATATACATAATTGTTGCAGAATTTTGCCGAGTCATTTCAAATTTTATGAAAATCAAATTAAAATTTAAAAACGTATTAATAAAAGTTCTCTTCATTCTATTAAATCCTATCATACGTAAATAATTAAAGGATATCTCATGATAGGTAATGATTCAAGGTTGCCATGGTGATTAAGTCCGATTAAAGATGGAGTCCTATTATTTCCGTATTACCGAATTTAAAAACCGAATTTGCATACTAAAATTGTTTAACTATAGCGATCCTATAATTTAAGGATAGTTTCTTTCAATAGATGTTTCCAGAAAAATAGATATTAAATGGAAAGAGAATCTAAATTTGGATTTTAAGTTCTGAAAATATCAAAGCTAGGCTTAAGTTTCCCATTGAAATTTTTAGTAAATGTCAACAAGAGATAAAATGTTGCTAACTTAAAATGTACTTTTTTATTACAGAAATTAATCCTATCAGACGATATAATTCATTTAACTGAAACTTATTAGAGTATTAACGCACCTCATTTGTCACGTTTGACATACAATTTCCAACTTCTTATTAACTAATTTGTATTTTAAAGTATTTAAAATAAAACAAAAAAATATTTCTATGTTATTAGTCCGATAAGTTGTCTGAAAAAGTGCATTTTCAGAAAGTTGTGCTGCTGTAAAATCAATTAATACAATTTTTGCAGAGAATTTTATCGGTTCTCAAACTTTCGCGTTTTGGACTATAAAATGTACCAGGTCTCAATGTTAGGTGCGAGCTTCACCAAAAGTGGTTACCTTCTATGTTAATTCTTTTTTAGGGAATTACATAATGTCTCGTATGTCGTAGCTTTTTTTTTTTTTTTTTTTTTTCTCATATCTAAGATATTCGCGCCATTTTAGAACACATATCCTTGTTCTTTTATGCTTGTGTGTAAAAGAATATAAACAGTGTATTCTGATTAATTAATATTTCTGTTTTGTATTCTGTGTTTGTCTGGTTGTAGCAGAAATTATACTGATATAAAAACTATCTTTTTGAGCAATTGTTGTCGAGAGAAATTCGAATACTTTACATCTTTTTACACTTTTGAAAAGTAAAATTTTGTTTACCTGGAAAAATAATAACTGAAATGAACTCTAAACTTAAGCACTTATGTTTTTTACGGTGCGCATTCTGTTTATATAAAAATTGATGTGGGTCACAGGTTTGTTTTTCTGTTATCTAAGATATTCGCGTCATTTTAGAGCACATATCGCTGCTCTTTTATGCTTGTGTGTAAAGAGATCAACAGTGTATTCTGATTAGCTAATATTTGTGTTTTGTGTTCTGTGTTTGTCTGGCTGTACCAGAGATTACACTGATAGAAGAACTATGTTTTGGAGCTACTGTGTCGTCAAGAGACATCTGATTAAATCTTTTTACACTTTTGAAAAGTACAATTTTGCTTTACCTTTAAAAAAATAACTGAAATGAACTGTAAACTTAAGCACTTATGTTTTTTACGGTGCGCATTCTGTTTATATAAAAATTGATGTGGGTCATAGGTTTGTTTTTCTGTTATCTAAGATATTCGCGTCATTTTAGAGCACATATCGCTGCTCTTTTATGCTTGTGTGTAAAGAGATCAACAGTGTATTCTGATTAGCTAATATTTGTGTTTTGTGTTCTGTGTTTGTCTGGCTGTACCAGAGATTACACTGATAGAAGAACTATGTTTTGGAGCTACTGTGTCGTCAAGAGACATCTGATTAAATCTTTTTACACTTTTGAAAAGTACAATTTTGCTTTACCTTTAAAAAAAATAACTGAAATGAACTGTAAACTTAAGCACTGATGTTTTTTACGGTGCGCATTCTGTTTATATAAAAATTGATGTGGGTCATAGGTTTGTTTTTCTGTTATCTAAGATATTCGCGTCATTTTAGAGCACATATCGCTGCTCTTTTATGCTTGTGTGTAAAGAGATCAACAGTGTATTCTGATTAGCTAATATTTGTGTTTTGTGTTCTGTGTTTGTCTGGCTGTACCAGAGATTACACTGATAGAAGAACTATGTTTTGGAGCTACTGTGTCGTCAAGAGACATCTGATTAAATCTTTTTACACTTTTGAAAAGTACAATTTTGCTTTACCTTTAAAAAAATAACTGAAATGAACTGTAAACTTAAGCACTTATGTTTTTTACGGTGCGCATTCTGTTTATATAAAAATTGATGTGGGTCATAGGTTTGTTTTTCTGTTATCTAAGATATTCGCGTCATTTTAGAGCACATATCGCTGCTCTTTTATGCTTGTGTGTAAAGAGATCAACAGTGTATTCTGATTAGCTAATATTTGTGTTTTGTGTTCTGTGTTTGTCTGGCTGTACCAGAGATTACACTGATAGAAGAACTATGTTTTGGAGCTACTGTGTCGTCAAGAGACATCTGATTAAATCTTTTTACACTTTTGAAAAGTACAATTTTGCTTTACCTTTAAAAAAATAACTGGAAGGAAATGTAAAATTAAGCACTTATGTTTCTTACGGTGCCCATTCTGTTTATATAAAAATTGATGTATAGATCACAATTAAAAACAATTAAAAAGTTTTCTGAGTATGCATTATTAATCATTTTCAAAATTAAAATTATGGTTTTGAGTGCAAACATGCCTAAAAAATATTTGGGTTCAATCATTCTATCTCACTGAAAACTAAAAAATTAAATTCGGTGAATGTTTTGGAAGATATATATTAAAGTTTGTCACCTGGGATTATCATTAGCATCCTCAATGATCCCTTCTAACTCTATGAAAATATAACAACAGTACGTAAACTATACATCTTTCTGTGTTGATCTGAATAAAGTAACGCCAATAAAATGTCAAAATTGGGTGTCATTATTTGAAAAATAAAAGTTGGTGAAATTTTTAATATGTAGACAACCTCTATTTCAGAAATTGCATTCTTATTCTAAAATAAGACACTATTCCACGTCTAATGACACTTTTGGGGATTTTAAACGGTCTACGAATAAAGGCAGGTGTATAGTTTTTTTTAGCAATATATATGTGTTTAGTAGGAAAATAGTTCTTCATTTATTTTTATTCAGATTTTTTTTATTAATCAGTGCGCCAATCAATAAGTTTTAATGACTAAAAAAAGAGATACTTACGTACAAGGAGTTCATACAATGCATTCGTTCATCGAGTATAGGCTGTGTCATCTTATGAGAATATTTTAACAATTGGTACAGCATGGTACAATCAATTATAACAACGAAAGTTTCAGGTTTTGAATCGGACCACATTCATTACATAGTTAAGCTAAACATGGCGTTGCTAACCATTCAGGTTTTTGATTAGACAGCCTAGTTTCAGTGTGAGACATACTGCATAGATTTTTTTTTCACTATCTTTTCTGTTCTGATTATAATTTTGCTTTTCCTGACATGCTCAAAATGTTATTTTTTTAACAGAGTCCCCCAGTAACTGATTATTGCGGTAATAGGTTACACTGCATTAACAGTATGATTTATCCTATATGCTAAGTAATGCCCATCAATAATAATTACGCTTCATTACTTTTAACACCCAATGCCAACCTATGAACAAGTTGTTTCCTCCCTACCTAAGGCTCGATATTCGGAAGTTTCGGTATAGTAATGGGTCGTTGGGGTGGTTCGGTATCACCCTAGGACCCGGTTCCCTCTTTGGGGTTTCGGATACGAAGCCGTCGGATCATTTCAGCGTCCGTCCAAGTGTTGTGTGGTAGTGTCCTCTGATCCGCGTGTTGCATCGACCTCTGTCACCATTTTATTTGGGAAAGGGTCGAGAGGCGCAGGAGACTCACGGCCCCATCTCCCCCCCTGCCGAAGAGCGTCACTGTGGAGGTGCACCGGGTAAACCGACCCTCTTTGGTCGCGTTTTCGTATGGATTCAGGAGAATCTGGATTCGGCGGTAGAGTACGTTCGCCTTCGGCGACGTAGCTTGTCATTAACACACAATGCATCGATTTTACATGGGTCATCGATTTTACTTCGCTATAGGTAACAGCAAAACCTATATCTATAGATGCCTGAGAAGACTCCTGAGAAGACGCCTGAGAAGATGCCCTATAGATGTCTGATAGAATTTGAGGTTTGATTTTGAACCTTGTCGTTACATTTTGATATCAAAGAAAGACTTGTTTTCCACTTCAACACTGCATGTAACTAAAATTGTCGCCGACACCAACTTTCTTTTTCAATATCAAAGCTGTATTCGCAGTCTTTACCAGGGCCTGATTACCAACGGGGCAAACTCCCACCAGTAAATTTTAGCAGACATTTTCATCTTATTTAAATGCCATATTCATGTGAAATTACTGTCATGAAGAAGGCAAAAATTTCTATTATATTTTACTAGTGGAAGTTTGCCCCTTTGGTAATCAGGGACTGGTCCTTACGTGTGCATTACAATAAGTTTTTTACAGTTATTACCAGTATCAAGCTATCTATAAGGAAAAGGCATGTTTACAAACAAGAACTCCGGTCAACCAATCTACCTACTATTATTTCATCACGGCTATCATTGGTGGAATGGACCGATCATATCGTAGACGAGTTATTCGTCGACCAGTCATATCTTGTATGACTTATTCGTAGACCAAACAGATCTCCCGAACTTTTGTGTTGGCGTAAAGACGGTTAGTTCACAAGACGTCATTTTGACTACCATGACGTCAGCTGACCTTTCCCTATAAATCAGAAATTTTAATATAATTGTTACTACTTACGTGCTTGAGCAGCAGGTGTACATTTTCTGTCTCGACGTCCACGACGAAGTTCTTGATTCCTTTCTTTCCCAGTTCTTTCAGCGTACTCCGGTAGTCATTGTTTTCCTCGAACTGACGCACGATCACCCGCCGAGTGCGTATGATGGGGTCCTTCAGCAATTCCTGGAGGCGTATGAGCGCTATAGACAGAAAAATATAAAGTTTGTAAGTCAGATTATTTTTTTGGAACTCGAAATTATTTATCAAAAAGAGATCTAAAAGTTCTTTATTGAAACAGTCCATTATTATAAAACTTTTAAAATGTTTCAAATAAAAAATGTCACCACTACCAGAACGTTTTCGCTCCAACCGGAGCATCATCAGTTGTAATTTCATGTATCCTTCCCTTCTCTATTTATTTCTGACTGGGAATTGAAACATTCCCTGTGATCTCATTCTTACCCTCATTTTTTCCCCCGTCTTCTATGAACTTTTTCTAGCAAGAGTCTATTATTTCATGAGCCATGTCGTTACAGACTCTACAGATTATAACAACCTAAATGCTCTAATAGTAGAAGCTATCAAATTCAGCACATCAAAAATCGAAGTCCCGGTTGGTATTCTAAGATAAAAAATGTACCTAAAATTTAAATATTATGTCAAAATTAGGTGTTATTAGTGAAAATTTCAGAATTTGGTACATTTTCACTATGAAGACGACCCACCACCCTAAGCCTATTTTTATAACATAAATTGAAAAAAAGACACAATTTTTAGTCGAATGGCTGTTATCGTATTTTAAACACTTTCTAACATAGTTGAAAAGTTTATAAATTCAGTTTGTCTGTCTGTCTGTTCGTGCTCTAACTCATGTAAATATATTCGGAATGTCACGCAATTAATATATGTTATTGATGTTTACTATGACATGTTCGCTATTGAAAATGAAGTCTGTAGCACTTATAGTTTTATTTTACAGGGACACTCAAAAGAATTCCGTTACATTACGTTGTATGGGGAAAAATCGTTTGCTGTTTATTTTAATGATGTTACACAATTTCAAACTTATTGAAATTGATGTATATCACTGAGGTGCACTACAAGAGGCTTACTATAGAATATGGTGTGCGTAGTCCACGTTCATTGTTCTTTTAGAGGGACACACAAGAGAATTCGCCACAATCTAAGAAAAATAATTGCTGGAAGTGTTTTTTCAATTTCTGAACGTGTTTTTAAATTTAACTCATTTTTGTGAGCTATTTGCATGAGTGAATGTATACACACATCATTACTTGATGTTTATAAATTCTATAGATCATATACAGGGCATCACAAAAGTTCACGAGTACATTTCCGTTAATTGACTGAAATTCCAGTAAGGAAATTTTAAACTGTGCTACGCGTTTCCTAACTAAACTAAAATTTAGCATTCTATTTATCATATATATACAAATCTGTAGATCTTATATAGGGCTGCACAAAAGAGTTCGGATATTTTTCCAAATATTTTTGGTAATTCTTGCAATTAGGTTTTTAAAATGTTATGCGTTTTACAATTGTTTACTTGTATAACGCATAACATTTTAAAAAACCAATTGCTAGAATTACCAAAAATATTTGGAAAAATATCCGGATTCTTTTGTGCAGCCCTGTATAGGATCTATAGATTTGTATATATATGCTAAATTTTAGTTCAAATTGTTTACTATGATATGGGCGGGGCTAGTTGGGCTTAAGCCGAAAGGTAGGCCTGCTCGACCGGTTTGACTTTGACCTTGTTTACTTAGATATCATATTTCACATTATTAAATAGTAAAAATATGTAAAATTATTTTGGAACTTTTGGAAAGAGTTACATAATTTATGCTTGACGCATGAGTTTTCGTTTTTGTTTCTGTGATAATTCAGATATTAAAATGTATGTGGGGTATAAATGTATCTCTCTCTCTCTCTCTCTCTTTTTTTTTTTTTTTTTTTTTTTTTTTTTATGGCTGGCTGCGCTGTATATTTAAATAATCAAATTTCATCTTAAAATTTTTGATACATTTGTGATATATTTAATCCAAAATTAACTTATTACTATCTCTTTGAAATTAAATAATTTGTTAATTGTATTTTTAAAAATAAGGTGCATTAAAAATAAAAAATAAAATGATTACATTACCATTTGAATTAAATCGTATTATTATTTTTTTTATATGCTTATTTCAATTTAAAAACTTAACGATTCATTAACGATTTCCTAGTTTAGCTGTATTTTTAATTTCGAATATGCTCGAGATCAATTACAATACTTGAACGTAAAAAAAGGAAATATTTAAAATATTTTTTTTTCACTGTTCCATATGCACAAAATGGCTTTTCGATTCCCATTTCTTTTATTTTCTGATTTATTTACTCTTTTATTGACAGAGCTGTAAAAAAGCGTTTACTGCATTTATAAATGCACAAAACAATTTAATCCCAGTGGAATTTAAGAGTTAGTTCTAAATGTTTTAATGAGGATTTGTTTAAAAACATTTTCAGCATCATTAACGACAAGTAAAATAAGTTGATGTTTTAATTTTTTATTTATTTATTTTTATTTTAAGTAGAAAATAGTGGATTTTTTTTTTATGTCGCAAAAATGTGGACTTCCAATGTACTTCCATATGGACTTCATGAAAAATTTCGACTTCTAGTTACCAACGGATTTATACGTTTTAGAAAGTCCTGAACATGATTTGACGGTTTTTAGAAATACAATACTGATAGAATGATATGTTTTACATATGACGCAGAATCTTTACATGAAGAAAGTATTGGTTTCGTTAAAAAGTATAGATTTCGTGAAAGTATTGGATTCGTTAAAAAGTATAGATTTTGTGAAAGTATTGGATTAGCACTTGGCGTTGTTGGAAGAGTTGAGCTCGGGGCTCTAAGATCATCGAACGACCGCTACGGCTTCGAGCTTAATGTTTATCCCGGGAGGCGGTCTCATTTTCATGAAAAATTTCGACTTCCAGTTACCAACGGATTTATACGTTTTAGAAAGTCCTGAATACGATTTGACTGTTTAGAGAAAATGCCTGTCCGTGAGTATGTCTGTCTGTCTGTCTGTATGTGACACAGATATTTTTGGCGCTTTATCTCAAGAACTAAAGCACAGAGCTTAAAGAAACTTCAGATTGAGTCATATATTCGCATAAATTGATGCTTGTTTGGTTGTTGTGTAAACCCCCCAACAGGGGACGGTGAATTTTTCGCGATTTCCACGATAGCTATATCTCAAGAACTAAAGCACGGAATTTCATCCAACTTCATATTCTGTTAGACCTTGACATAACACCGACCCCTTGGTGATTGAATTTCTAAAATTGATCAAATACGCGTTTAACTATTTTCTTAGTAGATTTGTTTTGATGAATTTCACGCTCCTACCAAAAATTGCTGCTGAGATATGGCGAAATGACCTTAAACTTTCAACCCTTCATTTAACTTCCTTGGTGAATTTTCAAAAATCCTAGGTCATAACAGCAATCTACTGTCCAGATTTCGTTATTCTGACTTTATTTGTTTCAGCTCATGGTTGACGAGTCAGTCAAGCGTTCTCTTTTTATGAGGTTTCCGTACTTAAAAAGTAACAAATAGGAAATTGCACGTCAAGCGTGACAAATGAGGTGCGTTCGTACTATAGCTAGTTGTATAAATATTCAGATATTGATGATTTTTAATTCTGTGAAATGAATTATGTCGTCTGCAGATTCATTTCTGTCATAAAATATGTATCTCGGTCGCTTGACGATTCAACCTCGGAAGCTCCTATACCAAAAAAGCGCCGATTTAAAAAAAAAAATTCGAATTTCTTAATAAATATTTTTAATTAATATCTTCTAAAGTTTTGATTCGATTTTCCTAAAATTTGAAATGTCTCGACAAAATTCTGCAAAGATAATATATCTTAAATTTCAAACCCCTCGTTTAGGTAGTTTTTGTGTTGTTATATGAGGACAGACGGACGGACCAGACGACGACAGTAGGTGCTACGTATTTATATAATTACGAACGCACCTAAAAAGGAACGATTATAAGATCACCCCTGTGACTGTCTATCCGGCTGTCAGAATACTTTTTCTCGTAAACTATGGGAAGTGGAAAGTTCAGACTTGGGAAGGTTTATAAAGCTTATTGCTTGATTTTCAGATTATTAGTCATTCACAAATATGTTTAGGAAAAACTTAAGTGGCTGATTAAGTTACTTGAAAAAAAAATTCTTTTTGTATATCGTGTAAAAGATCTCGTAATACCGAACTCAAAAATACATTCGTTTTAATTTTAGGTATTGTATTTTCAAAGATATCGTCGAAAATACACCGCAAAAATATGCCACCTCACCCATCTATTTTCGAATCTGCTGAAACTAAAATTATGAGAAAATTAGAAGTAGTAGGAGTTTATCTAAACCTTTCAGGAAAACTATAGTGATTTTCCTATGTCACATAATTTTTGAGAAAAACGCATTGTTCTGTTACACACAAACTTAACTTTTCGGGCTTTCAGCAGGGAAGTTGGTGAACGCTCGAGGTATCTATCGACGCAGAATCATCCAAGAATATTTGAAAATGATTTTCGAAAAACATTGTCGGTTATTAGCCGAAATATCTATATATATATATTATGGTATCGTACGTGGCACAGAAATCGCGATTATTTGTTAATTGCTTAATGGCAACACCCGGATGAAACGCATCTCATTGGTTAGGTGCTGCCATCTAAAGGAATAAAAGCGAAACAAACAATGATTTCAAATTGTAATCATAATTTGTCAACATTAACAATTAAATAGATATATTTTTATACATTTTCATTTAAAATATTGATTTTTGTAATCATTTAATATTTATAATTTAAAAAATACAATTAGCCATATAAATAAAAAAATTTAAACAAAGCAATGATTTTTAAAAAAGGATTTTTAGCAAAAAAGGAAGAGTAAGTGAAATAATTTTCTCTGACTGTTTCATTTTTTAAACGTATCTTTTATATTTTTGAAATTTTAGCTCTTATTTAATTTTTTACAAGTTTTTAGTATAAATAAATATTATTCGTTCTTTTTTTATGAAGTCCACTCCCCTGTTATATTTTTCAATGACAGTCTGCCCGGGCAACTCCGGGCAGGTCAGCTAGTTAATTAAGTTACTTAAAAAAATTCTTTTTATATATAGTGTATGGTATCGTTCGAAAGATCTCGTAACATCGAACAAAAAATATGTTTGTTTTAATTTTAGGTGTTAAATTTTCAAAGATATCGTCGAAAGTGCACTGGAAAAAAATGTCCCTCTTCTCCTATATCCGAATCTACTGAAACTAAAATTATGAAAAAAATGGATATAGTAGGTGTTTGTTAGTTAATTAATAAATAGCAATTAATAAATAGTAATTAATAAATAGTAATTATTAAATTTAATGTGCGGAACCCTTTGAGCGCGAGTTATACTCGCACTTGACCAATTTATTATATTAATATAGATATCTATTTTTACAATATTTTATTTAACTTGCTTTGTATGTCCGTTTGTATCTTGCAATGCAATTTTAACACACTCCCTGTGCTACAATTGACCTAATTTTTGGTAGTATGACGTATTTCAGGTGTCATTGTAATATTCTGTAAAATAAATAAATAAATAAATAAATAAAATAAAATTTTCCTCCCCCACCCCCAGGGTTAAAACAATTGTCCAATAAGGATACGTAAGTGTCGTCGCGTACTGCTGCACCTTTTTTAAAAGACGGGCCTTGGCATGCTGCCAGAAAAAATAGACTATTCCGTAGGAAGGGAAGCATCAGATTTGGGGAAGTTCATGTTTCTCTTAACACTTCTGACCGCATGTCATTTTTTCACTGGCTTTTTCCTATTCACCTTCCTCCTACACACAAAAGCAAAACGAAGAGACTCCCTTTCATTACCTACTTCCCTATTATCAAGAATAGACTCATCTTACTCAGACCTGTTACTCACGTGACAAGTCTTTAAAGCTTGGCCCAGCAATATGTGATGACGTAAATTTCATTGATTGCTTCAGACATGAGCTAATTTTCTTCGATTGAACCGTAGCGTACCGCTTCACCAGTCTTAAAAGACGGACCTTGGTATGCTGACAAAAAATAGACTATTCCGAAGGGAGGGAAGCGACGGATTTGGAGAAGTTCAAGTTTCTCTTAACCTTTTAACCTTTCTGACTTCATGTCATTTCTTCACTGGCATTCTACCCCCCCCCCCCCCGAAAGAAAAACACAGAAGTTCTCTTTCATTACCTACTTCCCTATTATCAAGAGTAAACTCATCTTACTCAGACCTATTACTCACGTGACCAGTCTTTAAATCTTGACTCAGCAGTATGTGATGACGCAAATATCATTGATTGCTTCAGAAATAAACTGATTTTCTTTGATTGAACCGTAACATGGTTGGTAACTCTTTCAGTTGCGCGCAGTGTATGAATGTATGTGGGTTTGATTCCCAGGAGGACATTGATCGATTTTTTCTTCCCAGGAAGCTGGATTTAAAATTATATATCCATTATATATTTTTAAAAAACAAACTGATGAAAAAAATCGCTTGCAATTTAATTTATTTCTTCCAAAAATGATATTTATTTCAATCAATTGTTCTTTTTTTCCTGTTTAGTACATTACTCTAAAAGCTTGTCTTGCAAAATTTTTTTACTTATAATTTATTACTTGTCATTAATGATACTTAATTTTTCACACGAATCCATTAAAGCATTAAAAAGACAAGCTCTTGAAGATCCGTAGGGATTTAATTTTACCACGCATTTCTAAATGGTACTTTTCTCGCTCTGTCAATATGAGACTAAACAAATCAGAAAATAAAATAAATGGAAATTAAAAAGTCACTTAGTACATATGGAACAGCAAAAATAATAGTTTAAAGATGATCTGTTTTGTTTAAACATTCTAATTGATTTCTAGCATATTAAAAACTAAAAATACAGCGAAAATGTTAATTGACCGTAATGTTTCTAAAATGAAACTTTTAAAAGAAAATCAATACTTTTCCATGCAAAAATTAATTACCATTTCTATTTTTAATTTTCAATTAAAGTTATTTTTATGAATATAACTAACAGATAATTTAATTTAAAAAAAAGTAAAGTAAATTTAATAGAATATTTCATAACTGTATCAAAAGTTTTGATGATAAGTCGTAAGAAGTTATAGGAACCAGCGAAAAAGTTCTCTTTTGAGGGAACATTCTGTTTTATTATTGAGTGCGTAGGAACAAAAATATTAGGAAAAACCGCAATGCGGTACCAGGCGCCAGCCAATTGGTTAACGTGACGGCACTACTTAACCGCACATAAAATAAAGAGGTGTAATAAGATGCTGAAAACGGCACGAAAATCTTAGAACGTGTAACCCTGTGAAAACAAAAACTAGACTTATGAAATAAAAAGAATATTCTAAAATGGAATTAATGTTAACACGAGAAAACTAACATACCAGTTATAGAATAGCAGAATTTTGAAAAAGGGAAAGTAAAAAAAAAGTATTTTAAGATGGAGTCAAGTAAATTAAATGGGAAAAGTATAGGCATTTGAAATATATTATTATATATATTCTAGAGCTCTTTGCTTTCAGAAAATTACTCTGGCAACAAATCGCATTCCTTAAAATCAAATTGCACTAATGCAGTTTTGGAAACTTCCCAGACAGTTTGAAAAGGAAGTTTAAAATCTAAACGGAATGAAGGTTAAAAGTTCAGTGAACTTTGATCCATTTTTATATGTTAGTTTGAGCTTTCTAACAATTTTAAGCAGTGCTACATCATCTATGAGGGATATTTGGAACTAAAATATTGAAGCGTAGTAAAGAATTTCATGTCTTCACTCATAAATAACTTTAATAGCTGTCACCTTTTACTTGTTACTTAATGTTAACCCTTTCCGGCACAGTGGTCTCACTACGGGCACACTTAATTTTAATTCCAAGCTTGCATACGGCACCAAGAATATTTTAATAAAATTTTGCTTAAAATAAGGAGTTCTTATTTTCTAAAAAAGTCGTTTGTAAATTCCGGTGTCAGTCAGTAATTTCTCATTTTACGAACAGAATTTGTCTGTGCCGGAAAGGTTTAAATATGTTCAACCCATTTTAGGTCACATTGTATTTTTAAGAGTATAATTGGAAACAAAATTCCACTGATTCATAACATACTAGGTAACCCACATACCCTATAAAACTATTCAAAAAATGCTTACCATCGTTCTGCTCGTAAAGGATGGCGAACTGTTTCCAGTTCTTCTCCCTGACGAAAGTGAGGTAGGCGGAGCCGAGTGCATTAGGATGAGGATACAAGTTGAGGGTGTGCGGCATGGGCTTCTGCTTGTAGTCCCAGCGCGTCTGGATGTGGGGCACCTTCAGCACGCCGCAAGTCGACTGGACGGCTCCGTTAGATTCGGTGGTCTGAGGACCGAATATCGCCACCATGCCTTCACCCAGTAACTCGCACACTGTGGGAATGAAATAAACACATTCTTTTTAGAAATGGTTAAGTAACAAATTAATAATAATCTATATTATAATAGTGCAAGTCATGCGACTGTCATAAATAGTTACGGTCTGACCGCTTCACTTTTTATATGCCAGGCGGTTATTTTTACTCACAATTATTTTTTCGAACAGAACTGCATAAAAGTTAAATTTTCAGAAAGATCGTTCAAGAAAAGTTAATGTTTGAGAGATGTTTTACATTCAAATATGTATATATTATAAGATAGCTTCATCAAAGTAAACAAACATAAGAGATGCATTTTATCGTGAGCAATAAAAATATTAAACCACGAAGGTAATAATTAGTAGGGCAAGTTCTCCAGATGTGAATTTTGCCGCGCTGTTTGGTCTCAAAAATAAGTAATTGCTCCTGTAAGACAAACACAGTTTAGCAGAATAATATAATTAAAAAAAAAAGAATAAAAGAAAAAGTAGTTTAAAAACACTCTTTTATCTTTTTGATGTCTTTTATATGTTTTTCTCTGTTTTTTTCTATGTTTTTCTATGTTTTTCTTTTATATGCTTATCGGTTTATCGGTTTTATATGTTTATGTATATAATTGGGTGGGATATTTAATATCCCGCCCAATTTCATGACTGCAATTCCTGTTATTCCCAAAATACTTCGTTACAATATTTTAATTTGGCGCGGATCCCCCATTGAGAAAAAACAGCGTTTTAATGTACGCTTTGTAAAAAGCGCCAGCTGGTAAATTTATTAAAAAACATTTTTTGCTAATTAATTAAAAAAAAGCATTATTTAAGCTATTAATTCAGAATTTCTAAATTATTTTCTCAACGCTTAATCATGATTTAATTGTAGTTAAAATATTGATGAAAATGTATTTAAAAATACACATTTAATTTTTTAAATTTACATTTTATAATTTTAATGTTTAAAATATTGGGGCATCATGAATCACCGTACAAGGAAAAAATTTGTTCAATATTTTCGAAAAATCTTAAATCGAAAATTTAGGGATATCGAAGTCCCCCCCCCCCCCCACCCAACTCTTGTACCTGTAGGGAAAGAGGGGCAACTTCGAAATCTTAAATGATAACCCTCTTTTTTATTGCAGATTTGGATTCTACGGGTAAAAATACGTAACTTTTACATTTAACATTTTCTTCGGAAAGTCGTAGATGGTGCTGTAATCGAGTAAAATGCAACGAGAATAGCTTCCTTTGAAAAGTCTGGAAATGGTCAAATAACTCGAGAAATATACATCGAATTGAAAAGTGCACTAATTAGTAAAGTGATAATTCACATCCTTTGTATTGAATTGAAAAGTATTCAATATTTTAGAAAAATCTCTTTAGGGATATGAAAGTTGCCATTTTTCAAAAAAAATGAACACGTATTTTTCCGTTTTTCAATCCGATGTATATTTATTGAGTTATTCGACCGTTTCCAGACTTTTCAATGGAAACGAATCTCACTGCATTTTACTTGATTACAACGTCATCTACGATTTTCATAAGAAAGTGTTAAGGGGTGTATAATTTAAGATTTTAAAGTTGCCCTCTTTCTCCCAGGGGGACAGAATTGGGGGGCAACTTTGATATCCCTAAATAGATTTTTCAAATATATTGAAGACATATTTTCCGTTTTTCAATCTGATGTATATTTCTCGAGTTATTTGACTGTTTCCAGACTTTTCGGACACCCTATATATATAGATTACATGTATATATTATGAAGCCTTTAATCAATGCTATTCCTTTGAAATCTTTGTTTTGTGTTAGTGATAAATTGTTAATTTACAAGAAGCCTAAATACAGTTCAAAATGGTTTGGGTACTAATAGAACATGTCAGATATAGCATCCCTAAAGTGATTATATATAAAAACTGCATCTAAAATATCTGTTAAATGATATATTTTGAGTACAACAAAAAAAAATAACGTGCCTTATTTTTTTATATTTGTAAAATGAATACCATTTTACCGAATTAAGTTTGGATAAAAGCATGACAATCAATCAATTTTCCTTTAGTAGTTTTTACAAAATTACAAAGAAAATTTAACCTTTGAATTACGGGACAGGAATGGCGACTATTTTTATATTTAATTACACCACAATTTACAAAAAAGTTTCTTTGTGGTAGATATCTCTTGAAAATATCGTAGTATAAGGATATGGTACAGATTATTTTTCAAAAAATGGTAAATAAAGAAATATAGTTGGGACGTATGGTGTCCCAACAAACGTAATGAAAAGGATAATAGTTAAAGTAAAATTCTGTTCATTGAATTTATAATAGTGCTGATATAACTCTTGAATTCGCCTATTTAGGGACCATTTATGTTTAATTAATGTATCGCATTAGACACATGGTATGTTCCATTAGATTCCAGTGTCGGAGATTTAATGCGCCAAAATGTCATTTCACAAATCAAGGCTTTTATTTATTTCCCTTTCAACAATTAAGCTATGACAAATATCTTTTATCTATTAATAGAAAATTGTTTAAAGTAATTTCCTGTCAAACAAAAATCTAGGAATTTTATACAGTAGATTTTATGAAATGCAGAACGTGCCCCGCTAACTCCCCCCTCCCCACTCAACCGCATTCCTTTAGAAGTGAGGAACTAACTGTATATTTATTATGTTATGTTTATTATGTTAGGTATTTATAATCCAAAAGTTCGTAAAAGAATCTACATAAATTTTTAGTTATAATTTTTGAAAGAGAATGTAAAATATTTTCTCAACACGTTTATTACCTCGCAATGTACTTTAATACCATAAAAACTTTTCACGAGTTCCGAATAATCCTGTACAAATTATAAATTTACTGAAACTAACAATCTTTCAAATATATGTATAGTTTTTTGTAAAGAATTTGTTTTCGAAGAAATAATATGTTTGTAAAAATAATTTTATTTATATACAGGGTATGATCTGAAATTAGTAGGATTGATTTTTTCCTGAGCGAACGGGTTGTCGAGAGGAGGTCTGCGCGCGCACGATCGGTGGAGGGTGATATTGGAAATGCTGGAAAAAAATCGGCAGTTGGCTCTCGGCCGTTGAAGAGAGCAGATCGTTTGTACTGTGAACCCCTGTCGAAACGCCTCGTCACAGAGAATCATGCAGCGTTTTCTGGAGCAGCGATACGAGATCAAATTTTGTGTAAAGCTTGGTAAAATGGGCAAAGAGACTCACGACATTATTAAAGAGGCCTACGGTGATGCTGCCATGGGTAGATCGGGTGTTTTTGAGTGGCACAAGCTGTTCCAAGAAGGAAGGGAAAGAGTGGAAGACGACGACCGCTCCGGACGCCCTTCGACCAGCATGACCAAAGAAAATGTGTCGCAAGTGAAAAATTTACAGAACAGTGATCGTAGGAGGAGCATCAGAATGATTGCTGATGAATTGAGCATTCCCCAAACCCAAGTTTTTGAGTTCGGTTGCACCATGACAACGCGCCGAGACACACAGCGTTTCGCGTAGTGGAGTATCTTGCCCAGCACAATGTGGCAACGCTGCCGCACCCCCCCCCCCCTACAGCCCCGACTTGCTCCCGCCAGACTTTTTTCTATTCCCGAGAATAAAATCGACGCTCAAGGGGAAGCATCACGGCTCGGTAGAGACGGTTCAACCATAGACTTGAGATAAGATAGACCGATATTTCCCATTCAGCGGGGACGGGAAAAGTGAGGCAGACATGTGTCACGTGTGTTAGGGGAATTAGTTAGGGAATAGGTTTCCAAATTGGCGAATTTTCGTTTTATTGGCGTTACTCATAATTCATACTAAAAGTAATTCTCATGAAAAAAAATTTCTCTTATTTTTTAATATTTATTTTCATTTGAATATATGTTTCCATCCTCAGTTTAATCAGGAGTTTAGAAAAGTTGGATTGGATTTTATCGAAGTCCGGTTGGCTGTGTGACAAACATAAACTCGTATTTTGTTGCATTCAAACTGAGAAGAAAATTTCTACTAAAGACAAAAATCAAACTTAGAAAACTTAAATAATATTAAAATTGAATAAAATAGAATATTTTATGGCTTCTTGAAATTAAGATCCTTCTCAAATCCGAACTAGGTACTTTCTGACACATTTTTTAAATCATTGCTTTTCGCAAACGTATCACACTGACAAGTGTTCTTATTAAGAAACTATGTAATCGAACCGTTTCTTCCGTTTTTTTTTTTTAATGTAAAGGTAGAATATTTTTCAGAAAATGCTGTCGAAGTTGGCGTTTTGAACCGAATTTCCAGACGCAACAGCGCTGGATAGGGGAAAAAAACCTGCCGCCATGAGAATGCAATCGCTCATAACTCAAGTTATAATTCATTTATCGGAAAATGATAAAACTGTTCGATTACAAATCAGTTCAATAATCATGTCTGCAAGTATCATGCTTTCATGTTTAAAAATGAGTCAGGAAATGTGTCAGAAAGTTTCGCGTTGTTGAGAGATGAAAAATATGTTTTAAGAAATCCTTTTTTCTTATTTTATTAAACCTTTTTTATTTTTTTGCCAGCCCTTTCCACGACTCATTGAATACTAAATATTTAAAGCCACACGAAAAAAGAAAAAAAAAATGAACACGTTTTGTTATTTGAAACATTTTGTTTTGAAGAATATGTATAAATATACAATAATCATACATACATGACAGTTACAACTTGTACAGATATAACTTGAGTTATGGGCGATTGCTTTCTCAGGGCGGCAGGTTTTTTTCCCTGTCCTGCGCTGTTGCGTCTGGAAATTCGGTTCAAACCATGTTAAAAAAGTAAACGCGTTCCTATTTTTATTCCCATTGTTATTTTAAGCACTATTTAATGTAGAAATGGGTGAAAATAGTTCTGTCAAAAAAGTTTTATAAGATCAAAAATCTATGAATAGCAAATTAACCTTCTTTTATAGATGCATACATTAGACTAGATTGCGGTGTGCAGTGTCCAATCATTTTTTTAATTTGTCTAATATTTTAAGATTTTTTTTTTTCAATTTTTTATTCAAAATTTCATTTTCTGGATAGAAATTCATTTCATATTTTCATCAAAAAGTTTTTAATTTATTGTTGTCAGATTTTAAAAAAGCGCAAATAATAATTCCAAATATTTTTCAATTCAAAAATATATTTACGTGAATATAAAACGAGTAGGAAAACTTCAAAATATTTCCATTATTACGCGTGAAGAGCATTTGATGATAAACATTGTGTTATATCTAAAACAATATATTAAAAAAAAATTTCTTATAGTATCTAAAATAAAACTGTTCTTCTAGACATTATCGTAAAAGTCCAAGAGGCAGCGATATTTTTTACTAAACCATTTTGGACACAGTCATATAAATAAAACAAGAAAACGTTCTATAATAAATATGCGAAATGCTATTTTTCTTCTTTTATTTAAAACCTTTATTTTTCAAAAAAAGGATGGAGTAGGTAGTGTCATCTAATTCATATGATCACAATACTGCTAATGAAAATTTTAAATTTACGTTAATATTAAAAAAAAAAATGTCATCATTAGCCTAAGCATTAATTGTCCTGGTATTCTTTGTGTATAACTTTTTTTTTCTCTTTGGAATAAGAAAATTGTCGTTTGTTGCAAAAAATTGCGATAATTTATAACATTAATTATATATTGGAACTATTTCCTCAATTTCTTAAATTCTTAGAAAATGTTTCTTTTTTATAATGATAATTTCTCGAAAAACTTATCAAAAAACAAATTTTAAATAATCTTTTTTAAAATTAAATACGCATTTAAAAATTATTTATACCTGAACATTACGAATAATTTAAGAAACACTTACAGTAGTCAGAAATATAAATGCATTGCATGGGGAAAGAAAATTACAATCTGGCGTAAAAGAATGTCGCCAAGATAGAAAACGGGAGCTTTTCATTTTAAAATAAATAATAATAATAATAAACTGATTTAAAACTTATCTAATTACATTATTGTAAAATATTTTGTTTAAGAAACTAATATGCTTCATTTACGGGGCAAAATACCAATCATTATCAAATAATGACGTATGAATTATTATTATTATTTAAAAGAAAACAAGCTTTTAAAATAAATCTAAGACTCCTTTATGCTTCCTTTTTTGACACATCTTGATTTACATCCATATGCTCTGCAATTTGTCACCATTATTATTTACAAAATAAGAAACAAAACTGTCTGTGTCTTTGTTTCGGAAGCAACCCCATGTAAATCCTATGGACGAAAGACGCGGGCAAACGCGTGTGGGAGAAAGAAGTCCATATGTCACGTGACTTTATGTGTGCTTCAGAAAAAGGTTGCCATAGCCCTCTCCAGTTTATTTCATCTCGATGGGTTCAACAGGCCGTGAAGAGGGAGTTAAACAGCATTCCGGTCCAGGTGTTCCTGGAGGCATACGAAAACTGGAAAACTCGTTGGCAGCAGTGTGTAGATGCGGAAGGGTGCTACTTTGAAAAATTCTAATCGTTTGTACTATTCTCATGAATACTTTTTTTTAAATGAGTCCTACTACTTTCAGAACAGACCATGTATAATTAATTAATTTTTCAATTAATTTTCAACAGTGAAATTACATCCGAAATTATTGGATTTTAATTACATGAATTTTTACATTGCTAGCAAAGCGTATAACCAACAGGACTGAAAAATGTCCAGGCTAGTAATCGAACCCGGATGTATAACGCACCAATGCTCTATTACGGAGCTACCAGGACGATACCCATTCTGGCATATCTCACTCTCATATGTGGGTAAGGCTGCAACCGCAGCACAAGATGGAAAAATCTTCATGAGCATACAACTTTATGACATACGCAAGACGAAACAAATCCCGGCATAGGTGAACACACATATATATAATTAATTATTTTTTCAAATAATTTTCAAGAGTAAAATTATGCCCGAATATAGTTATACGCTTTGTTAGCATTGTGAACATTCAGGTATGAAATATCCAATAATTCGTGCATAATTTCACTCTTGAAAATTAATTCAAATTATATGCGTTCAGTTATGCTGGGCTTTGATTTAGTCTCATGTTTGTCGCAGGATTGTGAGCTCGTGAAGACCTTTCCATCTTCTGTTGCAGTTGCAGCCCTACCGCCATATCGTCGCTACCATGTCAAACTATCGAATGTGGAAAAATCCATTTTTCATTGCTTTTAAAAATGGGCCGATTGGCACCACTATACTTTAATAGTATTCTACCCCAAGGTGCCAGTTTGGCTAACCTTTTTATACAGAAATTCCAATTCCACACCAGAAATTTTAAATAGAATTTTTGTTTTATTTAATGACAGATATTTCGTGATTACTTAAAGTAATTTTTTTTCTCAAAATTGCTGGTATGAATTCGGCATCTCTGAATATAAAATAAGTCCAAACTGGCGTCCCTGTTCTTCGCAGAAATTTTATTAATATTCTTACAAGGCGAAGAATTCTAATAAAATTTAGTGGTTATAATAGGCCAATTTTTAACAGTAAAGAAAAATGCATTTTTTCACATTCGATAGTTTGACATGGTAGCGACGAATGTAAGTGAGAGATGCCAATCTGTAGCCAATCTGAGCCTCGTAGCTCAATGGTAGAACATTGGGGCATTATTCCAAGGATACGGGTTCGATTACCGGCTTAGACTTTTTTCAGTCTGTCGGTTATACGCTTTATTAGCAGTGTGAAAATGCGCGTATTTAATATCCAATAATTTTATTATTAATAATGATGTTTCTAAGTACTTCTTTACTTTCGTTCTAATAAGTGTTTTTCGAAATCCTAAAATTTCACACAAGGTATTAAAACAGATATGAATAACCTCAAGTACAAAAATTTTGCGTGTTGACAAAAAATCTGAAAGGACAAACTGCTCTTAATTCTTATTAGTTTTTCAAGCTATTGTTGTATATGATGTTCTCTTTTCTGCGAGTGTCATCAAATTTAATTATATGAAAAGACATTCTAAGCAGAAATAATGAGAAGTGAAAAACTGATGCTAAACAAATATATTAAAGTTTTAATAATGCTTGCAACGAAGAGTTATCTTAGGCATGTGTAAATAGTTGCAAGTGAAAGTTATTTGTCTTTCAATAATTAAGCTATGACAAACATATTTTATTCATTAATAGAAAATTGTTTAAACTAATTATCTGTCAAAAAAAAATCTGGTAATTTATACATTACACTTTATACAGTATGAAATGTAAAACATGTCCCACTAGCAAGCACCTCTCCCCCCTTCAAACCAATCGCATTCCTTTAGAACTGAACAACTAACTGAATGTAATGTTAGGAACAGCGTATTATGAACCAAAATTTGTAAGAAATCTACATAAAATTTTAGTTAGATTGATTTTTTAAAGTGCATCTGCGAAATAGTTTCTTAATACGTTTAATACCTCGTAATGTACTTGAATATCCTAAAAAAAACTTTTACAAGTTTCTAATAATTTTGTACAAATAGTAAACTTACTCTAGTTGACAATCTTTCAAATATGTGTATAGTTTTGGTTTAAAATTAATTTTCTTAAATAAGAAGAAATAATGTTTCTAAAAATAATTTTATTATTAATAATAATATTTTTCAGTGCTTTTCGAATCTTATGTATAACACTAGTATAACACGAAATGTATAACACTAGAACGGCCGACAATTTCGACATCCTAAAACAACCGTCGGTGTCACTTCGACACCACTAATTTAATTATGCAAAATGGACACTATAAATTCTAATTTAACACTATTTTGAGTCATTGTACTTTAATTAAGATTATATTGTTGTGTTTTCACAAAATAACGACGATTTATTTTTCAGAAAAATACATTAAATCAAGTTAAAACAGATATAAATAACCACAAATGCAAAACGTTTCCGTGTTAACAAAAAGTCTGAAAGGACACTTAATTCTTATTAGTTTTCCAGGCTATTGTTACATATGATGTTTCTTTTTCAGTGAACGTCGCACATTTCATTGAATTTAATAATATGTAAAGATACTCTAAACAGAAATAATGAAGAGGAAAAAAGTGACGCTAACCAAATATTAAAGTTTTAATAATGCTTGCAATGAAGAGCTATTTTGAGCATGTGTAAATAATTGCAACTAAAAAAGCCAAAATGTTTTTAAACTAGTTTGAATTGATTTGTTAGTGAAGAATATCATAAAGCAGTTTTCTATTGTGTGCATTTCAGATGACGGATATCTCATTTCACTGACTGTGTCATTATTTGATCACTATTTCAAGTAAATCTATATTTTGTTATTGAGTTTGAGCTTTTATTTGCTGTTCATTTTGAAAACCACAGTATTTGCGAATATAAAGTTAACTTAAATTCTATCAATAAAAGTTTTTGGCTAGACGAATGAACATCAGGGTTCGAAATGGTCAAATCCACGAACCGGAATGTAATTTTAAAATTATTGCTGACTAAAAAATTTTTTTGAAAGTATACAGAAATTTATTTCTAACCATACAAAATAATTTTAAAAATGCATGCAAGATTCTAAATAACAAAAAAAGTTAGAGAAAGTACAATAAGTTATATATACAGTATGCCCACTAAAGTCCCTTGCCACCCTCTTAACTTCGGAACGGCTGCTGCTATATTCATAAAAGTAGTGTCTAGGTATAGTAAAGTAGCCAATCGCTACTCAATGAAACCTCTTACTGCGCCACCTGGTGGAATGTTGCGGAGTTAGCATTCCTATCTCGAAAACGGAAAGAGATAGAGAAAAAAAGTGATTTACAAAGTTGTAAAGCATCATCGATTTAGTACAAAAAGACACATTGTGGACATTAATGCGAAGAATAGAACGGTTAAAACACACATTTGTCTTTTCGTGATTTCCTACACTGTGATGTGACAAAACGATCTTAGAAAGAAAAAAGCAACTAGTTATAATAATATACCTTAATTTTAGATTTTCAAACTTCTCACCGTCAGCTGCAATCCATATTTAGATGCTTGTTTGAATTTCACGTTGCACACGTTGGAGTATAGATGGTGTAACGTTGGCACAAGCGTCCGTAATAGCGTCGTTTAATCTCCTGCAATGTTTGTGGAGGGGTCGCACAGACCTGCTGTTTCATAACTGGTTGTTTCTTTCTTTTTAAGATCGTTTTGTCACGTCACAGTGTAGGAAATCACAAAAAACAAATGCGCGTTTTAACTGTTCTATTGGTGGAATGCTAACTCCGCAGCATTCCACCAGGTGGCACTGTAGGCAGTTTCATTGTGTAGCGCATGGCTACTTTACTACACCTAGACACCACTTTTATGAATATAGCAGCAGCCGTTCCGAAGTTAAGAGGGTGGCAAGGGACTTTAGTGGGCATACTATATATAACACTACGTTTCGTTTACGTAGTGGAAAACGGATTATAATTTATCTTTTGCAGAGGACGACAAGCGGAGTGTAAACAAACTACGTGTTCAAACTACGTTTTTCAGATTTCACATGAAATTGATCCCAATGCGTATGCTCCAACTTTTTTTCAAAGCAGGAAAAAAAGTTGAAAAACCAGGGTGATTCTGCCCTTTTATAGTTTGAGAGTGTGCTGGGACTTAACAAAATTGAACAGGGTTTAAAGGGGTTCAAGTTCAAACACACATAAATAGATACCCATTCATCATTTCACCTTCTTCCAATGGGATTTTCTTTGAAATGGCAGATTCTCCTTCAGATAAATTTAGAAGCAGCCATTTTGTTGCCTGGAGTCTGGGTCAATTTTCGTTGAAGAGAAACGCTTCCCCTTTCGGACAAAAAATAAATCAACAATCACAGTTTTTAAAAATACGTTGATGCAGTTTCTGCAAGATTCTAAACGAAATTTTCTTTTATTTTGTCTTTTATTTAAATCCCAGTTAACCGAATCCGCAGACAGTGGGGCGCCCAATCCTAAGTTTGTTTACTTCAAGGTCCGTTTGGAACAAACCGACCACCGTAGCGGGCGAAGCTTCGATAGTATATTGTTTAAAAGAAAAGTGAAATATATTGGTTAAATTTTCTATAGAAAGTTTGTTAGAACTGTTAATTTTTATTAAAATATGACTAAATATTGCCTAAATTTGAAAAGTTAATTAAAATCTCATTAAAATTTTATTTCAATCGATAGTTTTATTCCCTGTCTAAATAAAAACACACGTGTTTCATAAAAAATTCATATTTCTCAAAAACAAAATTCCCAGAAGGTAGACACATACCTTTAATCATTTATTTAAACTTTTAAAAAATAAATAAAAGAGGTGATTTTAAAATATTTACAAGTATCAATATTTTGAGCACATGTTTCGGAAGCAAAATTTGGCCACTTCCACTTTATCTGTGTGTAAGAAAAACCATAAAAGAAGAACAACTTCTTTTTGAAATCACAAAGATACATAAAACCAAGACATAAATCTTCTTTCGAAAATTAAACGCCTTTATTTATCGTTTGAGACGTTTTTGTGCTTCAGTGAGATGACAAAGTACGGGTTTCTGATACGTTTTATTACTTTATGTATCACAAAATGTTCAGTTTTTTTTCAACTTTTTAGTTTTTCATTGATGTGGAAATTGATTTATGTAGATTGGATAACACTTTTTAAAAAAAAATAATTTACTAGATAATGTTTATTATACAGAGAAGCAGATTGTTGGTTAGTTTTACTTTCTAAGATGACAATATTTATCTGAAATGCTATTATTTCATTTTCCTAGTGAAAATTTATACCATTTCTGACAGACATAATGATATGTGATATTTTTGTATAATGTAAAAATGTATGCATGATATGTATTATGTATTGTGATATACAGGGCGTCCGAAAAGTCCGGAAACGGTTGAATAAATCGAGAAATATAAATGCAGGCTCTATATTTTTGAAAAATCGATCTAGGGATATCAAAGTTGCCCCCCAACTCCGCCCCAGGGGGGAAAGGGGGGAACTTTAAAATCTTAAATGATAACAACCCTCGTTTTATTGCAGATTCAGATTCTACGGGAAAAACTACGTAAATTTTGTATTTAACATTTTTCTCGAAACATCGTAGATGACGTAACTTTCGGAGCTGATTTCGAAAGTGAAAGTATCTTCATTAAAAAAAACTGCAAATGTAAGTGTAAATATCACATTAAGACAAATATTAATATCTCTGAAATACTTTTAATGAAGATTTTCCCAAATTCTGATATTAAAAAGTATCAAAACAGTTGTAAATAATGCCAGCACAGAAAGCAGAATGTTTTTCCAATTTCTTTCAAGAACGTTGCGATTGAAAAATATAACAAAATAGATTTATAAAGCGTACTTTTTAAAATAAAACATTTTATTTCGCAGACTTCATTGATATTTATTCATTTTAACAGAACGAATATTTCGCCACCTTGAATATAAATAGCTATTATTGTTCGAAATAAAATCAGATGGGACTGTCATTTTCAAAACAAACGTTTTTTTAAATAACTTTCTGTTAATGCAAAATGTGCATAAAAGTATTAAAATTTTAATAATACTGTCAATGATAAGCTCATTGAAGCGATTGCAATTAAAACACAGGGGAATAAACGCAAACACAAAAGCCAAAACTCTTATTTAATTTATTTCATTAACTTTCTATTGAAGAGTATTATTAAACAGATATGTATTATTATTTTTTTACTTTTTAAATAAATACTTCATGTACGTTATTTATAGAACACTCTGAAATCTCTTGTGTAAAAGTATTAAAATATAAGTAAACTAGTCTTGGGGGGGGGGGGGAGGGGGTACCGTAATACTTACCCATCAGGGTTATGCATAATATAAAATATGATAATAAAACATGTGTAAACTAATTATAAATTGCATTGCCATTTGAATAAAATCGTGGCTTGATGACGTCCAGAACTTTAAATGCTCTATTACTGAATTGCGTAAAAGAAACATCCTTATAACTCCAAAATTCATAATCACATTAACTAACAGTTTACTGAGTCGGATTAAGCGTCTCATGTCCAATTAAAATATTTTTTTGAATTGAAATTTGAATGAAATACAGGATCATGAAAAATCGAAGAGTGTGAAAAATAGGATTACAAATATCTCGGCAACTCATTATCCGATCGACTTCATTCTTTATGCAAAATTTTTGTTTTTTTATTGTCTTTTATATTCACTACTTAAAATAAACAATTTAGAAAATTTTTATATACCTTTTATCAGAACGAATATTTCGAGAGTCCGAAAAAAATAGTTTCGGATCATCGAGGTGACTGAAATTCAATAAGCTTCTTCCCATTATTACATACTAAGCATATACCCAATTTCAAGTCTCTATCTCATTTTTTAGGGAGATAGAGCATTTACAGACACACAGACGACAAATTTTTTTTTCTAAAAATATGTTTTTCGGAATCTCCAGTGTCTGAAACGTGTAAATCAGTCAAAAAAATTTTCTCGATTTTCAAAACGATTACAAGACTTACCTTATAATTACTTATAATAATTATTACTTACCCATCATACGTAGGTATGATGGGTAAGTAATAATGGCTAATAAAGAAATGAAAATGTGTTTAAACTTGCTCTAATAGTATTGTATTGAAGAATACACTGAGAAAATGACGCTTTCAAATCTGAGTAAATCGATGTTTTCATTTTGTTATGAAACTATTTGTTTCAAATATGGCGACGCAATGCTTTCAATTCTAAAATACCAGAAATACTCAGAATATTGAAACATGAACATACTCAAAAATGAGCACATAGAGGTCAGTTCCTACTCATTTTTGAAACATGGACATATTCAAAATTATTAGAATCAGTTCAAACTCATTTTTGAAACATGGAAATACTCAAAAATGAGCACATAGTACCCAGTTTATACTCATTTTTGAAACATGGACGGACATACTCAAATAGGAGCACATAATGTTTTATTCTTGAGTGTGTGCATGTTTTCAGAAATGAGTATATACATGTTTCAAACTCCAGTAATTTTGATTAGGAGCCATATTGAGTATGCGACATACTCAGATTTGAGTATTTTTTGCTCAGTTTTGAAAATGTCGTATTTAGAGACTACTACAGATTTATGCTGTGTGCTAATAAAATAAAATATATTATTTCCCAGAATGTACGTATTTATATCTGTCGTTAATTTCCTAAGATTATATCTTCTGTATTTTGTGTTTCTATATTTTTAGAAAAAAACATATTCTTGAATAACGCTGACATTCATATGTGGTAACGACGGTACTAATAAATTTCTCTTTTATTGCAATTTTTTTCATTTCTAAATGTTGTACAATTTCAATTTTTATACTGTTGAAAAGAAGAAAAAAATATTACTTTCAAATGCAATTTGTTTGAAAACTGTATCTCAAATTACTTATTTTTATAGATTTTGAAAGTAATTTTCAAGCATGCATTTTTTAAGTTTGCGTGCAATCCAAGTTTGAAACATTAACCCCTTTGCACTTAAAACAATGTCAAATATTCAGCATTTGTTTGTTTCTATGTGCTATTCCATAACTAAATTTCCAAACAAAATTAAAACTTAAGAAATAAACAAATAAATAAATGTGGAATTAAGGTAAACAACAATATCTTAACGGCAATTAAACATTACACATTGTATGAAAATATATTGACAGACATTTGTAAGTCCTAAAATACATAGAAATATAATTATTAGATACTTGTTCAGTTGAAAATGAACCTCGATCATATCCAATCCTGAAACCGAATTCTTTGTACGTCTCAGCTAATAAACAATAAAACTGAGCTGCACCGCTACGCGCCAAGTGGCGCCCGTCAGGCACGTCAACCGTCGCACCCAAGTCCTGAGGAACTTATAATGCGCACGACCAGGAGGGTCCTCTTGTATGCGCTGCGACCGGTGGGAGCACCGCCACCTGCGCATCACTCCCATTGAACCCAAGTGAATGACGACATAGGCTGTTGCGATTGTGGTGATTCTCACTCTGTTGAGAAATCACTACGTTACACTTGGCGACGAGCTGGGTCCCACAACAGCTTCAGGGCTGGACACCCAAGAGGTTACCAGGTCCTAGGCCTTAAGTCAGATTTTCTCGAGCCGCACTTGCTCTACCAAAATT